>CM036617.1:46953897-48153897 GCA_020746105.1 Trogon surrucura
CCCTTTTAACCAGCACAGAAAATGCAAGCTGGAAGATAACCATCCTTCTATGATAAGAAAAACCACCAAGATGCTTCTGAAGATACCATATTCCTATTTGACTTCTAGAACAGCACTTAGCAGTGTGGTGTTTGAGTGCCACTACACAACGTATTAAAGCTTTGTAGCCAGTAATGGCAGACAATGCCTCTCTCCTCCATCCCTGCACAGAAGAATAATGAACGCCACCATGCATCAGCCCATTCAAACACCTGGCTTCAAAGGAATTACCTATTTCCTTAATGTATTACTACATTTTCCTCTGGACATTCAGGTTTGGTCAGAAACCGCTGCATTAAGCTACAGCTGTGTAGTTACAGCCTTCCGCTGCCTGAAAGATAATACAGCATATGAAGCTGAGACGGGTAATTTCACCTATTATGTTTTGTAACAGAATATAAATTTTTTATAATAGCAGTAATATGTATAATGCATATGGGTGTAAAAATGTCAACCAACTTTTATGGCTTTCCTCTTCATATGAATATCCACTCATCCACACGTCCTTAGATCCACTTCAATCCTGAAAAAGAAAAGACAAAATAATTTATATTGATGTATTTTCTTAGGGGTTTATTAATATCTCAAATATTATTGTATATGTAAACAAAAAAACTAACCACGGACATCTGTTCCATAGTAAAGGAGAGGTCAGAAGAACAGTAAGCTTACAAACACTTCAAATAAAACTCGATAAATACAACAAAAGGCATACTGGAGAAAACCTTACGTTTTCTACTAACTAAATATTTTAGTCAACACTCTCAGTGTCTTTAATTTCTCAGCTGCTACACTAAATCCCAAATGCTTTAATTAGTCTTCAGGCCCATTATATATCTGTACCCTGCATTTGTACAGGTAAACTTTCCAGTGGTCATCAAGTGTGAACATTCTTTTTACTGGTATTTCAAAATGTGTTTCCCAGAAATACTATGTGAAACCTGAACAATAACCACTAGAAGCCAAAACACATTTATTAGTGAGCCCAGTAAACACTCCAGGCATGGGAAATAACTACGCAAAATCATTACAAAATTTGAATACATATTTCTTGAAAGGTTTCCTATGGATACCTGATTATTTTATTTACGTTTCCATATGAAACTGTAAAAGGAAAACGTATGTAGAGATTTAAAGACTATATGACACTTTGGGGAGGCTCCTTCAGGTTTAAGAAAACATACTACTCAGTAATCTAACTTCTGTAAAACCTTGGCGGACAGGAGGGAATTTCAGATGTCTGAAATTTAAATAATAGTATATCTTAAACCTCTTACCAGAATATGTGCATATATCTGGAAGCAAATGCTACTTACATACACCTCTTTCAATAATGGAAGTGGTGTGAAGTCAAGAATCTAAATCTGCTGTCAAGAGTTATTATAAACAATGTGCTCTTATTTTTCATCATTCAGAGTAAGGTCATCCTGCAAGTAGCAGCAGAGCATCACCTGCCCGCTTTTAAGCCACAACCCAGTATGTCCCTACTGCTGTCCGTACTGCAACACGACTAACAGGTTTCCAAACACGAAGCAAACTTTAACGTTGAAAACAAGACATGAAGCTCCCTTTAGCATGTAAAATCAGCAAGTAACCATATAATTCTACTACTATACTGCTGAAAAAACACGCACTTAATTTCATCTCTGAGAAAATATCAAGGTTAATAGAAAAAAGTTCTCAACAGTCATATGAATTGTAAAAGGTTCCAAAATCCCCACAAACATTGATCTAACTAAATACTGGAAGCATAGAGGCTTAAAGCACGCTACCGTTGTAGACCATTTGCTCTATCTCCCACGCAACTTGACATTCTCCTTTCTGTTGTCTGATCTCCCTTACCATTATCTGGATTACAGATAATTATCTGCAAATAATTATCAAAATTTCTGCTTCATGAAAGCAGCTTTTTTTCTTTTTCCTTTTTTTTTTTTTTTAATGGTACATCTGAAGAACCACCTTTGAGTCTCTACCTTCTCTTTTTTTTGTGCTAATGTCCAAAATTGGAACAAGTAGACCAGGACTGACATGGTGTAGTTATCCCACCTGAGTGGGAAACAACTTAATCATCAAGTTCTTTGGGGAGGGACTGTTTACAAGGGCACGTAGTGACAGGATGAGGGGCAGTGGTTTTAAACTAGAGCAGGGTGGATCCAGACTAGTTGTTCGGAAGAAGTTCTTTTACAATGAGGGTGGTGAAAAATGGGAACTGGTTGCCCAGAGAGGTGGTGGAGGCTCCATCCCTGGAGGCATTCAAGGTCAGGCTTGGTGGGGCTTTGAGCAACCTGGTCTCATTAAAGACGTCCCTGCTCACTGCAGGGGGGTTGGACTAGAAGACCTTCAACGGTGCCTTCCAGCCCAACATATTCTACAATTTTATGACTCTATGATTCTCTAAGATTAAATGTAATGTATTCAAAAGCTGCATGTCAGAGGAAGACAGAGCTCAACCTGTGACTTGCTGCCAGGTCTAGAGGTTTTCTCATCATGACTCCTCCCTAACACTCCTACAACGCAACTTAGCTCCAAATTACACACAAACACTGAAGTCCTATTAGGTTACAGCGGCTGTGGCGACAGAGCAAACGCGGGTATGTGTCGCAAAACTGCTAAGACACTGCTACCCCACTACCCACAGCTGGTTTTGCATTATTAAATCACATACAACAGCCCTTCCTGTGAAAAAGCTGCTTCGTTAGCAATGACAAATAATCAAGTCTGACCATTCTCTTCAGGTCATTAAGGACAGAATCAGGGGGAATGGTTTCAAGTTGCAACAGGGCAAGTTTAGGCTGGACATTAGGAAGAAATTCTTCACGGAAATAGTGGTCAGACACTGGAACAGGCTGCCTAGGGAGGTGGTTGAGTCACCATCCCTGGATGTGTTTAAGTGTCGCTTAGATGTGGTGTTGGGTGATATGGTTTAGGGGTGAACTTGTAGTGTAGGGTTAATGGTTGGACTCGATGATCCCAAGGGTCTTTTCCAGCCTGAACTGTTCTATGATTCTATGATTTATCAGGCACCGAGTTGTCCACGTTCTTGCATCAACTGAGGTGCTCTCCTCCACGAAAGGGCTCTTGGGTTGTCCTTCCCTTCACCAAGCACAAGGAGGGCACACGACAAGCTCCAGCAGTGCCAGCGTCCCACATCTCCACCATGGTACATACGTGCATGCAGTTCGGGGGGTAGAAGGGGATTTTTCCCCCACCAATAACCTCCATGCTAACCAAGAGCACTGATTTTGGTGGCCAATGCACACTTGCAACACATACCACCTATAGCAGCCACACACCTCTTGCAACTATTTTAGGCTGCTTATGGGGAGAAGATGGAAAGCAAACCGTTCATGTGAAAGCAACATTTAACTAGGAACTTCACAAGACTGTTGCCTGATTTTCAGAAGAGCTGAAAAGTTTTAGCTTCAGATGAAACGACTTTGAAATGTGTATGAAAAACAGGACCATTTGACCTTACAGATGTAAGGCATCCATTCTGCCACATGTATCATCACTGCGAAACCTGCTCTGGACTTCTGTTTTCAGCAGTTTACTGTGAAATCTCAGTTTCTACTATCACAAACATGAAAGCAGATATGAAGGTTCAAGTAGAAGCATCTTTCATTTGTATCAAATGGTCTCTCTACCAAAGAGAATCTACCTGATGAGACAACTGCACAATTCAAAACCATTGTCAAAAGGGCTCTTCAAGTAATCATAGAGCAAAGCACCTAACAAAACAACAGTTTCAACCAAAATAAAAAGCTTAAGTAGCAAAGACAGAGTTATTTCCACTTGCAGCCAAAGGCTAACCATCATCTTAAAATCGTGCTTTCAGATGCCAGGAGTTTATAAAGCTTACGAATGCCACCAAACATTAGATTCCTTCTCCTACGGCAGGAGTAAATCAACCTAGTCCATTTTGAAAACCTGTCTTGATCTGCATAAATGCCTTCTGGTAGCCCCACTATGACGGGCATCCACACATACCAGTGGAGCTGAGCAGGAATCATGTACCAGAGCAAGGAACAGGAGAAGGGTTTCAGGACAATCATGCTGAGCATATCTCCAGAAAAACAGAGGCCACTGTGTACGTAGAGGTGCCCTTGTCTCTACAAACAGAACATTTTTACCATGTAAATCCTTTTTAATTCATTAAAAAAAAAAAGTTCATACTAGTATGACTTTCACATGCCTCACATACTGCTAACTTTTAAACAAATTTCAACTAACACAGTTACAAAATATTCCTTTTCCCCCCTTTTCTAATTCAGGCAGATATAAGATCATACATTTGGAAAAGACCAACTCATTTGCCAAGTTCAGTCATTTGCTGAAACAGGATTTATTAACTTTTCCCTCTGCAAAGCAAACCCCGTATCTGGGCATAACTCTGTTTCTTAATCACCTTCTTGTATAATTTATTTTACTTTAAAGTCTTGAAAGTCCTGATATCCGCACTTGTATTTCTGCAATCCCTTTCACAGGCCTCAAGTCACAATAAATTTCCCCAGAGACAGAGTGTGACTTGTCCCAAACTCATGAAGGCCACCCTGAACATCAGGTAAGGCAGGATCACCGAAACCATGGTTTCAGCAGCATTCAGAGATGAAGGAATACAAGTCATCCTCAGCTTTCTTCTGAGGATAGCTACCTTTACATTAGTAATAGCCGCATACTTGCCCTTTTTTCCTATTAAACGCTGTAAAGCAGACATTCTGCAGAAGCTACAGATAAAAAATGCAACAGTCACAGAATCACAGAATTGTTGAGGCTGGAAAAGACCTCTGAGATCATCAAGTCCAGCCTGTGACCCAACACCACCACATTGGCCAGACCACGGCACTAAGTGCCACATCCAGCCTCTCCTTAAACACCTCCAGGGACGGTGACTCCACCACTTCCCTGGGCAGTGCATCCCAGTGCCTGAGCACCCTCTCCGTGAGGAAGGGCTTCCTGATACCTAGTCCTGGACATTTAAAACCGATAAAGGACAGGAGAGGCTAAAATTAAGTGTGGCGCTGCACTGCATCAGCATACTCAAAAACCTACTAAAACTGCATTTTGAGTGCCTGCCTTTCTTGTCTTTGTGTCTCACCACCAGGATCTTTGTAAAGCGAGTTTTGTACCACCGTAACTGAAACTAGTCAAAACACTTTGCCACAAAGCTGTCTGTAAAAAAAGTTAAAAAGCTTTGAACTACAACCTAAGCCTCTGTCACACCAGCAGCAATCACAACCTGTAAGATGAACCAGGTAATAGACTTAATCTAAACTGAAGGCTTTTT
This sequence comes from Trogon surrucura, assembly GCA_020746105.1. Lineage (NCBI taxonomy): Eukaryota > Metazoa > Chordata > Aves > Trogoniformes > Trogonidae > Trogon > Trogon surrucura. The sequence continues at coordinate 46,959,221 of CM036617.1, forward strand.
AAGCTGCAGCTGCTGTACATTTTACTGACCTCAGGGGACCAAAGGAGCACTCGATACGCAATTCTGTTACTCACTAAACAACTGCAATCACGTGGTTTAGTCTGTCCCCAGATGAAGTTTTTTCTAGTCTTTGATTGAGATTTCTGTTCAAACAAGGCAAGCAGAGTTACTTGCCTTAAGATGTCCACCCCCACGCCAACATATTTGTTGCTTTAACGTAGCATCGTAACAAAAATACCTTAAGCTGCTCAAAGTATTTCTGAAAATTAACTTAACGCTTCGACTCCTGGTTTGCACTGGTGTTTTAATAAAAGAGAAGCAGGAGGCAGAGAGTGGGCTGCTCGTTGCTAGGCGATACCTAGCTCTCTCCTGAACTCCTACAGACTGAAATATTTATCCAGACTCCCACAAAGAATGACATCGAGCACAGAGAAAGAAGACACGCACGCGCTTACTCAAGTACATCATGATTCAAGGTAAGGAGCAGCAGCCTCGTCCCCAGGGTACCTGAGCCAAGGAGGCCACGGTCTAGGGTGGGCAGAGTGGGGGGGTGATGCAGCTCCTCCCTCAGCACCTACCCTGACTTCAGCTGAGCCTCGTGGGGTGATGCCTCCAACACTTCTACGCCAAACTAGAAAAACCTCAATGCCACCGGGCTCTTTGCAGTGGAAGAAAATGCATCCTTCACTCACCTGACCACAGAGCTGTGTTATTTTCCTGGTTTTGAGGGCTTTTATATCCAGTTTAGTGATCACGGTAGTTTTGGGTTGACAGCTGGACTAGCTGATCTTAGAGGTCTTCTTCCAACCTTAACGAGTCTATTTCATTTTTTTCACCCAAATCGTTAATACTCTAGCAACAGGTGCCCATAGAAAAAAAGCATGCAGCTGGCCAGATGTGGGTGAACAACTCATTAAAGAAACACACAACCCTTGCGCCATGCTCCCCCCGCCTCCTCCCTTTAAAAGGTTTATTCAATGATTATACTTTCAAGCAGTGTTTACACAGCCTTTCAGTAGAGGCTTAGAAGAATAAACATTATTCTTTACAGGGTCTTTTATTTGACATTAATGAATTATTTTGAACTGAGCAGCTTTAAGGACAAGTACCAGAGCTTCTGGAACTTAAAAGACAAATTCCAAGAACTCTTTGCTCTCCCTAGAATTTTAGGGTCTGGTTTGACAGAAATAATTACATGTTAATATGCTACATTTCATAATTTCAGAGAATTATTACTCTGGGAAAGAGGATGTCTTTCAGCAACATACAAAAATGCTGCAACTGTATCAATGCACACAAATTAAATTGGAAAATGTGTGTGGCAAGGTGTTATATCACCCAAAAAAACAACAAAAAAAAAGACTAGAAAAGTAATGGAGTCCTCAGCTGCCTGGATTTAGGTAATAATCATTGGTCTACACTCTAGAAGAATGCAATAAATTGCAGTGAGCAGACGAAAACTCTTCTAGAATTTTTATTCAAGAAGTAACTGTTAAATTTGACACTCTCCGTTGTTCGAATGGATAGCTCTGAAACCTTGATATTCCCTTCACAATTCTAGTTCAAATAGAATGACATTGGTTTTCGTTAGAACTAAATAAAATAAAATTTTGATAAACACAGTCACACATCACTTTGGACAGTTTCTCTGACATAAGGAAGTGTTCCTGTTACCGCGCACACGCTTCGTGCAAAGTCTCTTAGTTCACCACCTTACCCTCGCGCACAGTTCAAACTCCACATCAGAGTTAAAATTTTATTTAACACCCTCCGCACAAAGCCAAAGGACTTAGTGGAACTTTTCTTGTAACAAAAATTACCATTTTATACATTATATATAATGTACATACACAGGTATGTATACAAGTATAAAAACATGCACACACAGTCACAAATTTTTTGGTGAATTGCTTAAATATTTTTTGTAAACAATTGTCTTCAGGAATCTGCCAAAAGCATATTTTCTAATGTATCATCAAAACAACACAGGATTTTCAGCCAAACTGTAAAATGTAACTACATTTCTCAATCCCTAAAAAATTGTGGATTTTTAAAAAATGTGATCGTTTCTCCTTATCTCAGACTTTCCTTTTCCCTTTATCCTCAGACTTTCTTCAGCAGAACTGTACAGAACTCCCTCCAGATACTGACTATCCAAGATTTCTACTCATAAGGGCTTATGGGCATCTGAAAAAAAATCATAAAACAGTAATATTGAAAAATTAGTTATTCTTAATTACAGGTTGAAATCACGTAGGTTGTGTTTTTATGTTTTGTTTGCACTTCAGCTAAACCAAATACGAAGAAGTGTACTAAAAATGAAGTCCAAGTGTGAAATCCCAAAGGAAGGCATCCCACAGGAAAACTGCTTGTGCTTCAAGTAGGCTAAGAGGGAAGAGACCTACCAGTGATTCTTCCCTATCATCACAGAGGGGAAAGGGATAAAGACCAATCTCTCCATCAGATCGTTCATCAAAAGGCAGACTGACTACAGAGGTGCCACAGAAAAAAGACTTAATCATACAGGTACAGGTTTCAGATTCTTATTTTGCGCTGCTAAAACGGATTTGCATTACCAAATGCCATCACCCACAGCCCTTCTTCTGGTTTAATACCTTTACTCACACTAGCTTTATGCTCAGTTCAGAATCAAGCCACCTGTACTTGAGGTACAGGCAGCAGTACTTGGGCTCTCCTCTCAGAGCGGCAAGACAATCTTTATTTATTTATATATAAAATATATATATATGTTAAAAAAAAATCAAAAACAAACCAACAATTTTCTTTACATCCTGTTAAGAGGCTGCTGAATCCCAGAGACCCATCAGAAGAACAAACAATCCTTGCACCTGTATGCAGTTATAAATCAAACGGCCAGAGCTTAAGGAAGAGGTCACCAGTGTCCTTAGGACACTCGGTGGGGCATCATTTTCTGTGTGGACCACTTGGGAACACCAGGACAATGGAAAAATCAGAGTAGTAAAAAGAAATTAACACTGTTTATATGTAGTAGCTTATATAAACCTTGGCATGTCTTCTTCTACACTGAGCAAGATGCTGAAAGGAAGTTAAGAGAACGTCACTAACCATCATCCTGCTGCAGATGAAATACAGCGTGGCTTTCCCCTTACCACAGGGCCGAGAGCGCTGTGCCAACTCCCACAGCAAAACCACTTAAGAAATAAGCAAAAACAGAACAGGCGGTGTCCATTAAACTTCTCTGGAAAAAAATAAAATCATTCCCACAAGCAACAGAGAAAGTTAAACAAGCTCTAAGTTTATACATCATCAGAAGGTGGTTGTAAAAGCAGTGCTGATGCCCCTGCAGCCGGCACAGCAAGAGGCAACACCTCGTTTCACCAAACTCCAGCCTGGAGATGGTCACCTCCTCCGAAACGCTCACCGAGCTACATGTGCAAGACCCACCTTATCACGTCAATCAGCGCAAGATAAGCTAGCAAAACCCATCAAACTCCTCACAGAAACCTATTTTGTTCCCTCAAAACAGAGGTGGCGATAAGCATGAGGTGGCGCTCACCTCTCCAGCTAGTAGAGCCACAGCAGCTAAGAGAGGACAGGCTTCCACAACTTATCCCGAAGTTGGGAAAAAGAAACAAAAGAAACCACGAAAATCTTGTTCTGAGTCATGATACACACAGAAGAAAACCAACCATCCTCAGTTCCAGGCTCAAAGTGATGCTTCCAAGAAAAAAAGAAAGTCAACAGCTGAATGCACTCTGCTCTACATAGAGGGTAGTAACATTCATCTCCTACCTTTGCTCAACCCACAATAAATCTCATCACTGCATTCATTACAATTTGGGCCCCTACTTCTGCTTTCCATTAGAAATGTATCAATAAAATGCTTTTGCAAGAAAACAGCATGATATCTACATACGTGAAGGTGTGGGTACAAATTCAGGCTCAAAACCAGGGGCACCTTGTGACAGCATTGATACTAGTAATCAGTTTAAGAAGTCTATTTGGCTCACATCCTACAAAAGTGGCTGATGAGTGTTTATTTTAATATGAAGGTACACTCTAAAATTGATCGACCACGAGTGTTTGCATCAATAATTTGTAATATATTTTCTCTCAGTCTGCCCTTTCAAGAAAGTGCAGACTAGCATTATTACTAATAATCACCCCTCAGCATATTGTAAGTAAAAAGCTCAGAGAAGGAAAAAAAAAATAAACTCCCATATCTAAGTAGGCAACATTCCCATCAGGTATCGACCAGCTCGAAACAGCTCCACTACCAGATTCAGCAGCTACAAATTGTTTGAAATCTAGAGAAAGCCACTGAAACATACTCATGCTCTTGGTGTCTTTGGGAGGTGCAGGTAGAGTAAAATCAAGCCCAGTACTCTTCCCAGAGAATTTCCACTGGAAACTCTCCATCTCAGCATTTCAAACTTCCCAACGCCATAAAGCTCAGCGCCAACCATGATTAACCTCAGGAAAAGATGCACGTGTTTGGAGATCTACCTGATAGATACCTGGTCATATTCCACCACCCTCCCTAGTCCTCCCTGTTTCTCTCCTTCTAACAGGTGTGGTTTTTGACAGGAGACAAAGTTGCTGTGGTTATCTTCCCACCCTTGTTTAAAAAGAACTATATTTGCTTCTCCTCTACCTAATGGTTCTGCCATCACTTCAGACTTTTTTTTGGGGGAAGTGGGGCTTTGGGGAGTAATTCAATGTACTATTTTATTTAGTATTCCAGGGGGAGAGCATGAGCGGGTAATTAATCTTCAAATCCGCCTACATATTTAAGCGCAAAAAAGAGAAACAGCGCGAATTCCAAAGGTAATTTGTACTTTCCGCTCTCCTACTGAGATCACCGCAACAGCCTGCAGGACTCACCATCTGCACGCAGTAAACCAGTGTCATTTCGTTTCGCAGACCAACACGGATAAACAACATCCTTAACCATGGCTCGGCAACTACTCACATTCATAGCCCAGAAACTATTAACCTGAAGAATAACTTTAGCAGATAAAGTTCTTGCCAGTTGGTGGGTTCATCTCACCTACGTACGGACACCTATATCTGCGCCAGCCGCCTTTCATAGCCCTGCAGAAAAAGTAAAAAGGCCTGAGTCATCGTTGTCTCAGCCAGTCCAGCGACTGCTCGTGAGCAAAAAGTATTTTAAATAAAATTATACTTAGTTGCCTGCAGAGTGAAGGGTACCATGAGCTTTAAGAGCTTTGCTTTTTTCTAAAAAAGTTTTGGGTTCCTTTGTTCTCCCAATCAAAACCTTCAATTTTGAAGACTTTCAAAGTCGTCATTTTCAATGGAGCCAGGTAGACTTGCAGAGGCATCCCATTTTTAAGAGAGCTTGGGACAGGGGAAGGTAACTTGAGACAGTTAAATACTGCTCTCAAGCAGGAATTGGCAACACCACCCTTGCTAAGCCTCCTGCATACCAAGGTGATATACAGAAGTTAACAAAAGTACACTGCTCACCAGTTACATGGACACCACCATAAAAAAAAAAATACAGAAGTCAGAAACTAAGGGTGGAAAGGAAGTCATATTGCTTGGTTTATTAAACCAGGGAGGAAGGCTCTCAAACAAAACCCCAACAACAAAAACAACAAACCAATCCTGCATTATGTGGGGGAAAACACAATTTTAAAGACCAGGATCCTCACCCTGGAGCTTGGCCAGGCTGGCTAACCCTGTACTCTGTGTCACCTCCCGTGAAACCAATCAATCCCAAATTTATGCTCCTGCCATTCCCCTTACAAGCTAAAAAGTGAACTCACTGAATTTAATTATCTTGCAGGGAAGAAGGTACAACAAGTTAATAAACAGTATTAATAAATAATTTAATAGCAATAGACAACACAAATACCAGAGCAGACGGCCACTGAGAACATTTTTTTGCAGTATTCCAGGTGCAACAGAAAAACAACATAGATGTGACAGGATGGACACTGCTTTGAAAGAAGCATGCCTCCGGCAAGGCTCAAAAATTTCTACCCCAGATATCTGAAACTATTCCTGCCTAGTCACCATGCTCTGTAACCCCTACGAACCCCCCCAGTTCAGAACAACAGGACTGGCATGAACAACTACACTCACCACTTCCCTGAGGATCAAGTTCAGCAACTCCCTAACAATCAAAGCTTTTGTTTTCCTACCAATTCCCCTTGATTACTTTTTTTTTTTTATTTGCAAATAACACCTGACATGGTGCATGACTTAAACTGCTCAACAAAGCGGTTCAGCTAACCAGCAGGAGCAGAAATGCATGAGCTGAAGACACACCTGGGGCTATACCCATCCTCGGTTTAATGCCAGATATATCAACTACCTGGTACTTTGAAATTATGAGGAAGCTCCTCAACTATATTAATTTTTGAGAAATATTCCTGTAATTTCATTAAGAGAAAGCAAATGCAGCTTTTGCTATTACAATTAAATTACATTGATTTCAAGCAGTTGTCCCTCATCTACCATCAATAACGACAAGTGTAGAGTCCTGCATCTGGGGAGGAAGAACACCAGGCACCAGGACAGATTAGGGGACGTCCTGCTGGAAAGCAGCTCCATGGAGAAGAACCTTGGAGTCCTAGTGGACAGTGAATTGTCCACTGGACGGCAATGTGCCCTTGTGGCCAAGAGGGACAATGGGATCCTGGGGTGCATTGAGAAAAGTGTGTCCAGCAGGTCTAGGGAGGTTCTTCTCCTCCTCTATTTGCCCTGGTGAGACCACACCTGGAATACTGTGTCCAGTGTTGGGCTCCCCAATTCAAGAGAGACAGGGACCTACTGGAGAGAGTCCAATGGAGAGCTACGAGGATGAAGGGACTTGAATATCTCTCCTGTGAAGAGAGACTGAGAGAACTGGGGCTGTTTAGCCTTGAGAGGGCTGAGAGAGGACCTTATTAACGGATATAAATATCTGAAGAGTGGGGGTCAAGAGAAAGGTGTCAGTCTCTTCACAGTGGTGCCCAGTCATAGGCCAAGAAATAATGGATGTAAGCTAGAACATAGGAAGTTTCACCTCAACATGAGGAGAAATTTCTTTATCGTGAGGGTGACAGAGCACTGGCACAGGCTGCCCAGAGAGGGTGTGGAGTCTCCTTCTCTGGAGACTTTCAAAACCCGCCTGGACGCGTTCCTGTGTGGTTGCCCTAGGGGATCCTGCTCTGGCAGGGGGGTTGGACTAGATCATCTCTAGAGGTCCCTCCCAACCCCAAACATTCTATGATTCTATGATCAGTGTCACAGAATTCCCTACAGCCCTTTCTCCCAACTATTCCCTCTGATTATACTGGTTCTTCCTTCTGCCTCACCCAACCCAGAAATGTTGCTGTTTTCCAGATCTTAAGCCTCAAGCATCCTTCCAGTTCTCTCAGATTCACGATACCTATGGCCACCCTTGCGACAACCGCTACCAGCAGAGCCTGCTCCCACTCACTCTTGACCCAGACAAGAAAATCCTCTCGGCTTGATCACTAGATCTCCCTTTCCATCTCCAGGTGGGCTTCTAGAACACGAGTTAGCACTGAAGGCAGCAGCCCCTCCAGCTCCAACGGAGTTGTCCCCTGTGCCCACCGCTTTGGTGTCACCATTGGCACCTCCAGCCATAAAGTTAAGAGGTGTGGGGCTATTAGGCAGACCACCCTGTTCTCACCTCAGGGAGCGAGTGGTCTCATGCTTCACTGCCTTAGATTCAGTGGTTTCGAAATGGTCTAAAACTACAACCTGAAACGAAGCAATGAAGTGTTTGTAAACCCAGCACTCCCCTGTGACTTGTCCCACCTACCTTCGTCACTTCTCTTGCCACAGCTCTCACTTCATCCTCTTTCCCGAGCTTCCTTCTTCTGCAGACCACTCAACCACCGGCACTATTCCAACAACCCTCTCACAATTTCAACAAGACTGGCTTTATCCCTATTAAAAAGACAAATTCTGACTCCATCCTGCTCTTTAATCCTCCATGAACTACGAAAGATTTCACGGTGTTTGGGTTTTTTTTTTTGTTTTAGTGGGTTTTTTCTTGTTTTTACACAAAAGCTAATTATTTCTTCTGTATCCTAAGTCGTGCTCCTGATGATTCAGCAGACATATATATACCTCATTCTTCATCTTTTGAGCTTTCAGTATTCGGAATTCACTTCTAGAAGAAAAGGTGACTTGTGCTACCTACTCCAAGATGTCACCAAAACAGAACCTGCCTCACACAACGCTCCCTCTGCCAAGGATGAAGCAATTATAAAAGCAGGGCTACAGCAGCAAACCTCAGTAAATAACACCACCACATACAGAGTCCTAACAGGAGTCCAGAGCTGGACAACAAATATCACTGTATGCAGCAATATTAAGACATTCAAAGAATGGTTTTCTTAAAAGCAGACGTAGTTGCTCTAGTCTTTGTAATAAACATAAGGAATACTACAAGTAAGTGGTGGCAAATGTCATCATCCTAATGATAACCCCTACGGAGTTGCATCCTGTTGAGTTATCTCAATTAAGACTCTGTTAAAGTCCCCATTACAAATATCTATTTTTAATTAACTGTAATTCAGTCTCATAATATGAAGCAGGTTATAACTTGCTGATTTTCACAAGACAATGAATTAAGGATTAGAAAACACAACAAATGTTAGTCTCTCGGGGAGAAGAAGGAAACCAAACCAATTTTAATATACACAGGAGTAAGTAATATAAGTCAATAAAAACAAAAATCATAAGTTCTGGCTACCTAGACCAAGTTTTATAGATAATAAAAAGTAAGTCACTGAAAAGAAAACTCCCAGAAGCGTACAGTTACAAAAAAGAACCAAAACAAGCAAAAAAAAACAAAACAAACAAAAAAACCCCAAGCAAAAATCAGTGTTACATCCCTGAGGTTAACCTGGAGAAAATATGTAATCAAAACCAATGTTCTGCATATTGGATCAGGCTCTTCTAGATCCTTCAAGTGTTAGTTGCAAAAACAACAACAACAAAATATTTGCATGTGGATTTATGCACAAACCCACACAGGGAACAGGTATCAAAGGGTTAAAAATCCCAACTGCTCCCGCCAGGGCTATATTCAGCATAGGCCTATTACCACCCCTCCCTGGCCCATTAGGTCTTGCTACCCAAGTGAAGGCTCACAGCTGGGGGGGGCAAACAGGGGAAGGCTTCTTGCATTTAAGGGCCATTTTCGCCAGCTGCATCACTTCTATTCTTAGTCCCGCTGATGCATTACGGTCAGATTATTTTGCTTTTCCAGCTGCATTTTCCAATCCAACGTGCCGAGGAAGGCCGCTTTTCTCATCTCACTTTCCCTTATCAACTGACCAAGTGACAATAACACGAGATCGGTCGGGTGATTCATCCACCCGTCCGCTTTCACATCCCGCTGCTCACAGCAGGCACGCTAAAATACAAGTGTCAAGCAGTCAGGAAATCTCGACAGGGCCCTAATCTTTAGGGTATCAAATATGGTAAGTCATCCTCTTGTACGGAAAAACCTCGTGGACCGGGGCCAGCAGTTTAAAGGGCTTTGACAGGCGGAGAAGGATTAGAACAAGCCAGCACCATTTCAAAATGAAAAAGCAGCGAGGTCTGGCTTTCCTAACACGCAAATTCACTGAAAAGCCGCAAGCTTAACTGGAAGCATCTTAACCTGCAGTATGTCAGCAAATACAAATATGCTCTTTTAAACACATACTGGAAGAAATAATGCCGTATTTTTTTTCCCCCCATGTTGTTTTTCTTATCAGGGTTTGAAAAGAGCCCAGAAGGAAATGCTATGCTGAATGAGTTCAGGAGGAGTGTATTAGCGAAATAAAGAAGCTCAATTGTACTAATATCCCGGGATGACACTCACTTGTTACTATACTGTAAATGTCTTCTAAACAGACAAGCACCTCTGGGCTGTACAAGGGATGCAAAAGTTTCAGAGAAGCTGCTCTTGAGGGGTTTCCCGAAGACCAGCATGCCAGCGATGGGGACAGCAATGCCAGCTGCATCTTCTGAGCTTTTTCACACTCTCAGACAAACACCATTTCTGGTTCAGGAAGAAAAGGAGAAAAAAATTCTCAAGATATAAGACTGAACAGACAGCCATAACATGCTCTCCTCTTGTCAAGGGCAACGAGGACAAGAATCACAGAATCACAGAACTGTTGAGGCTGGAAAAGACCTCTGAGATCATCAAGTCCAGCCTATGACCCAACACCACCACATCGGCCAGACCACGGCACTAAGTGCCACATCCAGCCTCTCCTTAAACACCTCCAGGGACGGTGACTCCACCACTTCCCTGGGCAGTGCATCCCAGTGCCTGAGCACCCTCTCCGTGAGGAAGGGCTTCCTGAGATCCAACCTAAACCTGCCCTGATGCAGTTTCAGGCCGTGCCCTCTCGTCCTGTCACTGGTTGCCCGGGAGAAGACCCCGACCTCCACCTGACTACACCTTCCCTTCAGGCAGTTGTAGAGAGTGAGAAGGTCGCCCCTAAGTATCCTCCAGGCTAAACACCCCCAGCTCCCTCAGTCTCTCCTCACAGGACTTTCCCTCCAGTCCCTTCCCCAGCCTCGTTGCTCTCCTCTGGACCTGTTCCAGCCCCTCAATGTCTTTCTTGCAGTGAGGGGCCCAGACCTGCACACAGGGCTCGAGGTGAGGCCTCACCAGTGCTGAGCACAGGGGCAGAATTACATCCCTGCTCCTGCTGGCCATGCTGTAGCCATGCGGAGTTCTGTTACGAGGTTGGAACAGCAGGTGGTAAGAAGGACAGAGCAACACAAACCTCCAGACAGGAGGATCATAAAAGCCTGCTGTAGGCCTTGGAAAGGAAGGCATGGCCCAGCCCTGGAGCAGACTTGCTGCGGACCTCAGCAGGAGACCAGAGCTGTGATGCCTCTCCGGGGCTCAGCTCCCTGCCCATTTCCCAAGCTAGACCAAGACAAAACACCTCCTCCGTAAAAGTGAGGCACATTAACACTAAATTAAATACTAAGCTTCAAGCAGCTGATCAGCATTAACTTGAGCTCAAGCTACAATCACCCTGGAGGTAAGACCCCGCAAGACCACAGTGTTTTCTTGAGCTGTTCCCAAACTAAAATAGTTTTGCAAAAGAGGGCAGAGTAGCCAGAAGAACACCTGCCCTACTCCTCCATTCCTGCAAGGGATCTGTCAGATCAAGATCCTCATCATTTTCTCCTCCCCTGCTTTTCCAGCTTCATTTTCTCTGTTGCCACCTGAAGAGCCATCAATGGAAAATTCACACAAATTGCAAAAACTAGGATGGAGGAAACCTCAAGAGATCATCTAGTCTCTCCCCAGCAATTCACACCACTGTGATTACCTCAAAAATCATTATATCTTCATTACATCCATTACAGACAAGCTTCAAGAACAGAATCATTGGACCTGCAAAGTAAAATTGCCTGTAGCACCAAGATTCATCCCAATTCACTCTTAAGACAAAACACCTGCTTTAACTTGCTACTAGGACCACAATTAGAACAGGAACAGTCAGTGTATGTGGGCTGGGAGTTTGCCAAGAGCTCTCATATTTACTTCAATTGTTCTAATAGACATCTAGAAAGGAAACATTTTTCAATGGACAATTAGCATTAAACCCCCACAAAATATGACTAATTCCAACAAAATTCTATGCCTTTTAAAGATGTTTTGCAGATAAACTTATCACAGATGATGTCTGCAAAATGTTTTAAAGATGAAAAGCAATATGAATTATTATCACAAAGTTTTAGCTGTCAAGAACAAGAGTGAATGTAAGAAAAATACCTCTTCATTCCACAGTATGATACAAAATAATACATCAGTCTTTTAAACAGAAAAAAACTCCAACTCATACACAATAGCAACCAGTCCTCCAATTTCTTAAAAACTAAGCATTATAATCTGCGTCCCCTAAAAACTAACAACAGGAGTGGCAAAAAGGCAAGTTTTTTCATGCAGAAGAGTCCATGTTCCCTTGGCTAAATCTATTTTCTGAAAGACACAAGGCTGTTGCTAACCCTAGCCAGATGAAGTTTCTGGATACCAGTGAACTCTCTAATACTGGCACATCTAGGTCACTACAAAGGTCCCTGGAGCTGATGATCTAATCGGTTGTGATCCCTAGTGAAATACAAAAGTCAGTATTTGGTCCATGTATTTTATTATTTCAATGCATCTCAACTCAAGGTACATAAAGATGAAGTGTAAATCTGTACCACCTACAAGTTCATAAAGAACAGTAGTGAATGCATTCAAAATAACACAATTCTCACCACTAAAATAAAAATCTTTCCAGTACAGTAAAAGGACACATGGAAAGGCAGAAACCCTCAAGGTAACTGCATACAAAAGGTGTTACTACTTCAAACAGACACTTCTAAATACCTCTGATCTCTTGGGATTTGGTTACATTCGATTAGTCACACTCAGAGACTCACCATAAACAACAACAGGATTTTTTTTTTTTGTATTGCATACACAAAACCTTACAAAGTATTATTTTTTAAAAATATATTAAAATTTGATAACACAATGTTTTAGCTATAAGGATCCTGGTCTAGACAGATAGATAGATAAAGAGTGTGTATGTGTGTGTATATCTATCTATCTATCTATCACACTCTTTAATTTGTAATCGTCAGAGAGAATGCTTCACTCCTGTACTGCACCATGGAGATGCACTGCCTGTAAAAGTTATTAATAAATCCATTATTGTAAGCATTCATCTATACAGAGCAATTAGGCAACTTAAGTATCTTCCCTTATATGCTACAGTCACATAAGAAAGCAACACTGTTAAAAGCGGTAACATCAACACTCACTTGTGAAAGACAAGGGCAGACTAACAGGAATGGAGAAGAAACAGCAGGAAAGAAACCAGAAGAAAAATACTTAAATGCCACTGAGAAGTAGAGATGGGAGATTAATATATGTTGACTGCAACTCTCCCTACTACATTTGCATTTTCTGTGCTTCTCAGAAATGGAAACGAAGGAGTACTAATAGTGAAGACCATCTACCATCTTACTGCCACCACAGAATAAAATCATCAAGCCCTAGAAAGTAAAACTAGTGTTGCACACGATACTTCTTTAAAAAGAATAAACGACTCTGTAAAATACGGTAAATAGAAAACTATCATTTACATTTATTTTCCTCTGTTCACTTCCCTATGGAAGCCCAATGTGTTTTATATTTTCACAGAAATAGCAGATGAGTCCAGCAACGCATAGTTCTTTTGCAACTGCACTTTTACTGAGTTTCAGACAGGTCTATCTGTGAATTTTTGCTGCTTGCTCACACATCAGTGGCCCGAGTCTGCTGTTTTTTAGCGATTCTTTCCTGTGTGAAGGAGCCCAAGCACCAGGTTTTCTTTCAGACCCCAACAGGAAGCCCAGCCACCAAGGCTGCAAGCAGTGCACCAGGGAGAGGTGCAAGGCTGCAGCATCACAAAAACACTTTTTTTTTATATTAACTTATATTTCAAGAGAAAAACAAAAAAATAGCGTAACAGATATGAGGTCTAGAAGACAAAGGGTTAAGTTCGCTATCTCGAGTAAAGCAAGAGGAGATAATGGCAAAGAAGTACTCTCGGTATATGGTGGAACAAGAAGGAGACAGGACAAAGCACCAGTAAAAGGAAGCAAAAGATCATGACCTTCACAAGTCAGGACTGTCTCCTGTAAATATCCTGCACGCAAGTTTTCAGTGTGAGAAACACAAGAGAGGAAGGTCTGTGGGTAGATTTGAAAACATGACCTGAATGAGCATCTTGCAGATGGTGGACAGAAGCAGACTGACTGAAATAAAACCCTTATGACCGAGAGAACCAGAGGGTGCCAGAATGAAAACACTTTCCTAACTATACCTAAAGAAAGATTTACAAGGGAGAAATGTTACTAGGAAACCCATATGATTCATTGTGTACACCAGATATATTGTCTTTCACTTCCAGTTACTGGACTACAAAGTAGGGAGAAGACCAGCTGGACCACTGGCCTCAAAATACATTCACCAGCTACTTACAGTACTACAATTTCTAGGTGCCAGTACTGCACAGGACAGATTCCTTAACAACCAGTATGATGGGACAGAGCACACCCTCAGCAGGGTTGAAAGGTGTCCCTGCCCATGGCAGGGGGGTTGGAACTACATGATCTTTAAGGTGCCTTCCAACCTAAAGCATCCTATGATTCGATGATCTCGGCAAGAGAGAGAAACAGTTTGACAGAAACATTCCTAAACATCAGCAGAAATAAACAGCAAGTCTTGCGCTTGGGGAGGAATAACTCCCTGCACCAGTATATGCTGGGAGCCGGCCAGCTGGAAAGCAGTCTGGCAGAGAACGTGCTGAGGGTCCTGAAGGATGACAAGTTGACAAGGAACCAGCAGTGAGCCCTTGTGGCAAAAGCAGCCAACAGCATTCTGGGCTGCATCAAGAAGAACATCACCAACAGGTTGAGGGGGGTTGATCGTCTCTGCTCAGCACTGGTGAGACACCTCTGGAGTGCTGGGTCCAGCACTGGGCTCCCCAGTTCAAGACAGACACAAATAAACCAGAGGGAGCTCAGGAGAGGCCACCAAGATGGTCAGGGATTGGAGATGGTGATCGTGGACAGGCTGTGAGAGCTGGGGTAGCTCAGCCAAGAGAAGAGAAGGCTTGGCAGTGAACTTATGCTGTCTGCAACTACAATGCAAAGACAACAGAACCCAACTCCTTTCAGAGGTGTGCAGAAACGGGACAGAAAGCAAAGGGCACAACCACAACACATGAAATGCCAATTAAGGATACTGGAAAAGATCTTATGATAAAGGTCATCAAACACTGCATCAGAGTTCCTACAAAGGTCACAGAATCTCCATCCTTGGAGATGTTCAAAACTTGATTACACGAGAGTCAGAGCAACATCAAACTTTAAAGTTGGAATTAACTTTGAATTTGGTCCATGACTTCTCAGAGATCCCCTCCAACCTAGGTTAGTCTACCATTCTGAGCCTTCTTTGTGTATATCAGGTTTCTCCAACCACTAAGACTTGAGCAAGAGTTTTTTTGAGAGTATAGGAAGATCCTGCTCCAGTGACACAAACTCAGACTCAGAATTCATGTGGGGAAAAAAAAAAAATTGAACTAGAGAGCTTCACACAACTTTTGGCATTCTTACAACTGGAAAGAAAAAAAAACTTTCAAATTTTATTTTCCTTCTAAGCTATTAAAAAGCAAATGCAAACTTTCTTCAGTATTTGTACGTATTCGTTAACACATCTTGAAACCTCCAATGGCATTCTGAAGAGGTAAAGAACCCCAGCAGCTTCATATTTAAGTACTGGACCACAGGAAATACAGTTCACATAGTTAATTCTCACTGTTCAGGGATATTCTAGAATTCCCAAAGCACAAACTGTATTCTAAAACCACAGTTCCTGCATCACAGGTTTCCTGTTCTTCCCATGTGATGCCCACTAGTGTAGTAACAGCTATAGAAACAGCTTACACAGACACCAGAGAAGTGACAATATGTTTTCAGATGAAAAGAAAGACCCCCACGACTTGAGTGTCAAATCATGTGCCATCACGAGCACGTAGTATTGAGACTACATCTAGAGGACTTCAGTAGCTCAGATCGACTGCTCTGAGAAAGACTTTGTAAACTTTCAGGATGGGAAAAGCAAAGTAATAATAAATGCACCAGTTGGCTTTTGTTGTTTGTTTGGTTTTTTTTTCTTCTAGGCACACACAGTATGTTTATATAAGCACGTTCTAATCCATCTGAGATATAAAATATCTTCCAAAAGGAAATTTTAAGTTTCCGATTTTTATGTACAAACTAAGAATATGAATCACATGATGAAACAGAAGGAGGAACAGATTTCTGTAGTTTCCTATCATCTGTGAATGAAGCACCAGGATGCATACATGATATTAATCACCCAGGACTCACAGATTGCATCAGCAGAATTACATATGGAATCCACAATTATTATTATGCTTTGATGCTAAAGTTAGACCGCGCTCAGTACTGAGGACTCAAGAGGACACATTCAGTTCCCTTTTCCCTTCGAAACTGGTGCAACCTCAGATACCATCTCTAGAAAAACAACACCGTGTCCAGGTTGCATCTCAGTTCCAAAGCACTTAATAACACCGCGGTAAAACAGCAGTTTTCAGCAACATCTGTAGCAATTCTTTTTCGCAATGGCGTGACTGATTTCATATAAACAGCAGAGAGAAGGAAGACAAAGCAGACTGTGGAAAATTCTGCCTGCACTTCAACCGTAAATCATGAAGGTCACGCTTGGTTTCAGGCCACGGGACATAACTCTCCTGGGGAAATATCTGGAAGAGAGCGAGGGAGCTCTGCCTTGGTCCAGCTCACTACACGCACAGCACCTCCGGGCATCTCTCCAGAGTCCCCAGTGCCTTCAGCAAGAGATGCTCACCTGCAGGGCTCCCCACAGGTGCCCAGGGTAAAAGTCCAAGGGCGAGCAAACATACTTCTTCCCTGAGTTGTATCACACCAGGGATACTCGGCATTCGTGATTTTTGTGAAACGTTTTTTCGTTCGGGTTTTTTTTTGTGTGAAGCCAAGCAGCAAACGAGTAACTGGCAGCAGTACTCAATGAATAATAATTTAAAAAAAAACAAAAAACAGCTCACACCAAGTATCTAGTTCCCTGCCTCATCACCATCCTCGCACTGCAACTTCAAAGAGAAACATATTTTTAAATGATCGAGCAAAACGTGAAAGAGAACATAGAGTTCTGGAGGTGAAAAAAAAACCAAACAAAAAAAAACAAGCCCAAACAATCCCTCTTACCCTCCCTCCCCCCAAAGAAAACCCACACCTCAAAATATTGTCACAAGACTTAGATGTCTTAACTTTTAATGCACGTTTTTCAGAGGAGGGATGGGAGGAGGAAGTATAAATACACGTTGCCCAAGAGACCTTAACAATCCAGATTCACTGCTATACTATTGTTTGCAAAATACAAAGCCAGTTTCACCCTCATGGATTTTTAGGTGGGAAACGGGATCTAAGTTGATTATTATACTTGGGAGTCATAAAAGTAGTAAGCAAAGTATGGCATGCGCAGTTTTACATATTAGCTTTCATTGAAAATAAACCCACATATTGATGACAGTTTCAATTACAACTACACTGTATAAACATAGCCTAAGGCAGGGAGGAAAAACACAAAACCCCACACATCGGCCTAACTCAAACTTTTAGTAGCATAAATTTGTAGCTAATCCTTCGAGACAATATATTAGTAATGCTATGGATCTAGTGTTTCCTTTTTCATACACAAATACAGGACTCGACTGTGTGAGATGCCGGGGATACCCATTTAAGTCAGGAGCATGGGCTGCTTCAGGGCCCAGCAGAGGTTTACTCACTGTCTCGGAGCATCAGGTTCCTCATTAAAATCACTGCTGTCATGCAATTTGCCCAAAAATAGGTTTTGACTCTGGTAGTAACAGTTTTTAGATCTTGACATAGACTGAAATGTATCTAATGGGTAGAAGCTGTATTTTAGAAAGATAACTATGGTTTATCTCCAATTATTTATTTTACTTCTCACATACCTTAAACTCATACTTAAGTATTTAAGCTTCTTTTTATCAGGTTAAAAACCAAAGCGTGTCAAGGAGTCTAGTGTCCTTCGAAGAAATAACCCAGACTAAGCGCAGAATCCCCAATTCTTGTCCTGCTTTTCATGCTGTACCTCCTAGGAAACCCTTTGCCAGCTGCAGCTTCCTCAGCCGTAAAGCAGAACTGCAACTCTACCAAGTCCCATTTCTTGGTGAAGGGCAAGATTAATCACGACAATCAGACCAACGTAAAATTGTGGTGCCACCAGTTCTTTCCTCCACGCTCTGGACCACCTCGTTGACTCTTGGTTCGGGTGAGGTTCACCACCTCTGACGCTCATCTGAATACTTTGGAAGACTAAGGTCACCAAACAGGCAAAACTGACTTTTTCAAATAATTCATTTTCAGCCAGATTAATGAACTGAATCTGCTTGCCCAGAGGCCAAATCAGTACTGAAGCTACCACACAGAAGGGAGTAGAAACGGAAGGAGAAGGGGAGATGGAGACCACTGCTCCCGGCACAGCGAGGTGCAGAGTTTGCTAAGTCTGTCTCATCAAAACCGTATTTGATGGACAAATGGGACAACATGCCAACCGCTGGTTGTTACAGTGGAACTGAAACGCTTTCTAGAATACTTACGTTCTTCAATATCGGCATGAATTTTGCACAGAACTTTTAAACAACATGAGACAACACACTTTTGGTAAGTGTATCAAGATAGAGAAATGTCAGGAATTTATCAGCAAGAGCTGGTAGGATCATGTTCTGTGGCCTCAAAATCATTTCATTTTTCCTGTAATTCTGGAATCATCTCAGGACTCATCTATGTTGACAGAGCTATACATTTTCTCATTAAACTTTAGGGGGATCAATCCTTAATGTAATTGCACTCCTGAAACAGTGAGCAAAACATAGAGAACTCTCCATAAAAAGGAGATGAAGAGTCCACAGGAGTATTTTTATTTCTCAACACTCTCTCTTCACGTTACAGACGTGCTTCAAAAGAAAATTAAATTAACCCATGAGTGCTGTTTAACTGTCAGATATGATGCCAACAGGCACTTAAACAAAGACCAAACAGAGACAAGAGGTAGGATATGCTGCTGAAGCTCTACCTGCACGGTGTCTCACATCACGAAGCACAAAAGGCATGTTTAAAATAACTTGTTTGTTTGTAGAGGCCAAAAAGAATAAAATTACAGTGAAACCGTCAAGATTTGTTGTAGGTCCTGCAAGACAGAAGGATCTTGGATGCAGCTGCTAAGCCAATGGAGCACATGTTCTTGTGTTCATCTGGGAATACTTTGGCATAGTCTCTACAGATGACACTCGATTTAAGAAAACTGATCCCTCCAAGGTAATTCGAAGCTACCACTACTGAGGGGCATCACCTTCAATCCAGCCATGTACAGGCCATTAGCTTTCTTTTCTGGACAATACGCCGTTTCTGTTATATAGCAGATGACTTTGCAGTACAGTACAATGTATCTTCTCCCGTCCTGTTAACTTGTTTTCTACAGGCAGCAGGCAATTTATACCTGAAGTGACTTTTATTTTTGTTGAGATATCCTATGCTAAGTTTCTGCTCAGAACACATTTTTACAGCTGAGAATTATCAGCCTCTGAAGATACGGATTTCCAGTGGAAGTATGAACATATTTAACTAGAGATGGTAAAAGAAATATGGGTTTTCATCTACTTAATATTATCAGAAACCTTTACTGTAAGAATATAAAAAGAAATGGACAGTTCAAGGTAAAACATTATCTACAATTGCTTCCATATATGTCCTATCTTTATGACTGCTGGCTGCAACCTTTTTAAGGTCCTTTCACTGATAGTGCTTATCTCAGCTTTCATTTTAAAAGCTTTTTTCTTTTTCCTCAAAAAAGTTTTTGCAATGAAGTACCCTTCAAACTACAGATGCAACTGCTTGATTTTGACTTTGTCGCAATGATTTTTCACCACCAGCTATTCATAAACCCAACTGCCTTCTAACAACAGAACCACGAATAAAAAAAGATACCATAAACCCCGATGTTTAGAAGTGAGAGCCACTTAGTTTGTGGAAACAAAGTGTTCTTTGGTGCCTACAGACCAAACCTGAACATCAGATCCAGTAGACAGCAATGGCCACATGTCCCCCATGGCAGCTTTAAGCTCACAGGCAATTGGTCCTCAAGCTCCCGTGCCCAGACCTCACACATCTGAAGAGAGAGGAACTTCACAGCAGGATTAAAGCCTTCACCTACTTTTAAGAGCTGACCATAATGCACCAAAAAAAAAAAAAAAAAAGGCCAATCTTAAATCCAGATACTCTGCACAAGGTACCAGATCTGCAGTTCCCACATCCAAAGAAGAATAAACCGTATTCACCTGAGAAGAGCTAATAGTGTTTCATTCTTCTTGGCTGAAACAGACCAACAAAACTGGGGCGGCACTCTCCACACCAGTCAGGAGTTGCTGACAGGACTAAGCTGCTCCTCCTGGGTCAGCAGGGCCTTAACCCATGCCCAGCTTCTCCCAGACACTAAAACGAGATTTGCTCTTTCAAAATGCACAGAGAAGCAAGGGATGACACGACTGGTTGTACACCGAAGGTAGTCACAGAATCACAGAATGTCAGGGGTTGGAAGGGACCTCAAAAGATCATCTAGTCCAGCCCCCCTGCCAAAGCAGGATCACCTACAGTAGCTCGCACAGGAACACATCCAGGTGGGTTTTGAATGTCTCCAGAGAAGGAGGCTCCACAACCTCCCTGGGCAGCCTGTGCCAGTGCTCTGTCACCCTCACCGTAAAAAAAAGTTTTTCCTAATGTTTTTGTGGAACCTCCTATGTTCCAGCTTGTATCCACTACCCCTTGTCCTGTCATTGGACATCACTGAGAAGAGCCTGGCTCTGTCCTCCTGACACTCACCCTTGACATATTTATAAACATTTAATGAGGTCACCCCTCAGCCTCCTCTTCTCCAAGCTAAAGAGACTCAGCTCCTTCAGCCTTTCTCATCTTCCCAGAGCTGTTTCATGCATTTGGACTTCCCCTGAAGAAAGTCACTGAATTTCCTTGTTCAGCCCCACACATGCCTTCACAGAATCATAGAACGGCCTAGGCGGGAAGTGACCTTAGAGATCATTTAATCCAACCTCCCTGTCATGGGCAGGGACGCCTCTCAAGTAGATCAGGCAACACATGAGGACCGAATGGGAATCAAACCCATGACCTTCAGTGTTTCAGCACCACGCTCAACCGAGTGAGCTAAACCAGCCCTCTTGCGTAACCATCATTTGCAAGTGGCCTTGCCTTTCTCTCTAATTAGACCAGATCCTTCCCTGGAGCTCCAGAAAAAAAAAAACACCCTAGCCACTGGGGCAATGTTAAGAATATGTTAAGAACAGACTGCTTTTCAGCAGGATTTAAGCACTCCCAAACTTTCTACCTGAAGGAAGATGAACAGACTAAGCACAGCAACCGTGCAACAAGGAATGTGGTTGCACAAGAGCAGAGGCATCTTCTACAAGTGTTCCACTGGCAAAGGGAGGCAAAGAGAGGGACGTGGCAAATGGCAGCAGTTACCTTTAGGGATAGGGGTAATGGCACGAGTATAACCTCCTCTGGCAAAGGGAAAGGAAAAAGATGGACAAAGGAAAGGGAGCAGCAGAAAGATGAACATGAGGAAGAGAACAGAGTACACAAAGTAAAAAATGGTGGGCAAAAGGAGGAAGAACCATGTAAGTGATGGAGAGTGGAAATGCAAACCAAACAGTGAAAACTTCTACAGCTCTTTCAGTATGAAAATTACTTTAAGCAGCTTCAGAACATTCCTGAGGGAACGATGTCTTTTTTGTTGTTGGTTGCATATGGTAGTCGGCTGTTTTGGTTTCTTCTGCTTATCTGCTTTTACAGAAACTCTTGGATCAGAAAGCTGAATGAGTTGACCACTGTCAGGCAGTAAAGCAAATTCATCAAGACAAACTATGTCCATTGATTTTACATATTTTTAAACCACAAGAGCATCTCATGAGCATACTCATGAGCAAGACACCAGAAAGAAGACACAAAAGAGTAAAACATAAGCAGAAAACATTCGACAAATGTGACTGAACACATTTTTTTGCTGCTTCCATATCTGCCTCATCTTCATATTACTGTCTCAAAGAAGTGAGTAGACGGAAAAATTCAGAAAAATGCAGATTTCTAGATATTTAGTTGTAATGCTTGTGCTCTCCTTACTTTTACAATTTGTGTATCTGGCAATGTAATATATTTACGAGCATAAAAAAAAGGGAACAGGACTGATCGGAATATTTTCATTGTATGTTTGGCTACTCTGAGTTTTACCAAGATAAGAGCAAGACAGAAGGATGAATATCCTCAACTGTACCCATGTCCAAGCTTTGCAGGAGAACAGGAGCCTTCCTGCCACGCAAGCTTCTGCTGTACTTGAAGACCAACTTCTTGAAAGCATTTCCACTTGTTGGCAACTACAGAAACCTCAGAGGAAGAAGTCAAACTCCACAGCAAGAGAGATTCAAACCATCCTAGAGACCTTCCTGCTTTATCCAATTTCTACCTGACCACAACCAATTAATAATGGGGGATTGCTTTTAAAGCCTAGGGCTAGAGTTTTATTTTCTCTGCTGTTTACCTCACCTAGTAGTAGAGCAGTGCTCTGGGTACAGCACACTCACATTTTTTCTCTCCAGCTAGCAAACATCTTTGTTTTTTCTAATTTCTTTGGTTGTCTTCCCACTGTACACATATACAATAAAAGAATCCCTTAAAAACGTAAGTCTGAGTAACCATTAAGAACTTTTTTTCCCTCCCTCGCTGTTCATCTCTCTTATCTTCCTGCAGTCAAGGCAAAAAAAAAGTTTCAGAACAATAACACCTTTTCCTCAAACCACATGGCAATGATTCTTCCTGCAACAAACCCCTTCATGAGATGCACGAGTTTTACAGCAGAAGCTGAAAGGACAGAGAACTTGCACAGCCTAAAGAAACACCACCAAGAAAGGGAAACACGAGACTGTAATGTCATTTCCAACCACTCTCCATGCAGCAACACATTGGCTGGTTGAGAGTCTGAGCACATCTTTTCCTCCAACCACCACCGCTGAAGAAGAGGCTGTCCACTGCTGCTGAAACTGCCTCAGCCAGTGATTATCCTTCTTTCAGACATGCTACTCCCCATTAAGGAACAATAATGCACTCAAACAGGCAACACCCTTGAGCAGGTAGCAACCTATAACAGGATGAGATTGGGGTACCACATTTTTGGGGTAGTAGCTGAAAGAGAAATTGTGGTGAAACCCAAAGTTGCCTTGCCTGGCTTGCATAGTCCTATTACGGAGCTCCACAAACACAGGAACGCACTGTTTTACATGGTAATTGGTTTGCAAATTGTACACCTCTTACTGGTTTAGCTCAAAAGTCCTTACATATTAGCTTGAGAGGCATTTTCAAGAGCATCTCCGCCATTCAGACACATCGCATTGAGAACCATAGTCATATTTCGGTGTCTCAGTCATTCAGAAGATTTGAAAATCCCACCTTTTACATTATTTTTTGTCATCACGGTCTATGTCTGCCTCCCCCTCATATTAGGCATCTAATCAAAAGACCCAGAGGGGGACCCAGGCTCTCCTAGACTCTCCCTACAGACAGTTTACAGTGGGGGCAGGCATGTCTGGAGGTCACCACAGCCCACCTCAGATCCAGAAGGGCTTTTTTCCTCTCCCTTGACCTTAGCAGAAACATGTTGCTCACTACACCTTTATCTGAGCACAGTGTCCCCATGAGATGTTAAAGTTAAATGAGATAAGTGTAGGTCACCTTCCCTTACTGTCCCATTTCAGATTCATGTATACACATATATACACATCCATGTATTAGTAATTTTGTGACCAGCAGAAGTAGGGAGGTGATTGTCCCATCTGGTGAGCACTGGTGAGGCCAGACCTTGCGTATTGTGTTCAGTTTTGGGCACCTCAGTAGAGGAGAGATATCGAGGTGTTGGAGCGAGTGCAGAAGAGGGCAACAAAGTTGGTGAAGGGCCTGGAGAATAGACCTTACGAGGAACAATTTATGGAGCTGGGACTGTTCAGTTCAAGGAAGAGGAGGCTGAGGGGGGACCTCATCATGCTCTACAATTACTTGAAAGGACATTGTAGAGCGGTTGGTGCTGGTCTCTTCTCACAGGTCATTAGGGACAGAACCAGGGGGAATGGGTTCAAGTTGCAACAGGGCAAGTTTAGACTGGACATTAGGAAGAAATTCTTCACGGAAAGAGTGGTCAGACACTGGAACAGACTGCCTGGGGAGGTGGTTGAGTCACCATCCCTGGATGTGTTTACCCTGGATGTGTTTAAGTGTCACTTGGATGTGGTGTTGGGTGATATGGTTTAGGGGTGAACTTGTAGTGTAGGGTTAGTGGTTGCACTCAATGATCCCAAGGGTCTTTTCCAACCTGAGTTGTTCTACGATTCTATGATTTTATGAAGTACATACATACAGACACATACAGACATGCATATATTAATACATGCATTTAAGCATTTTTCAGCACAGCTGCTCTTGGCATGCTTACACTTACACTGTAAGCTGCTCTTGCAAAAAAAATTTAACTGATCCAAGTCAGGACAGACTCTTATTTCTCCCTGCCACTTTTACAGAACCTCTAAGGCTTTAGTGGGTATATCTCCCTTTTGCACTGGCACAGCTAGAGTCATACACAGCAAAGAAATTAATCCAATCAAGTTTAAAAAAAAAAACCTAGAAAAATAAATCATTGCCTATAGAAGACAGAGATAAAGATGACTAGTTTTGCTGGTGAACCTGGCAGTAACTTCCAGATGATCACTTCTGCTTGCTCTCCTGAAATGCCAAGAGAGCCAAGTGCAAGAGCTTGTCTGCAAGCGAGCTCTCCACTCTCGAGGAGCTTTAATAAGGACAGAATCTTCTCATCTGTACTTGGCTTTGCCTACAACCTACCAGGCTAAGTCTCCATCCAAACAGATCTACAAGGTAACACAGCTCTCACACAGTTAATCCTACTGTAGACGCATTTGGCAACGCGGAATCTATCAATAGGAACCAGCCAAAAATACTGGTTTGTTTTTAACATAGAAAACTGGCGCTCTGCCTTGTCATTACAGCAGGCTGCACTGAAAGGAGATGAGAGGGTCTTCATCCCACCTGGGACCCCCCACATTGTGTTTAGCAGACTTCAGTGCAGTCTGTACTGCAAAGTCACATTCTGTATTCCTACTTAAAATATTGGTCATGTTTTTGTGGGGCACTCTCACCATCAGGTAGCCAGATGGAACCACAGTCTGTTGAAAAGAAACAAACACAGATCAATAACTAGAGTCTGATTTGTGTGCTTTAAATATTGTCAAAACATGCACGAGGAGGAAAAGGCTGGGGGACTTCACAGCAAAAGCTCGATGCGCTGCAATAGTCCCGCACAGGGAGCCTGCAACCACAGCAGTTAACTACAGAGGGAGAAATATCTGCAAGCAGACAAGTAAATAAATAAATAAGGACAGGGAGCATTTCACATTCTTTCAGCCATTTATATTTAATGATCTCTAGATGACACAGTCTACAGTTCTCCAATAACAGAGCCATGCAACACACGAACAAGAACAGGAAAGCATGAACTCGGAGATCAAACCCCAACTCCTCCGGCTTTAAATTGAAAATAACAGTCCTTTCCCTATTGATTTTTCTTCTCCTCTTTCATTTGTGAAAAATTGATTTTTCTCGCCCGTGTTTGCCAAAGTGTCCACACCTACAGCTCACTGCTTGCTTTAATCTTCGTATTTGTTCACCCACACCTCCGGGTATGCCATGCCAAATAAGCACCTGGGAGCCCCCGTCCCACGCTCACCAGGGATCTTACCAAGTCTCAGAAAACCTGTCTCTCCTGCATTATGACCAGAAGATGAAGAGGTTGCTCCTGCCTTCCCAGAGGATGCTCAGAAGCCCCTCCGGTGCCAGAGAACCACAGGTCCACATCACACATTTTTGCAGAAAGATGCCTCAGAGCAGCACTGACACCTGAGGAAGATGCAAGAGGAGCTCACATTCCCCCAGCAGCTCCCGAGAAAGCAGCAGAGTAACAACCCCAGGCTTGCCTGAATGTCCTCGGGGAACCTGGCACAGAAAAGAAAACCCTGGAAGAAGAGAGAATTTTGGGAGGTAGAGATGAAAAGACAGGAAAACACTCACATAATAAAGCCCTCACTACGGCCAGTGCCCATTTCTCTCACTCTCTCTGTGATGGATTTAACAAAGGAGCCCACACCACACTTTGCCAACCTACTCAGTTCCTCTGAAGACAGCTGAACTGGCTGGGAAAGTGCCAGACAACTCCAGTCCTACAAATCCCACCGCTATCAAACTTGAAGACTCGGAACATACATTTAAATTTTGGCAAAAAAAAAAAAAAAAAATCAACTCAAAATTTTTCCATTGAGAACAATTTGGGGATTAATGCAAATAATGATTGAAAAAAATAATAATTGAGGCTAAATCTGTGGTACTTATGAAATACCAATATTTAAGCTCTGAATCCCTCCTACGAAACAAAAAAAAAAAAAAGGAGCTCTTAATTCTCAAACCAGGCCAGCCTGTGCGGCAGTATTTATGATGTGTACACATGCCCACTCTGAACACGTATGGCTTAGTTCACTTTTGATCTGAACTCGGACTTGCAGATGTGAAAGGCAATAATCCACTTTGGCAGTCGGTCTCTTTCACGCTAAAACCTGCACACAGCACACAAAAGTAGTAGCACATAATAGGCAACTGGATTTCAAGGTAACTAGCCATGTTGCAAGCTTATGCATTTAAAAGCCTAAAATATATTCCTCTTGCAGTATCCTTTGAGCATTAACTGTTTGAGGTTTGACTTAAGTTAAATTGTTTTAAGCCCTTCATGACAGTTGCTGCTGTCTTTCCCTGGCCCCTTGGTTCAGAGCTACATGAAGAATTACGGTGTAAGCCCACAAAAATACAATTCTACAGCTCATTTATCAGAATGGCAAAAGAAAGGAGACACAATCAACAGATACACAAATTATAAAACACTTCTAAAATCCTAATTAGCTCTTCAGGATTCACTACAAGGCAACGCATCCTGTTTGGCTATTGGAAAATTAAAGAAGTGAATTAAGTGACCACCCAGCTATCAAAAGGGACAAAGCCCCCAAGCAAAGGGACCTGGAGAGATGGTCTTCTATAAGGTGGCATCCCAAATGCGCTGCATCCACACTGCGTGTCGTGCTGCGACTCCCACGGTGAGATCCTCTAGCACACCATGAGGACCGATTTACTTTTTACGCAGGTATGTCCTATTCGGTTGATTTTCCAGTTAGTAGCAATTCCCAAGGGGAAAAAAAAAAGAAAAAAAAAAAGAAAAAAAGGAAAATAAAAAGTTCTGCTACAACGTTATTCATTTAAGAAAGAAAGTGTCTCACCCTGTGCGGTGATGAATGATTCATCGTTGTGCCCTGTGGAATATCCAGGCCAAATGAGGATGCCAGATAAAGAGACAATCCCTCCGCAAACCAAGCGCAGAGTAAATAAATACAATGAGACCTCTTCCCTTTCTGAGAAGGTTAAGAAGTAATTTTCTGTGAACGCGGGCCTGCTCCGAACTTCAGAAAATTTAGTGTGCAACAAATCTTTTGTCAAAGCAGTACCTGAGAACAGAGAGTTACAACAGAGGACAACAAAACCCTGTGGCAGAAGGAGCAATCTTCTACTACTCTTCAAGCACTTAAGTTGAGCTTTCCCCCACCTAAGCTCTAAGTGCTGAACTACCCTGATGAGGAGTCTGGTGACCCTAAGCTTCAAATACAGTTAAATGAGGAGAGACAGAAGAACTGAACTGCCCTGGCAAGGTGCGTCCCTCTCTGAAGAGACCTTGCAACGCGGAGGCCACCTCTGTACCAACACACTGGCTCAGGCTATCAGCTAATCCCGGCTCCCAGGGGTGCCGTGGCGCACGCAAACCAGGTTGGTTTTTGGGGGAAGCTACACCAGAAGCCCCTCTCCAGCTGCACACCAAATGCACTCCAAACCCCAGCGGGGTCATAAGGGTCCACAATAACAACCGCTCTCATCGTTTCCATCTGCTTCTGCTGTTTCAGATCACCTGCTTGTGTAGACGTAGCCTCCGGCACATAGTTAGGTGAGAAGTCTAAATCTGGTAGTTTCAAGATTCTGCAACTGCTTTGAAGCCCTTCTGAAATAAACTTAACACCGCGTGGCACAAGACATATGTTTTGCTAATATTACCAAATTGGTATTTGTCAGGTATTTTATAGTTCCCTTTACTCTCTTCAATTGCCGCTGCTGCTTTGAACCACCTTCCCCTATTTTCCATGTGGGCAGAACATATATGTAAGTATGTCTACAAATAATTGCCAAGTCATGGGAAAGGAACTCAAAGACTGAAGTGCTGAAGTTGAAGAATTTGGCAGTTTTCCCCCTAGGAAGTAAGAGTAAAATGTCCCGGGAACATATAAGAAGGACATCGCTAGACTTCACGGACATCCTCTGATCAAAACCACAGGCGTCTCAGCAGTGGTACCTTGGGGCAACAGAAGCCATCACCCAAGGCTCCTCCGACTGTCAAAGGCTGATGGGGAAGAGAGGCTTACACATCTGAGCACAAATTCCAGGTGTGCTTAACGAAATGATGAGCCTCAAAATGAGGAAAAATTCAACTGAAGTCATTGCAGGTTTGCAGTGACACGTAAGTATCAAGTATCACCACAGACAGTACCAGATCACACTCTGCAAGATGCTTTTCCCACTTACTGTTATTTAAGTATTAAGCTTGCATTTGCTTTATGGCTACACCATTGATATCCATTGGTTTCCTACAGATTTATTGATCCCAGAATCACAGAATGTCAGGGGTTGGAAGGGACCTCAAAAGATCATCCAGTCCAAACCCTCTGCCAAAGTAGGATCAAAACATCTTGCTTACAAGGACAACATCCTATTTTCTTTTTTCCTCATCTACCTTTAAAGTATTTTGTTTATTATTTTCCATTCAGCTCCTCCACTATAGATTTGGAATTTACATGGAGCAACACAGAAAATCTAGCTCTTAAAATATTTATTGTCAAATGCAAGCTTTTGCTTGTTATTATTTTGTGAATTTCACTAGAGGAGCTTATACTTTAATGGTCTGAGGATGCTCTTTGGTTTAACTCGTTTTTATTTTGTCCAACAAGCAGAAGAAAATGAAGCATTTGGAATGTTCTGACAAAATATTCTATAATCCACTAGAAGACTTAAAAACAAGACTTCGGACTTGCTCCTGCCTGACCAGCTCTTATTCACTAACTTCCTGCCCTGAATCATAGAACAGTTTCAGTTGTAAGTGACCTTCAAGATCACCAAGTCCAAGCTCTGTCCTAGCGCTATCAGCACCCATCCACCCGTCTCTTAAACACCTCCAGGAATGGTGACTCAAACACCTCCCTGGGCAGCCTGTTCCAATGGCTGACAACCCTTTCAGTAAAGAAATTCTTCCTAATATCCAACCTGAATCTCCCCTGGTGCAACTTAGGGCCATTTTCTATTGTCTTATCACTCACCCCCAGGGAGAACATGACCCGCAATAGTAACAGAATAATAAAGAAAAACCACAAGTAACGTACGTTGAATTCCAAAAGCCAAGGCAAAATTTATCAAGAGCAAGTTCTCACAAGATTAATTTTTGAAGTAAGAAAAACTTCTCTTCGGGGTAGTACCCTTCATTGCTAAAATAATTCTTTAAAATGTGAGGCATTCGATACATACATTGTTTTATCTAATACAATGTATATTAAACATGATCTATAACTTTACGTATATGTATATAAAAATACAAAGTCTGCATGAGACCATCTTCATGCAACAATCTCCAAATTTAATTAATTTCCAAAGTGATCATTTCCAGAGTATTAACATTTCAAATTACTAAAGCACCCAGTGAGGTGCAGAAGAGTTGAGTGCTCCAGGAAGAACGTATCAGTAGCCTTCTAGCTTCTTGCCCTGAATCAAAAATACAGATTCAGACTTCTTCCAGCTGAAAACTGAGCCACTTCGAGAACAGAATAAACATGACCATCTTGACAAAGACTAGGTAACAATGAAATTCAAGAAATTTGGCAGTAAGAAGCCAAATCCTCGTCACAGAAATTTTAGGTGATCATTTCGTAGAGTTTCACAACTGCAAAGACCAGTGTAATAATAAGAGGAAAACCTCTCTTAAAACATTCTGGTGCTTGTTTTGTGGTTTGTTGGTTGTTTTTTTTCCTTCCTCAACATGTTCCTAGATTAGAAAAACTACGTCAGCCTCAAAAAGGGTTACATGAGTTGTTAGTATATATAAATTGTTTGCCTCAGGCAGGAAAAAAAGATCACGCAGTCATAAAGCAATCTCAACTGTGCCAACCAGAAAGAAAGCAAAATGCAAAAGGTACCAGGGTATTTAAACAAATGGAATTACTTCATGTGCTTTGCTCTTAGTATCTGAGTATCTTCCAAAAGGTTGTAAAGAAACCTAACTAACATCTGTCATCCTAAACTCAGTCTCTCTCAAATCTCTTCTGAGAAAAAACACATCTGCACAACAGTTCTGGTGGGGGCATTCTGGAGTTATTTCCTTCTTTTTGTCCTCCACATGGATCTGCCCATTTGTTTATCTTTAGTCATGAGAAAATGGATGATTTGAGAATAGTCTCAGGGAAGAGGGATAGAGCAGCAAGATCCAAAAGAGGCTGAGCATCGTTAAAGAAACGGTCTGTAGCAAGAAACTAAGACAAAAAGGAGGGGAAAAGAGAAGACACAGCTCATCTTATCTAAGATGCCTTGATGTATAAATTTAACATGTACTATGTGCATCTCCAGTTTTCTCAATGGCCAGGAAAAAGAATGTATTCGGCAAGATCCAGCTTTTCCAGGCTTTTCTGAAGGTTGTAAGCTAAAGTCTCCTGAACACATTCCTTTCACTTCAATCTTCTCTCACCATAAAAGCATTTCCCTTTCATTTTTCATTTGTATACTTGGAAACGTAGCTTATAGCTTCTAAATTGTTTTCCACATACTGCACAAGGAATGCTTTGCCTCTGTCTCATATACTTGCCATTCCCAAAATAGTCTGAAATTCCCACTCTCCAGGATCTGTGAACCAACAACAAAGTCAGAGAATTCTGTTGCTACAGCTCTACCACATTCAAACCCAAAACAGCCCCAAACAGGAAGACACAACTGCGACATCTTTGTTAACAACAACCAGCACCACCACTTAGGCTTCATTTCATCTTTCTGGCAACATAGGTAATTTACAAATAACACAACTGCTAACTGGCTATCCTACCACAGAACCAAAGACATGGAGAGGAGACACTGTCCTCCTATCCCTCTACTCTGCCCTGGTGAGGCCACATCTGGAATATTGTGTCCAGTTCTGGGCCCCTCAGCTCAAGAGAGACAGGGAACTGCTGGAGAGAGTCCAGCGCAGAGCCACAAAGATGATTAAGGGAGTGGAACATCTCCCTTATGAGGAAAGGCTGAAGGAGCTGGGTCTCTTTAGCTCGGAGGAGGCTGACGGGTGACCTCATTAATGTTTATAAATATGTCAAGGGGGAGTGTCAGGAGGATGGAGCCAGGTTCTTTTCAGTGGCGTCCACTGACAGGACAAGGGGCAATGGGTGCAAATTGAAGCATAGGAGGTTTCATAAAAATATGAGAAAAAAATTTTTCACAGAGCACTGGAACAAGCTGCCCAGGGAGGTTGTGGAGTCTCCTTCTCTGGAGACTTTCAAAACCCACCTGGATGTGTTCCTGTGCGCTCTACTGTAGGTGATCCTGCTCTGGCATGGGGGGTTGGACTAGATGATTTTTGAGGTCCCTTCCAACCTCTAACATTCTGCGATTCTGTGATTTATGGTCACCAAGTAATATTAATTCTCATCTCCCTGCCCTCAAAACAGAAGGCACTCAAAAAGGAAAAAGTGATTCACGACAGGACATTAAATCCAGTGCTCTTAACCAGAGGCTCACACAAGCTCTGCCACACTAACTCTCTCACAGCCACTTCCAGAAGGAAGCTCCGACCATTCAGAGTCAGATTTTCCAAGCTTGGGCTGTGCCTCGAAAGCAGCATTTGGTTAGAAAAAGACTAAGATGACCACTTTCTGCTCTATTATGAAGCACAGGAAGAGGCAAAAAGGTAACCATATCCAGAACTGAATTCCTCTTCTCCATCATGGCTGTCACCATCACCACCAAAATATCTACTGAGATTTCTTTTCCTATCCTAAAAAAAAAATATATATATATAAGCATATTTTACGTAATGATCTATGGTGGTAAACTTTCTTGCATCATTACACTCACATCCCAGAGCTTTCCTTAGTGGTATTTGTTTGTCCTTCCATCCCCTGCTCTTTGATTTGGCATACATGGGCTCTTAAGACACAACATATTTCTACCCTCAGACTTCAGGGCAGGTAAAAGTCACTTTGACCTTCCGAAAGTCTTGATCTGATCTAACAGCCCGCATTTAATTTCTAGATCTCTGAGCCCAAACCCAAAGAACCCTTGAGTGCCTTTTGAAGCTAGATACCAAAACGGGAAGCTTGTTAGAGAACTTGACAAACTTTGCTTAGGAGGAAAGAAAAACCTCTCAGGGGTGTCTGCTACTTCTAGAAACTACTGGCTCATGCTCTCAAAGGCAGCTGACAGCTGCTCGGGTTGGACCAGCAGCAAAACCTCTTCCTTCGTGCTGGAGAACACCTAGAGATGTGACAGGTTGCGAGACCCTTGCGCCACGCAGCGTGCCTGTCCCTCCCCACCACCTAAACAGATCTATCCTCTGGGTTCTGTTCTCCCTTGATCCAAACTAACAGCACCAGGCTTCTGCACTTAACTACATGTTGCTTGATCTGTGCCACAGGAACAAGAAGGCATAAAAGGCTTCTTCACCCAGACGAGGTGCTCCATCAAACCTCTGATGCTGGGGCGTGGGCAGACACAGGAGGAGAAAGGGGGTCTGGTCACCAATGCACCCCGACCTCCCTCGCAGGGCTCTCTTACAAATCCTCTGGGCTCAACTTTGTCAACTGCTGAAGTCTACAGACCAAAAAAAAACCAAACCAAAACAAAAAAACTCAATAAAAAATAAAACCTGCACTGTCAGCCCGGATTTTCAGAGGCTGGGTTTCTCAGAAGTTAAGCATCCAACTCAAGATGCCTTAAGGCGGTTAGATTTTACGTATGCTATTGCTCTCTTAAAGTTCACCTTTAAGGCTGAGAAGCACATCACTGAGAAGCCTTGTGGTTTCGACAAGAGTTAAGAGACTCTTGTGGCTTTCAGGAGGCGTGGGTGTCAATGCAAAGCAGCACTCTGAACTTTAATTCTTCCATACAGACATTACAAGACTAATTTGTTGCAAGAGACTTAACGGTATCACAGGCCCCTGCATATTTGCACTGCTCTGCAATATTGAAGTTTTCCAACCCAGCAGCTTCAGACCTGTATCACAGGGGAAGGGCGGGGGGAGGAGAAAAAAAAAAAAACACCAGAAAAAAAACAAGAAACAAACCCACAACGCATAGGTTTAGCCCTTTCCCAGTCTGGTAAATTTACAAACACGAGGCAGCAGCTAGAAACTGTTCACTGCACTCTCTGAAAGACAAAAAACAAACCAGCTGCAAAATTCATTTCCTAGCACAGAAATTACAACGCTCAGTGATCCCCTCTCTCCGTTCCTAAGACGGGCACAAGGGGGTTACGCTGTGCTCTGTGGTAAACAGCACTGGGCAAATTCAGAAAGTCCAAAGTTCACCATGGAAAATGTGTTGCTAATAACTGTCTTTTAACATACCAAGGACTCCAGCTCAAGTAATTTCTCTCATCACAACAGCAGGGGCATCAAAGAGAAAGAGAAAGAGGTTCTTAAATGTGTTGATCCAAAGAGATTTATTACACACAAAAAACACATGTAAGGGAATTCCATATTCTCTACAAAGACAGGGGACTGCTGTCATCACCTCCATAACCCATCAAGCCATTTTATGACAGCAACCGCTACATTCAACCACGTCAATGCGCATCTAAGACCATCTGTAACTGCATGTTGTGTGTAAACGCCACGCAGAGGCAAGGTAGGATGTAGAAAGGAGCTAATCTAGCTATTCAGTTACAAAACGAGGCACACACCAGCCAGATCTGAGCTCTTTGTTCCTCCCTAACCAGCTGGAGAGTTCATCATCTGCCCAACCCACATGCCCTGCTTGTAATTCAACTCCATCGGTGACCAAAATGAGCTCAAGTCTGCACTTTCCTGACCTCGGAGGAAGCAGATAACATCAGTCAAGTTCAGAATTAACTGTCTGCTAAGTTTCATCAAATTTCCCTCCGACGTGGGATGCCAAGAAGCCCCACGTAAGATTCAAACCATAAACGTGCAGGAACTCACCCTGCTCTCCCCCCCGGGGTTTCCTTTCTGCACTGATTTCATGCACTGCGCTTATGCAATTCATCAGCTGAGCTTGTGGCAGGTTAGCAAAGGGCAGCAGGGACAGGCTGCCCTTTTTCTGACTCCCCGGGAGGGGTGAACTGAGTGAGGAGCGATGCCACAGGCAATGCAGAAGTAGCACAAGGCTCTGAGCCTTGGCAACGTGGTACTTGGCCCTACAAGGATCAAGGGAAGCCCAGCTCTGAGCTGCAAAATAGCAGAGATGTCAGGAAAGGCAGTCCTTAGGTGTAAAAAAAAAAAGCAGGAGTGAGCCTGGTACCACAAAAGGTTCAGAATCCTTTTCAGCATTCACAGTAACACACCAGGAAAAGATAGCTAAGACTAGAAAGAGTAAAGAGATGAAAAGGCTGCAGACTGAAAAGCCAACAAAGAAAACAAAACTTCTTTTCGAAGTTGACTAATACAACCTCTTACGTGGAATAATGTAGCAGGTTAAAAGCAAAATCCAAGCCTCCACCAGGACAGAGAAACAAATCTGCAGTGGAAAAGCTTGGCCAAAAATTCTTAATTTATCTTGGGCAATTTAAATAATTTTTGCATAAGTGACACTGAGAAGGCAAAACTGACTGACGCTTTGTTTCACAGCAACACGTCAGCCAAAAACCCTGGCTCAGATACCTCATTTCTTATCGCAGCCAAAGACTGGGAACTTCACTTTGATGCTTTATGTATAAATATATTCTACCTACACTGGAAAACACACATCACATTGGGACAGATTCAACCTTGACTGAGGTGTGGAACTTTCAGGGATCTCTGTTCCCTTGGACAGAAAAATGCAACCCTTGTAATAAATAAAGATTACTGCAAAACTTGGGAGTTCCTGTACCAATTTCAGTTTAAATTCCAGGTCAGGCTGCAAGTGGGATATATTTGTATGGCATTTAGATGATTAAGACAAGATACTATTTCAACGGTTGGGCTAATGCAGCCCATCATTTTCAGAAAGCATTTTAAAACAAACAAAACAAAACCCACTGGATATCTACAACAAAACCAAACCACTGACAGGAGAGGTCTTTTAAACCAACGAAGTGAGCAGCAGACTGCCAGGAGCCCCATTCTCTCCCTTTCTACTGAAACAAACTCAACCAACAGTGGTTTTCCTTTTTCCTCACTTCTCCTCAACAACAACTTCATATTAAAAGAAATATTATGTTGGTTTGGAATTATTTGATCTTTGATCCTTTTCTGCCTTAGAACCACTGTGATGGATGCAGAATTCAAAAATTTTATTGTAACTGAGGAACAGAACCCGTGTCTCCTTCACACGGCATCTCCCCCGGTATCTAATTTTTTTACTTTTTTTTTTTAACCTGAGTTTTCAGCAGCCGTGCCTGCTATTCATAACGAAAGCCACAGTGGAATCTTTCAGGGCCACTGGCAGCTGTGGTTACCCTCTTCTTATAAACACGGCGGCTTCCTGCCAAGGCTCCCCTGCTACATCAGGTTGAATCACGGCATCCTTCACCGTCCTGACCCCCGAACGCAGTCATGCCACAACTCTGTCTAGTTCCATTAACTACACATTGCAGTGAGGTAGCACTTCTGTGCCTTCCTCTGAAATAGCCTGTCTCTTCTTCCCTGAGCCAGCCGAGAGGCTGCCAGCACGCTCCTTCAGGCTGCGTACGGTTAAGAGCCGGTATTTTCACGTTTCAGAAATAACAATTTTCACTAACTGCTCGCAATATGAAATTCACGGTACACCTTTAAACACGCTGTGGTGGCAAATATGTAATGCTCAAGGCAGGACCCGATTTGCCATTCACTCTTCTAACCCTGCAGATACAAGCACACGAGATAAAGCTCTCGATTAAGTGAGCAATAAAGAACAAAAACTTTTTTTTTTTTTTACTAGGTGAAAAGAAGTGAATTATAAAACAAGCAGAGCTTCTTATCATTCTTTGGTCATCCTGTAGGGGATACATTTACTGCACAGCAGGACATTAAATGTGTTTTCCTATGTACTGATAAATTATAAATTACATGTGCCCTACCTCTGGTAGTACCGCTTTTCCGATCACCTCTTGTAGGACTGAGTCAGCTAGTAGCAGCCTTGGCATTTCTGATCTCTACCTGGTCAAAAAACATCTCTATTTTGTAGTTTAAATCAAGGATCCTGCCTGCAGCCTCTGATGGTCACCATTTCACCCAGCCAGAGTGACCTGGTCAGTTCAACGACAGCATCACAGCAGCTTGACACTGAGCCACACGCATGTGAGGCTGAGACCAGCTTCATTAGACGACAAATGTTGAGGTCCCTCTGCTTCAACACTTCTGGCTGAGGTATTTCCAGCCCCTTCAGACCACTTAATTTACCAAAACCTCAAGGGGGTTGAAATGGCGATGCTGTCAGTCAGCAAGAAAAGATTTTTCTGCTGTTGGGTGGGAGAAAGGAAGGAAAAATAAAACCCACTCGCCTTCCCTCGCTTGCTTGCTGTGTGCCTGCGCCGCCAGCTGCCTCGGTGCACTGTGTCAGTGGATGAAAATAGACGGGCTTGACGACTTCAATGGCTCTCTCAAAGAGGCCAGTTGGCAGAAGCAGCAGTCTGCTTCCATGCAGAAACGGGTAGGTTTATTAGTTCCTCCTCCCCAAGTTTGACTGTTCACTTCCACTTTGACTACGGGAGCAAAAAAGAAAGAAAAAAAAAAAATCTCTTTTGAACACAAATCTGAAAAAAACATACATCTGGCCATGCCTGATGAGTAGGAAACCTTCATGAGCGTCACCTGATTCTGCAGAACCTGATCTTTCCTATGAGAAAAAAGACAATTTCAAAGTTACAGCTGCAGAGATAATCTTCCAAGCACAAGCAAGCGTACAGTGAGGCAACGAGCTACAGAAACGCAAAGCTCCCAGTGCTGCTGTTGTACCTCACTACACCACTTCAGAGCAAAAGCGTTCCTGTCCAGAAAACCCGGGAGCAACCCCAAAACTGAAAGGCAAGTCTAAATTTCACACTGTTGCTATTCTGCCATACAGAGGGAGATTCTGGATAGGCGGACTAACGAGAGATATAAAGAGCAATGGTGTACACCAAAATCCAACTGGATAGGTAAGAAAAGCCTGCAAGAGTAGAAGTGTCCAAAACACCTGTGATGCACCCGGGAGTCGGAGGAGACAGAGATTCAGGCTGCTAAACAGTACAAATCACTCAAGACAATGACTTAAGATCACAGAATGTTCAGAATTGGAAGGGACCTCAAAAGATCATCTAGTCCAACCCTCCTGCAGGATCCCCTGGGCCAGCCACACAGGGATGCATTCAGGCGGGTTTTGAAAGTCTCCAGAGAAGGAGACTCCACACCCTCTCTGGGCAGCCTGTTCCAGCGCTATGTCACCCTCACAGTAAAGAAGTTTCTCCTCAGGTTGAGGTGGAATTTCCTGTGTTCTAGCTTACACCCATTATTCCTCGTCCTATTACTGGGCACCACTCTGAAGAGATTGTCTCCTTCCTCTTGATACCCACCCCTCAGATATTTATATACATTAATAAGGTCCCCTCTCAGCTGTCTCCTTTCAAGGCTAAACAGCCCCAGTTCTCTCAGTCTCTCTGCACAGAAGAGATGTTCAAGTCCCTTGATCATCCTCGTAGCTCTCCCTTGGACTCTCTCCAGTAGGTCCCTGTCTCTCTTGAACTGGGGAGCCCAACACTGGACACAGCATTCCAGGTGTGGTCTCACCAGGGCAGAGTAGAGGAGGAAGAGAACCTCCCTAGACCTGCTGGACACACTTTTCTTAATGCACCCCAGGATCCCACTGGCCCTCTTGGCCACAAGGGCACATTGCTGTCCCAGGGACAACTCACTGTCCACTAGGACTCCAAGATCCTTCTCCATGAGGCTGCTTTCCAGCAGGGTGATCCCTAATCTGTACTGGTGCCTGGTGTTATTCCTCCCCAGATGCAGGACTCTACACTTGTCCTTCTTGAACTTCATGCCCAGCTCTCCAGCCTGTCCAGATCTCAGTGGGTAGCAGCACAGTCTTCCTGGGTGTCAGCCACTCCCCCTAGCTTTGTATCATCAGATAAATAAACTTTCTTAAACAAACTCAGTAAGAAAATCTACGTCACTAAGCTTTTGCTCCAACAAGACTATAAGCCACTGTGGAATATTTTCCAATTGATACTTGATACCTTGACGCACAAATCAACGCAGAGCTCCAGCGCCTGCAATGCATCAAGACTTCAGAGCCCTGTCCCTGGACAGACATCAAGGAGCAACACTATCACGGCTGCATCCCTGCCCTCAACGCCCAAGCTCACGGAGCTGCATTTCGGGGGACTGCAGCACCTTGCTCGTGCAAGCCGAGCTGGAGAGGAGCCACCTGGAATTGCGTTTGTGGATCTGGCGGCACGGTCAGTGCGCTTTTTTGACCCGTGACCACTCCACACCTTCTCAGGATCAGATTATGAAAGATGTGAGTCACCCATGTAAAATTTCAACTGGTGCCCAGGTGTGGTCATGACGCAGACAGAAAGCATCGCTGCCCTAAGAGCAATCATTGGTGCCAATACACACGGAAGTTTCATAAGGCAAAAAGGTCTGAGCTGAATTTATGTGAGAAACCCAAATTAAGCATCTCAGCAACACACAGGAGATTTTCCAAATCATCTCTCTTATTTCAGATGCTTCAGATCCGTTGCTAAAGCTGCTACGTTTTGGACACTTTCTCATTCAAAGTCAAAACGACTACGAGGCATTCAGAAATTTTAACTTATTATTTATATCCAGAAATAAAGACGTGGGTGATCTGACTAGACAAATTTGTTGATTTATGATGGCCCTCCTAAAAGTGTTGGTACAACAGTATAAATGCTTAGTACAGAGGTCATACACAGGAGATCGCTTCTGAAAGGCATTTTTGGAAGGTGCTAAGAAGACCAACCTGCTTCCCCCCAAACAGATCTCTACTAGTAGCATCTCAGGGCTACTGAGCGTCTGTGGGCAGGCACAATGCAGGAGCACAGCCTACTTGTCTGCCATTGATGGTCTGAAGTGGCAAAAGAAAAGCCTTGTGAAGAAAAACAGGAAATTACACTGAAAGGAGGAATGACAACAGACAGAGAAAGAAAGAGGGAAAAAGAAAACAGCATCTGGTCCAAACGTTGGGGGTTTTTGGAGTTTTGTGTTTTGTTCATTTTTAAGATAGTTACTTTGACACACACATGGCACACCAAAATCTAACATACATCACAGGAAAACAGCAATTTACTATGGAGACAAAGCTAAACATATGTACTGCACTTGGACAAGCCTGGAGTCCACTAATTCCCACCTCCTATTTCATCTTTAGGTGTTTACTCTCTGAAGCTTTCCTGTCACCACTGGAAGGATGTATAACTCATCTGGGTAGGAGCTTTCTGCCTGCGTCCTGTATTCGGTAACACAGTATTCCAAGTTTTTCATCCTTTAGCCAAAAACCTTCTTTTGGAGGGAAACAAGCCATTTGGGAGAAGGCTTTAAGAGCGAGCAGGAGCTCCTCAGGGTTAAGCACTGAGGAATGCATCACTAAAAATCCAAGAGAGCCCTAGACACAACGGGAGATGCCAAGAAGTAAGAAGGAACTGGTATGAAAAAGCAGCTGGTCACCTATATCATGGCTGCACAGGCCCTCATACTCCTTCCTGCCAAAAAGAACCCTTAAAACTACTCCTATCTTGCACAGCAAGTGGGACTACAGAAACTACGGATGGCACTTTCTTCCTCTTGTTTTACTATATAGACTAGGCATGGTGATCTAGTAATAAGCTCGACCATAAGCAGCTTGGAGGTCCTTGCCTCCACATGCTCTAAGGTCCCTTCCAACCAAAGACATTCTATGATTCTATGAGCAAAAATCATTTCTGACACCCCATCCCACACAACAGGACTACACATAACCACTGCAGAGCTAGTGACCATCGGTAAGACATGGATAAGGGTCAGAGTCTACCGACACTGAGCTGCAACTGTGGCCTTTTGGGTTGTGAACATACCTGGTTGGCTCACATCCAGCTTTTCGTCCACTGGTACCCCCAAGTCCTTCTTCTCTTTAGGGCTGCTCTCTAGCACATCACCCCCAACCTGTACTAATAACGAGGATTGCCCTGACCCAGGTGCAGGACCTTGCACTTGGTCCTGTTGAACCTCATGAGGTTCACAGAGACCCACTTCTCCAACTTGTCCAGGTCACTCTGGAGGACATCCCATCCCCCTGGCATGTTGACCACACCACCCAACCTGGTGTCATCTGCAAACTTGCTAAGCGTGCAGCTGATTCCACTATGTCACTGATGAAGATATGGTCCAAGTTTGGGCCCCTGAGGGACACCACTTATCACCCATATCCATGTGGACACCAAGCTGCTGACCACCACTCTCTGGATGAGACCATCCAGTCAATTCTTTATCCACCAAATAGTCCACCCATCAAATCTGTATTTCTCCAATTTAGAGAGAAGGATCACGGAATCACAGAATTGTTGAGGCTGGAAAAGACCTCTGAGATCATCAAGTCCAGCCTGTGACCCAACATCAACACATCGGCCAGACCATGGCACTAAGTGCCACATCCAGCCTCTCCTTAAACACCTCCAAGGACGGTGACTCCACCACTTCTCTGGGTAGTGCATCCCAATGCTTGATCACCATCTCTGTGAGGTGCTTCCTGAGATCCAGCCTAAACCTCCCCTGACGCAGTTTAAGGTCATGCCCTCTAGTCCTGTCCTTCTTGCCCAGGAGAAGAGCCCGACCCCCACCTGACTACAACTTCCCTTCAGGCAGTTGTAGGATGTTGTGGGGGAGTGCTCCAAAGGCCTTGCAGTAGTCCAGATAGACAACATCTGTAGCTTTTCCCCAGTCCACTGATGTAGTCACTCCACTGTAGAAAGCCACGAGGTTGGTCAGGCAGGATCTGCTCTTGGTGAAGCCATGCTGGCTGTCTTGAATCACCTCCCTGTCCTTCATGTGCGTCAGCAGAGCCTCTAGGACAATCTGTTTCATGATCTTTACAGAGGTGAGGCTGACAGGCTGGTAGTTCCCAGGATCTTCCCTTCTACCCTTTTTAAAAATGGGTGCAATGCTTCCCTTTTTCCAGGCACCAGGAAATTCACCTGACTGCCATGGCTTTTCAAGTGTCATGGAGAGTGACTTGGCAATTACATCAGTCAATGCATCTCATCAGGTTCCATAGACTTGTGTATGTTCAGGTTCCCCAACTGGTCACAAATCTTATCTTCACTTATAGAACAAAGTCCCTCTCGCTCTACGACATACCTGTAGAAGCCCTTCTTGTTATCTTTGCATCCCTTGCCAAGTTCAGCTTTGGATCCAATCACTTCAGCACAGTGGTCAACCTTCTCCTTGCCACCTGAAACAGCCCAGCTGAAAACTGGAGACATTGCACAGAGGAAGGGATGGGGCTAGGGCTTTCCTGTAATATCTGAGAAAAACTAAATTACATTTTTCATCTGAGCTTCAGTCCATGAGTTTGCTGGTGCTCTACCCAGAATACCAAACCCATCGATCAACTGGTACCAGATAACCTTACTGTGTGTTTCAGGAAAGCCTGAACACAAATTTAAATTATTACATCATCAGTGCTCTAAAAATAGCTGGGGGGGAGGGGTCCACCCACAGAGAAAAATAAGTTATTTAGAAGAACAATACTCTGGCAATCACCTCACATTCACTGCACAAGGGAGAAGAAATCTATGGTTTATGAGCTGCTCTTGGGAATAAAGGAAATTCATGAACTTGCCAGATAAACTTTTCAGATTAAGAAGAGGAAGATGACCATTTCATGCCCCTTGCCCAGTCAGGACTGAATGCACTTGTGGGTGGATGAAAGGAAAACATGAGGGGACAAGTCTCATTTAGAAAGAGATGGATCAAAAGGAGTGGGGAAGAAATCCAGGAAAATAAAAAACCAGAAAGAAAAAAGCAAGTATTTCATTGAATAATTCCACTAAATCATGGAACAGAAAGACAGGAATTCGGAACAGAAGGAAAGAAAAGGGTGACCAAAGAGAAGATTTACATATGCCCGTTCACATGTACACCTGAGTGCCTGGCCATTTGATAATCACCCCTTGGATATTATGCAAACCAAGTATTTAAGAAACCTTTGTCCCTTACTCAGGCCTCGCTGTAGGGATACAACACCGAAACTGCAGCACTTTCTTGTTATTGTTTTTTTTAATTCAACATTTTCTGCATTACCCTTCTCAGCTAGGGGAGGATAATGCAGAAAAAAAAGGCCATCTGAGCTATTCAACTTGTGCTACGGACTAAGGGTGGATTTCAGCTCACCTAACGTTAGCTATCTAAACATTTTTAACTAAAGCTAACAGTTCAAGGCTCCCTCTGTAGACAAGGAAGAAGACAACCACCTCCAGACAGCAATTTATCCTCTCTTAAGATCTGTTTCTGTGACTGGTGGGAGGAAACGCCTTTTGGAGATCTCTCTGTCTAACAGTGCTGATAGAGGACATCCAGGCAACTCGGCTAAACCAGATGCCTGAGTGCAGTGACTGAACACAGGGGAAACTACTTTCACCCTTGCAGTCTGCAAGGCAACAGAACTACCTGGCACTTGGAAGAGAATCTGGAGAAAAATATCCCTCGCACAAAAAATAAAAAAATAAATTAAAAAAAAATCGGGGCTTTTAATTCCTTGGGGGACAAGGAGGGTGACACCAACACAGGTGAAGGACAGTGGTCCTTCCACTAGCGAGCAGAAGGTCTTTTAACATTTACATCTCAGATCCACTCTTTAGGTCAAAATTAAGCAAAATCCAAAGATGTCTGCTAGTTTCCCAGCAAAGCACACTTGGCACTTAACATCTTTTCTAAGCACAAAGTGCAGTGAGGGACATCTGCCACCTCAAGCACACCTTCCTGCAGCCCCCACGGCAGCAGCCAGGGAACTTGGCTCCGACTGTCCCCACTGACGACATGAAGCCTTTGGAGAACGCTGCCAAAACCTCGGTGTAACAGGGTGATGAAGATTGGTGGAGACTGCACATCTAGCTGATGCGATGGTATTAGGTCATGGGCTGGACTTGATGATACGAGAGGTCTTTTCCAGCCTCAATAATTCTGTGATTCCATGAAAAGAGAAATACGTACTATGGGACTCCCAAAGTACTTCCACCTCCCTGCAGTGTGGCAAGGGTACTTCTGAGTACAAGAGGGGAGAACAAGGTTGATGGGCAACACTCAAACTACCATGATTTGCTGCACTACCTTTAACGAACCGCATTCGATTCATCTTCTCTGGCTTCTTTCCATCACATTTTATCAACTT
The DNA here is from genome assembly GCA_020746105.1 of Trogon surrucura. Taxonomy (NCBI): domain Eukaryota; kingdom Metazoa; phylum Chordata; class Aves; order Trogoniformes; family Trogonidae; genus Trogon; species Trogon surrucura. Next base: position 47,002,631 of record CM036617.1, read on the forward strand.
GTTCAAAGTGAGCATTAAAAGCTCTTTAGTACCTTGCTACATTTGTTACTGCTGAGCAGAAGTAATTGCCAAGTAAGATATCTATCTGCCAGAGCCCGCTCATGCCTAAGACGGGGGAGGTCATGTTCTGAAAACATTCGACTTTGAACTTTTCCAAATTTCTGATTCCCACTGAAGCTGCACACGCTCATAAGACAATTGAAACAGCACAGAAAAATTGAGGTGAAAAATCAGAGACTCTTCCCTGAGCCATCACCTACCCCAGAACAAGTTTTACTTCTGAAACCATCTAAGCAATTTTAAGAATTTGTTTGCCCCACTTCCAAATTATGTGAAAAACAAAGCTATCGGTTACTGTCAGTGCAAACATAAGTGATCCCTGAAATTCATGCTGGCTCTTGCACACCCAATGCTGATTCCTCCCCTCTCCCTCCCCCAAAGATCCACGGAAGTACCAAATCCTGCTCGGCGCTCCTTGAGGAAATTCTTTGTCCATGATGTTTTCTCTAAAAACAGTCCACAACCGACTTTCTTTTTTACTTCCAGCATAGCGGGATTCAATTTCAGTGCCCCAGCTGCCGCATGAATCAGACGGGAAGGAGCAAGCTTTGAAGCGCGGCCGCCAGGATGCCGAGAGCTCCAGCACCACAGAACCACAGGGACCAAACCATTCCGGCACATCACAGAAAACGCCTCCGGCTGTGGAACCAGTCCTGGGGAAGGCAATCTTGCCTGAAGACATCCTTACACATGCAGTAAGGCAGGGTGAAAAAAAAAGAATTAAAAAAAAAACAACAAAGGGAGGGGTGGGGGGCTGGGGGAGGGGGGAAGGCAAGTATTTCAACTCTTTGATGGCTCTTTCACCCAAAATTGTGACTTGAACCTTATTTTTTACATTTCTCATTCATCTATACACATTGTGGTGTAAGAGTTAAGCACCGTGTCAGTAGCTAATGTCACTTGATAGCTTACTAAAGCTTTGTTAAGCATGAGGATTTGCAATGCTGTTATCAACAGCATCATACACTTTCCAGACTTCTGCAAAAACCTCCCGGCTGTCATTAAACTGTTAACGCTGTCTTTCTCTCCTTTTTTTTCTCTCCTTTTTTTTTTTTTTTTAACCTCAGTTGACGACCAGACAGCATCACATTTAGCCTCTTCTGCTTTGCCTTTCCCATCCGCTCTCGCTGCTGCATCGTAGTGTTGCACTGGGAGCCTTCTCCTCCACATGACACAGCCACCCAAAAACCTGCCTACAGGATTGCAAACCCAGCAGGGCCAATCCTGCCTCCAAGCAACTCCAGAGCAAGCCACAGCACCAGCACGACAAGCACAACGAAAGCAAAGCGGCTGTCACCGGCTGCCACTGATGTGCTCTCACACTTCCAGTGGATCCGGGGAGCAAAGTCCTCACCTCGGTGCATCCCATCTTCCCTCACCTCAGGAATACCTGTCACTAATCCCAACTCCAGATTAAGTTCTTACCCAGGTAGGCTCAAAGTCTACAAAGACAGACACGGAGACAAGAAGATACTCACCATGCAATAAGGTAAAAAGTTATCTCCCTGAAAAACAAAAACTTTGAGCAAAGATGACAGATTTGTATGCATGTATCATAGAATGGCCTAGGTTAGAAGGTGGAATTTCCTATGTTCTAGCTTACACCCATTATTCCTTGTTCTATTACTGGGCATCACTCCGAAGAGACTGTCTCCTTCCTCTTGACACCCACCCCTCAGATATTTATATATGTTAATAAGGTCCCCTCTCAGCCGTCTCCTTTCAAGGCTAAACAGCCCCAGTTCTCTCAGTCTCTCTTCATAGGAGAGATGTTCAAGTCCCTTGATCATCCTCGTAGCTCTCCCTTGGACTCTCTCCAGTAGGTCCCTGTCTCTCTTGAACTGGGGAGCCCAAAACTGGACACAGTATTCCAGGTGTGGTCTCACCAGGGCAGGGTAGAGGAGGAAGAGAACCTCCCTAGACCTGCTGGACACACTTTTCTTAATGCACCCCAGGATCCCATTGGCCCTCTTGGCCACAAGGGCACAGTGCTGTCCCAGGGACAACTCACTGCCCACTAGGACTCCAAGGTCTTTCTCCAGGGTTTTAAAAGAGAAGGGGAAAGTCATCTTGATGCAATTCAAGTAGATTTGATGCAAGGAGCTGCCTTCTGAGTCGAAAGGAGAAACAACAGTAGGTCAGGAAGAACAAAGAGCCAGTGAGGGTGATGAAACATCCCTGCTACCGGCTCATTTTCTGTGCGAGCAGCAGTTGTACCGAAATGACATAAACATGCAGAAAAGAGCAAGTTCTTGTACAGCACAGAGACAGTCAAAGGCTGGGTGAAACACACAGAAAGTTTGTATATTATGCTTATATATATACACATTTTTAATAAATACATATATACACACATACAATATAGTGGATTTTGTAGTCGCGAATGAGAAGGATTTGTCCACCTTCATACCTTCTTTCCCACAATGCTGATGTGCCAAGACCTGGGTCATTTCCCTACTTGTTTTGACTTGTTTGGGGTGGGGATATTTTTATTTTATTTTTTCCCTGTGATAAGTACCCTCATCATTGCTTTCCTGTGTATTCTCCCACTAGTCTGCTTGTGCTCACCTAACGTCAGCTGTCCTACTCTTAAGACTCTTCAGAGTTTGTGGACCACCTATCATAAATGGATCCTGACCTATGATCAGGGCTTGTACAAATAAAATAAAATTACTTGAAAATTAAATATTGCATTTATGGGCAATATTCTCAAACAGAACAAGAAAAACACAGCTCAACCCTGTGATGATGCAGAACCACTGATTAATATATTAGAACAGTCTTTGTGCTCTCCAAGCAGATTAAACAATTTACAGTCACAAAGTCTTTGGGCAGACCCAAACGAGGAGATCAGCTTCTCTTCAAAGAGACCACTCGTACTCCCTGGTGCTCTCCATGGCCTTCTGATCAGGCACTACTGTTAGCAAAATTGAAGTGTGCTCTGGGTACCAATTTAATTATAACAAACCTGTATGAACAATCTCAGCGAACGAGTTGATCATAGTATTCATCCACTTTCTGAAAGACTTACTAAACAGTAATAATCTCTTTGGATGCACCGTAACTCTGATGTAAGTCAATGCAAAGGAAAAAATAGGTTTAAAACTTCACTTTTTGAATTTCAGTTCAACAGAAACCTGATGCACTAAACACTAAAGTAAAATAAGCGTTCATACATTTGGTATTTGGAGAGAGTGATCAAAGTTGTTGCTCCTCACTTCATTCTAGTAGAATCACTGACAGAAATCACACACTCTCCAAAGACAGCCTCACCGAGATTTCAGCTCCTTGTCACTGCCACGCTACACTTCGCAAGAGTTAAAACCTGAATCGCATTTTCATCTGTCTGAAACCATTATCCAGGTAAAATTCCTAATTCTTTCAAGTGACGCAATGTCACAGCACTCCCAGTTTGTACAGATGATAACGAAGGGAGCACTTTTTCAAAAAGGGTGGTTACTATCTCCTTCACATAGACATGAAACCAAGCTTTACGCCTATGAGCGAAAAGGCAAAGGATGAAAAGCCAAAAGTTGCTTTGGTTGCCTCTCAGTTCACTCGCAGATGTGGAAGGGTAATAGGTGTCTTCAATTACTTAGGAAAGAGCTTTTAAGGACAGCCATCTGTGAAGAATGCTTCTTGTAACTACCCTATGCTTATACACAAATACACATACATCATTTTTCAGTATTTCCATGTTGACTAATGCCAGTAGCTGAACTGTTTCAAAAGCAGACAAACATTTTTGGTACCCAACTTCAGATACACTGTGTGCAAATTTTTAGGCTAACTTTACTATTTCAATAAATAAGCTCAAACTACTCTGCACCTCTAGACTGCATCCAGACTTTCACACCAACCAAATATAATCTCCAGTTTTAGCACCTTTACAAGAAAGCTCTTCTCTCAAGTATTTGATTAAGAGAAGAATGAATGCTAAACCATTTCCCAGATCCATGCAGACAACCCATAACAGCGACAGAAAGGGAAAACCTTTGTCTACACTCCTATGCTCCCCAGTCTTTATCTCCTTCTGCACACTACTGCATCCTTAATTTATCCTGGAGATGGGAAAGAGAGGCTAGAGGAGAAATCAGTCACTGTTCAGTGAATGTGGAGAAGACAGTTGCCCAATTACCTGGTTAGATTTCAAATCCCAAACAAGAAAAGACAGTGTAACAAGGCCACAAAAGGAGGAGAAAGAAATTATATACACAGAGACTAATTAAGAAGGAAGAGCTGGCAATAAGACAGAAGGAACTTTTAAGTGTTATAAAGAATGCAAGTGTAAGCTTGAATCAGTAGTTTCTTCTACGTATTATACTCAGGCAAGATGAACAAGGCTGAGCTCCTAGATTTTCCCAGTTTTGCAGGATTTTTGTTCTTCCCATCAAAGCTATCTACTCTCTCACACAGTGAAATGAAAGCAGACAACACAACAGAGTCCATATTTCATTCTTTTGGTATCACCTGCATTTTTTAAGACAACAGTTACACACATGAATGGAGGCCTCTATTTACCTACTGTGCTTTTATTACCGATAAGGAAGCAATCTCAGCTCAAATTTTCAAGTTGTCAAGGGAAAAACTAAATAAACTTTTTTTTTTAACTTGAAGCACAGACACAATGACAAAGCATGGAAATGAGCAATTTGTATGTGTACAGTCACCTATATCACACTTAACTAAGTATCAAGTCTTAAAAACCCTGAAGAAAAATTAGCTTTAAGCATCTAAGAAAAGCAAGGAAAGGTGGCCCCTAGAACAGCTAAAAGTGACAGGATTTGTCACTGTTATAAACCGAAACAACGTGATGAAACTACAAAGGAATAATTACAGTTTAACTACAGGACACACTGACTGAAATAACCTCCCCACACAGAAAGCAGCTGGTGACAGAAGCAGATATCCACTTGTATTGAAACTCTGCTATGCAATGTCCCTCCTGCTTGAAAAAAACTGACTTGTTTAAAACAGTTCTTTTTGTTAAAAAAAAAACCTCCCCCAGCAGAGGCATAGGCTTTTCATCTGTGAATTACAAAACTCACCAATGCATATTTCCAGTATTCCCTGCTCAAGTGAAGGGGCACCCTGGTGCTGACACCAAAGTCCTTGCGGTAGCACCGGCAACAGCACTTCTGAGAATCACCGCATCACAGAATGTCAGGGGCTGGAAGGGACCTCAAAAGATCACCTAGTCCAGCCCCCCCGCCAGAGCAGGATCACCTACAGCAGAGCGCACAGGAACGCGTCCAGGCGGGTTTTGAATGTCTCCAGAGAAGGAGACTCCACAACCTCCCTGGGCAGCCTGTGCCAGTGCTCTGTCACCCTCACAGTGAAAAAGGTTTTCCTAATATTTTTGTGGAACCTCCTATGTTCCAGCTTGTACCCATTGCCCCTTGTCCTACCACTGAACATCACTGGGAAGAGCCTGGCTCCATCCTCCTGACATTCCCCCTTGACATATTTATAAACATTAATGAGGTCACCCCTCAGCCTCCTCTTCTCCAAGCTCAAGAGACCCAGCTCCTTCAGCCTTTCCTCATAAGGGAGATGCTCCACTTCCTTCATCATCTTTGTGGCTCTGCACTGGACTCTCTCCAGCAGTTTCCTGTCCTTCTAGAAGCACAGCCCTACTCCCTCAGGCCCTGCTGTTACGTGAGGGCACCTGGCTCTTGCTGTCCTTGGTCTCCTCTGTTGTTATTTGTTACTCTCCTGAAGAAGGAGTTGGCAAGTGGGAATCCAGCCAGTTCTCACACTCACTACAGAAGCCTCCAGACGCTGTGGCCCACTCTACCTCCCAGTAGCCCCACACCAAAAGTCACTCCTTTGGTCCTCTCTTGGTTCCTGCAGTTCCCTCTTCTTGCTTGCTCATCTTTTTCCAAGGACTTGCTCTTTCCCTAACTGTCCCCTCCCCTCCATCTCACACCACCACATACAGAGAAATACTTATAACAACACAATTAAGATGAGATTCCTAGGTCTTGTCCTCAGTCCTAAATCGAGTACCCAAAATCTCAACATTCCTAAGTTTGGGATTGTCACTATGACCAAGTGAGGTATACCAGAGCGTATAAACTGCCTCCAGCAAGCCTGGGGAATGGTGTTAAGTTCTTACACACAGAGGAAAGTCATCTTTCTGGGAAACAGGGCCAAGTGCTCTAAAGCAGCTCCACTCTTGTTTTTATACAGCCACCCCAGCTGCACTCCGTACGCAACCTCCACTTGTCGCAAAGTGATTTTCTTGACAACATGCTCATTTGTACACTCCACAGTATTTCACAACACCTTTAATATTTCAGTTCGGAAAAGGTGGCCAAGTAAACACATTTCTCATTTTGCACAGACGTGCCTCTGAAGTTTGCTAACTGAAAGGGATGCTTGCCAGTATCTTAGATTTTTTATTCGTCTTTTTAGAATACATTAAAACCAGGCTTTTTCCACACAACTATTTGCCACATGAATCCTTCCCTCTTAAACACAGTGTTTTCTGTTCTCTCTCTAACTTCACCATTTCCATATACTGTTTAGGGAACTTATTTTCAAGTTAATCAGGGTGCAGATTTGAATCCAGACCAAGTCAATCTGACACACAAGTCCAGAATAATTAGTTCCTTTCAGTCAGTGAGGAGGACTTGGTGGGTATTGCCAATTCCACCATCAGTTCTCTTCCTTGCTATTTCCTCTTATTATACGAAGCCACTTGCCCACTGGCTCTAATCTCCCTGAGCAGTCTGTGGCAACGACAAACACACACTGGAAGACATCAAAGAGCTGCTCTGAGTCAGCAAACTTCTCTCATTTAGAATCATGGAATGTTTGGGGTTGGAAGTGACCTTTGAAGATCATCCAATCCAACCCCGCTCCCGTGGGGAGGGACATCTTCCACAAGGCCAGGTTGCTCAAAGCTCCATCCAACCTGGCCTTGAACACTTCTAATAGTGATTTAACAGCATCGATGTGAAGAACATCTTACCATGGAGCTGAAAAACAGAAGTCTCCATCTTTCTTCCAGCAGAAATAGCTCACACTTTCTTTCATCACATCAGGCTACAGAGAATTCAAGTGCTCCGTCCGGAAAGCTTTAACACCTTCTAGCTCTCATGCCCAGTCAGAGAACAGGCTGATAGTCAGAGATTCATACACATTACAGGCTGAAGGTACATAACAATTCAAGTAGAAGGTAAAGATCTCTTGTTTCTCTTAATCTGTGACTAATGTCATCTCTCACTTCTTTCAGCACGTTATTCCCAGAAGTCAATACAAGCTAGGGTAAGAGCCAACATAGCCGAGGCTGACACCGGTGCTGCCTTGTTACTGCTTTGGATCCACTACAAAACAGAGAGATGCTACGAGCCTCCAGCATTATGTGAGCAGCAGCTAAATAAATATCACATAACTATTTCTAAAATCTACCTATACTTGCTAGAAACAACAAGGAACCCTAGACCCGAAAATAGTACCAATACTCTGCTAGAAAAATACTGAATATTTAAAGTTCTCTTGATGTCTCAACATGATCGAGTTTTTGCAACTATCAATTTACTGGTGACACCCTACAAAATCAGAAGAAATTGGAAAAGAGCAATAGGTCTAAGGGTATTTTTTCCCCTACTGCTGCCTCAGAAGCTGTGTATCTTACTTATATGGCTACTATTCTAATGAATTGAAGTCAGTGATAATCAGAGGACACTAATCATATTATGAAATGAAAGAACAGAGAATAATCCTCTCTCTTGAAATAAAAGCAAAGTCATACTGCCATCTCATACATTCCCATCTTTCATATTCCCACTTTCATATTCTGAGAATTCTCTATACACCTTCACTGCAGTTATCCCCTCTTCCTTCCAGGTTTAAATAAAGAGCAGCGACCTCTCTCCAGATTTCATCTGGAGGCATTTATCTTATAATCAATCTTGCAGTAGGGAATTCGGTTTGTATTGGCATGATGGCTTCACATAAAAACAATCATAATTTTAGCAGAATTCGTATGCTGCAAATCCCTGCTCCCATCCTGACTGACTTAGCAGTAATCCATGTAGTTTATTTGGTTACACAAAGAATCACAGTTCATTTAACATAATTATCTTCCTTTTCCATTAGTGGCTATGTTTGGCATCCTCACTTTTTTTGATCCTCAACAAATGACTCTGCATACCTCCTGTCCTGCCTTCAGCCATACAGAACTCTTACCTTCTACCTCGATTATCTGTAGACTTTAAAACAAGCAACCAAAGACCACCCCACCCTAAGAGTCATCAAACACTCTGCTTTCTCATTCTTCCTTTTGCAAACATCAATCAAGAAACCTTTTTCTGATTTACTGATCTCCACGTCAAGTTCTGTACAGGAGCTGCCCATGGTAGGAGTCTCCAAGGGATTCTGTGTCACTGTCATTTGGCACTATGTCTTTTCCACATGTTCATTTTCTGCCTTTCCATAGGTCCCTGATTCCCTTTCTCACATTCATTAATATTTCTGTTATCTCTCTGACACTGTAACCCACAGCCGTTGCAGGTGGCAAGTCAAGAGCAAGCTGCCTTCATCTGCTAGAATCAGCCACTGAAAAACAACACAGCTAAATCCCTCCTCAGCATCCACATCAAATGTCCCTGCAACCTTCAGGATGTTACACGTTATTTAGAGAAGCATTAAGCAAAGCCCTTCTCCTCAGTTAAACTGGCTCGATGAGAAAAGCAGCATCTCTCGGTCCATGCACTGAGGGGTTTTTGTGGTCTCCTATTTGTTCTTAACTTTAAGTCCCACAGGACATACAGCCTATAGGTACAGCTGTCTTACCCGTGACATACCTACGGGTTTCAGTGGTCCTTGCTTGCCTGAACTACCAACGTCTCTGGAAGCTTAGGAACCAACCCCTACAAGCACCCATGCACCCATCTGCCTGTATCTCACCTCCTGCTTCCAGTGTGAAAATCCTCCCCTGCAGCCCTAGATGTAGGTAGATTCTGATTCCCACATGTAGGACAGCCTTTTTCCCCAGGGAAATCCAAGCCTAGAGAAGACTGAGAGGAGACCTTATCCATGTCTATAAATAGCTAAAGGGTGAGTGTAAGGAGGATGGAGCCAGATTCTTTTCAGTAGTGCCCAGTGACAGGACAAGGAGCAACAAGCACAAGCCGGAACATGGGAAGTTCTATCTAAATATAAGGACAAACTTTACTGTAAGGGTGGTAAAGCACTGGAACAAGCTGCCCAGAGAGGTCATGGAGTCTCCTTCTCTGGAGACATTCAAAACCCATCTGGATGTAAGCCTGTGTAACATGCTCTAAGCAATCCTGCTTTAGCAGGAGGGTTGGACTAGATGATCTTCGAATTCTGACCGTTCTGTGATTCTGTCATTCTGTGAATTAACCAACTGTCTGACAGCCTCGATTTAGATTTTTTAATCTCATCTGTGCTACAGAGGAGTTCCTCTGGATTAAAAACACTGGGGATGCAAGGCTGTCACACTCTTAACCTCGGGAACAGTTGAAAGTGCTTTCCTGCCAGCAGCACTGGCGGCCTCCATCCACCTGGTCCACTCCTGTACAGCCGTAGCTCTTTTGGGGGATCAACTGAAAAAACAACTCGGGTTAAGAGGTAAACAGTGAAACCCAAGAAGTGAGGGCAGCTTCTTGATCCAATCTAGTCTGCTAACTGTCGAAGCCATACAAGTGACAGAGGCGCAGGCACCAGAGGAGATGGGTGGCAACACCGACCACATAAGCCAGCAAGGACATGGAGAGGTACAAACAAAACCACAGCTGGCAGCACCTCTGTTAGATTGACTGAACCGAGACCTGTTCCTTGCTAATGAGCACACAGAAGCAATCTTTACCCACCCTGTCTACCCCTCAGCACTCACACCATGTATGCAGCACGCTGCCGTATGCTTTTTCTTCCATGCGGATGCCCCTTTCCACCTCCCCAGCATAAAACATCAACTTCAGGTTAACCTACCACCACACTCCTGGCATAAAGGAACTTTTGTTTTGAAAATCTTAACGAGCCCAGTAAGTCGAAATTATGATCAGCAGCCCTTAAATATAAGTGCGTATGAAAAATTCCCATGCGATAAAAATAAGTTATCCAGTAAATGTAATTTACTTATGCAAGAGATGGTGGAATAAGCCTAAACATAACAAAGAGCATTCAAACCACCCTCCACGGCATTTTGAAACATTTACAAGACATGAATGACAATTTACAGCCTCTAACTGCACCAAGAAGAAAACATTCCAGGTTGCAGTTCATCAGCTGTAGGGCACTAATGACCTGATTTTTAGAATTTTAACTACAGTGGGAGTTGCACTAACACAGGTGAAACCAGAGCCAGGGATCCCAGTTCAGCACTCCTTATCCAGCAAAACTCTCAGATTCTCTCCAGTCCTCCAGCATCCAGAATTAGCTACTACACCAAGAAACAGAGAAACCCAGAATTATGGCAGAGATCATTTCATGGACACGCAGTAACTTTCAATATGGCCTAAACTCTTCAGATATATTAATTTAAAAGCCTGAACCAACAGTTTAGGATTTCCTCTAAGCTGCAGCTTTCTCAAGTCAATATTTGTAAATCATGTTTCACGTTTCCAAGGCAACCAAGTGGGTAATACCTCTTGCAAACAGCCTCCTTCAATACGCTTTTCATGGCTACAGGGCTCATAGAAGTTATTCTCAGTCTGACAAAGGAAAGAAGTTACACTTTTCCATACAGCTTCCCGAAAGAAAAACCACCAGCCTGCAGAAGCAGCTGAAGCATCTAGAGAAATCCCTGTGGACTTTGCCATCTGAAGCACATGTATAATAACCCTTCTACTATTCACCTTTTCTACATATTTTTCCCAATAGCAGATCTCAAAACTGTCCAGGGTAAACACCACTATATTCATTTTGCACATGCAAAAATGAGGCACTTTTTCACAGACTTCCAGCTTATCAGCCTGTACACAACCTATGGAGATCTGAACATATCACATCAACCCCTCTAAAGAACGTACGACGCGTCTCATGCATAATGGGTAAAGTTCAAATCTTAGTGAAGAGAGAGACAAAATCTAGGGATAGGGTAGCAGGTTTTAACAGAATGCTGCTCACTTGATCTTTTTTGCTGTTATTTTTGTTACTTGACAGACATTTGTATCAATTTAAGACATTATGATCTTACTGCATCCCACAGACATAAATGGTGAGGAGCACAAAATATACTCGAAGTAATTTTGTTGATGGGATCTTAGGAAAAAGCAAGATTATCGGCAAAGTAGCAATGACATGATGTCTCCATCTGAAGAAGAAAGGAGAAAAAAGTAAAACCTGACAGTAAGCAGAAACAACAAACCTATGAATTCTACTTTGATTAACACGAAGACTTAAAACTTTAAAACAAAACGCCTGTAACAACTTCTTTGTGCTTTTGCACACTGAATACAGATCAAAGCAACCAAGAAATCTGTTTTCCTGTTACGAGTTCCCTAAGACTCCTATTCCCAAAGAGCCAGGTAATTTGCTTTTAAATGATATATTTAAAGAGCACTACGTGTCCAGACATCCTTGTTGAAAACCAAAGACTGAAGTTGCAGCAGAAGAACCCAGACTAGAAAAATACACATGGCACTCTCACACCTACCTAAAAGATGTCCTCAATAACTGTTTAATATGCAAAACATATATCCAGAGTTCCTCAGGATGTTTTAACAGAATGTTCACTCAGACAAACTTCACATTGGATAAGGCATAGATGCTCTTTGATGGTTCAGAGTAACAACAGAAACATCAGCCCTTCAAGGAAGCAGCTCAGAGTAAAACCTACTGCACTGAGCACAAACTTGTGACCTGCAAAGATCCACGTTCAAGAACAACATGCAAGATAAACCTGCAGCTTCTCAACAAACCTAGAAAGAGCAGCCAGGAGAGTCTTTAGACAGTACAACAGAGGATTGTTCAAACAACAGATGTGAACTCATTTAACACAATCCCTTCACACAACATACTAGGCATCACACTAGCTACGTACACTTCTGTGACGAGCAGCGAAAACCGATTTCTGTCTTACAAAAACATCTCAAAGTTGTCTGCTGTAGAAGAAATGTCATTCTCCAGCTGACGAGTAAGACAGTAGTAATGGACAAGATATTCAGTGCATGGTAACTAGTGCTGCAATAAGAGAAATCCATGTTGTGTGGAAACTACGTTCAGCAGCAAACAGTTTTCAAAAGATTTTAAGTCACCAGTGAGAAACAACAGGCCTTCTTCTGCCACCATTCACTAATGATTACACCCATTTACTTTTCTTATACCATTTGTGTCCTCCTTACACCCCTTAACTTAGTAGTTTCTCTTCCCTGCAACCCGCCTTCAACTCAGACAAGGACGATTCACACGGAGTCCAGCAGCACAGCTGGGGAATAGACAGGAAAGAGCAGAAATACTCTCCCAAGATCCTGGAGACAGGACAAACACAAGGACACGTACCAAAAGCAGCCCTTGCACAGGCAGCAAGGAAAGAAAAAGGCTCAAGTGGACCCTCCTTGTAGACTGCAAGAGAAGTCACGGTCACCTCGAGCCTCAGCTGTCCCAGTTCGAGAAGAGGACGACACGAAAGGCACGCGACAGCCCGACCCTCCAGGTGGCAACTTGTGAGGTACCACAAGTTTTCCCAAAGGTAACGCAAGAAACCAGTGTCGAGACACCATGTGCAGCTCCAGCTGTCTGCGACACCAACCCTGAAACCAATGAGTTACTGCTTCACCGCAGTGTTTTCAGAAACCGCTGCAGTAAATCTTCAGCAGAAATTTCAGGTCTCCAGGGACCTGTAACATGCTATGTCCTCCATAACATGAAAATACAAATGACAGGATGGATGGTTTTTATGTTTAGAATTGTGTGCAATGGAAACTCATTCTGCATTTCGAGGGGGGGAAAAAAAAAAAAACAAACTCGGAAGCAAAAATAAGATTAAAAGGCTAATAGACACTGTGCAGAACAAAACAAGAGCAATGTTACCAGTGAAGAACAAACACCTAAAAATTTCACTTAAGTAAAAAATGAAATCATTTTATTAGCATTCGCAGAGAAAGGATTTTAAGCTAATGACAGCAAATGCTTTAGGCTCACAGTTCTTCTATGCCGTGCAAAGAACTGCACTTGGAAGAGGGCAAAAGGTTCATGGAGCGCTGTTCCTGAGACTCACACACTACTGCTGGACTGTAAGGGGCTACTGCTTAATGAACTGGTGGTTCATAAAGAATGTAAAGATCATGAGCAGTGGCAAGCTCAATGGTGGAAAGCACAAGCCTACCTGAAGTGTCTCATTGGAGAAGAGTTTGTCAGGAGGAGGAACTGGAGTAAAGGCTGGAACCGTGACTAAAGGTCAGTTGGGTTTTTGAAAGGTGATGTTTCCCCACAGACCAATTAGTTTTGTAGTAGTGGTGCACGAGATGTGTGTCAAATTAGCTTTAGAATGTATTTCACTTTCATTTAAAAAAAAAAACAAACACAGATAAGTAAACACCCATTTGGACTTCTCTCAAGAGCACAACGAGATATTCTTTTGGCAGTCTTCACTGTGCCTGGACGAATTTATAGCACTCTTTAGCTGGTTCACTTTCCTCTTGGGCAGCTTGAGGCATTAGTAAAACCCTTCAGAGGCAAAACCGGGGTCAGAGGATTGCCACTCTCCAGTTTTCTGACTTGCTGCACAGGGCTACACTGCACAATGGTCCTTGTTCCCAACCCTGATCCCTCTCACAGGATCTGCACTGGTTATGTCAGCTTGTAAAGAGAAAAGTGACACAGACTTCCTTTTCCCTCTTTCAGAGGGAGGAAGGGAATTACACTTCCAATAGTACTATTTCTTGCTAATGCAGCATCCTACAGCATTTTGCCTGGCTCCATGAGAAATACACTGAAGACAACTACACAATGAAGAAGCTGGCAAAAAACAAAATGAAAAATAGCTTGCTTTGGCTTTTAGCTGCTATTTCAAGAAGTTAAGGAGAAGGGAGAGAACAAAAGGATAAAGGACCACTTTAGTTCAGCTCCCTTACAAAATCAGGTTACCCATGGCCACAGTTTTAAATTCAGAATATGCAGAAATTAAGCTTTATTTGCATAATTGTATCTCCTTGAGAAGACTGAGGAAACAGAGCAGTGTATACGTAAGCATGGAAGAAAGTCTCCAAAAAGGATGAAACAATTGCAGGGAAGAGCTCCAAGTTTGTCCAACCACCAGTGGGACTTCGATGACAGGATCAGTGTGAAACAGCACAGCTTGGGCCAACTCATTTAAACTGTATTTCTTTACCTTAAAGGGTTGGACTAGATGATCCTTGAGGTTCCTTCCAAGCTGGTATTCTATGAACCTCCTCAAGGTGAGCTGAGCTCAGCAAAATCTCCTGGTTTTTTTACTCACTCTTGTAAAACCAGCGTAATAAACAAACAGCAGTTACAGGTAAAGAAGAAAAAAAAAAAGAGTATACAAATTACACCATCATTAAATTTGAAAAAAAACAGAGTGAGCAAGAGACAGACAGGTCTGAGAAGAGCAGTGCAAGGTAAACAGACCAAACACCGAGCCTGGGCAATTTGCTCGGCCAGTACCTCGAACCAACGAGCATCCTAGTTCATGCTTCAGACACAACACACTGAACACACACGTCCAAAAAGGCACCTGAGAAATGAAGCACCGGTGTCATCAGCTGAGAATAAGAGAAATATTGACGAAGGTTATGTTCACAGGCAGCTTCACAAAACGAGAATAGATGGCTACTCCTATCTTTTGACAATGTTTAACACTCCTTGAAGCAGCAAGCTAACCAACAGTGCTCCAAAACCTGACTGGTAAAGAAAGGGCTTTTTTTTCCTGTTACGTTATTATACGTTCTAATAAAAAATTCTGACTTTTATTTAAATTATTCAACAAAACTACATTTGAAATCATAAAACTGATTTACATGCCTTCTTTCATCAATGCTCAAGCAGTACACATTTGCTGTTGAAGTTTCAAAGAAACTACTAACCTGATAAAAATCACAGATTAAACAAAACTGAAATCTAGTAAACTAAACAGTAAGCTGATGCATAATAAAATATCTTCTTTCTCACAGCTTATTCAAGCACCACAGACCAACAACTAGCTCATTCACAAGCTGAAAAATCAACCGGGAGCAAAAGAAACTAGGTAAACGCGGTTTTCTCTTCCAGTCTTTTAACATAAACATTAACATGGTACCTACTACTTCTGAAACTCTCAAGGAGATTTTATTTAGAAACTATGACTCGCACAGGTGTTATTTTTCCTTTATTTAATATAAAAGTTAGTTTAAAACACAAATACTTTTGAATAAGATTTTTAAAGTAACCTGGCACACTGGAAAAAAAATCAAAATATTAATAAAAATAATTTCAATTATGATTTCTATGGGTTATGTAAGTTCCAACTTCCAAGTATAGCTGACAAAGTCAACAGTAGAATTAAATCTAGTAAATAAGAAACATCATCAGTCAGCCACTGAACGCTGACAACATGCAAAAATTAAAACTTGGTAAATGAACGTTAACTCCATGAATTTTTTAACACATAGGTACATATAGAACCATAGAATGGCCCAGGCTGGAAGGGACCTTAGAGATCATTTAATCCAACCTCCCTGTCATGGGCAGGGACACCTCTCAACTAGATCAGGCAACACATGGGACCGACCACGGATTGAACCCGCAACCTTGGTGTTATCAGCACCACGCTCAACCAACTGAGCTAACTAACCCGCAGAATATACATTTTCTTGGCTAAAAATTTGAATATACTCTGTATAAAGATTATTTTGGCTGCCACATACCAACACACTAAATAAACATTGCTTACCCAACTGGGCAACAGAAAAATCAGTAAGAACTGAAGAAACCAAACAAGATTTCAGCTGATTGTTTAAATCAAGTTTTCCTTTGACTTCAAAGTGATTTAAATCAATTCACTCTCTTCAACCACCACAAATGAAAACACTGTTCAATTATGCAAACTCTGAAAATGAATACAGAGTAGGAACTGACAGGAGACTGGTTGACCACTCACTTAAGAGACAGAGGTATAACAAGGTTAAGTGGCTGGAAGCCAAATATATGGATAAATTCAGAGTACAAATAATGCATAAGGATTACAGCAATTACAACCACGGGATTCCCCACTGCATAAGTTTTTTATGTTACGACCATGCATTCACAAAATGTTCCAGCTCCAAGAGACCGCGCGTGCTTCGTGCAGGCCAAAGTGATACTCTGCTGAAGGCATTATTTAAACTGATGTAGGTTATCTCTGATCTTTGAATAGATGAACCTACATTGTGATCCCACGCCGAGATCTCGTATTTCTTCTCACTTCACTAAGTCCTGCCCACAGTGACTAGAACTTCACTCAACTTTACGTTCTGTCTGCTATCTCCTTAACTGCCCACACGTCCACCACCAAATAAAGACACTGAACAGAACCAGCTATCATCTGAAACCATCCACTGAAGTCAAAATGCAGCTTCACTCTTTAATTAAGATCTCAGTCACACACTTCTCAAAGCCTTTTCACTAAGCCATTGCAAGCTTAAACCGCATTTTACACGCTCCCCTATGGGGGGTACCTAACAGCCTAAGACACAGGGAATTAAATCCTTCCCCTCTCAACATGGGACTTCAAGTTTAGGCAAAAGATTGTCGTACAGAGAGCTAGGAGAGTTTGTGTCAGGCACAAAGTGTAACGACACTTTTCAAGTAGAACAGCCTAGAAGTGCCCCTAAACCACTGACCTAAGAGCTCAGTTCCAAGCTGGAAGTCTCCTACAAGACACAGGGCACTAGACGGTGTCTCCAAAACCGGGGCTCCTGGTAGCAAACTGGGAGAACAAATTGAATTTGGCATCTGTGGCTCAAACTTGTTCATCCAGGAAGAAATCTTTAAAAATGTTTGCAACTTACATGCTGATTACAAGTGGCTTCCCTGCTTCTCTGGCACCTGCAGCTCTGTCAAGATGGTTTTAGGACACAATTCCCATGCTTGACCCAGCTGCCAATCCTCAAGCTTCATAAAAGCCACAGTCTGGTTGTTCAGCTTCTAAACTGAAAACACTACAATGCCTGATGAACGCCGACTGGAATTTAGATCATATCAAATGATTGTCGCAGCATGTGTCTCATCTCGACTCCCTCCTATCAAATTTCTTTTATGGATTCTTTGATACAGATACAAATTTTCAGGTTTGCTGAATGAGTTAATCTTATTAATGTGTATAAATACCTGAGGGGTGGGTGTCAAGGGGAAGGAGACAATCTCTTCTCAGTGGTGCCCAGTAACAGAACAAGGAATAATGGGTTTAAGTTAGAGCACAGGAAGTTCCACCTCAACACAAGGAGAAATTTCTTCACCGTGGGGGTGACGGAGCACTGGAACAGGCTGCCCAGGGAGGCTGTGGAGTCTCCTTCTCTGGAGACTTTCAAAACCCGCCTGGATGCGTTCCTGTGTGGCTGCCCTAGGGGATCCTGCTCTGGCAGCGGGCTGGACTAGATGATCTCTAGGGGTCCCTTCCAACCCCTGACATCCTGTGATTCTATGATTGTATAAGACAAGAAGAATATTTTCACTGAGTATTTTCATATTCCTAATATTTAACCCATACAAAAAGAAGATCTTTTGTGCTACCCTCACATTTCTATTTATGTTTTATCACCATAATATCCCAGGAGCCAGCCTGGACACAGGACTGACCCTGGTTTGCTCTGAAAGACGCTCCAGCACCCACAGCGAGAAGCAGGGGAGCATCCTCACCCCACCTGCCCCCATCTCTGGCCAGCCAGCAGCCACCACAGAAAGCCACGCTCCAAGGAAGGCAGCCCTGCTCAGAGGGCTGGCCAGCCAGATGCTGAACAACTGAGAAAATACCCCTTACGGGGAGCAAGCAACAATTTTAAGCTTATATATGTATATATAAGCTATAAATAGCATTAAGGGCCACTGGCTTCTTTGGTCAGATGGGCTGAGAGCACAACAGTACAAGCAGAAACGTTTTTAAGAAAAAGCAGAGGCAGCAGAGGAAGAGTAGATGAAGTTGCTACACTTGAAGGCAGCTTTAAAATAATCCAGGATCCAGAACATGTGGCTGGAAATAACAATCCAAGAAGCTTTCTAATGACAAGGCACTGTTCCACGCAGGTCATCAGGAGAAGAGCTACAGCAAGAGGATGTCAGAACACAGCATTCCTCAACCAAAGAGGGGTAGGGCAGCACTGCTGGGAGGAGGCAGAAGGCAGTGCAACAGCACAACACACAGGGATGAGAATGTGAAACGACTGCACACACAAGTCATCACAAGAAGAAACTTCCTCCTTTTACTTTAATACCTCTTTTTTTTTTTTTTTTTTTTTTTTTTAAGAAAAGCCACACCTATTTCAATGATAATTGGGAAGGATGTGAAGGTCCAAGTATTTTTTTGTTTCTGCTGACAGCCCACAAGAGGACTTGGGTACCAAACCACCAAGGTCTTGCTGCTCTCCCAATTGTGAGAAACCGCAGCCCAGCCAGGCACAACACATGGAGAAAATCTAAACACCAAATACTGAAATAATAAAATCATAAAGGTTGGAAAGGACCTTAAGACCATCGAGTCCAACCATCAGCCCTACACCACCCTAACACTAAACCATCTCCTGAAGTGCCACATTCAGGAGTTTTTTAAACACGTCCAGGGATGGTGACTCCACCACCTCCCTTGGCCATCCACTCGAAAGCCGCGACAAGAGCCCCCAGAAACCGCAACTCCTTCCTCACCACAACCAAATCCTGCACAGCCAGGAATGCTTCTCCCAGGATTTCAGCAGAACAGGCTCCTCTCACCTATTTTTAGGCAAACACAAACACATCGCATGCACCTGCGTGTGAGCTAAACATCTGAGACGTCCTCTACGGTCAGCCAACAGAGGTTTTGTCATGGTCCTTTGACCACAACGATGCTTCTGGTGTCGTGATTTGAGTGCACATCTCTGTGGCAAGGAAGAGCTAGGCTCCTCATTTTGGGGAAAGAACATATTTTACTCAAGCTATCTGCTAGAACTGACTTAGGCAGGTGTCTGTGATTATAATTCATAGCCTCAAGTCTCCCATCCCTGCCTAGCCCACATGTTTCTTTAGCATTGCAATGAAAAAGAAATATTGTCTCTCTAAATCCAGCAACACGTGAGACCTCAAGGAGAGCACATCTCCTGCAAGCACAAAATAAATCCATCTTGGATACTGGCTGGGATGCCAAGATGAAAAAGTGTACTAAATCTCATTCTATTTTCCAATTTTCGCTATGTTTATCTGTAATGGCTCGATGTGACTATTGTAAACTTTCTCCAAATGGTCACAGCCAAAAATTATAAATCTATCACCTTCTCAAAACAGAAGGTTCATAATTATTGATATATATTCTTTACACAAATGTCAAAGACATTTTAGCAAAATGTTGATTTAGCTGAATATAGATCTGGAAAGTAATAGTGAGAATGGCAATGCTTTCCCAAATAGCAGCCTCCAAATCTGCCTGCTAACTAGACTGAGTTTTACATGTTCTTCCTTTCAAAACAGGGAAAAAGAACCCACTTGGCTCTTTTTTTTTTTTTTAAATTTTCTAAATCCTGTAGGGCACTATCTGTACAAAACATTTCCCTCAGTTACCTGGAACCAGTGAAAAATTAAGTCGCCTTGTAACTGTTACTGATTTATAGAAACTGGAAACAAATGTTTCTCCCCACCTTTGTTTTTTTAAGAGAAATCTTTTCATTTCCCACTTAACCCAAATTTCCTTGCAACTGAAAGATTCTCTGAAAAAGGAACTGGAAGAGCTCCAAATACTGTCCAACACTTTAAAAGATTTTAAAGTGTCATCAATCACAACTCATTACATGCTCTTCTACAGCAGTGCCAACTCATACTTGAAGACTAACTCAGAACTGCTTTATGCCAGCATTGCACATTCAAAATAAATACAGATACAAAAAATATTTCTGTATTATTCTGATTTTAAGTCAAGTCCTCAGATTCATGTTCCATGTTACTATAATACAGATGTTACCTTCCCTTATTTCATAGGAAGAACTAGCAACTGATATCGTTAATTCTACATATCTCAGTGGCTACCTTGGATGTCATATTATGTGGTTACAAAAGGTTCCCTCAATTTTTATCAAACCACCTGAGAACACTGCTCCCATAAAAAATAGTAATTAAAAAAAACCAACGTCCATGGTAAATAACAAGTCACAGTTATTAACTGAAATTTATGTCACAAACTTCTAATGTTGCATTATTCCATTTAACAAACTTCAGTCATTTCAGCTGAAATTCTCGGTGATCATTTCTGCAAAGTTTGATGTGAAAGACTGAGAACACACCAGCCGCTTCTAAGAATTTTGGTAGTGGAAAAGAAAGCTAACAAATAATTTCGAGTATTTTCTTTGGAAAGATTCTCCCAGAGGGATCCACAGAAAGAGAAAGAAACTGCTGGCATTAGATAGTTGCTTTTACCCCTGTCAATGCCCATCTGTCGAGACTTGAACAAAATATAAGAATTAGAGTTCCCCCATGCGCTTCCAGAGCTTGCTGGTTGCATCGCCCACTCTGCTCATGGACCTGAACTTATTTCCCGCCAGCCTCAGCTCTCTGCACAGCACTGGCACGGACCTGGCCGGCAAGCATCACCGTGCTGCCCACACCGCCCTCAGGGACCTATGAGGCTCAAAAAAAGAGATGGAAAACCGCCACTGGCAAAGCCCTTCTTGGCCAAGGCAGAGAAAAAGAAACTCTTGAGGCAGTTGGCGGGCGGACCAGCATTAGCATGCACAACCTCACGCTCCCTGCGGCTCTGACCACCGGACAACGCCTCGCGCTAATTAGGAATTAGGGTCACTGCTCACCACCTTACAGAGAGGGTAACGAAGTGGTTTTCTCAGGTGACATCTGACAAAACAGAGACCAGAACTTGAGTCTCCCGACACGCTGCATCACCTGATTAATTTTCCCCTTTGCGGCGCCCGATGTCCAAGGTCATGCATTTGCCTGTCCCCTACGCTTAACCGATGAGAGCGCGCTCGCCCCGCAGCCAGGAACAAAGCTCGGGGATTTTTGAGTCCCATCATTACTCCGCTATGCAGCGAATACCGTGCCAGCCGTTACCAAAGAGCAGCAGCAGCAGCGCGCTTCGTTCCAGTCCTGGAGGCTGGTTCACAGAGAGGACAAAAGCTCGCTACTGCTAACCAGACATTCCTTAACTCAAGTGGTGCTGGTCTGCGCTGCAACTCTGAAGCCCGTTGACATCAGCCCTACCACCGACCCAACCAAAGGATAAACACCGTTACGCGTGGGGGCATGGGGTTCAAGGGAAAAAAGAATCTGTGAAGAAATAAACAAGGAGATTAAAAAAAACAGACAGACACTGTTAGGATTTCATTCGGAGGGTAGGCAATGTCCGTGTGCAACTGTCTTGGTAAACTTTATTCAGTGTCACTGAGTAAATACTGTCAATAATCTTTAATCATGGGATCCCTCTTAATACCTTCTTCATTTTAGTTGACATACCTTTCCTTTTGCACCCTTGCAATTTCACCGAACTTTAAATAAATTATATTTTTTTTAAAAAGTGAATTATCAGTAAGCCAACACCTAGGCAAGTCCTACCCTTGTACCTGCAGCTGACCCAGAAGCTGATGTGCACAGATGTGGAGTACGTGATGAAACCGAGTACAAAACAAAAAAGGCCCTGAATATATTTCATACTACTTCATATATTTCCTCCGAAGTTTTACTGTATATTTCAGCTGAGAAACACTGGGATGGCTCATGCCACCACCCCTTCCCAAAAATGCAGGAAATGACAGAAATAGTTACAGGGCCAAAGCACGCTATAATTTAAAAGTTGTCTTCTCCAAATCAAAACACATCATTCTACAGTAGACATATATGCAAAAAATATGGTATATTACAATTTGATTTTGGTTTTGACCAAAGTCTAGATCATGCTTTCCAGTTAATAGAAGATTTTACACTGAACTCAAGAAATGAAAGCCCACCCGAGTTTTGTGTTACACAAAGCATAGATACACCAGCATTTTGGCAACACCATGTTCATTTTTTCCTCTTCCTTCTACCTCTCGGCATTATTTTAAGAAACCTATGCCGCCAAAAGATAAGTAAATCTAATTAAAGAATGGTCTGCCAGTTTTGTGCTACAGTTATTGCTCAGGAGCAAACGTGAGATCACAGGTTCAGAATAAACGTCAAACCAATCGGTCACACCAAACTCTGCAGAAGTATGAGAAAGTTCACAGATACTAAGGCACGAAGTTTAAGCCGATCTGCACAAAAAAGAGCTTCCAAACGCAAACACACCACCACTAGCACAGGTCTGAGGCTTTTTCTATATGTATATAAACCGAAAGAGACTGCACAACTATCCTCACATTGGTCCATTTTTACCCACTTTTGCAACAGTGCCACAAAAATGTATTATGTTCAGTCAATGCCCCAGTCAGGTTTGTCAATACAGCTCTTTGCCTAGTTAGAAACGAAAATAATGTTGACACTGAATCCTCAAGTATAACTCCTGTTGGTCATCTTTTTTTTCCATTTAGTACCAACTTAAAAAAAATAATAAATCAGTGGAAGCAAGAGGACTGTCTAAAGTTCATTTGTTGAACACAGGGTAAGGTTACGTGGAGCTTTTTTCCAGTAACAAACAAAGTTGAAAGTGGACTCCACAGCGGAAAAACATTTCTCTTTTTGAGCGTAAGCATGCATTTAATTTTAAAAAGTTAATTTCTTTTTTCACTGCGTAGGAAGCGTAGTCATTTCATGCTTTCACATTTACACTTCCAAAACTCAAAATTTGTCTTACACATACAGCACAGCACACTTTGCACCAAAGGAAAGGGAAAGCCACAGCCTGCCTGCTCAATACTTGTCTTCACATCTCACTTTTGAAACAGCATGCTCATGACTTGTTTTCCTCTTAGCCTGGGAAAGTGAGCATGCTTGTGTTTGCAGCTCCTCCTCTTTCAAAGACACACAGCTGCAGCTGTAGTAAACAACCACCAGTCAGGAGCTGAGAAGGTCAAAGTCTCGGTGCTGCATCCATTCCAGCTTTTCTAAAAATGAAATTTCCATTTCGAGAAATTAAATTTTTTTGTTTCACTTGGTCGTTACGTCAAGGAAAGGTAAACCACAACCATCCCCCAACAAAATAAATCAAGATAACAAGACTTCAAAAGCCAAAAGGAAAACACTTCCGCAAAAATATTTCCCCAGCTTTATCAACATACCAACACCTCACCTGCAGTCTCACATTTTACTTGATTCAGACAAAGACCTGGTCAAAAACCAACCTTGGGCTGACAGGACCTGTTACACAACACAGATGACACTTGCTGAAGGAGGTTGGACACCCTGAGAAGCGGCACCAGCAGCCACGCAAGGCTCGCAGAGGCGACCCAGCAGCCTGAAGCACAGGGACCGTGGCACCACAACTTTGGGAAGGATGGCGTAAGCGGGCATCACCCACCCAGCGACAAGAAGAAGCACTCGCCTTCGCCTTATTTTTTATGCAAAATCTAAACAACAGGATGCCCTTCTACCACCAAAACCCACACCGATTACACGGATCTTGTGCAACCCCGTGGTGTGGCAGAAAGCACCCCGAGCACCCAGGAGAGGCATCACCCATTTTCCTCAAAAACATGGTCCGTATTTCTACTTAATCATGGTGGGTACAATCACACATCACCGTGGCATGGCTGAAGAGGAAGAAGGTCACTACACCACGGGGCTTTGCAGCCCAAGCCCTTCACTGACCCCACTCTTTCATCTCCTGGGGGCTGAGGAGCTGGTTCAGCCCCGTCACGTTTCAGCCTCCTCTCGCCTGAAGTTAAAACTCTGCTCACGCACGTTCGGGTCTGGCTCATCCCGACAGAAACAGCTGGCAGAGGACTCCGTGATTAGCCTGTCCTGGAATCCGAGAGTTTATTTTTAAAAGTTGTTACAGTCTTCGTTGGCCTTCGGGAACCTTTCCAGCAAAGGTTTTGCTACAGGAGAGTGCAAGAAGGCCTGGAAATGTTACCACTAAGTATTGCTGCAGGAGGGGAGGGGGGATAAATTAGAAATACCTCATTTCCTATCCCTCTTTCTTGACAGGTTTGATATTGCCTCACTATCATAAGCAGAAACCAAACAGTGTCTCCCACATCCTAAACTCCTTCCCACCCCCTCCAGCACACGTGTGACCGCTCATCAAATGCCCCACAGCGTACCCCCTCCTCAAAAAGGTTCTCTCCCCCCAGCCCCAACAACTGGGAGACGAAGAGAAAATGTGATTATTTTTTTTTTGCCACGCTCTTTAAATGTTATTGACTACTCCACAAACTGAGGTGAAAAACAAAAAGGAAAAAAAAAAAACAAACCAAGGGGCAAGGAGGGAAAGCCCAAGCTACCTTGTCAAGCTGCCAGGAATCCAAACGAAAAGGATTGCCTCAAAAAAAAAAGGTGCAGACTGCTCCTCCCTCCCCCTCCCGGCTTCCAGGTACCAGACACAGGGAAAGAGTATAAAAATAATAATAAAAGCAAAAATAAAAATTAAAAAAAAAAAAAAAGGAAAATACCACTACTGTTGTTCTGGCTGCAGCGTGGGCAATGCGGTGGGGGTGTTAGCCCGGGGAGGGGTGCGCATGGGTGCTGGTCCCCGGCCGCCGAGGGGGTGATGTCATCCCAACAAGCTCCAGCCCGGGCACCTGCCGGCAGCAGCGCAGCAGCAGCTCCGACCGGCTGCCAAAGCCTCAGGCAGCACGGGGCGAGGGAAAGATAATAACAAAATAAAATAAAAAGAAAAAACATAAAAAAAGCCCACATGCAATGTTTCCTTCGCTACGCATGGTTGGCGACGGTAGGTGACGTGCCGGCTCGCAGACAGCGGTTTCAAGTTGATTACGTCCCATTAAAAAAATAATATTCTCCCTCCCGCAGCATGAAGAGTACATTAAAAAAAAAAAAAAAAAAAAGGTAGACTCGGTTTACGCAGCCTTACGTCACCAATAAAATGCTCCTGTCGCCCCATCTGTGACCTATTCAGCACAGTCACTAATCCCACACTAAGACCACTTTGCTGTTCCTGTACATTTCGGAGTTGTAGACCAACCAGAAAGCAGAAAATGGAGCCCACATGCCAGCGCTATATAAAGCAGCCTCACAAAGTTGCCGCGAATATCTACCTGCCGTGGCGAGACAAAAAGGAAAAAGCAGGGGGGAAAAAAAAAGAAAAAAAAACGGAGGAAGAATATCATATATTTCAAGACGGATAATATTTTTTTAAATAAAAACGGTTTACTTACTTACTTGGGAGGAGGGGGACTGCCAAAAGCCAGCAGGATTTTACAAGCTCGATATAAACCCCGACGCAAGTGAACTTCTCCTCAGTGCCTCCTACCAAACTGCTCGTACCTGCTCCCTAAGCGCGTAAAACATCTTTATTTTTCCACGCGAGCCCCGCTGGCGGGAGCAAACGCCAAGATCCGAAAAGCAAACCATCGCATCCCTGCAAACCCTGCTAGGGGAGAGGGGAGAAACATAAAATAACCCGTTCCCTCGCTCCTATCTGCCTCCCCCCCGCAAAACCCCCGAGGGTGCAGGGATTTGGGGGGGAGGCCGGTAGGAGCCCATATTGGATGCCAGCCCAATTTAAGCCAGCTTTCGGGTGGGCTTCGCGGGGTGACGCCGATGCCAGGGGGGGGCACACGCATCTCCCGCAGCGGGCACGCGCTTTTTCACGCCAGGACCAGCGGGTTTTGCTCCCCCTCTACTCCAAGCAACGCCGGCTGACTTCTGGAAGATCAAGTATTCATTTTAGAGAACACAATTCCGTTTTTGTAGAAGGTAGCGGAGCGTTACGCTCTGATTTTTTAGTTTCCTTCCCCTCTAGACTTCCCCGTCGAGCCCTACACTCCCATTTCCCCCTCCACAGAGCGCTACGCTCCGATAATTTTGTATACATACATTTGGTTTTAGACGTTCATCTCTTAACACCCAACCCAAAAAAGGGCAGGGGCACCGCGGTGTCCCGTGTGTGTCCCCGTCCCCCCCCGCCGGGGGACGGCAGCACAAAGGGCCGGGCGCTCCCACCACCACCTCGCTGCTCATCACTCCTCGCTTATCGCTTTTTTTTAATCATTATTTTTTCCCCGCTTTTTTTCTTTTTTTTTTCTGCTTAAACCGCCTTTCCCCCACCCCCCCAACCCCCTCCTTCCCTTTCCCCTCCCAAAGCCTCGGCGGGAAAGTTGAGGGAAAAGTTCGAGCCGGCGGCGGGGGCGGCCCCCAGCACCCAAAACACACAGACACCACCCACACACACCCCCCCCTTCCCCGGCATCGCCGCAGCCGGGGCACCGGGAGGGGGAGGAGAAGGGGAGGGGGGGGAGGACCCGCCGTTAACCCCCGGCGGCGGCGCTGGGAAAGGGCGAGGGGGGGATAAGGGGGCGCTCTGTCTTTAAAATTATTTAACTTTAGTACAGGAGGGATTTAAAAAATAAAAAATAGCTGATTGGGACAGCAGCAGAACAACGAAAAAAATAAAAAATAAATAAAAACAAACCCCACACACACACACACGCGTCCGTCGCTTATTCTGGTTAAGAAAGGGAATCGGCACAGACCTGAGCAGGAGCGGCGGAGCAGGAGAAACTGTTCCCTTTCCCCTGACACGGGGGTCCCCGCTCTCTCTGTGTCTGTCCGCCCGCCCCGCTCTCCCCGGGCAGTGTCACTCCCGCACCGGGGCGCGGGCGGAGGCAGCCCCGGCGGCCGCCCCTCCCCGGGAAATGAATGGGGGCAGCCCCGGGGAACCGCGGCAGCTCCGCCGCCGACTTACCCGCGTCACATGATGAGCCCGGGGCAGGGTGGGCCCGGGGGCGGGAGGGGAGGGGGGTGGGTGTGGAGGCTCCCGGCGCCGCCTCGCCTCGCGGTGGGCACCGCCGAAACACCCCACGGGCGCCGTTCAGACAAAGGGTCCCGGCTCCGGACCCGCCGTTCCCCCCCTCCCCGGCTCCGCGGCCCCTACTCCGCGGCCGCGCCGGGCGCCGGTGGCGTCGCTGGCATGCGGCGCGTCCCCGCCCCCACCGGCAGCCGGGCGGGGGGAGGGGAGGGGCCGCGCCCCCGCCCCTCGGCCGCCCCGGTGCGACGCCCGCCCCGCCCCGCCCCGCCCCGCCCCGGGGGGGGTTGCTGGGGGGTGGAGACGGGAACGCCCGGGAGCCCCACCGCCCCCTTCCCCCCCGCTCCTCGACCGGCCCCGGCCCGCCCGGCCGCGGGGGGCAGGGCAGCGGGGCCTCCGGGGGCGCCGCGGGGAGGGGCAGGGCGGGGCCGGCAGCGGGGGGAGAGGCCCGGGACGGGGCTGGGGGGGGGGAAGGGGGGCGGGAACAGGTTAACGGGGCGGAGAGCGATGGGGGAGGCGGGCGCGGGGGACACCGGGGAGGGGAGGCGCTCAGAGGAGCCCGGGGTCGGGGCGGGGGAAGGGACGACACAGGGCAGCGGCGGCGCTCTGGGGGCCCCGGGGAGGAGGGGGAGGGACAGGACATGGCAGTGGCGACACCGAGGGGGGTCCCCGGGAGGAGGCACGACGCGGGGCGACAGGGAGGGCTGAGGGGAGGGTTCGGGGGCGGCGGGCGGGGCCCGGGGTGGGGGAGGCCGGGCCGTGCCCTCGCAGTTACCTGGCGGGCTCGCAGGGGCTGAGCTCTGGAAACCTTTCACTGCTTTTTATCTTTTTTTCCTTTTCTTTTTTCTTGATTTTTTTTGGTTTTTTCCTTATCTTTTTTTTTTTTCTCTTTTTTTCTTTCTTTCTTTCTTTCTTTCTTTTGGGTGGTTTTCCCCCTTTGCTCTGGTGAGATCCCACCTTGAATACTGTGTCCAGTTCTGGTGTCCCCACCATAAGAGGGACATGGATCTGTTGGAGTGTGTTCAGAGGAGGGCCACAAAGATGATCCAGGGGCTGGAGCACCTCTGCTGTGAGGACAGGCTGCGGGAGCTGGGATTGTTCAGTCTTGAAAAGAGAAGACTTTGGGGGGACCTAACAGCTGCCTTCCAATACCTGAAGGGATCCTACAGGAAGGCTGGGGAGGGACTTTTTGCAAGAGCATCCACTGATAGAACAAGGGGAAATGAGTTTAAGTTGAAGGAGAATAGATTTAGAAAGGATCTTAGGAAGAAATTCTTCAGTACGAGGGTGGAAAGACTTTGGAATAAATTGCCCAGAGACGCTGTAGCTGCCCCCTCCCTGGAGGTGTTCAAGGCCAGGTTGGACAGAGCCTTGAGTAGCCTGATCTCGTTGAGAGGCGTCCCTGCCTGTGACAGGGAGGTTGGATTAGATGATCTCTAAGGTCCCTTCCAGCCTAGGCCATTCTATGATTCCATGGTTCTATGATTCTATGATTTTTTCTTTTTTTCTCTCTTTTCTTTTTTTTGTTTTTTTTTCTTTTTTTTTTCATTTTTTGTCACAGAGACAGTCTGTGGCTTATGAGAAGTCATGATGCGAGGCGATTCCTGTGCGTGGCGGTCAGCGCCTTAAATCAGAGTCATACCTCTTGCAAACCCAGAACTCTGCTTTTGGAGGGGGGGTTCACACGTAAGTGGATTGTAAAAGCTTTAATGACAACGTACAGAGAAACAGTTTCCAAAATTTTAAAAAGTTTAAAAGACTAAGCTCTTTAAATCATTTGGAGGTTTCAAAAGAAGAACTTTAAATACTCAAGGAAGCAAAAGTGTAAATCTTGAGAGTTGGTGTTAAACCTTAAGAAGCAAATCTCTGTTTCTTTTCAAAAACGTTCTTATGCAGTGAAATACTTTGTTGGAAAGATCCTGGCCAGTTCCTGACTGTTCCCTTGCCTTGGAGAGCATTTAGTGAATATAAAGACGATGTGGCTGATTTCTGCCTCCACTCCTGTGGTTTGAGTTGCATGGAGGAAATATAGTTTGGCCAGAATGCGGGTGAGCTCTGACCAGCCCTTTATGCTAAGATGGTTTCTAGGCAATATTCTGGGGGATGTTCAATTTAAGAAAGCTTAATAGCCTTGTGATTAGTCAGGGTGCTGTGCTGGATGCTGGTAAAAGCCGTGGCCAGAGCAGGCAGAAAATGGCAGGTTCTTTGAGTCCCCGCCTGTCGTTGTCCTCAAATTCAAGCTCAGCTCATTAGCTCCAGAGGATCTGGATCACTCGTAACCATAATTTCACAGAATCACAGAATGTCAGGGGTTGGAGGGGACCTCAGAAGATCACCTAGTCCAACGCCCCTGCCAGAGCAGAATGACCTACAGTAGGTCACACAGGAACGCCATTTAATTTGATAAATAAAATGCAAAAAGAGGGATCACTTGCCTAGTAGGTTGACCTGTCACGTGAGCATGTTTGCAAAAGCCTCTGTAGCTTGTGTATTTACACAGAAGGCCAGGCTGAGCTCAGGTAAATAATTACTGCTAAAACGCTATTACTTTCAGTAAATACAAACTAATGTTTGCTGCTCTACACTCTGTTTGCTGAGGAAGCCAGAAGAACCAGAAACGATGCTTGTCCCCTTAGAGGATTTCACACCAACTGCCTGAAATGCATCTATGCATCCCTTCATGTGTTCTTGACAGTAACTGGTCCTCTGCTGCCTTTTGGCATAAACGCTTTAGGTAACGTTACCCCCTCACTATTCTTCCCTGCATCTTACCTCTGTTTCCAAAGAGTTTTAAAAAAAAAGCCAGAAAACCAAATGAATGTTAAGATGGATGTAATCAGAAGTCTACCTCACAGTCTATATATGTCCCTGCAAGATACAAAGGGGATTAGGCATGATTTGCTATTATAATTTTTCCTCTAGTATAATCGTTTCCTTTGGAGAAAAATGAGCATTGAGTTAAAATCCAGTCTAATGACCCAAGCAATGCATTTCCTTGTATTACGACTTTAGATAACGAACCGGTTCCAACAACTCACCGTAAGTTACATATGTGATCCATTAGATTTCAGAGGATTTTACCCAAGTCAAAAGTTAACATTGTAACACTTGTTTTAAAAGATAAGATATGCAGTCCCATAGGAAGCAGGCTACTATAGAACACCGCTGGAAACACTCCCCGGATAGATGCATAGCTTATATTCAGATTTATCAATAAAAAACAAGAGCATTAACATTCATCCTTCTTAACCACTTGGAACAGGGAGCAATGATTTCCCAGCGCTGAGTGTTCTGCAGAGAAAAACTGGTTTCTACCGACCGAGGTTAAAGGATTAATGAATACTTGGCACATGAAAAATGAATAGTGATAGTGGGAAGAAGATTGCATGTGGGCAGTGTGATAAGGTGCGTAACAGAGAAACACCATGTTACACACGTTGCAGTGCCCAGAGAGGCGGACGAAGCTCATTTCCATTGAATTTTAGATAAAATATTTTAAACCGTCAATATTTATTTTGTCATACTTAGAAATATTTTATTCATTTATCTGATGTATCTAAGGAAACCGTCTAGAAGAAGGGTTGGCTGACTGACATTCGGTGATAAAATTTGTTCTCCATGAGCTTCATTATGTGCTATGTTGGCTGTTTACATGGTCTATTGCCTGCTCCTAAGAACTATTACCCATCTGCATGAATTTGCAAGGCGGTATCTAAAGCAAAAAAATACGTAGCTACATTCGCGGGAGAAATGTAGTACATGATTATATATCAATAGATTGATACCAAAGTCGGGATATTGCACATTAGTATTTGATAGATACCACAGATTTATAGAGAAATGTAGTTCTCAATCACATGCTTTTATGGAAAACCTGTCCTACTAAATCACCATCTTGGCTCACTCCATGTACCTGGCCCCTCTGTTTCTACTCTCATCTGGCTTAACAAAGCTGAGTGTACGCTGACTATTTGAAAATGTTCTGGCTTACACTTTTACACAGAAATACTTTGAAAACACTATTCTGAGAGATTTGGAAAGTTTTCTTTTTTTTTTCCCCTTAATTTTTTTTCTTGAAAGAAGGAACCTGAATCACATTTCCTATTAATCAGTAGGACCAATGCCATTTTTTCAGAAACAAAAGCCTTAAATTTTGAAACAGGAACCTTAATAGTACATTACCATATACAATTCTAAAAATAGAAAAACATACTTTTTGCAAGCCAGGAGAACAAATCAGACCACGGAACTTATTTTTTTATAGACTCAACAAGTGTGTTTATGTGCATATTTTAGATTTTTTCCTTAACCCTTCTCCACTTCTGCCATATTGCCTACAGAGCAATGCTCCTAAGTCACTTTTACCAAGTCCCATCACTTACAAGTCCAGATGGCTCTTGCCAGTCTTCCTGTAGTTGTTCTTCCCCTAATGGAGTTTCCTAAAACTTACCAAAAAGAAGGTCCTATGAAATCTCACTATTATGTTCCTGAGCCTCTCACCTCTCCTGCATTTGTCCTCTACTGATAATTTTCTTCACCATTCTTCCCCAATATCCACTGTCCTGTTTGCATTTTGTCTTAGATCCTAATCCAGCAAATAAATAATACTCTTGAAAGCAATTTAGCAATTTCTACCTTTAACTTAAGCACGTTGTACATCTTGGTTTGTGGTGGTGGTGTTTGCTTTTTTTTTAATTTAATCATAATGGATCGATCATTTTTCAAAATGGGGAATGGCATCACCAGCAGAGAGCACACTGGAACCTCAGAACAAAAGAAAACAGAAAATCAATAGCATATTTTAACAATGTGAGCTTGAAACACATAAAGATACATCTGAAATAAATCAGTAATGTGCTGAATATTGAGAGATTTTTGCCTTTTAAATTAACACCAGTTATAAACAAAATCACTCTTAAGTTATCTATTTTTCATTCCATTTAAGCTTTTATTCAATTTTCTAACTCGACCTAAAAAAATAACCAACCTTACCACCCAAACCAAAATCTAAATGCATTTTTATTTGGGATGCATGGTTAGACAAAAGCTTTAACAAATTACACGATATATTTTAGAAGGCAGATTGTGTTCATTTGCTGAACTTAGGGAAACCTTTGGGTTGACAGATAATCAATTCAAATACCTGCAGTTGAGGGATTGTGTTACTAATTCCTTTCCTCTCCAAGCCTAATTCCTTTCTTTCCCAAGCCTTCCCTTTCGGATGCAGGCTAATAAACGGGTTTTCTTTGCCAAGGAATTGACCACATCTGCAGACGGAGCCTTTTGGGGATGGCTGCTGTCTTGCAATCCAACCCGTGATTAACCACCAAGTGCTTCCTCCACTCAAACTGGTGTTAAGCTCAACGTGAATACGTAGCACTTGCCCCTTTATTCTTGTGCATCAGGCACAAGGTTGAAGACTTTTTCTGGGGCAGGGTGGTCGGCTTCTGCGTCTCCGAATCGACTTGCGCACAGCGCTCTGTCGCCCAACGCCAGGATTTATAGTCGACTTCTAGTTGGCCTTTAAGCAAAATGATCAATCTAAAACCCTACGACTGTACGACCCACAAGTACTTGCTCTGTCGGATTGCGCGTCACCTGGTAATACTCCATGGGTGTAAACATCAGAGCTTTTGTACACCACGTTTGTATTTTTCCTGTATTTTGTATAAACCGATTGTTCATTCCTAGAGAGACTACAAGGAAATCCCTTCAGCCCACTCTCCTTAAAAAGAACAGACAAAACCAACCTAGCTCGGTGCATAAAGGGCACTGTTAGTGTACACAATGCAGCCTCTCTGACAATAAAGTGTATAATGAAGAACAGTTCAGTTACACTGCACAAAAGAGGACAATTATAATCTGATATAATAGGTTCATGTTTTTAACTGGGGACAGAGTTCAAAATATTCAGTTTGCCAGATTTAGACTAGCCATGTTGCCAAGACATATATTCCAGGAAAGTGGGGCCACACAGTATTAATGCTTCAGTCCCTTGATCCGAAAGCTCTGTGCCCTTTCTATGACCTTGGATTGAGATCATGCACTATTGTTTTTTTAATTTTAAACTTGCCTTCTTTTAGAAAGAGCCCTTGAAGGGTTATGATCTTATTTAAGAGGCAGAAGAACAGGAGGGATGAATCCTTATTTTGTATAATTTGACGTTGGCAAAAGTTAATGGGGAGTAGGAGATCATCAAGGAACATGTTCTGGGAAAGAAGGAGGTTTTGTTTTTTGCATTTCTCTAACATTTGGTTAATGTTTTTGCAAGAAAAAAAAAAAAAATGGAGACAAGCAGTTCCTAGCTCTGGAGACCATGTCAATTTGATGCTCAGGAACGGAATGGGTTGCTCTGGATTTTCATTTTAAAACTCCATAGTTTGTAGCTGAATTTATGGACCTAAAAATCACCTTGAGAAAATTTCTTACATATTTTTAAGCTTCATGGTCAACTCCATTATCTCAACTCCTCATACTGAATACTGTGTTGTTTGGTTGTTTAGGAGAAAAAAAAAATGGGGGACGATCTCTTAGTGCTTTAAAAAGTATTCTCATATGAACATTAAAGCTACTACATCTCTTGTGGTGTGATATCTCATTTGTTCGCTGTGCATGGGTTTCATAGGCTACAAAAGAAGTTCTGCACATGAAAGACCTGGAGGAACAGTTTCAAAGCCAGAAGAAACATTTCAGAAATGGTTGGCGTTCGTGCAGGGGACCGAGAAGCATTCTGCAGGCGGGTTAGCAAAGGGACACATTCAGCTGGGCATGGATCTGATTCTGTACCTGGTAGGCAGCCAAAAACATCCGGGGTGTCTTCTTTGCAGGTGTTATCATAACAATCTTCCATGGTTTTCTTGACAGGTTTTAGGTCTAACAAGTATTTTCAAGAGATTCTGTTTATTCGCAGCTGGTTTTAATTCAGCAAAGTTCTTTGTTCTCCGTGGAGGTGTTAAATAAATTACAGCATAATAAATCTCCAAAGAAGTAAGCACTTAGATGTTTTTCTTATACAGCTTTCCTCCTTCCCCATCTTCCCCCCTGTCTAACAGATGCTTCCTGTGTTACTAAGGCGTTCATGTTGATAACTTCAGATTTCAAGGCCACACAACCTGGCTTTTCCAGCATCAGAATTTCTTGGATTCCGGAGATATTTACCCGGCCTCAAGACTAGAAGAAAATTCAGAATCAGATTGGAAACAGGACATACTAAAAATGTTTCTTTTCAACACTTCTGGTATTTCATTAGATCGCCTTGAAACACCTCAGTTTGCACCTGGACATCACGGACATATCGTGGTCGTGGTGATTTCTGGATCGCATGCTTTCTGGATCAAAGGCTGATGTCTCACAAGCATTAAGAGGCTTTTAAAGTGGACTCAGTTGTACATATCACACTTCAGATGAGTAGTTTATTTTTTTTAATCAGTTATTGTTTGTGTTTTTTTTTTTAAATGAGGAATTTCACAGATTATTAACCATAGTTGTGCCACTTGGTATCAATCTAACAGCTGAAAAACCTAAGCATCGTATTGTAGCAATTGCTTACTTACTGTCTGGGCTCATTTGTGTGGTTTTTGTGTTTTAAACTAAAAGAATTAATTCATTTGAGTGACTGCAAAGCTCAGTAAATACCAGTTATCAATTCTCTTTCTAATGACAACTGATGACATGAGTTTTACAAGCGGTTGAGCACTTGGCAAATGCTAACCATAGAAATCGAATGAGCTGAAAGAAACTCCAGTCTGCCCTATTGTCGCTTACTGAGCTGACAGATGGGAAAAAGAGGAGGAGGTTGTGGTGCTCTCCCAGAAGCCCAGGGGCACACTGCAGAATGACTGCTGAAGGGTCTTGAAAGACCATAAGTGAGAGAGGAGCAGATTTCCAAAGAGCAGACATCACCTACATTTTCCTTTGAAAGTTGGGCTTTCTCACGTAGTCCCCCGTACCCCTCCAAAAGGGGCTGCCCAGATTCTCTGGCAGCACCAGAGCTCATTCAAGCCTCTGCAGCAAAGGTAAAATAGAAGGAAAGAGGAGCTGGAGCCAGGCTGCCTACGCCAGCAGCTGTTGGGAGAGCGGGAGGGCAGAGCTACCATTCCAGCTGCCCCAAGCAGGTGGCCCAAATGCCAGCATCTGCTGCTGCCCTGGACACTGTCACCTGCCTGGGCACCACAGGCTAGGCTGGGGCGCTTTGCTACCCCGGCTGTCTGCTGCTGCCAACAGCTGCCCGCCCCTGCCGGTGCCTAAGCAGCAGGGAAAATCCTCCAGTGTGTGGAAAAGCCTGTAAGCCCTGGAATAAGAATTAAGAAATGGGCAGTGGCAGTCTGTTGAGATCAGATCACTCAGCCTTACCTTTCCTTACATATCTTCTCTTTTTTTTTTTATTTTTCCCCCTCAATTAGTCTAACGCGTCTCCTTTGGTTTTGTAAAAAGTGACTCGAGAAGTTAAAAGTACCAAACTTCAGTAGCTTCACCCATATGTGCTGCGCGCCTCAGGCTAGACAGCACATATTGGTAGCCAGACTGAGAAGAACATTTACCACATTACCTCTTAAAAACTCACTTTATTTTTCTTGTTGAGCTGGCTTCGGTCCAATGTGACACTCCAGCATGAGCCATGCAGTGACAGCAACAGCCTCCATGGAAACACACCGGAGCATGAGGCCAGTGGTGGGGTAGAGAGAAAAGGCAGCCCCCTCCTTTTCCTTAGGCTGCCATATTTTTATTCTGAACAAGCTTTCTTTCCATTTTTAAAGCATTATCAGGAGCAACCCTCCTATGCCACCATTTCTTTGCCATGTCTCTTGTAATGATGCAAAGTTTCACTGAGCCTGGAAAACCTGGGGCCGCTTGCAAGGCATCATCATCTCACAGTCCCCCCAGCATTAGGAACTTCTGCTCCTCTTTTTTACGTGCTGGAGACAGGAGAGGAAACTGCCTCTGCAACCAAGACCTGGATAAATGCCGGTGGTGGTGGATGGAGGTTTGAAAGCACACTGAGGAGTGAGAGGCTCTCGCAGAGAGAGCCCTGCCAGCAGCCTCGGTGCTACTGTGCCCAAGATCCTGCAGGCCAAATGTCTCTTTTTAGAAAAAAGAGAAAAAAAAAAAAGGTAGAAAAGGCAAACAGCATCTTAGAAATGTCCTCAACGTCTTTTGGAATTTTACGCACCCGCACTTCGCTGAGGAACAGGTGTATTGGGAGAAGGGTGAGTGGAGGGGAGAAGTTAAGCAGTTTGCTGCCCCAGTAGAGTAACTGGGGAGACTTTGATGGTCCGAATGCCCTGAGGATGGAACCCCTCATCATTGGGGCTATCACCGCACCTTCCCCTCTGTCATACTGAAAACTCACTATCCCACCTAATAGCAGCATGCAAAGTTGCTTAATACCATTATGTTACAAGTGACTGTCTAATTTCCCCTTAATATGTCTCTGAAATTTTTTTATTATTTTTTTCCCAGACTTCCTTGAAGTGAATTGCTCAGCCTGACTACCCACTCTTCGGTGCAGACAGTGAACCAGGTAGCTGTCTGGCACTGTTCCAAGCACTTGAGTGTTTCACAGAGGACAAGCTAAGTCCAGCAAAATTTGCAAGCCTACGGGCTAGCTGCTGCTGTGCTCAACTTCTAGACACCTAGCTTTACATCCACAGACAACATGACGATACTGAGTTTCGCTGCACATTGCTTGGAGGCTCCCAGTACTGAATTCGTACTGTGCAATGTGAAATACCAATTCTCTACATGTCACGGGGAGAACCAGGTGCCTGGGATTCATTGCAGACAGACCACAGAGCACAGAGCCCTGTAAGGTAACAGAGAAGAACGACCAAAACCAGTAGAATTTCCCCCATCTCAGCACCAGAGAAACCTCAGTGTAGGATGCAAGGTATGACCTTTATGGGATTGGGAGTCACAGCTTGGTGCTCTCTCGAGATGAACACCTGAGCCATCTTTTCCAGGGGCTGAATCAGCTCGCGCTTTTTTTTTTTTGCTTTTTTTTTTTTTTTTTTTGAGTGATCATAGAGTCATAGAATCATAGAACAGTTTTGGTTGGAAGAGACCTTCAAGATCATGGAATCCAACCTTTGTCCTAGCCCTATCAACACTGCTAAACCATGTCCTTCAGCACAACATCCACCCGTCTCTTAAACACCTCCAGGGACGGTGACTCAACCCCCTCCCTGGGCAGCCTGTTCCAATGGCTGACAACCCTTTCAGTAAAGAAATTCTTCCTAATATCCAACCTGAACCTCCCCTCGCGCAACTTAAGGCCATTTCCCCTCGTCGTATCACCTGCCACTAGGGAGAACAGACCAATCCCCACCTCTCTACAACCTCCTTTCAGGTAGTTGTAGAGAGTGATAAGGTCTCCCCTCAATATCCTCCAGACTAAACAGCCCCAGATCCCTCAGCCATTCTTCATATGACACATGCTCCAAATCCTTTACTAGCTTGGTATCCTGACAATAATATATATGTGACACTAAATACAGTATGTAATATGCACACTTTAATGTCTAATGCTTTAATATACATGTTATGAAGAATAATAATACACGGCAGGCACCTAGGTCTTGTATCTCCTACCTCTCTCATCTCCCACCACTGCTCTTTGTATTAGCTGTGCTTGCCTGAGGGACTGGGATATTTCTGATGACATATGGACTATAGGCACTTAAATCACTACCAACCACCCTTGCACCCTCTCTCGTGGAGAAAGATACTCACCTTTAGGGTCTCGATTCACCTCATCCTAAAATAGATTCCTAAATTTTACTGGCATAGCCAGATAACTTTCTCATGCCAAATGCTTCTGTGGGCATCAGAAGCATACCTGGCTTCAGCGTGGACTCCAGCTGTTTTGACACTGATGTGGTCACTCCTCAAGCCTTTGCTGTCCCAAGCGTTTTGGGTGTTTGTGGGTAACACCAGCCTACGTAGGCTAAATCAGCTCTGAGATCTTTTAGGCATAACAGCAGATCTTTATAAATCTGGCCATTGTTTCTTCAGTTAAATTTCCTCCCAATACTCTTTGTCCCTGATGTCTCAGACACACAGGAAAACTAATTGCACAGCACACCATCATAAGGGAAGCCAATCGCTTCTGAAGTGATACTCTCCGATCTATTGAAATTACTTCTGCGGTATCGCCAAAGGCTCTAGGACTCCAGTTGACATCCTTAATGTCTATTTTCAGTGTACAACACCAGGGCCTCAGATGGTGTCCGTTTGAACATCTGCATTGAATTAGTGGTCCTGGGTGTGTCTGTCAAGCTGCGGAAGTGCCCCATGAACTCTGTGTATCTTGCAGGTATCTTTCACATCACTTTTCACCTTTTCTCCTCCTTCTCTCATCTGCCTCTCATTCCAAGAGAGCCTGATCTTTCCAACAACTTTATAGTTCAATACATTAAAAAGAAACTTTGTTGGCTACCTTTAAAGCACTTTATATCACTTTAAATCACTTACACTACCACAGCAATACTGCAAAGAATGCCATCTAATTTACATGAAGTCACCCAGAGGTTAATTAGTATATGGAGGTAAATTTCCAAAAGAGCGCACCAGGAAAAAAAGCAGCAAAAAGCAATTCTTCCCTTAATTGGTTTTGTACACACACCTCTCATTCTATGTTTTACAAATGTACTCAGTAATTTCTGTCTTCGTTTTCTGGGAAGACTGTACGTCAGGTAGAAAGGAAGCCTGCCTTTGTGTCTGTCTGCGTGGTTACTTGCTGACCTTTTGTGGCGGGACCGACTGTTTGGAAGCATTGCCATCACGTGCCATCACACCTGCACAGCAGGCTCTGTAATGCTACACCCGTGTGCATCTTCTACAGTGGAACAAGAAACAAAAAAGAAAGAAGAAGAATCCCTAGTTATCTTTCTATTTGAATAACTTCTGGGAATTGATATAAACATCACGTTAGAATGACATAGAATACCACAGGTCCCCAGCTCTGTCCACAGTGTGGAAAGGAGAGGAGGTGCTCGCCTGGTGAGCCCACACGCTGGAGGAAGAGCGGGGCATTTCACGTTAGTAGGGAGGGGGAAAAGTGGTTATTTTTCTGTTTGAAAAGAAACGTTCTGAGGGACCATCAGAAACTGTTCCCAGGAGGCCAAGGAAGAAGGTGATCTCAGGGCCTTGCTGGATTCACCTCTGACGCTGGATACTCAAAACTGTGTATCTGTCTCTGGATGCTGAGGCTTCAGTGGAAGTGGTTCTGCTTTGTTACAAGAGCTTTA
Source organism: Trogon surrucura (assembly GCA_020746105.1). Classification (NCBI taxonomy): domain Eukaryota; kingdom Metazoa; phylum Chordata; class Aves; order Trogoniformes; family Trogonidae; genus Trogon; species Trogon surrucura. Next base: position 47,041,916 of record CM036617.1, read on the forward strand.
ATGGACACAGTCCAGGTTGCTTCCACTTCCACTATCAAGACCCAGAAAACATAATGGGTTTCACTACATTGTTTTGAATGAGAGTTTTTAGCAGTAGCATTTACTGAAACTAGACTTCTGCCCGAGCCTGAATCTTGATAATCTAGAATTGCTTAACAATGTTAAGTCTGGCATTTAAAATAGGAGTTAAAAGTTATATTTTCTTAGAGGCCTTGGAGCTACTTTAACCTCAAAATGTGTCTTCCTCCGAAGCAAGCAGGAGAAAAATCCCAACAGCAGGACTGAACAGCAGTAGCAGACTACAAAGACTTCAGCTTTATTTCTGTCTTCTCCACCAAGCCAATTAGGCATATGAAAAAGCAATCTCAATGGTGGAGTCAAGGATCCACTCTATTGATTTATGCTAGAAATGGAACACCTCCTTCCCCTGGATGCAGTGTCAAAAACCCGGGCACATCATTCAGAACAGCCCCCACTGCCTTCCTGATTGCTCTTCCCCTCTCTCTGCAGCATGAAGGTGGTGGCTCCACCACCACTCCTTCGAAGGATAAAGTGGGTTTTTAGTTCTGGAGATGTTAATTCTGGTGAATATTTCTATGAAGGCCGCCTAGAAAGCAGAGCTGACGCACACATTTCTGTCAGGAGGGAGACATACAGTGGTACAGCCTCTCATGTGAAAGTAGATGTCACATTTGGCAGTGCTAATAGGGTAATCAGAGCCTTTCCACTTCCCTTGGTCATGAATAAATCTATCTTTGACAAGTAATACCCCTGTCCTCATTCAAAAGTTGTGCCATAACATGAATACCAATAATCAACATTGAACTTATTTATTCTATTTTACACATCCACTATTCCTTATTATTCTTGGTGCCTCAGAAAATGTTTTTTCTCTTCCTCTAAACAACACTTGTCCATTGTTGGTGTTTACAATCTTCTTACTGTTGCAGAGAGTTCTCCTATTCCCTCCCTGTCATCGTTTAGCAAGGCTAAATGCATTTCATTATTTTAATCTTTCTTGAAAAGTCAATCCCTTAATTAGAATCTATGGTCATTGAGTTCCATCGCATGTCTGCAGGCTAAACACTACTAAGGCTATTTTCTTACTAATTGTGCTCAGAGACAGGACATTTGTTAGGGTTGTTGATGGCAGTAGTTGTTGGGGTTTTTTTTTTCCTTTTAAAGACCATTTATCTAGGTGAGAGGCAAAAGACAGAATTCATTAAATCAGATTTTTCAAAGGATCAAAGCCTATAAGGCATAGAAAGTGATGATTTTCTTGGTTGGCATTTTAACCCAAAATATGCAAAGGTGAACATAAAAGCCAGGGCTTTGGAAAATAAGTATGTCAAAATCTCTCTCTAAAACACAGGTATTTTAAGTTTATGCTTGTGAAAGAAGGCTGTCAAACACTGCTCTGCTCTCTCTCTCCTACCAATTGCTAATGAGCATCAAAAAATGTAGAACACTCCTCGGTTCCTAACCTGTCAAATACATGTTGGTAAAGAGATGTTTGGAGGGAAGAACAATAATGCCAAAAAAACCCCCATCTACATTGTCCTTTCTCACCTTTGTCTCCAGTTTTGCTCACTAATCAGTCTGCCTGCAAGTTTTTAGGAAGGATTTTGCTCTTTTAGCATGCGATGGAAGAAGAATCAAAGAACCTTTGCACAGGCTTCACAACTGCTTGAAATAAGTTTTGATGGGCTTCCCAGTGTGTCATTTCTTTGTGCCTCTTAGGGATGTAAATTCTTTACACACGTAATTGCCCTTTGTGGCAGCATACCTACTAATCTAGATAATAAATGTAGTAGCTACCTTCCTGAGGGATATATTTTTTACCCTGCACATATATTTACTGTAGGTTGAGTATTTCTTGTGCTGGTATACGTCTCATTTGATACAGTTCTGTCTAAATTAATTATTTCGTTGTCCATGAGCTAAGCCAGAAGTTCTATTGACTGGACATATACCAGGTAATGATATTCTATCAAGGTAAGCTCAGAGTGTGTTTCTATGTATCATGTACGTATGTATGTATGTACATATGTATGTACGTATCTATCATCTCTCTCTCTCTCTCTCTCTCTCTCTCTCTCTCTAATCTATCTATCTCCTTTCTCCATCATTTCATAATACAAAGATTATTAAAATCAGGTATGTGGGGTGGCTTCCTCCACAATCCTTGGGCTGAATCGCATTCTGTCACTCTGCTGTGTTATCCAGTCACTTCTCCTGGGTCCTGCATTGTAATTTACTGCCTATTTCCAGTTAAGAAAGTAGTTTTAATGGCATTTCTCCTTCACTTGGGAAATAAGCCCTAGCAGCTTGGACTTCCTTGTCCTCACCACATCAACAACTGCAGTTTTTCATGTCAAACCTAGACCTGATGATAATTACCCCAGGTGATAGTTGCCAATGTAATGCCAGAAGACCACATTAATGATTCAACTATGTGGCTAATCGCACGCTAGCGTTCGGACCTGTGCCCCAGTTACTGGCACAGGTTGACCTGCAAACAAGCACTTGTTGGGCCCCACCATTACTGTGCCTTTGGGGATGCCCATGTCTTTCCATATGACCTCAGACACAGCTTTTTGTGTCACCTGCAGCAACTACATCTCCCCTGAAAGCAACCATGATCCCAAGTCCACACTGTCCATCTCATTCCTCTCTTCCACCCCTCCCTCAGAGCTGCTGAGGTAGACTGGCCTTCTCTTCCCTGCTCTTCTTTTGTCCTTGGAATCTTTCCTGTGCCACCTACACAGTGGCTTAACTTGAGCAGCAGCAGAGCTTAGTCCCTCTACAAATATCCCCAGCGCTGTGATTTAAGCGTTCTTTCGGTATTTAGGAGCTGCAGCCTAAAACCCTGACAGTTCAAAACCTGTCCCAATTCCAAGGTGAGATGGATAATATTGAAGACCCTGAAAGCTGAGTCCAGTAGGCTAAGGCCCCTCTGGGATTTTCAGAAGAGGTTGGGCATCTTGACTGGTCAGGCTGGAGCACGACAGACCTTAGGTGTAAGGTGTAGGTAATATCCTCACACTAGGCTGCAACTGAGTCGGCTCACAACTTTTTCTATGAGGGACTTCACAGCAGTCCAGGATGTTTCTGGAGAGTAAATGTCTAGTGGGTTGGACAGTGCTGGAGAGTAGGCAGTCTGGATCCCTGGGATTTAGGATTTTGTCCAAGTCCCAATATAATTTTGAATGCTGTGTGTGTTGCTCCTAATGCCTGCTCCTCAAAAGAATCTGGCCAGAAATTGCACATGCTAATACCTATACACCTATATACCTATATACTTGTATACCTATATGCCTGTATACCTATATGCCTATACCCATACACCTACCTACTGACTTATATTTTCGATGAAACCCCTATATTTATTTGCAGGACTAAATGGTGTGCCTGCATCAAAAAGCCCTTGGCATGCAGCTCGCCACTGTGCATTGTACACTGCAGCTCCATCCCAGGCTGAGGTGCCAAACACCCAAGTTCAGCCATCCTGGTACTGTAAATGGGGAGATTCATTCCTCCTGTGTAAACAGGAGACAAACTAGCTTTCAGGTAGCCCAGAAAAACAGAAGTGAGTGGTTTTGCCCTTAAAAGAGTAAAAAGCATCGGTAGAAGGAAGACCCATCCTTTAAAAACGTGAAAAAATATTTAAATTAGGCAGAGAACAAAATATTTTGAGATGATGCAATATGAAACAGTCACTGACACCCCTACTGAAACGTGACACTGGTTCCAGGATGTTCAGGCACTCCTGCTGGGACAGATAATCTGCATTTAAATTACAAGATTCAGCCATATGTCTGGCTGGGAAATGAAAAGGTTGAAGTGATAGATACCACCTTGTGCTTCTGGTGTTGGAGTCTTTCATCCTGCTCAGTCACTCTCACACACCGTAGTCTGTTCCAGGATGAACTTTCTTCCCATTAAATAATATCTGAATGTCTCCAGGGCCCATTTCAGAACCGACCAGTCTCTTTTTTTTCTCAGAAACTACATATCAAATCTTTGGTGGGAGCAAGCTTTTGACTAATATTCTCCTCTGGTTATTTAACTTGTAATAACATATTAATTTAACCCACGCAACTTTTATCTGAGATTTAGGCTATGACATATGACTGGAAATTCCTGCTGTTCAATTTAGGAAAAGGTAAATCTTCCTCATTCACAAAAAGGGAACACCTTACCTCCCCACTTCTGTGTGTGTGTATGCATGTGTTTAAAATAAGAGAACAATATTTCCCTGTAATTCAAGTAATTTTTATTATTTTTTCCCAGCTGGTATTGGTTAGCCTTTGCCATTATCTTTCAATGAGAAACAATATTTTTGTTCCTTTAAGTGAAATCAGCACCTTCTTTGTAGGTGCTGGATGTAATAACTTGGATTTTACATCTTTTAGACCATAAGAAGTGACTACTATAATATTTCCAGTAATTTAGTTGCATGTCCTGAACAAAAATAGAACTAATTGGTGAGCATTAAGAAGAAGAAAAAATAAACCAGCATAAGAACAAAGATGCTCGAAATATAGAGCCTTTTCCCACATTTTTAGTTCATTGAGAGAGCTGGTTTAGCTCACTCGGTTGAGCGTGGTGCTGAAACGCCAAAGGTCGCGGGTTCGATTCCCATTCGGTCCTCACATGTTGCCCTGCCCACGACAGGGAGGTTGGATTAAAATGATCTCTAAGGTCCCTTCCAGCCTAGGCCATTCTATGATTCTATGATTACTGTTTCTGGCCTTTGTTTGAATTTTATTTTTGACTTTTTGCATATGGCACAAGTTTAAGAAACACAGTATAACTGGGGCTTAGTGATTTGACAGTGGTACCATTGAGTGGTAAAAGTATGATCTGGGTTTAGAAATCTGGTTGTTGTACTCTTTAAAATCACAAACACTTCCAGAACTTATAGTCTTCATTGCAACCTGTGGAGGCAGCCAGGGAGAACACCCTGCGCAGCATCAGCGCGTTACCGCCCCTGTAAACGCCGCTTGTGGTTTGATGGAGACATTTTTAAGCTCCACATGCCAGAGGCTGAGCTGAAAGCTGGTGCTCTTCAAGGGGAGGATCTGCTCACAAAGACTTCAAAGGATGATGCCAACGTGGTGCTTTCCCGGCAAATTTTCTGGAAAAGATGGCATTGCAGTTGAGTGAGAGGGAGGTCAAAAGAAGCCTCAATGAGGTCTATTTTCTGCCCGTCCAAGCCTCTTGCTGTGGTTTGCCCTCCCCGCTTCTGAGCTCCCATGGTTGGGCTGAGCTCCTGACTGAGCGCTGGCCACATTGGTGTCATGTGAGGAGTGTCACCGTCTCCAGGGGTGGCAGAGGGGACTCCCTCTCACCTTGGACTGCTGCCGGACTCCTGCTGTCTCCAGTCACCAAGGCAGAGCTTTGAACTCAGCTCTCACCTGCAGATCTCTCTGCTTTTATCACCATTTCTGGGACAAAAGTGGAAGCACCATTAGTTTCAACTTAATGTGAACTGACAAAAAGGGATGTCCTTGTGAATCACTCCCAGAACTGTCACTGGCCTCTAGTAAGAACAAAGAAATGCAAGAATTAGATTAAAGACTCTGAAGGTATTTATTTTCATTTACTTTTTACTGTTGTTTTATTTCAGGGCAGTTTAAAAGTAAGCACTGGCAGTGACCATATGGTATATGCTTCCTTTCGGTAGCTCTGAAAGATCTTTTTTTTCCTTAAAAGATCCTGACGGTGAGGTTGATAAATCACCTAGATGAGTGTGCAGGAAAACTTGTAAAATCTAATTTGATAAAGAATTTTTCCACACATGGCATATATCCTAAGTAAGTGTTTTGTAGGAGAGACCAGAGAGTTTTATGGAGCGTGGTTTGGTACATAGTATAAATACAAGCTGGAGAAGGGCTTTTTACAAGGTCCTGTAGTGATAGGACCAGGGGCAATGGCCTGAAACTGCAAGAGGGTAGATTTAGATTAGATATAAGGAAAAATTCTTCACTGTGAGAGTGGTGAAGCACTGGAACAGGTTGCCTAAGGAAGTCGTAGATGCCCCATCCCTGGAAGTGTTCAAGGCCAGGTTGGATGGGGCTTTGAGCAATCTGGTCCAGTGGGAGAGAGGTGTCTCTGCCCACAGCAGGGAGATTGGAACTGGATGATCTTTGAGGTGCCTTTCAACCTTAACCATGCTATGATTCAATGATATATTGTGCAAACATATATAATTTTGTATATATGCCACGCACAAAATACTATAAGTTTCTGTTTGGGAGCCACAAAGTCTACCTGGTGTGTATTATGCATCTTAACAACAATTGCCTAATGCATGTTCTGATGCCAAACGAACCTTTTGGCTCTGGGAAGAATACATACATAAGCTTCAATGTAATATGTCATCCCTTTCACTCATTTATACTAAGGAAATACCAACAAAACGCTATGTTTAAATAGCTTTAAGGATCTGATATAAATCAACAATAGCCAGGAAATTTAAGAAAGCCAAAGCCTGACACTCCCTCTTCAGCACATTACACCCTGTTTTTGTGAAGTGAGTTAGAAGCCTTGGGTATCCCACATCATTTTCAGTCCTTGATTTATGTCAGACCCTATGGGAAAAGTACCAGCAATAACAGAAGCTTCCACCTCCAGACCTTGCACGGCAAGGCTTCAGATGAACTCACAAGAAGTGACATGTGCTTTATATAAAATATTAGTAACTCTTTTTTTGGCCTGACACACTATTACCCAGCAGCTGAGACCGAGTCCCCGCTCTAGCCGGCAGCTCTGTGCGGTACCCAGCCAGCGCCGGTACAGATGCAAAGCCCTGCGGAAGGGAGGGACGCTGTATACATGCCAGAGGAGCGGCTCTCCAAAGCCTGTAGGACATTTTCCATGACGTTTTCTGTGCTGGCTTCAGTTCAGTGGCTGGGGTGATCCCGGGGTGGCAGCACTGTTTGTATCGCTGCCGTCATGCCCCTTGGCTCCCATGGGTCGCAGAGCTGGCCCCTGGTCAGGGTGGTACTGCAGCACAGCCCTCGCTGCTCAGACACGCTGCTGGGACAGAACCCTGGCGCCCACTTTTCAAGCTTTGGTACTTATTTCAGTATGTACATATTGGCATATGTAATGCTAGTACACAGCCTCAATCTTTCCTCTACTGCTACCCAGAAGGTTAAACCATTCGAAGACGCACTGTTTTTTTCATTTGTTTTAGGTTAAGACAAGTTGAAAATATTAATTCCAATGCAAGGTTATTTGATGCAGGAAGATTAAGGCTTTTTAAACCACTCTTTTCCCCACCCCCTCCTCTCTTCTATTGCAGTGAGAACTGCTTGGCATCAAGCCCCAGCATCTGCTTTAGACTCATGGAAAACGAAGGAGGCATCCTCCTCAAAGCTTTCTGGGCTCCTCTAAGCCCAGCAGCTTTGTCCTACCCCTACAGCGGCTGCTCCCATCCTATCCTTGTCATCTCAAGGTCCTACCCTTGTCGGCCCTGGACCCCAGGGATTCCTCCTGGCTGGAGACAAAGCTGTCACTACCTCTGCAACTGCAGGAACATCCCAGCGATTCAAAAAGTGGGACAGGTCCTGAGGACTCAGGTCAAAACAGGGTCTGAATGAAAGCCCCAGTTCCCTTTGCTGCTTCACAATTCTAGTTATAGTGTTGATTCATCGTGAAACAGTTTGGTGAAAAGAAAAAAAAAGACTTCCCCATAAGAAGATTTCGTTTTGTTGTCAACTTCCACACAGTCAGAGGACGACATTCCCTTAGCAATTAGAGCTTCTAACACTACAGGCACAAGATTTGTTTTGAGCAAACAAACGCATCAGCATTTTTTAAGTTATTTTGTCAACCTTTAGACACATTGGCAAGGCATTGACTCAGTTGTGGGTTCTTTACATGAAGGCATATAGATAGGAAAGCACAGTACCAGTTGTGAGTGCAATATGCCACGAGTCTGTTAATGATATAGAGCAAAAATGCAAAGCAGCCATAAGCCAGGCAAAGCAGCCATAAGCCAGGCAAAGCAGCCATAAGCCAGACAAAGCAAAAGGAGGGGAGAGGCATCCACAGAAGTCGGGTGTGGCAGCTCCCAGTTATTGGAGATTTCCCTCATACTAATATCGAAAGTCATTAGTCTAAAAGCAGCATTCGTTAGGGACACCTACACAGCTGTGAGTGGCTTAGGGGTTTTGGTTTGGTGGGTTGTTCGGTTTTTTTTTTCCCCAAGTCCTGCTTTCCACAGTGGCAGTGATGTAAAAATAAACTAAAATCAGTTTACAGGGAACTGGATAAACACAGTATAATAACAGCTCCACCCTTGCAGTTTTTGCTTTCTGTGTATTAAGTGTCAGCCCTGAATTTTCATAACTGAGCAAAGACAACAGCATTCAAAAAGAAATGTGACCATTTTAAGCTATTATCTTAAAATTCTGCCCTCATCTATGCAAAGTAGCCCCTCTGACTTAAATCTGTTTATTACATTAAAGTGAGTTGCAATTGTAGCCATCGGTGGCAAACATGAGACAGTTCTTATTAAAACAAAAATTTCGGTGTTCCTACAAGTAAATTTGAACAGTGTGAAAGATCCAGCACATGCAATACTTTCAACCAGCTTGGTGAACTTGCGTTGAGCAGGTAAGACAACGAAACCAAAAAAAAAGAGCTTGAAAAAGGACAGGAGAATTTCATAAATACGTCCTAGAGCCAGGAAATATCCATTTTGTATCATTTCCCTCCAAAGTGTATCTGTGACGTGCAGGGTCCACACCAGAGGTATTTCCCAAACTCGGCCCCTGACCTTGCAGCTGGACCCTGTCCCTGTGCAGCTTCCCGCTATCCCCAGCAGACTTTCAGCCAAGCCTACGCGGTTGCGCATACAGATGCGATAACTTGACCAGTGACCTAGAAAAGACAGGTTCCCCAGCCCCGAGGGCAGACCGTTTTAAGGGCACATAGCTGCCTCCCCTCCACAGGAGAAACTTCCCCCTAAAGGACATCTCTGCGTGGGACAGCCGTGGTTTCGGAGGATGGCAGGGGCTGTCATCCAGAGGCAGAGATTCTGCATGGCAGCTCTGTGAACGTGGTACAGAACCGGAGGGGAAATATGAAGAGAAGATGAATCTCTTCAGCACTAAACGTGTTTATTTTAACTCCTCTGAAGCTTCTGAAAAATCACTGAGCAAAACTCCAGGGTATAAATCAAAGTGAGGAGAAAAAGAAAAAGGGCAAGCGAAAGAAAGTCATTACTTTGATTGGCAATGAAATATTACTCAGGATCCATAACTGTGTTTACCTAGCTCAGCTTTAAGTTCAACATTTCAAAATCCTCAAAAGAAACCCATGTTAAAAACAAAAACTAAACCAAAAGAGACCAAAGTGTTCACAGGAAAATGACTTGTGTAACAAGAAGTGGAACTTTGGGGTTTACCACCTACACTCACACAGCTACATCTTTACTATTAAATGCATATTTTCTAGAATGCTAAGCTTTCTCTGCTAAGAGTTTGAATTACGGAATAAAGGCTAAAATGATGAACATAAAGATAGCTGATTTTTTTCTCTCTCTCTTCAGTTTCACATCTTTCAGCTACACCTCAGAGCAGCCCAATTTACAATATAAGGCCAGAAAGTCAGTACTAGGCTACTAGGCACACAGTTATAATAAGTACTGTTCTTACTCGTTCACTATAAGCTCCCTATTTCCTTCTTAAAAGTTGTTTTCAAAAGGATCTGCTTGCATAATTGTGCAGCAGCAAGCCTTGGTAGCCTCAATCCCCAAGAATGTTTTCAACGACCTCTTCCTGCCCAGTTTTTCCATGAGAGAAAGAGAGAGAGAGAACTGTTGGGAAAGAGGGAGCCGACAGTGTTACCAGAGGGTAAATGAGTAGACAAATGCAGAACAGAGATTAATGTTGTAGGAAAAAAAAAATATTGAAAAAAAAAATTTTCTCTCTCTCTGGTGTTACGATCGTGTTTTTTTTAAAATCACTCCTTCATTTTAATATTTCATGTCCTTTTTGTAGACTCTTCCAGCAACAAAGACGACCCTAATTTTAGAGGTGAGGATATTAAAGCAGAGGAACGGGCATGTTTCACCCACTCAATGGCATGAAAACCAGACCGTGGATCAATCTTGGCTCTGGGCAGCCTTGCAGTGACAGTATGAGTCAACACGACCATTTGCACCACAGATAAGCAAGCGCAAACAAAGGGTGGCGAGGGCAGTAGTCCGAGCATCAAAAATGAAACGTCTCCTTCTTGAAGGGAGCCGAGCTCGCTAATACAAATGCATACCTGTACCACGTGTGTGGCAAATCAAGATTTGTTTATTTACAGTACCAGTTTTGGTTACGGAGAACTCTTCAAAAAGCTACAGGCAAAATGACCTTGAGAAGTTCACGTTATTAACAATTAATTATTACCCTCTGACAGACCCCATTTATCACCATGAAAACTAGATACATTAATTGGAGCACTTCTCGCGTCAGAGCAAACGTGTTCCCTTCATGTTAGATTTTGGTTTAGATTTTGTTCCCAGAGGGAGCACAGGAATTCTTAAATGTACCAAGTGCAGTAATGCAGTTTAAAGATTTTCAACTATGATGAGTTTAAAAGGGTTTTTTTTTTTTTGTCTCTTAATGAAGCTCTGTAATAACCTCTATAATCAAAGAATTATCTTTGCAAGTGACAGACAAAATTAATAATCAGAGTTTCAGTTTTTAACCCTGCCTGTCACCTACAGTGCTGACACTGAGGACCATGGGGTAGATTATTCAGCAATTAACATTATGTGATGTTGCTGAATGCAGCATATTTCCTGAAGCTTAAAAACATGCCACGCTGTGGCAATGCAGAGTAGGCAGCTTTTAAAGTTTGGATTAAATCTATGCGAAAGTCTCCAATGACTCGTTCAACTGCTGCCATTACCTTACGTATCGTGATAATGGTGTAATGCAAGGTAGGGATTTAAAAGGACAAGAACATAAATCTTTCCTTGAGATTGATGACATTTTCCCATTGCCTGTGCATCAAGAGGACAGAGGGAACTTGCTGTGTTGCAGTTTCCCACCCTACTCCTAGTAGGAGTGCAAAATGAAAAATTCACACTCAGATCAAAGCTTGTATTTTTCTACAGGGCAAAATTTCCCATTGGATTAAGACCTGCAAAATTTGGTCCCATGGGGAAGAACTCACGAGTTCATGTAACATCCTGAGGAGCTTTCTTAGCCACAGTCAGCTGAAAAGTGCTCACCATTACTTTGGTTGCATTTTTCCCTGGATGGGAGAAAAAAATCCGGACAAATATGATGCCCCAGTGCTCCGTACTCTGAACTATCCACCCCCAAACAGTCTGCCTCTTTAAATGAAGCACAGGCTGGGACATGCTATCGTCTTCTCAGAAAGCCAAAGGTGGAGGCGTGCCAGGGATTTGTGAGGCTTCCTGGCTTTGCTGATAAAGAAGGGCCACAGCGAGGTGAACCTCTGCTCTTTCCCCAACACATTTCCTCTGCAGCTGCCCAGAAACACAGGACCTGAGAAGACAAGGAAAACATGGAGACTGTGAAACCAGGGCCAACTGCTCGCACAGGAGGAGGCCTCCAAAGAGCTCACGCACTTCTACATTTAGAAATGTGAGCGTCAAGCCCCGACAGTTGCATCGGCGGGTGGAAAGTATGAGAAAGCACATCTAACACTGAAAGTTAATGATAGCATTTGACCATGTTAACCAGTAAATGACAAGGCAGGGTCATGGGAGTTAATTATTCAAGTAAGTGACTGCTAAAAGAAATGTTTAAGAAATGCTGGTAGTTTGCACTGATTGCAGTGGAAAGTGACTAATCATTTCAAAGTTTAACCTTGACAGCTCTAAGCAGACCTTTCTTGCTCTTTCTCCTGGTTTCGTTTTTAAATCAATATTTTCTACCTCTCAGGCAGAACAGAAAAGGTTTGCAAAAAAATACACCAAACCCAAGCTGGCTAGAAAGGCACCCGTGACACAAATCATAGAATCATAGGATCGTATCAGCTGGAAGAGACCTAGAAGATCATCAAGTCCAGCCTTTGTCCCAGCCCTATCAACCTACTAAATGATTCCCCCCAACGCAACATCCACTGTTCTCTTAAACACCTCCAGGGATGGTGACTCAACCCCCTCCCTGGGCAACCTGTTCCAATGACTGACAACCCTTTCAGTAAAGAAATTCTTCCTAATATCCAACCTGAACCTCCACTGGCACAACTTAAGGCCATTTCCCCTTGTCCTATCACTGTCCACGAGGGAGAACAGACCAACCCCCATCTCTCTACAACCTCCCTTCAGGTAGTTGAGGTAGGTAAGAGCTTCAGGAGAGAAGTGATCTGGTTCAGAGGGGTTCAGCTCCTGACCTCCCATGTGATGTGGGGCTGCACTCCTCGCCCCTCAGTACTTGTGTATTTAGGTTATAACCTCTGTGGGGCAAAACCTACCTTGTTCGTACAGTACCGAGCACAATCAGGCCCTGCTCGCCACTAATGTCCTTGGGCAGTGCCATGATATAAACGCTAACAAAGAGGGACTGCTCATACCTGTGTAGCCTCAACTGAATCCACCATTTAAAAAATTTCATTATTTTTTGGTGCCCAGATAATTAAAAAAACTTCCAGGCAAAATACAATTATTGCCCTGCCGTAACTGCTAAGCTTCTGCGGGACATAGCTGCACAATTTTAAGAGTGACACACTCCATTAGGCCTCTTTGTTTCAACAATCAGATACCAGAGAGGGAGGTCATACTGGAAATATATTTTTCTTCTTATGTATGTTGAACCGGTTTACAACTTCTAATGCTGTTATAGGAGTCTACAAAAAAAGAATAAAATAAATAAAGTACAAACTAATATTTTATAATGCTACAACTTATATACATCACTTCTCATCCCAAATGTACTTAAGTCAGACATAGAGTTATCACCTGACCTCTCAGGAAGGTGCAGCTATCTATCATCTCCAGACAGGGACATTGCATGTGTTTAATAAACAATATTTGAGGTTTCGATGAGGGCAGGAATAATTTTTCCTGCTTACAGCTCTGGTAAGGATAAAGCAAAAAATAAAAGCACATTCAATATGTATATGCCTACTAAGATACTGAAACTAAAAGCAAAACAGACTTTGAGAACTTAACATAAAGAATATATTACCTAGAGTAAAAATGAAATTTGAGCTGGAAGATGAGAGGGCAACTAAGGGAATATTACTTTTCCCTGACCAAAAAAAAAAAAAAAAAAAAAAAAAAGCCTTTGAGGTTATAATCTGGTTATTTAGAAGCCTGGTTTTACCCTTATCTGAAAAGCAAAACCCCCAGGGATACTTGTGCCCATTGCTGAGGTGGGCACTGCACTGGAATACAGCCTTTGGGAGTACCTCAAAGGGAAGACTGAAAAATCACCAGTAGTGTTTCCTATGGGAAAAAAATGAATTCTTCAAGAGTAACTTATTTTTGACATGTAGCACAAAATCAAGGAGGTTGCGAGAGCCTCCTCCTGCTCAGTGTAGGGATGCTAGAGAGATTATTTTATAGGGTTCTCAAAGAGGCAAGGAAGTCCATTTTTAATATGGGTCAACAAGCAGGCGTGGTCAACCCTTCACTCGACGTTTCTTTCCATCTGTTGCTTCAAATGGCTCTTCAGCAACAATCCAGAGTCCCCTGGGTATGCACTACCCTTATCACAAGTTTAAGTACCGCTGCCTGGGGTGTCATTAGCCCTGGAACTCCTGGAACAGCTTTCAAATGGCCAGTATCTCTAGAGATGGGCTTTCCATCCTCCTAGTCCACCTCTGCAAACAAACGTGCACAGCTGGAAGACAAAACATATCGGCTGAAGTTGAGGACAGTCTCGGGTAGCAGTCCTCGCCCTCCTAACAGGGGCCGTGCAAGCCAAACTTCAGAATAAGCAACTAAATAGAGATGTTCATTTGGATAGTTCGTTCTTGTAAAGTTGCGTTACCCCAGACACTGCTGGTGACACTAAGTGACAGACATAAGGCTCGTTCTGCCAGAATACATGAGAAGACATGAGGAAGTCCAGGACCAAGCTTGTGACTGAATGCCATTTTCTATATCAATGGTGAGGTCCCAAACATCACGGGGAGCTGTTGGTGTCCAGGGAGAAGGAATTTTAGCCATGGCTAGAAAAAGTGTACTCGGGGAGCAGGGCAAGGGTGGTAGAAGGCAGGGGGCACAAGTGCAAAGAGAACCTTTGATACAACTCATACCTGAGAATAAATACAAAAGAACATGAAGCTGTAAAATTATCACTGCAAACAATCCAATGCCAAGCCAGCCTACATGAAGGGTAAACTTTTAAGATAAGCATGTAAATTAAAGACTGCAGAAAGCAGAAGTTTATTTTTCAAGTCCTGTTGCTCAAGTCAAGAATTATTTACTCCTTTGTCGTACTTGGACCGAGGCAGAGGGACATGGTAAAAGCAGTGTGGGTGGTTCATCGTGTACACCTTGCTATGGTCTGGGAAGCTAGGAAGCCACAACAGCTCTTTTCTTGTAGACTTTCCACTGGTCTAAGCATGAATGTCCTCACGTCCTCTAACAATCCCATTTTTGTGTTTAGGCTGACAGTCTTTGACTGTCTCCTGGACTAGGAACAGAAGCCAACTGAAGCAGCACGATGCTCCTCTTCCAAAACTACTTTGTGGTGCTCTTTTTTTGATACCACTGCTGACATCATGCAAGCCAAGGTGATATCAAGCTACTTCAGTATTGAAAGGAGATGGCTGAGAGGGGACCTTATTAATGTATATAAATACTGCGGAGTGGGGGTCAAGAGGAAGGTGCCAGTCTCTTCACAGTGGTGCCCAGTGACAGGACAAAGAATAATGGGTGTAAGCTAGAACATAGGAAATTCCACTTCAACACGAGGAGAGATTTCTTTACTGTGAGGGTGACAGAGCACTGGAACAGGCTGCCCAGAGAGGTTGTGGAGTCTCCTTCTCTGGAGACTTTCAAAACCCGCCTGCATGTATTCTTGTGTGGCCTCCTCTAGGGGATCCTGCTCTGGCAGGGGGGTTGGACTAGATGATCACTGGAGGTCCCTTCCAACCCCTGACATTCTGTGATTCTATGATATTTTGTTAATCTGCCTTCATCAACCAACAGTGATAACTCTTGCTTCCAATATATATTTTTTTTCAGTCTCTCCTGCACCATCCTTGCACTCATTTCCCACGAATAGTTTCAGCTGGTGGTTACAGATCTTCAGTTCAACATTACATGCCTCAGAGAAGGCAGATGGGATGAAGAGAGGCCCTGCACCACCCTCTCTCCATGGCTTATTTTTCTGAGTATCTTTACAAGGAAGCTTTCAGGCAGTTCAAGTTTTCCTTCCTCATGTAAACTTAGCAGTTTTAGATAGTGTGGCAGTGACAGATACTTCCAGATGAGTGCTGGCATTTATATGTGTCTTGGCCCCCTTTGTGGTCACTGGACGTGATTCAGAGGCAGCAGCCACATATTTAGTGCATTTTTAGGAACTGCAGAGTACCCACAGTTTGGTCTACCTGTTTAACCTCCAGCTGCCACTGCGGACAGGTCTTCTGTGGGTCAGCCCCGGGTCACATCTGCTGCCCTCCACATGGATATCTTGGGTTCCATAAGCGACCTCAAACTGCACGAGATTCTTAACAGGGGACAAATAAATGAAGCTCCTATCTCACATCATCTAGCTCCATCTGCATTTAAAAGGTGTCTGTTTATGTCACCTATCGAAGAATGGGCTAGTGTGCCCCCTGGGGATTCCTGTCTCTATGCCTTGATTTAATAGGAATTTAGGTGAGTAGGTGAGGTGCAAAGACTTATTTTTAGATGGCCATAGTGAGGTGAAATGAATCCCATCCATACTGGCACATGATTAATCTTGGAACTGTAAGCACCTTGCACTTTGCTCTTAAACGTAGTAATTCTGTTAGATTTAATGTATTTTAAAAGTGTTCTTGCATCTATTAAATTGATCCTTTTTAATTATAATCCAATAAATTTTAGAAGAGACTAGAAAGGTAATGATTTATGCACCCATGTTGAAAAATCAGAAAAATAAGACAGCAAGACAGCAAACTCCTACAGAATTCAGAACATGCATTTGAGAAGTGACTTAAAATCCCTGTGCAAGTCAAATAGAGGGAGAAGTATGTACAAGACATATTGCTATATTATGACAAACCATAAAGAAGCTTTCAGCTATATAGAATCTTGACAGGCTGTTCAAAATCAAGTGTTTAACCTCACTCTTTACCTTGATAATCAGGTTTCCCTCTTTGCTTCACACATATATTATGCCATATTTAACACACAAAAGAAAAAAAAAAGGTAATATTTTCTTCACTGAGAGCCGACTTTGTCGTGATGTACCCCACCACTCTTCTTGTCTTCTATCATAAGAAAAGCATCCTGTACTTGCTTGTATAACAGACAGATTTTTCCTAGCAGTAGTCCTGATTTCTGGAATAGGGATTTATGAGGCTGTAGTCTTGCCCCTCAGGAATAACTAGTAGTGTGTTAATCTGCCAGAACCCCCCCCCCAAAACGCAAGAAAAAAAATCCCAAACATTTTTTTTCTTAAGTCCTGCCTCTTTAAAGATATGGCTTTAGCTACTTCCTCGGAGCACTCAGCGTCCAACCTAGTGACACAAACTCACTAATGCATTGGTGCTAATAAAATTCCCTAACAATACTCAAAAAGTATGTATAGACTCAAAAGTAGAAGTCAGGGTGTATCTCTATCACAAACAACACCTTTTTTGCAATGTTCGTTCTACAGATTTAGATATTCGTTGCTCAGTCACATCTAGCATGATAGTATTTCTGGTCAATAAATACCTACAGGACCTAGCGATTTTCAAGCATTATCTGTATCAGCTATTTTTTCTTAGTGTGCCCTATTCTGATCACTATTTAAACAGCTGATGCAGTTACTGAATTCCTCCTGGTGTATCCCACTCAGCTGCAGTGTCCAAAAGGATTCTGCTGGTTTGCTGAGAAGCTGCACGTGAGATGCTAGAAGGAGTGAGGAGGTGCAGGGAAATAGCTAAAATGCCTAAAAAAAAAATATCCGCAAGAAAAAAATTAATTCTATCAGGTAAAAGCCCCTGTGCAAACCTGGCTCTGAGTTCTCTTAATTCTCTTAGTGCACTACTGGTACTTCACAGCTCGTTACAAAAATGCCTTGGACAGGGCACTGTGAGGACGTGAATGGTAATGCTCGTCCATAACATCTTAGACTTTTTGTGAACCATAGAATCATAGAACAGTTTTGGCTGGAACAGACCTTCAAGATCATTGAGTCCAACCTTTTCTTAGCCCTATCAACACCACTAAGCCATGTCCTTCAACGCAACATCCACCCATCTCTTAAACACCTCCAGGGACAGTGACTCAACCACCTCCCTGGGCAGCCTGTTCCAATGGCTGACAACCCTCTCAGTAAAGAAATTCTTCCTAATATCCAACCTGAACCTCCTCTGCCACAACTTAAGGCCATTTACCCTCATCCTATCACTTCCCACTAGGGAGAACAGACCAACCCCCACCTCGCTACGACCTCCTTTCAAGTAGTTGTAGAGAGCAATAAGGTCTCCCCTCAGTCTTCTCTTCTTCAGGCTAAACAGCCCCAGACCTCTCAGTCTTTCCTCACCAGACTTATGTTCTTAGCCCTTTAACAGCTTGGCAGCCGCCTCTGTACCCTCTCCAGCACCTCAGTGTCCCTCTTGTAGTGAGGGGCCCAAAACTGGACACAGTACTCAAGATGAGGCCTCACCAAAGCTAAGTAGAGGGGCATGATCACCTCCATACTTCTGCTCACTACACCATTCCTGGTCCAGGCCAGGGATGCCATTGGCCTTCTGGGCCACCTGGGCACACTGCTGGCTCATGTTCAGCCAGCTGTCCATCAACACCCCCAGGTCCCTCCCTGCCTGGCAGCTCTCCAGCCACTCCTCCCCAAGCCTGTAGCGCTGCTGGGGGTTGTTGTGGCCAAGGTGCAGGACCCGCCATTGGACCTTATTGAAACTCATGTGATTGGCCTTGGCCCAGTGATCCAGCCTATCCAGATCCCTCTGGAGAGCCTCCCTACCCTCAAGCAGATGCATGCTGTGAGCATAGGCAGAGTGCACACTGTGTGCATCAGCGCTGGTGGCTGCATGCTACCAGTAAAACTTTCAAGATATAGAAACGGACAGAGTTGGTTTCTGTTATTGTTATGTTTCTGAGTTAGGGAAACATAGCACCTGGGGCTACTTCCACTGACCAAAATGGCAGCAAGAATCAGGAAAAAAATAAGCTGATAGCCACTATGATTATAATGATTATAATTCCTTTCTAAATGTTGTGCTATATCTAAGATCAAGGTGTAGCCTATCTGTATAATAAAAAGCAAGAAGGTGAAATATATATGAGGCTAATTACATGCCGAATGCGTTAACTACAGAAATACTGGGCCTGATTTTCAGCAGCGCCGCTACACATTTGCTTGGATTGTGTCATTCTTCAGCATTTCTCTAGATCAATTGTCCTCAAATCACTATATTTCTGAGTAGATAGTAGCCATCATGCCCAAATTCAGTGAAGGTGTAATAAGGGTAACACAGGAAAGCTATTTTTTTACTTCAGTTGATCACAAATTTACACACATACCTTATTCTGTATTTATCCTTTTGCAAAAAAAAAAAAAAAAAAAAAAAAAAAGCGCCCAAATATAGCCACTACTGGCAACAGGAACTCCGGGTGAAGGGACCAGCTTAAAAAAAATTTGAAAGTGAATGTGTCTTTTGAAAGCACCTATGCTATTCAAAGGTCAGGTTCATGCTGCTCTTTCCTTGCTTCTTAATAACGAAGCAGTAAGCTTGTTTCATGGCAACAGTAATGGCCACTCTACCAAATTCAATCCAGCGCTCTACATACAGCAATACTGACATCTGATGATACTTGTGATAGATTATTATAGTCCTCCATCATCAAAGTGCAGTAAAAATTCAAGGCTGCAGTAAAAATTAATCCAGCCGTGAAACTGGACTACACTTATTTTTTTTCCCCTCAACTACTGCAATATTGATGTATACAAGTCATCAGACATGACTTTGTGAGGGCATTAGATGTACATAAAGCTTGTGGAGAGAAACAGATGGCTGCTACAAAATATTCAGAAACTAACTACTTAAAGAGCATCTTTCTAAGTCTCCTGTGTCACTACAGACAGCACCATGAGCACGTGACCTAGCAATATCTAGGATGTTTGGAAAACCTGCTACCAGTGTGCTGGTAATAACCCTTCACCTTTCATACGGGGACTACCAATTCAAAGTCTGGCCTGAGTCCACCTGATCAAGTAAACGATTCCAATTTAATGGTTGATTTCATAGATTTATAGGATCATAAAAGTTGGAAAGGACCTTAAGATCATCAAGTCCAGCCTACAGCCCTACACCACCCTAACACTAAACCATCTCCTGAAGTGCCACATCCAGCCGTTTTTTAAACACGTCCAGGGATGGTGACTTCGCCACCTCCCTCGTCCACCCATTCCAGTGCTTCACCGCCCTTTCGGTGAAGAAGTTTTTCCTAATATCCAATCTAAACTTCCCCTGGCACAACTTGAACCCATTCCCTCTTGTCTTATGCCTACTCACTAGGGAGAAGAGGCCAACACCTTTCTCACTACAGCGTTGAAATAAACCAGATTTGAAATAAACCAGTAGTTTTAGCAAAAACCCTATGGACAAGTCTTTATTAGAAAACCACAGCCATCCTTAGGACTCTAGGTCCTAGAGAAGGTGAAGGAACTGCATACCCAGAAGAAAATGGTCCTTAACGTCAAAGAAGAAGAAGAAATTAGAGATGCTGTGCGGTGCTGCTGGTGACAGGGCAGAGTAAGAAAGTGCATTCTCCTGTCAATGGAAGACTTTTGCCTGAGACATCAGAAGGGACTAACACTGCATTCATTCAATCAAACATTAATCTGGAGATCAAAAAAAAAATACTGTCTCCTGCCAAGGAGAGGAATACAAATATAAACATCAAGGAATGCAAGCTCTATCTGTCTTGTTTGCTGAATTGCATTTGCATTCTCTGTATGCAGAGCATCTGTATAATCTATATATGGTAATAATTTCATGCACAAACTTTAGGACCCACGGTGCTCTAGAAGTCGAACAAACCTTGTCAATCACCGAACAGAGAAAAACCTGTTGCTGGAACAAATTTGCTGCATGCTTTAATTGTAGTCAAAGAGGCCTGGCTTCCCCTAGATTTTCATGGTTTGTTGTTCAACTGGAATTTCTTTCATACGTCTGAAATTTGCTCCAGGTTATACGCTGCTTTGTGGTCCATCACAACATGGCGTATTACCAATTGATACTATATAATCCACAGGGAAACTATGCCCTTAATGCTCCATGACAAATGGAAAGAATTTGGATATCTCATTTAAAACAGTAGAGGGGAAATGGAATACAGCCCAGGTCTGTAGTTTAAATTTATCCTTTTTGTTAAAGCAAAACGGGTATACAAGGAAAAGGTATCAAACTGAGATTATTCATAAGAGGGACTCAGTGGCTTAAGCTTTTCCAAGTTGGCTTGCCTGGTTTTTTAAACTGATTCCTACCCATACTTATTTCTGTAATAAATGTGACAGTATAATTTTCAGATATGCTGTTAGGATATTAAAATAGGCCTTCTGGAAAACTCATCTAGAATTTGAATACAGCATTTCTCTAGAATTAGAAAAACAGAACAGAAAACTTTACCCTTCTGAAAGTGAAAATGACCCACCTGACTACGCGAGACTGCAGTTGCACCATTTTTTAATTTTCTTTTAACATTCCACAGCATGATAGGTGCGATGCCAACACAAAGAAAAGTATACGGTCTCAAATCCAAATAGCAAGAAGTGTCAAAGAGAAAATTTTCTATTGCATTCTATGGACTAGTTTCAAACTCTATGGACATGTGTTTTTCAATAAATTCTGTAGGCTTTCAAAATTACACCCATAGTTTCTCTCACTTAAATTGCTTTTAAAAATCCAATATCTCTTTTCCATGTATCTGCTTATTAATATTAACACTTTTTGGTTTCGACTTATTTGTAAACAGTAGAAGAAGGAATAATTATAATTTTAAATGCATCCAAATATTTTGAAAAAGAAATAAATAGATTTGACTACTGCTTATAATCTACTAAATGCATGTGTAAGTAGATGTTTAAATACTTTGTATTTGCAACTGGAATTGAGCCTTTTTATTCTACCTGCAGCTGGGCTACAAACTGAGTGCATAAATAACAGGTGTTCTAGTTTCAGTGATTCATTTCTCAGCTTCCTCAGGGTCAGTTAAGCCACTAAATATTTCTCGGATGTGCCTTAAAATACGGGGTCTCAGATCAAAACACTGTCATTGCGGGATGCCTTTTTTTGATATTAACCGTTCTCTTAATTGAAGGTTTTCTTCTGGATCAGTGGCTGGCTGTTCTGGAACAGCCCATGTTCATGGCTGATACTAAACAGGCCCAAAAAGTACAACTTTCTTCCACCAGAATTTGACTTAATTTTCCTGGTGTTGCGCAATGCATTTTAATAAAAACATTTTAAGGAGATGAAGTGAGATCACAGAATCATAGACTGTTAGGGGTTGGAAGGGACCTCAAAAGATCATCTAGTCCAATTCCCCTGCCAGAGCAGGAACACCTAGAGCAGGTCACACAGGAATGTGTCCAGGTGGGTTTTGAATATCTCCAGAGAAGGAGACTCCACAACCTCCCTGGGCAGCCTGTTCCAGTGCTCTGTCACCCTCACAGTGAAAAGGTTTTTCCAAATATTTTTATGGAACCTCCTATGCTCCAATTTGCACCCATTGCCCCTTGTCCTACCACTGAATATCACTGAGAAGAGCCTGGCTCCATCCTCCTGACACTCCCTCTTGACATATTTATAAACATTAATGAGGTCACCCCTCAGCCTCCTCTTCTCCAAGCTAAAGAGACCCAGCTCCTTCAGCCTTTCCTCATAAGGGAGATGTTCCACTCCTTTAATCATCCTTGTGGCTCTGTGCTGGACTCTCTCAAGCAGTTCCCTGTCCCTCCTGAACTGAGGATCCCAAAACTGGACACAATATTCCAGATGTGGCCTCATCAGGGTGTAGCAGAGGGGGAGAAAAACCTCTCTCAGCCTACTAGCCACACCTCTTCTAATAGACCCCAGGATGCCATTGGCCTTCTTGGCCACGAGGGCACATTGCTGGCTCATGGTCATCCTGCTGTCCACCAGGATCCTCAGATCCTTTTCTCCTACACTGCTCTCCAGCAGTTCAGTCCCCAACCTATACTGGCACATGGGGTTATTCTTTCTCAGATGCAAGACTCTACACTTACCCTTGTTGTATTTCATAAAATTTCTCCCCATTCAACTCTCCATCCTGTCCAGGTCTCTCTGAATGGCAGCACAGCCTTCCGGTGTGTCAACCACTCCTCCCAGTCATCAGCAAACTTGCTGACAGTGCTCTCTGTTCCCTCATCCAGGCCACTGATGAATATATTGAACAGCACTGGTCCCAGTACTGACACCTGAGGGACTCCACTAGATACAGGCCTCCAGCAAGACTCTGTCCCATTGACCACAACTCTCTGACTTCTTCCCTTCAACCAGTTCACAATCCATCTCACTACCTGATCATCCAGATTGTACTTGCTCGGTTTAGCTGTAAGGATGCTGTGGGAGATGATGTCAAATGCTTTACTGAAATCCAGTTAAACCACGCCCACTGCACTGCCATCATCTATCCACCTGGTTATGTCTTCACAAAAGGCTATCAGGTTGGTCAAACATGACTTCCCCTTGGTAAAACCATGTTGCCTGCTCCTAATGACCCTCTTATCCTTGATATGCCTAGAGATGGGGCCTGGAAACTGAGTTATATTCTTCTGTGCTTTCCAGTTCTTCCCTCTTCTTCCCTCCTCTTCTTCCACCATGTGAGATGACCCCACTACATCAGTGCAGTGGCAGATGCAAAGGGCTACATTTGGCTGTTTGTAATAAAGATTCCTGGAATGATGGGAAATAGCTCTACCTTGGGAGCAAGCTACGATGCACTATTTTCTGGGATTTTTTTCTTTTCTGCCAGAATGAGCAAGAGATGAGAACTGGAAATCCGCTCCAGGAATCTTGCATGATTCTGCAAAACATTGTCATTAAGCTTAATGGTCACTGGTAAAGCTGAGATTATTTGTAGTCATATAAATTCACCTTCGCTGACTGAAGTTTTAATTATTGCACTTTGAGGCCTTTTTTTGTGTGTGTGTTTAATAATGCAGTTGAAGACATTCAAGATTGTAATTAACTGCAAGACATAACATTGACTGTGAACCTAACCAAAATGACATTGTCTTCTGAGACCATGATTCCCTGAAACACAGTATCACTTTTGAAGTGATGGCAAGTCTTGGGTCATGAGATCAGGCATTTTATCCTGCTCTACTCCTTCCTTTATACAGCAGACACTGGGTTTCAGTAGTCTTCAGCATCCTGTCAAGTAAAATGTTGGTGGATGACAACCTAAATTTAATCATTGCCCTTCTGTAATTTAATCTAAATACCGATTGGTCTGGTTCTGCAGGTTATTTTACAGTGCTTCATTATTTTGATATTGTTTTCTAACAACACTTTAGATTTGAGATAACAAGGATTGGCAGTAACAGAGCTCCACTCCCCACAACATTCTTTTAAGTTATCTACTAATTTTTGTGGCTTGCATTTCATTCTTTCTACTCCAGAAAATAATTTGTTATGCCTAATTGCCTACTTAGTTGCAGTATTTTCTAGTAAAGCTATCATAAGAAAGTGAAAATAGCAAGCTAGGACAAATATTAGTCTTCTTCAGCCAGCATAAACAAATCCATGCCTACCTTGCTCCAGGGGTCCAACAATTTCTGTGGTGCCAGTATGAGTTCTTTCATTTGACTTGGCCTGTATTCTTGGCATGCGCAATGAACTTAAAAATACTTCCTTTTCATTCCTTAGATTTCCAATATCTAAGTTGCCTCTTTGTAGCTTTTGAAATGGCTTTCGTGCAACATCCTGAAAACATTAGTGTATTTAGAGAAAATCTCATCTAATATTGTGAGGATCATCCATAATTCAATATCGATAGCTGGGAATATGCTATTATTATGTAACTATTATTTTATATTTTTATTTTAGATGTCGTAATACAACAGTAGTGTTAGTACTGTCCTTAGTATCTCATCCCCACCGGCAGTCCAAATTTCATCTGAGATCAGACAGTTTGATATTTTTTCTTTATCAGGTCAATGCACACACAGGCTGCCTTTGACTTTGCTCTGTTGCAATTTTGCCAAACCCCCATGCCAGGGATGTTGGACCTTTTGAATGAGGGCTGATACCTGTTCTGGAAGCCTCTGCAGTTTGCTCTCTCACCTGTACTTAACATACTCTATCATATGGATGCAGGAGCAGCTCACAGAACTAAGTATCTGGTAATGCATAAATGCAGTTCAGAAATGTTAAAAATACTTCTTGGGACAGATTAAATTGACAGTTGCAGAACCCCGCTATTGCAAATGTACTGACCAATGCTTTTTTCCCCCTAGATGTGAATTCAGTCTAAAATCATGTATGTATAGCTGAAAAAAAAAGAAGTATCTGTTCTCCTAGGTGTAGAAAGGGTGTTTGCAAAGTTGTCTTGGCAATGGCAAGCGGTCGTTCATGATTAGCTTCCATCCACACCTCATAAATAGGAATAGTAGAGACAAAAACTTTCTACACCCAATTACTAAAGCCAAAGAGTCCCTCTCCATTCGTTCTCATCACCATTCTGCATTTGTTAGCCTCTCTGAGGCAGTGATCTCTAGTTTTGACAATACAGCTAAGAGAAACATGAAAGTAAAAATAAAAACAAAAGTACCTTCTGGCTTGTTAAGGCAGGGAGGTGATGGCCTCAGCTGTATTTTCATTTCCATGTACATATTGTTGGGTTAGCTTCCGAACGAGGTATGCTATTTCCATCACATGAAATTCACATTTTAGTTTCTTTTTGTTTTATCTCAGTAGCTCTAACTATTTTCAAAGCTGCCAAAAGTCACTTGCCAACCTATTGTTTTACTCACATCAGAATTTCGTCTGTGTGTACCTTCACAATCTCTAGACTGTCAGGTGTATTTTCATGTGAAACATCTCTAAAAACAACTCAGATAGTGATCTTAAAAAAAAAACAAAACACGTTTCCCAATAGGGAGGAAAATGGTCAAAAAGCTACTTTACTTTCCTTTTGCATCAAGTGTAGAAAAACATTTCCAACTCTTCTTTACAGAAATGTGATAGAAAACATTCCCACTTTACAGACTTTGCATCTATAGATAAGTGAAAGATTCCACCTTTTTTTCCCACTGTGCTTCCTGCTCTGCCCAGGAAGTTGCACCTATGCTACCCACTGCTTCACTTGCTTTCCTCCTGCAGAGCAGGAACTGTGTCCTCTCCCAAAGCAGTTTCTATTTCAGGACGAAGGGTGTTCTCCTAGGAATTTGAACAGGAGGGCACAGGGGAGCGGCAAAAGGAAGACAACGTGGTTTTCTCATCTATGTCCTGAAATGCACTGAGATCTTCTAAAGTCCTTGGAAGACCTACTCCAATGCTTTTGTCCCTTTCTTTCCAATGCAGTCTCTCTCTGAGTGTTAAGTCCTAATTAAAGATGTTCCCGCTTACTGCAGCAGGATTGGACTAGCTGCCCTTTAAAGGTCCCTTCCAGCCCAACACATTCTATGATTCTATGATTCTACGATTCCGTGATTCTGTGATTCTATGACTCTATGATTGATTCTATGATTCTATGATTCTATGATCATAATAACGTGTTGTTCATTTAACAGTTACCCCTTCACTCAGCCTCTCAGCCCTTCGACTTCTCTTTCCACATAAAAGAAGAAAAAGACCCACCTTCTAAAACTGCAAGACTGTCTTGGTGGGCATAAGACTTTGACAGATAAAATCCAGCAAACCTTGCTGCAGCGGTTGAAAAGTTTGCTCGTGCCTCCATCACCATCAGCAGTGCAGGGCTGGCACAAGGGAACACGTGCTTGTGCCTCTGCTGACTAATGCAAAAGCTGACAGCAAGCCTCAAGTCACCAGTGCAGGTGGGCTTCAGGAAGATACGATTCCTGTACTGAAGCAGACTGTGCACAGGCATACATTTCCTCCTGCCAATTTTGCTAAAGGGTGACAACCTGTTACAACGAAACTGTAACAACCAGCTGGGCAGCAGTAACACCTTAAAGCACCTGAACCCTTCACTAAGCGAAGCTGAATGGAAGTCCTTAAATCAGTCACACGTGCTTATACATTCAATTTTTGATTTTATTCTCCCTTTAAAAATGTATCACTTGTATTTTTCATTCTTAAATGGAGCAATATTTTCTTCAAATTTTGACAGTGTTTTCATGGTCAGCCTACTCTGGTAATGTTAATTGAAAAGAATTAAAAACATTAAACGATTCTGAGCCAGCTCCTGTCAGAAAGTATTTTTTGGCTCTTCTTTCTTCCAGGCACTGCTTGTCAATGGGGAAGAGCTACTTAAGTTTTTCCTAGTTGTCTTCTACATTCATAGAGATTTAACTCCAGTGGAAATTTCTGCTGGCTGGTCCGTTTCTCCCTGCGGGAGTATTTTAGTTCATTTTATTGCTGATATCGTGTGTGATTCAGTGGCTACTCAGCACCAAATAGTATGTCAGAGTTTTGCTTCATTCAGCATCTGAATTTTAACTCTTTAGCGCTTGCCACAACCCTCTCTACAGTTTCTGTGACCAGTGATCCAACTGGATCGTGAGTAAGAACCTTATAAAACACCTTTCCCACATTCTTCACTTCATAGTATTTGCATTCATTGACAAACTTCCTCAAAACTATCATGTTGCAGCAGTAAAACCTAAATTAGGATTTGACTTACCACTTTCCTGAGTTATCTTTGACATATTGCCATTCAAAGGACTTTTTTTTTTTAATTTCAGGTAGCAGGGCCTTAATGCTTTTGGAAGACAGAAGTATAAGTTCTGCTGACAGTCACCGTGGAGATCCAAGGGCTCATGAGTTGCTGTGTGCTAACAACGGAGATGCTCCTAGACAGGCACTGATACATTACCATTGGTTTCCTGTCAAATGTGTTCCACAAGTGCAATTATGCACAGAACGTGAATACATTAAACCCATTTCAACTACTACGTTTAGCCCCCTCAGCTCTTGTGAACAGACGTGCTAAAATCACTCCAACATTTTTTCTGCGCTCTTAAAAAGCCCAAGTATCCTTGCTTCCCACCTTTAAAGAAAATCAATGTTTGGCAGCTGTCTTATGTTTTTGCTGTGTTCCTGATTTCCCTCTGTTTTTGGCATTGCCAACACATTCTGCAATATGCTGCAATGCCCTTAATAACATTTTGGAACAGCCTCGCTAGAAACGCCAGTTCGCAGAGGATTGAATTAGCATGCATCATCTACACCATGTACAGTCAGGAGTTTTGAGCCCTTCCCAGCATTTTATTGTTGATACTTCTTTTCAGATGGGTTATACTCACGTGAGGAATGTCCCGATTTTGTGGTACGTTTCATTTTTTCAGTTTGCTCTCACATACTTTGGCCTATACATTGCTGATGGCACGAAAAATTCTGCATTTCTTCACTGACCAGGCATATCTTTATGATTATTTTATTCAATTTCGTGTTCTAATATCAATAAGAGTATTTGACATATACAGGTTGGCTATCGCTGTTACTTGGCTCAGTATCAATCATTTTCAGAGACTGAAACTGGATTCTGAGCCCCCAGCTACACAGATAAAAATAGGATCTGTAATTTGTCACAGGTGTTTGCTAGAACAACTCCACCAATAGATACAACCCTAAAAATTGCAGGACAATGTTAAATTTGCATGACACAGTGCAAACTCCCTTTACCACTACCTGAGATCTGTTTCTACAGTACTACGGTTTGTGACCCTGTGTAACCATGTATGCTGAATTCTAGATACTGTTTGATGTTGCTATTGTAAATGTATCTTCCCCTATCCTTCCTCTACCCACACTGGACACACTATTCCAGATGCAGTCTTGCAAGTGCCAAATAGAGAAGGAGAATCACGTCCCTGGACCTGCTGGGTGTGGTCTTGCTACGATAGCCCAGGATGCTGTTGGCTTTCCCAGCCACAAGGTCACATTGCTGGCTCACGTTCAACTTCTTGTCTCCAGAATTGCCCTTCTCAGAAAAGCTGTTTCCCAGACAGCCAACCCTCGGCCTGCATTGTTCACAGAATCAAGGAATCACAGAATGGTTTGGGTTGGAAGAGACCTTAAAGATCATCCAGTTCCAACCTCCCTTCCATGGGCAGGGACACCTCTCACTAGACCAGGTTGCTCAAGGCCCCATCCAGCCTGGCCTTGAACACTTCCAGGGAGAGGGCATCCACAACTTCTCTGGGCAACTTGTTCCAGTGTGTCACCACCCTCACAGCAAAGAATTTCTTCCTAACATCAAATCTAAATCTACGCTCTTTCAGTTTGAAATCATTACTCCTTGTCCTATCACTAGACTCCCTGACAAATACTCCCTTCCCTTCTTTCCTATAGGCCCTCTTTAAGTACTGGAAGGCCGCTACAAGGTCTGCCCAGAGTCTTCTCCAGGCTGAACAACCCCAACTCTCTCAGCCTGTCCTCACAGGGGAGGTGCTCCAGCCCTCCGATCATCTTTGTGGCCCTCCTCTGGACATAGTCCAACAGGTTCACGTCATTTTTGTGCTGGGGGCCTCAAAGCTGAACACAGTACTCCAGGTGGGGTCTCACGAGAGCAGAGGGGAAAAATTACCTCTTTGTTGTTGCATGATTTTTTTCCATCGTAGATGCAAGACTTTATTTTTGCTGATGTTGAACTTCATGACATTCTGGTCAGCCCATTTCTTCAGCCTGTCAACATCCCTCTGAATAGCAGCCCTGCTCTCCAGTGTGTTGACTGTTCCCTGCTACTCCCCTCTGCCAGCTTGGGGTCATCTGCAAACTCTTGAGAACGCAGTCGGTCCCACCAGCCAGTTCATCAATGAAGAGATTAAATACTGTTGGTCCTAGTATTGGGAGGCACACCCTGAGGGACACCACTAGTTACTGGCCACCATACAAGTTACTTTGCGTCACTGATCACAACCTGTTGAGCCCAGTGGTACAGTCAATTTTCCACTCACCTTATCATCAGTTTATCTAGCCCATATCTCACCAGTTTGGTGATAAGGCTACGGATGATTGTGTTAAAGGCTTGCTAAAGTCAAGGTATACAACACACACTGCCCTCCCCTTGTGCACGACATCATCCTAGAAAGGAAATGAGGTTGGTCAGGCATGGTTTGTCCTTCATGAACCCATCCTGGTTGCTTGCAATGACCTTCTTGCCCTTCATACATTTAGTATGGAAAAAAGAGGAAAAAAATGCATTGAGTACCTGAGCCTTTTCCATATTCTTTGTCACAATATTCCCTACATCACTAAGCAATAAGCCCACATTCTCATTAATCTTCTTTCTGCTACTGGTTTACTTATAGAAACCCTTGCCCCTTGCCTCTCTTGCTAGTTTCAATTTGAATTCCACTTTGGCTTTCCTGACGTTATTTCTACACGCTTTTGAACAGCATCTGTTCACTCCTCCCAAGTAGTCTGTCCCTGCTTCCACCTTCTGTGTACTTCTTGTGTTTTAGCTCGGGCAGGAGCTCCATGTTCATCCATACTGGCTTTCTGCCATACTTGCTCAACTTTCTGAACATTGTGCACTGTTCTTGTGTTCTGAGGAGGCTGTCCTTGAAGATCAGCCAGCTCTCCTGGGGCCTTTTGCCCTGAAGCACAGTTTCCCATGAAAACCTCCCTGAACAGACCTACATCTGCTCCTCTGAAGTCTAGGGCTGTAATTCTGCCATTTATCTTGCTCACTTCTCTCAGAATCTTAAATTCCACAGTCTCATGGTTGCTGCTGCCAAGACTGCTCTTGATGTCCAGATCTTCAATCAGTTCTTCCTTGTTTTTTGAGAAGCAGGTCCAACACCTCCTTGTTGGTTCATTGATCACGTGCATCACACAGAATCACAAAGAAACAGTTTTCAATACAGTCTAGAAATCTCATGGATTGTTTGTGCCACACTGCCCTTCCAACAGGTACTGGGGTGGTCAGAGTCATCTATGATTACAGGGGTCTGTGATTTTGAAGCTCTCCTCAGCTGCCTATAGGATTCATTTTACCTTCTTTTCCTGATGAAATCATCTGTAGGGATACCTACCACAACACTGCCTGTGCAGGTCCATCCCCTGATCCTTACCGGTGGGGAGACATGCAGGGTTCAGCAGGTCTAGGAGCAGATGTCTGAGCTTTTGCAGTACAGGGGGGAAACATCAGGCCATTAGCATGGTACCACGTGCCAGAGCGCTTCATTGAGAAGCTGTCAGCATTATCAGCATGTCACCACTGACTGATGCTGGCAGCCACCGAGATGGAAAACAGAGGCTGTAGAATAACAGTGAACTTAGCACTGGAGGGACTCAGCTCCGGATGATGACATCTAAATTTAAGTGTGCGGTTATGTATGTGGGGCCAGTAGCTAATTTTGAGGTACCAGCATGGGTCTTATCTGCAGCTTGGTGCTCCTCACTTCTAGGTGAGGCAGTGGAAATAACAGCTGTGGATAATGAAAACAAAAAGATGCTGCAGCTGGAAGACAATGATAACAAAAAGCTCATTGTAGAGCATTAAGGGTTTGAGAACCCTTAAGAAGCAGCTACAGAGAGACTTGGGTGTCTCTACAAAGCAGAGAGTTTGTAGTGAGCTGGGGGTCAGTCAACGTCCCCAAGAATAGAGCTAGTTTGATATCACACACACTGGTATAGCAACCTAACTGGAGCCATTCCAGATGATTTGGGAATTTAAGTCCATACATAGATCATTGCAGAGAGATTTAAAATCTAACGGTAAAAAAAAACTTTTACTAGCAATAATGAGTACAAATCTGTCTCTTCTGAAGCTCAGTAATATCTATTCCTACAGGTTGAACATTATAAGACAATATGTGTATTGCTATGTTGCACTATCTTTTATTGCAGGAGGAACAAATTTCCATGTTTTAAAATTTCTTTTAAAATTATTTACATTCTCTGTAATATTAAAGTTTCAGAGTATTTTTCTTTCAGTGTCACAGGATTAAATAAAACTTTTTTTTTTTTTTCTCTCAGGGGTCATTCAAGATTTTATGGGTCAGATATGAATTTCTTGATAGAGTTTGGGGTTTTTTTTTTATCCCTGCTCCAAATCTGTATGTTTTTGGTTTTGTTTTTTTTTCTTCTGCACCAGACACCTTCTTGTTACATAAGGCAGGAAAAAACTTGGCAAATCTGATGTTTATTGTTATCTGCCTCTGTTTTAGTCTCTCTACTCCTTCACTGTTTGTTGCTTATGGGGGCTCTCTTTAACTCTTACAACACCTGGTCAGTCTCCAATTACCTGCTCAGCTCCTTGGACTTTACTTCTGCTTGTTGTTTGCTTCAACAAGCAAGCCAGCTGCTTTCTCCTAAGATTATTTCACTAACCCCATGAAATCTACCCTCAGCTTATCAAGGGTGATAAATGCTTCTCACTCTCTCTCTATGTTGCTATAGAGAACAACTACTCCTGGGCATTTCTATAAACCTGCTGATCTTGTTCTCACCTTGTTCTCACAGCCTGGCTGAATTCAGGCTTTTTCCCATCCTTTTTCCTTGATCCAGGACTTGGCTTTTTGATGGTGCTGGCTGCCCACAGTTCTCCCTACTTTAATTTAAAGTCCTGACTGGAAGTCAGGACAGTGATCCTATAATTGACGATCTCTCCAGCCAACACAGGGTACACATGTATTTGTGCATGGACGTAAGTTCTTTAAAACGAGGAAAGGTTTGTGTGTAAAGGGAAATACATTTTCAGGCACATTGATATATCCATTACAAAATCAGAATTATTCTCATGCTTGATTATCACAAAAGCTAGCAAGTACCTTCTCCACTGAGTCCACAGTAATATTATTTCTGAAATACACTTTTGCAAAATTTCATGATCCAGTACATGACAGTTACTATAAGTGACTGTAAAATACAAAGCTCTTTCACAAAACCCCACACTAGAACCAAACGACATTCAATCTTCTACATGTACTGTAAAATCACCCTTTGTGATTGTGGATAATAACAGGGTTTTACTGTGCTGATGGTTTATGTTGTCAATAAGAATTCATGACAGAAACACACCACTAAGATCAGGCTGATATTAGGAATGAGTGCAGATTGTCAAGTACAATCTGGCAGCTAACTTAAATCACAAAACTTACGCAACCAGATTTTTCTTACCTGCTGTGCGTGCTTCTCTAA
Organism: Trogon surrucura; assembly: GCA_020746105.1. Taxonomy (NCBI): domain Eukaryota; kingdom Metazoa; phylum Chordata; class Aves; order Trogoniformes; family Trogonidae; genus Trogon; species Trogon surrucura. Next base: position 47,074,364 of record CM036617.1, read on the forward strand.
TAGTATGTCCCTTAATCTGCTGAACCCTGGTTTAATTTCTTGTCTTGGTATTTCAGAATTTGCCTTGGCAAGAAGGGCGTCAGACAGATATATCCATGTTAATTCACACTCCTTCCTCCCAAAAGTAAAGGGTCTTGGGAAAGACCACTCTTGAGTGATGCCTTTGCATGGAGGATATATGACCAATGCCTAGGAAGAGCCTGGCTAGTTCTCACAATTGTAGGCAACTGGCCCAGATGTTACCTTGCCATTGCTTACAGAAGCTGCAGCTTTCACTTCAGCTAGATCTCAGTTCTGAGATTTTTTTTTTAAATTATTTTATATGGTTTGCTTTACTTGTAAGTGATAACGTCAATGTGTAGGTTAATGTTCAACACTGCTTCCTACTGAAAAAAAATAAACAAAAAACCACAACAAAAGCAATCAGCTTGACTCCTACGTGGCTCATCTTGCGGCATGATTATACCATGTGCTTTTGCCAAATATCTCCTTCCAAAAATCACACAGCCTGGAACTGCTTCTGATAATTTTACTCAAAGCTCTGTGTGTCCTTACAGAAGAGCGAGCTCGTTTCAATGAAGCCACCTCTGGATAGAGATGTACTCAATATAAATTAAGCTATCCAAAACCTGGCTCACTGACATGGCTAATAATTTACTGCAGCCTTTCAGTGCATCCTTCTCACAGAATCAAAGACAAGCTCCTATGATGTGAAACTTAGGACCGCATGGAGAAATATCCAGCACGTCTTGCTTGTGCTTTCAGAACATCTGTAACAAAAGCACTGAGGCTATTACAGTGGTTCTTTACTCTGAAGACAAAATATATAGTGTGCACACTAACTGATGCAGGCACAGGTAATTAAGTTGGACAAGTTATGTTCTTGCGTATTGCAGTGAAATCCTAATAATTTCATTCACTTTAGTAGGCTTCCTCTAGTCTTGAATGTTGTAAAGGAGAATTTGAGCAGTGTATATGCGTTAAGAGATGCAGATTCATGAGTGTCAGAAAATTACATTAGTGCAGTGTTTGAAAATGACTTCCTCATTTGTGAAGCCTGCCTTGGCAGGAAGGTATTTACTTTAAACAAAACCCAAACTTGGAGACAAGTATTTCTCATGATCAAATCTGTCAGCTTAAAAGACGTCTTTTCTTAGTTTCTTTCCTCCCACCACATGCCCACTATATGCGAGTCTCGCAGATTAGAAAATACTGCTCTGTACCATGGATTCCTGACAAGTTTTTTTTCATCTGAATTAACCTTTGCAAGCACCATTACCTTCCTGTCAACTTCCCAGTTACTGTCATAATCAGATTTCTGAAGGTTTAGTTGTATTTGAAAGACATAAAACTGCAATGTGCATTTAATCACTCTAGCCAGAGCTCTGGAAGAAGAATGCTGTCATGAATACTGGCAGGCACATGCTGATAAGATGCTACAAAAGGGTGACGAAGGCGCTCTCTTTCTCTAACTGTCCAGCCTTGCTGGCTCACAGGCAGAAGTCTGATGACTATCTTTCCTTCTTTCCACTTAGGTCACAATATGTATGTAAACCAATCCAGCAATGTTTTTAATAGGGTTTAAAGCAAGAAATCCTGTCAGGAGAATAGGTAAGCTAAGGACGAGAAGTTCCACATTAAACATCTAAATAGGTACCTCAGCAAGCCAGCACTGAATGAGCAATTTTGCATCTCTGAAGAGAGGAAGTAGATCTTTCTTGGCTCTCTGGTTCTTCAAATGCAGACTGAAGAAAGCAAGATGTTCAGCTGACTGTGTGAATGGCCAAGGCAAAGCTGTCAAGATGAACTGGGAGGTTGATTCTGCGAGAAGACCTGCTTTCACGATGAAGGGAGGATGGTGTCAACTACCAGCAACCCAAGTGCCCTGAAGACAGGACTTCCAGAAAAACACATATTTAAATTTCTCTCCACTGGACAAGTTTTTGCTCTTGAAATGAGGTGTGCTAACAATTCTTGTGTGAATTAAAGAAGCAATGACACCCTATGAGCTTAGAAAGATTAATTGTCAGTCATGTTAAAGGGTTACGCTCAAAAGTACCGCAGGGTAGTCTAAGAATGTGCTTGCCATCTCTTTGAAAAAAAAGCCCCACAGATTGGGTTCCAGGTGTTTCTAGAGTTGTGAACTGCAACTCTGATAACACTATTGATTTCCGTACTATATCTGAGATATCTCCGACATACTGGTCACTGTATGTTAAACAGCCAAGGACAAAGCTTATGAAGAAGACGGACATAAATTCCGTGTGCTTTGCTTGCCCTTCAGCTTCTTAGCTAAAGGGAGGGATATAACCACAGGCCTTCACAGCCTGTTGCAACATCAAAAGTTTTACCTGCTTAAAAGTTTTACCTGCTTAAAATCACATTGAAAACAGCTACACTGAATGTGTAGCAAACATAGTAACAGTAGTGGAAAAAATGTTCTTCTGAAAATACCAGTTCTGACCATGAGAGCAAAAGGCAGTATAGAGATTGTGTGTTTGCTATAGAAAAAATGACATCTGAAATTATAAGCATTTTTTTATTCTTTTTACCATGACACAAGAAGTTACATCGGTGGTTACGTTCACCACACTTCCATGAAATTTCTTTTCAGTCTTTAACTTATATCCCTCTGCTTAGATTTACTTCAGATAATCACAGCATTTTTTAGATAACATGCTTGAAGATTATTTTGTAAAACTGCTGGTTTTGTCAATCAATCAGAAGTATTTCTTCTGACTTCCACAAATGTCAAACATATTTGAACTCCTACATTTTCTTTAAAGTATAGGGTTTTAAGTAATGTTAAAAGTAATTACTGTCATCTCACACTGCTCAGTAACCGATTCAATTTAAAAATAAATTATAATTTTCATACTTTGCTTAACACACATTTGCATCAGCCACAAATAGTGCTTTTATAGGTATTGAAGGTAGAGAACACAGGCTCTGCTGCCCATCCCTGCTGAGACATTCACTCGTGTTTGAAAAACATGGGCAAAGTTTCTGCCCGTCCTCTAACCTGAAACGTACACGCTCAACCTGAACCCAGTAGGGTTCTCAAAAAGGGCAGAGAACAGAAGGTTTAAAGAGCTCCATCCCTGACAAGAGAATCTCAGCGGAAGGCTCTGGGCTAAGGGACCACAGTCTCAGCGGAAGGCTCTGGGCTAAGGGACCACAGTCCCACCTAAGCACGAGGAAGCGCCCACCTGTTGCCCTAGCCCTGAGGCCAGGCAGCATCATGCAGAGTGAGATGGTCAAATGATTGACAGAAGCTCCAGTGACTAATTGAGGTTTATACCTTTGGCGAAAAAAATCACCTGCTGACAGTAATGCCAACAACCTGGTTCAAATTTCTCGTTTCACAACAGCAAAAAATGCTGCTAGGTCCACCTGAAGGAATCCTGTCCAGCAGAAATGCTGCAGCACAGACTCAAGCAACCCCCCAGAGCGCCAGCAATGATCCAGTTTGACCTACTGACAACCCAGATGAAAGGCTGCAATGTCCTGCTAATGCGCTGCTCCCTACAAAATATTTTCCTATGCCTTGCTGCTGAGAGTGACCACTTCTTTGCTGCTCTGCAAAGCCGGTGTTGTGCTGCTGTGTATCAGTACTCGGCACCTTTGGAAGCTGTGCCCGTGGAAATCAGCCTGAGGATCAGTTCTTTCCAGGAGACTTAACTCAGGGTCTAATCCCGCCGCATCCTGTGTGCCCTTGGGTCCCAATTTGGGGAGATGCTCAGTGACATGTAGAATTAGGCCTGCTCTTGGTCTCACAAAAATCAGCCACGGAACTTCAAATGCCTTCTGCGGTGAAGGGTCAGAGTCTTCCTGGGAAGAAGAGAATGAATGAGAGAACCTGTGCTATCTTTGCACAAAAGATTGTTCAGTGCCACTACGTAATGTGAAGATTCTTCAGGCTTGCACAGAGTAATTTTACAGAGAATGCTATAAGGGTGGCTAAGAGTTTATCTCCACATCAAATACATAATGCTGAGATCAACGGTGAGTAAAAGCACTGAAATGATAGCCTTTCAGCCCTAATAAAGCACAGTATTAAAATTCTGGTGGGTGAGTTTGGAAACAAAAATCGTCAGCTTCTGACTGATGCAGTCACCTCCCTGGCAGAGTGTCAAAATAGGTCAATAGAGCTTTCTTTTCACAATAGCTACAAGTAAATGGAAACTTTGCCGTGTTCCAGCCTTGATCAGTAGGAAAAGAGACATTCTCACTGCCATGTAGCTTTTATATTTGTTAGATGATACTCAGCGGTATTAAAAGACAGCTGGCAGCTTTTCAGCACAGGGAAATACTCTTGTCTCTCAGGATGGCACCACCCCTCGCACGCTCACACCTTAAAAACTTATGGCCCAGCAGTGTAAAATACTGCAGCACCTCAAGGTTCGGCTCAGCCAAGCACAGCAAGGTCAGTCAGCAGAGAGGGAGGAGGGCAGGGGAGGAAGGCGGGGGTGGAGAAGGCAGCCTGACCATAACCCGAGCCACTAGGGCTCAGTTTCTAATGGCAACAATCTCAAAAGCTTCTCTGTGAGCAGCTTCATAATTAAGCGTTAAATAAAAGTGCCACGCTGCGAATCGTGCATACCTCCCTTACAAATTCAGACTTCATCTTCAGGCCTGGGAGTCCTATTAAATAATTCAGTTTGAAAATTCCTAACACTTAAGCAGGGACTGTGAAATTAAGACATGGTCCGGGTCTCAATACTATTAAACACAGTGATTTCCTTCACCCAGTACTTGTTGTGATCACTGTGTTCCTATGACTTGGAACCATATCTCCACAGTAATACATTGCTAGGACATTTTCTAAACGCATGTCTAGCTTCATCATAAAAACTAAGACAAACTTGATCAGAATAGTAGACTGCAGTCACAGGATCAGAGCACAGAACACTGTAAATGGGACAAAGATCAAAAAAGAAACTTAAGTACTTTAAAATCTTGCAGTAGACTTTTTCCCAAATATGAAAAATAAACCTTTTAAAAACAGGCTCCGAGCCACATAAATCTGCAACAAAGCAAGACTACCAGCAAAACTGAGTATCTTTTAAAAGAAACACAGAACTCATACCTTAGTAGCAAACGAAAAAATAATATCCTAAAGCATTCAAATGACTATATATTATTCATCATAATGCTTTCATGATTACAATTAGTACAAACATTTGCTGTGCTTCGGAACATCGGTGGGAATGTTGATATGTTTACAACAGTGTAACAGAGATTTGTGTATTTTCCTTAGAGCAAACTATTATTTTTAAAGCAGCATAGGGACGGGAAACAGGAAAGCAGAAGAAGGGTAAGCCTACTATCTGCTTTACAGCAATCACTATTGTTGTGCATTTGTAGAGAATTATATGTAATCTACGTTACAGTGAGATTTTAACGTCTTTATGCACAAGCATGTGGATTTTTTTTTCTACATACTGGATTCCACCGTGTTACAAATGCTACCAAAAGTGCTCTGTGCTTGCTCTGGGCAAATATATTTCACCGCTGGGTGGATTAGTGTACTAAACGAGGCGTGGTTCAGAGAGAGGTTACTGCAGAGGTCACTTCTGCAATGTGAATTCCTCACAGTATAGGTGTACCCACGGTGCCCTATAGCACTGTATCCAGTTTCTCAGGTAATTGCTCATTTTTTTTCCTGCTCTCCCTTTTCCTTTCCCATGTGTGTGCCTCTGCGCTGGTAATGAAGGGAGGAGGGGAGGAAGAAAAGAGGGTTGGGCTCAGTATGTCTTCCATGACTCTTTTAGAGGCTTCTCCAGAGCTGAAATAATGGGAATATTTTCCCTTTTCTTCTTGGGAAAAGGACTAACATTAATTAAACAAGGCAGCTTTTCCCATTCAGCAAGAGGCGTTCACTAGGCGAGTTTTGGCTTCTGGCCATAGGGAAAAAAACCCAACAAAACACCAAACCACCTCATCTTACTTTATACATTAAGTATAGCGAATACTGTTGGCTTTTTGTTGGTTTTTTTTCACCCTCATCGTCTCACAATCCCAGGAGGCCGGCGCTCCCCCCCATCCCCGGGGACACCTGCGAGGGGCCAGCCCATGTGCCGAGGAATTTCGGGCCACCACAGGGCCCCTTCGCAGGGCACAGGGCCACCACCTCGCTTCTGCTCCCTCCCTCCCTCCCTCCCGAAGGGAAGCGGCCTCCCCGCCGCCTGGGCAGGGCGGACACCGGCCCCTGCGTTCCCTCCTCTGCCGCCGGCAGACGGGAGGGGGCGGCCGCTTCCCCTCTTTTCTCTCCCGGCGGCTGGACCCCTTCGCCTCGCCCCTCTGAACATCTGCGCCCCAGCACAAGAGCGACTTGTGTGCGCGGCCCCGCTGCCGGATGAAACCCGCCTTTGTCCGCCCTCGCACCCCCGGCGCGGCGGCGAGGCGCCGCGCATATCAACGACACCCCCGCCACCCCGCTCCATTCCTCTTGCCGCTCCTCCTCCTCCTCCCTCTCCTCCTCCCTCAGGCCCGCCCGCAGACCCCAGGCAGCCGTTGGGCCCGAGGCGGCCTGCCCGCGGGTTGCCACGGCAACGGCGGGGCCTCCCGCCCTGCCCCGCCTGCCCAGCCCCGCAGGGAGGAGAAGCCCCGGTCAGCCCCGCCCCGATGAAAACGAACGCTCTCGGTTGCTGTTGGTGCCTGCGCGGCAATAACTGCGCCCCCGGCGTCGGCGGGGTGTCTTGCTGAGCTCTCTGAAATCGGGGCCGTCCGCGTCCGTCCCTCCCCCGCCCCGAGGCTGCGGCTCAGCCCCGGGTAAAGCAGCGGGAGGCAGGCAGCAGGCAGCCCTCTGCATATTTCCATTTCTGTACTCCCCTCTAGGTTAAAGCGATGAAAACAACGCCGCCCTTTTCCCTATCTCAGGGCCGCTGAACGGCTCTTCACTAGTGAAACTGGAGAACTCCCGCAAAAATCCCATCTCCAGAGGTTATCGTCCCATCTCCATACTCTTCCCTGGATTCCTCAGCTGAGTGCCCCAACAGTGTTGCTTTTCCTTGTTGAAAACCAGCGAATCAGAATGTGTTGGGTTGGAAGGGACATTTAAATGTCATCTAGTCCAACCCCCCTGCAGTGAGCAGGGACATCTGTAACGAGATCAGGTTGCTCAGAGCCCCATCAAGCCTGACCTTGAATGTCTCCAGGGATGAGGCCTCCACCACCACCTCTCTGGGCAACCTGTGCCAGTGCTTCACCACCCTCACTGTAAGGAACGTCTTCCTAACCTCTAATCTAGGACATTGAAGTGCTGGAGAGGGTACAGATGTGGCTACCAAGCTGGTAAAGGGCTTAGAACATTAAGTCTGATGAGGAAAGGCTGAGGGGTCTGAGGCTGTTTAGCCTGGAGAAGAGGAGATTGAGGGGAGACCTCATAGCTCTCTACAACTACCTGAAGGGAGATTTTAGAGAGGGGGAGGTTGGTCTATTCTCCCTGGTGGGAAGTGACAGGACGAGGGGAAATGGATTTAAATTGTGCCAGGGAAGGTTCAGGTTAGATATTAGGAAGAATTTCTTTACTGAGAGGGTTGTCAGCCATTAGAACAGGCTGCCCAGGGAGGGGATTGAGTCACCGTCCCTGGACGTGTTTAAGAGATGGGTGGATGTTGCATTGGGGGCCATAGTTTTAGGAGGTTGATGGGGCTGGGAAAAAAAGCTGGACTGGATGATCTTCTAGGTCTCTTCCAGCTGAAACTATTCTATGATTCTATGATTCTAGCTTAAAACCATTGTCCCTTGTCCTATCACTACATGACCTTGTGAACAGTCCCTCCCCAGCTTTCCTGTAGCCCCCTTCAGGTACTGGAAGGCCACTATAAGGTCTCCCCAGAGCCTTCTCCAGGTTGAACAACCCCAGCTCTCTCAGCTTGTCCTCACAGGAGAGGTGCTCCAGCCCTTTGTGCATTTTTGTGTCCCTCCTTTGGACCTGCTCCAACAGGTCCATGTCCTTCTTGTGTTGGGGGCTCCAAAGCTGGACACAGCACTCCAGATGAGGTCTCACATGAGCAGAGCAGAGGGGCAGAATCACCTCTCTGAGTCTGCTGGCCACACTTCTGATGCAGCTCACAATGCATTGTGAGTTGGATGCTGGTGATCCCAGGTTGAGTCCTTGCCAGGAACTCACTGTGTGTGTGGACATCTGCTACAGAAGCTGCTGCACTCCCCATCAAGAAGTCCTGGAGCTGCTTTTCCGTTCTGAAGTTTTTCACTTCCAGACACGGTGTATTTAGAAGTAATTTTATGCTGGGAAGAGTTAATTTGCCAGCTTTGTACAGTTATGTAATATTTGCTGGGTTCTGTGTGTTAGGTTTTGTGTTTTGGTTTTTTTTTTTTTCCTTTAAGACTTGTCATGAGAGATCAAAAATAAAGCAGAAGGAAGCAGAAATATATCTGGGCTGAACTGCACTTTTAAACTGGATTCTCCAATGAGATAATTTGTGGGACAGGTTTTGATTTGATAAGCTGTTTTAGACGAAATTAGAGAGGAAAAAATGAAAGACAGGAGGAGATGAAGCAGTCCTTTTTTTTTTAAAAAGCTATAAGTCAGCAAAAATAGACTTAACTAAATAGCATAAATTAATATTTTTACAAATTCCGCTCTTGTATATTGGGTTGACCTGGCCGGATTTTGGCAGCGGGCGGTGGGGGGGAGCTGCATGGTGGCTTCTGCAAGAAGCTACTAGAAGCTCCCCAAGTTTGATAGAGCCAATGCCAGCCGACTACAAAGAGGGACCTGCCGCTGGCCAAGGCTGAGCCTATCAGTAAAGTGATAGGAGAGGAACGCCTCTGTGAAAAACGTATTTAAGAACGGGGAAAAAGAACTGTGTCACAACAGCTGGCACAGAGATGGAGGAGTGAGAATCTGTGCAGACACCAACGTCAGTGAAGAAGGAGTGTGGGGGAGGATGAGCTCCAGGTGCCGGAGCAGAGAGTCCCCCGGGTCTGTGGTGAAGACCATGGTGAAGCGAGTTGTCCCCCTGCAGCCCATGGGCGAGGTGCAGATGTCCACCATGAGGATCACCGTGTAGATGTCCACCGTGTAGAGGACTCCACACTGTGTGGGTGGATGCCTGAAAGGGGGCTGTAGCCCGTGGGAAGCCCACATCAGAGCAAGTCGCTGCTGGAGCCTGTAGCCTGTGGAAGAGAGGAATGCCCACGCTGGAGCAGGTTGGCTGGTGGGACTTTTGTGATGCTGCAGGGACTCACACTGGAGCAGTTTCCCCTGAAGGACTGTGCCTCAGACTCACGAGGGGTGGGCTACCCCTCGTGAGGTGTCTCCCGTTGGGCAGTTTGTGATGAATTGCCCTTCGTGGGACGACTCACACCAGAGAAGAGAGCGTGAAGCTTGTCTCCCGTGAGAGGGACCCCGCAGTGGCCTGGGGAAGAGTGAAGAGTCCTCTCCTGGAGTGAAGAAGCGGTGGAACCAACATCGGATGAACTGACCGTAACCCCCATTCCCTGTTCCCCTGCGCTGCTCGGGGGGAGGAGATGGAGAAACCGGGATTGATGTTAAGCCCGAGAAGAAGGCAGGGATGGGGGGAAGGTGTTCTGTTTGTTAAGATCTGTTTGCTTTTTTTTTTTTTCTCATTTCTCACTACCCCTCTCTGATTGGTTCTCTTAATAAATGTAATTAATTTCCCCAAAATTGAGTCTGTTTTGCCTGGGACGGTAAATGAGAGTGATCTCCCTGTCCTTATCTCGAACCCTGAGCCCTTTGAATTATTTTCTCCCCCTGTCTAGCAGTGAAGGGGGAGTGAGAGAGCGGCTGTGTGGGTACCTGACGGCCAGCCAGGGTCAAACCACGACATCCCGTAAAAGCAATAAGCAGCTTAATCTAAGAATGGACTACAAACCTTTTGAAAGAATTGTGTTACATACATGCAGTCATAAATTAAAGTGAAGTCCTGCACTAGGAAGTGTGGCATTGCTTTCCTGCATGCTTTTCACTGTATCTTGTGATTTAGTCATGTCCAGTACATTACGTGATACATAAAGGACCCCAAAATACTAATTCTCTTAAGAGATTGCCCTTTATTTAAGTATGTGATCCTAAGCATTTGCGGAGGGTGATACTGGCTAATCCTCACTCTGATTTCCTAAGCAAATTATTTTAGGGACCATTTGTATTCAAAAAACCTGCTCTTAACCAGCTTTCTGGTTGTAGTAAGCAATGTATTCCTACTGTACTTAGCAAGAGTGCTATCATACAAACCAAATGAAAGATGACAAAAGGTAAAGATTGAGCAACAGCACTAGGAATTTTAAAAGACTTTCAGTTCTACACTGTCATTTCTCTTTCACTGTATTCTCTCCAACAGCTTAAAAAACTGTTGTAGGTAAACCAAGTTGTACAGGTGGAGCTGTTGTTTAGTAAAATATACTGCTTTAATAAGTCACCCGTAAAACAAAATAATCCTTGATGTTTGAACAAATGCAGTTGTTCCTACTACTTAGAGGCTTGATGGGGCTCTGAGCAACCTGATCTAGTTAATGATGTCCCTGCTCACTCTAGAGGGTTGAACTAGATGACCTTTAAATGTCCCTTCCAACTCAATGCATTCTATGATTCTATGATTCCATGATTCCATGATTCTATGATTCTACTTCGTTGGTCAACATTATCTGTAGCTTGGAGTATTCATGTCAGAGCTAAGCATATTTGAAAAAAAACACCAAGTGGGTATTCAGTCAGTATTCATAAAGCTGGGATAGTCTTCCTTTGTGAGAACAGGTAGTTGTTAAAAGCACCTCTTTTTGTCAAGCCAATCATGACTTGCCATGCCTGTAATTTTCCTCCGTGACACTTTGTAAGAAGGAGATGTTACCATAGGGAGTGATAGGCATATGTATGGGTGTGGTGGGGAGTGAGGAGCACTGTCTGGAGAAGAAACATCTCAGAGAAACTCAGCGAAGGTTCAGCCAGGATGCCGATGGGATCATAAGAGAAACAGAAGTGAGAAGAAACTGCAAGCCTTACCAGAGACCTGCTGCTTATCCCAAACATTTCAAAACGGGGTTTTAAGTCTGGGAAATAAGTACAAAAGTGAATTATCCATACTGTGTGGCTCCCAAGGTATTTGAGAGTGTCTTTAATGTTTCCCATCTAAAAGGGGGTTAGTTCTTTTCTCTGTACACTGCATTTCAAAGGCAGTCCCCTAGAGTGGAGTTCAGCTTTGGCTTCAAGCATGGAAATTTAACTTTGAGAATGTGAGTGAGGTACCTTAACTTTCCATGGCAGGCTGTGGGGGTGGGATTCAGGTTCCTCTGCAGGAGCCAATTGAACCTTGTGCTTTCATATGTTGAATGGGGGCCTTCAAATATAGCACCATGTGACTTCTGGATGGACAACTGGAGGCCAGGCAGGATCAGCCAGCACGATCTAAATGGCACAAGATGCCTGCTTAGGCAACTGAAGTTAACACAACGTGCTCAAAGGAGTTTGCACCCTAATGCAAATACTTCCATTTGGTCAACTGAATAAATCACCGTGCTCCCCTGGTTGCACTGACAAGACTGGTAATGACCATGGTAGTGACTCGGACACCAAGCTCACATCAAGGTGTCTGTGCTTAGGATCTTCAATTCAGGTGTCAAATCCCATCCCTGCAGGCTTAATTTACTTGACTAAACACTTGCTTGAGACAGCCGAACAGCACTGTCAACGCTCTCAGTTATCACATAGGACCTAAAGAAGACCCATGCCCTTTGGAGTGGCAGCCAGTTCATTCATTCAGCTTGTCTGAAGCTCTCTTTCTGCCAAAACTCACCTATGAAAACTCAATTCTTCAAACATTTTCTGAGAAAAATACTTCTCTTTTTAAGTTTTTTTTTTTTTTCCTACCCACAAAGAAGTTTTATATACAGCCTCAATCATTTTTGGAAATTGAGAACCTAAGTATGTAGAAATAAACCAACACCTTTCTTTTCCAGTATCTTTATTGCTATAGAAAGCAGGCCCTTGTTAAATGGGAAAATAAGGGTGGGGAAGGGAACCTCAATGACATTTAAGAAACTGAAAAGTGTGAGTGGCTGAAAACTTGTTGTTTTATGAAGTTAAAGGCTGATCAAAACCTTCACAAGGCAGAGCGCTGAAAGTGTTCAGCTGGAGTGGTTTCATTCAGGAAAGGACTGGAAATGAAGAAGGGTGAAGGAAAACCTGCGTAATACATTGGAGAGTGACAGCAAAACCAAACAAGTGTACAAACATTGGGAAGAAGTCCAGGAAAAATAACAAGCAAACATACTTTTCTAAGAAGGCAACTCAGAGAAAGAAAATCTGATACACATTGGACACGTCTCAGAGATTATTAACTCTTGAGGTTAACACTCATTTGAATAGAAGGGTGGGAGAAGAACCATCCCTAGCTGCAGAGAACCCCTACCGCTTACTTTCTTTATGATATTTCTTTATTTCTGTTCCCTCAGAGAAACATTCTCACAGTTAGCTCCAGACTTTCTCTTATTCTACCATCTTTTTTTCCTCTGAAAATGAAAAGCCTTCCTCTCCCTTCAGAGGACTTTTTTATGTCGCAGAAAGTCAGGTCATCTTTTTCTTCTTTTCAATGTTTCATGAGAAGCTTGGCAGGCTTTAGAGGTGCTTTAAGTTTTAGGACTGAGGGAGAAGCAACTCAACTTTATGCTCTCGTGCCAAGAGAGAATGCACTTTTCCTGGTGAAATGTTTAAGCCAGCCACTTGAACATCCTCCAACCTTTTCACCTTTTTGCATCAATATCAGCTTGAAGTCACAGCTGCCATAGATACCATTGCATTGCCTGAGCCTGAAATGGTGAACTACAAGCCAGCTGTTCATCTGCTGCCTAGCTTGATTAAATGCCTTCCTGTAGGACTATTAAGTTCTTGAGACACTTATATCCAAATTAAAGAACTCAATGCCTTTCTTTTGTCTAAAGTAAGGGGAAGGCTGGGAAAACAGGCTGTGCTCCATCTACAAATGCTTGAGGGACCCAATCTGCTGGATATTTTTGGAACATGCTTGATGGATTTGGCCTTACAAAAAAAGGATGCTTTCCCCTGAAACCCATCTGAAGAGGAGGCAGTAGTGCTTCCATGCCAAACACACATACACACATGCATGGACACTAGGGCATGGACACTAGGTACAGCACTGAATGTTCAAGGCACTTTCACCCCTCAAAACAGGGAGTGTAGCACCCTCCTCAGCTTGAAAAAATCAATGGACGTTGGCTGGCTTTCACTTACCTAGTATTAGAGTTCTGCTGGAAGCAAGGACCAAAGCCGACAAATGTCACTTTCCTGCTGATCACCATAGCCCCTGGATTACAGTGTCATGATCTATCAATGTTCTCCCTCCACCCTTTGCCGTACAGCAGGACAGAAAGCTCACTCATCCTACTTAGCTACGTGGCTGATGTTTAGGACCCTTATTTGTTCGGTGGGCGATGTGAGCTTAACCGTTTTCTGGGAGGACATGGAGCCTGAACCTTCCAATCGAGGTGTGGACACCATGCCTTATGTTAAAAGTGGGAATTGGCACCACTTATGGTTGCATTTTAGCAACAGCAACAACGACAAAAGCATGACTTCTGTTGTGTTTCTTCAAGCATCAGGATACCATGGCTTCAAAAGACAAGGGAACTTTTCTGTAGTCCTTACTAATCTAACTTCTGCTTAGGGATGGATATAAGGGACATCGGGATGGATGTAAGGAGGCTTATGTTGTTGGCTCTCAGTAGCTCCTCACTGAGTGTGCTGGCTGAGATTGTTGTGGAGAGGTTCCTAAGGATTCCTGCCTGAGGAGTAGCTGCTTGACATAGGTTTTAAGGTCAAAAGCACAGACATGATGCATGTAAGTAGGAAGTGGCCAAACCGCATCGTATCTACTCCTTCGTAAAATATTTTTGTTAGAAATGTTGCCCTAGTTTTTCCTTCTTCCAGCACATACTTCTCTGCTTCAAATCAATGAAAGGAGATACTGTTTGATCAGGCCTGATCCGTTTGTAGATGTAGTCATCTTTCATTGCCATGTGACCTTGTGATAAGTTTTTATTGTATTACAAGGTGGTCAGCTGTTTGGTTACCGGTCCGACTTGGGTGGGCTGGGCATGTCATGTGCATCCACATCTGAATAAGAAATTATCAAGGCATAACAATCCTCCACTGTTAGCCCTGTGTCAGTCCAAGCTGGAGGTAAAACATCAGGAGGGGCACAGAGCAGCCTTGTAATCAAAACGTTTGCAGAGAGACAGAAAAGAGAAGACAATTTTTTATCAATCATCCCCTGTTTACCTAAGTAATCACTTTAGCTGATACTGCTTTTGGAATTAGTAATTAACTGTAAAATTATAGTATCTTTTCAACTGGTTAACTGTTGTTTTCTCTCTCTGAAGAATTTATCTTTCTGAAAATTCTCTACTGCATTTTCTGAAACAGCATTTTCCCCTCTATTGTTCTAGAAATTTGAATCTGCTCTTAGCCAGGCAGATCATCCCTCTGCATTTCAAATCCGACACCCCAGGGGCTTTATGTTTTCCCTGTGTCCATCTGCTGACAGGAGGAGATTTAGCTAGTGTTTGGGTTTGCATATTAGAGCATGTGGAGAAACAAATTAGCAGGTAAGACATTACCATTCTTCAGACTCCTTTTTTTTTTTCTTTTTCTGGTCTCCTTTCTTTCTCAGTAAGAGGCACAAAGATAAGGGGCAGCACACGGCTTGTAGCTGCCCTATTATAGCAGCCCTCTCATGTGGCCAGTTCAAAAGTTAAGTAATAGTTCTGATACTAGCTAATCTGGCAAAAGGATTCCGATGGGTGGATGTGAGAATAACATCTGTCTTTCAAATCTTATGCTTGCCAACACAGGCATTTGAGGTTTTTTGTTGTTCCAGGAACCTCTGAAGCATGGAGAAGGTGAAGGTCCTATGAATTGGAACCACCTGCTCGAACTAATGTTTTGGCAAGCTCCTGTTTTCCTGGAGCTTATTCAGAGTATTCTGGGCTATGTGGAATGGGAAAAATCCGCAAAAATTACTTACTGCCCCATAAATATTTTCTATACTGTTTTGTTCAGACAGGAAGAGTGTAGTGAACAGGCCTAACAAGTGGGGAGCACATACTGTGTCTGTATGACCATTCCCTTTACTGCCTGGTCTATTGTATTCCCATCTGACATAATAGATACAGAGCTTAGAGATCTAGAGGAGAGCAGCTTGCAAGCCTGCTGCTGCAAATAGCACAGTGGATTCATTTGCTGTTTTCTCGAATTCTCTATTTCGCAGTCTTAGTATTTGTTTTGAAGTAACTGGGCTGAACATGTTGAAAGTTTCGAGAGTCCCTGTCAGATTTGTGTGTACGGCCTGTACGTACCTCACGCCGTATCACTTTCAATGTGAAGGGCTGCTTTTTAAACTAAAGACTTGCTACAACCTTTATAAATAGCCCTGCTGAAGGATTGCTTGTTTATCCTTCAAAGGAAAGACAACAACGGGGTGTGCTTGAATATTGTGAATTCATGTTAAAAATGTCAAACATGTGAAAAGAGTACATTTTCTATACATTTTGTCCTCTCAAGCCGGATAAAAAAAATTAAATACCTAATATTCACGAACTCAAGGAGTTGCACCTCATCACTCAGATAATTAGAAATCGAACCATTCAAGTTTTTGTAACCATGGAGCTAAAATGTGTTGTAAGGTTTGTAAAACAAACCAAAGGTCTCCTTGATCTGAGGACTCTCATAGCCATTTTGAGTGCTAACACACCCATAATAGCTTAATTTATGCAAAGTGAAATGCTCAACAGAGAGAACTAGAAAGTCCAAGCCAGAGTGCCATCAAGTAGACCAGTCAGGTTATTTCCCTGGAGGTTCAGATGGCTGCTCAGAATCAGGCCTGAAAGGTGTTAACGTCCAGATCTCTGTAGCTCTTTGACAAGGTAGGCAGTGTAAGGGTGTCTTTACTTTTATCAGTTTTGTAAATGATGTGTATAGCCTCAGTCAGGATTGTTCTACTTGGCTTTTCTTGGTTGGTCAGATTCTTGCTGAGCTGCTTCACCACCTATAGAGGAAGTGCAGCTGAAATAGGTTTTGGACATATGTGTCCAGGTGCCTAAAGCTGTGTCATATGAATACAAGCTCTTAGGAATATATTAGATTTTTTTAGAAATGCAGGTAGTTTGAATCAAAAAGTTTAATGTGACCCCAAAGCACTTATTTTTTAATTGTGTAATTACTCTGGATTTTTATTTTTTTTTAAAGGATTCCTTAAATCTTGACTTGGGTGTGCTTTCAGCTTCCTAAGTCTATACAGATTGCAGCACTGACTTTTCCCTTTGTCTCTTCTGGTCCACTTGCTGGATTTGAACTGTATGTTATTCCTTCATTAAAGTGGATACTTATGATGTATCTTTCCTTGGCATTAGCACCACTACTGACACTTTATAGTGCTTCAAGCATATAATCACATCCTTTCTCTGAACTTTAATCTAGTGGGCATAATTTACCTCTCCAGGGAAAAGTTAAGTACATAAAACAATTTTTAAAAACATTGAGAGCCTATTTGCCCTTAATTAGAATGCACAAGGGATATATGGGCTCAGACAAAACAATAAGATTCCTGTATGCCATTTTGACTTAATTTTGTTACCACTCTTGGGCATTCTTTGGAGGATTTGATCAACATCCTCCGGTGTACACTAAATTTCCTCCCATGAGATGCCTGCCTACCTACATCATTGAGTAACTCGATACATCTGGTGGTAATTTGGGTCCTTTACTGTTCATGCAGTACATTCATTCATTCATTCATTCATTCACTCATTACCAGTTATCCTTTTCCTTGTAGGCACTAAGTCTGTTTGTCAAATGACCAGCCTGTTCTTTATACGTGCATGAAGCCTATAAACTGTGTGTAAATTACCAGTCTTTTTGAGTTCAGAATGGAAGAACTGGTGTTTGCTCGAATGATAGTGAACTTTTCCTGTGCTGATAGGATGAGTTTAGCAGCTGTTGGGGGTTAGCCTTGTGCTAGAATGTCTCTTGTCCAGCTCTCTTGGTTTTAAATCAGTAGCAGAGCAAAAGATAGCAGGGATTCTAAACAATCCACATTGAAATAATTGGACTCTGACATACCATGCTTAATGCTGTAGATAGATTCCCAAGTTGTCTCACCCGGGAGTGTCTTTTATAGCTGCTGAGAATTGGCAGTTCCAATGGTTTTCAGTTCATAGTATGGTATTTCAGCATGCCTGGAAATTAGGGCAATATTTTCCTAGATGGCAGTGTGTAAAGAATCCACAACAAAGGTCACCTCAACCATTTAACCCACCACAGCACTCATCATTGTGGTGTTTTATGTGCTTAAGTAATTATATAGTTACTAAGATACCTTGGGTTACTTTAGAGGTTTGCTGAAATTAACTGGTTCCATCAGTGCAGAGGTCAGGTTGCTGAAGTTCTTAATCCAAGTGCAGATGCTTCTTGCATTGTGTGCTGTGTATTATTTTCATAAAACCATCTCCTTAAACAAGAAAAAGATAGCTGTATACAGGCCTTACTGGAATTGATGTTGCTAACCTTTTCCAGTTCATAACCACTTCTTGCAGTATTGTAAAACAAACCATGGCAATGTGTGTTTATTTGTCTTACAGGAACTGTGCCTACCCAATATACTTACTCTTCACAACCCATATGTATGTTGTCTCTTTGAGGAAAGGACTGTTTCTTTTCTTCTTCTGTAGAAAGCTCTTGCTTGCAACAGGAAAGGGATGCAATACTCATGGCAGAAGTCATCAGAGCCTGATCAGGCTTCCAGAAAGATTGGAGATGATGGTGTTTCAGGGGTGGAAATGAGCATATTTATGGAGATAAGAA
Source organism: Trogon surrucura (assembly GCA_020746105.1). Taxonomy (NCBI): domain Eukaryota; kingdom Metazoa; phylum Chordata; class Aves; order Trogoniformes; family Trogonidae; genus Trogon; species Trogon surrucura. Next base: position 47,092,224 of record CM036617.1, read on the forward strand.
CTGATGTAAGAACATACAAATGTTTTGCTGTGTTAGACCAGAAACTGGAATTGTCCAATATCTTGTCTCTGACAGTGGAGTACCAGATGTTTTGGGGAAAGTAAAAGAGATGGCAAACACATGGTAGAAATCTTTAAATAATACTTTGTTAATGTCCAGCATATTTCAGAGCAGGGAATTCTTGAACCAGAAGTCATCCCTTGGTACTTAATGGGCCTCAGTGAACTTTTCTTCCATTAACTACTTTTAACTCGACTTCTAAGCTTGTCATCTGGGCTCTCATCCAAGTCAATGGCAAGATGAAAATAATTCTATGACATGATTCACCTCAATTTGTTTTCTTACCTAAGGATGAGAAAACAGCTGTCTAAAAAGCACTGTTTTTTTTTCTTAGCAGAAAGAAGTGCAGGTGATTAGGTCAGAAGTTATGCTCTACATGAAGTTAAAAAATAAGTGATTCCCATTCTAGACATGAAATGAATAATTCCCATTCTAGACATGAAATTCATATCACAGATCCTAGAATGGTATCTCTTCATATGAACTGTTATTTTGTTCAGTCACCAAAACATAGACGTTTACAACCATTTGAGATGACCTGACTGGCCTTCAATATCTTTTCAAAAGCATTTGGGTTTTTTTCCATAGGTCCTATGCCATATTTGCCAGCCTTGCGAGAATGCCTCAGGTACTCCAGGTCATCTCAAGAGGCACTAGATGACTTTGCTTAAGAGACTGAATTGATCCCAAGATATCTAAACTCTACCTAAGGGAGATGAAGTCCATTCAGTGCAGTGAGTGAAGCCTAAAGGTGATGTGTAAAGCTTGATTTTACTGGGCCGAACAGTGGTGAGCGTTGAGGTGCTTGAGACATTCTCTTGGACCCAGCAGGTATGGCATGGGTCCTACTAGAGAAGACCCCTCTTTTGAACGGTGCTTGGAGGCCAGGCAGAGTAACATAAGATATTTCAAATGACAATAGACACCAGGCCAGGAGACTGAACTAAGCCTCCAGTACCACAGCATCTGAACTGCCCCACAGGTTTCATTGTAAGGGCTTATGCCCAGTTGTCTAAACACAGGTGACTGGAGCTAATTGAGATTATTAGGTTATCTGAGCCATCCATGCGGGAGTGATATATATGAGATAGATACAACCTAGAGTAGACCCCTGCTCCTTCTGGTCCCAGTGGAGGCTACGTGAGTGCTCAAATGATACTAAATGTCCATGTGGGGAACAGAACAGACTTCTAAGTGAAACAAGGCTAAAGTTGCAGAAAGGAGGGATTAAAAATGAGAGCTGCTTAAAAAAATAAGCATTAAGTCTTTTTTTTTCACTAAAATGTAAATGTGAGATTTTAAATAGTTTTGGACAAGTCTTCAATATGTTCAGCAGAGTATACTGAGATAAGGAAATACTGATCTATATTCCATATTTGTACAATGCAAGGTTGCATTTTTACTGGGACTGTAACACAAATAATAATCATAACAAAGTCACACTTCTGTTTTGAAAAAAAGAGAAGAGATTAAAATGCTTTTAAGAATATTTTAAAGTTCTGCTAAGGCACACAGAGGACAGAGAGATGATTTGAGACAGTCAGCGTGGCTTTACCAAGGGCAGGTCCTGTCTGACCAGCCTAGTGGCTTTCTACGATGGAGTGACTACATAAGGGGACGAAGGAAAAGTAGTGGATGTCATCTATCTGGACTTCTGCAAGGTCTTTGACAAAGTCCCGCACAACATCCTTCTCTAAGTTGGAGACATATGGATTTGATGGACAGACCGTTCAGCAGATAAGGAACTGGCTGGATGGTTGCATCCAGAGGGTAGTGGTCAATGTCTTGATGTCCACATGGAGATGGGTGTCAAGTGGTGTCCCTCAGAGGTTTGTACTAGGACCAGTGCTGTTTAATATCTTCATCAATGATATAGACAGCGGGATTGAGTACACACTCAGCAGGTTTGCAGATGACACCAAGAGGAGCAGTAGATATGCCAAAGAGACGGGATGTCCTCCAGAGGGACCTGGACAAGTTGGAGAAAGGGTCCCTTGTGAACTTCATGAGGTTCAGCAAAGCAAGTGCAAGCTCCTGCATCTGGGTTGGAGCAATCCTTATTATCAATATGGGCTGGGGGATGATGTACTAGAGAGAAGGACTTGGGGGTACTGGTAGACGAAAAGGTGGACATGAGTCACCAATGCATGTTTGCAGTCCATAAGGCCCATCGCATCCTGGGCTGCATCAAAAGAAGCGTGGCCAGCAGGTCAGTAGAGGTGGTTCTGCCCCTCTGCTCTGCACTCATGAGACCTCATCTGCAGTACTGCATCCAGCTTTGGAGCCCCCAACACAAGAAGGACATGGACCTGTTGGAGCAGGTCCAGAGGAGGGCCGCAAAAATGCTCAAAGGGCTGGAGGACAGGCTGAGAGAGTTGGCGTTGTTCATCCTGGAGAAGAGAAGGCTCCAGGGAGAACTTCAGTACCTGAAGGGGGCTACAGGAAAGCTAGGGAGGGACTGTTCACAAGGGCATGTAGTGATAGGACAAGGGGCAATGGTTTTAAACTAGATCAGGGTAGATTTAGATTAGAGGTTAGGAAGAAATTCCTTACTGTGAGGGTGTAACACTGGCACAGGTTGCCCAGAAAGGTGGTGGAGGCCTCATCCCTGGAGACATTCAGGGTAAGGCTTGATGGGGCTCTGAGCAACCTGATCTCGTTACAGATGTCCCTGCTCACTGCAAGGGGGTTGGACTAGATAGCTTTTAAAGGTTCCTTCCAGCCCAAGACATTCTATGATTCTATGATTTGGTAAGAAGCTGAAAATAAAGATAAATTAAATATGGTTGCAACCAAGTTTAATGATCAGAAGGTAGCTGATTACAGGAGGAAATGCAGATATTAAAATGTAAAATGTGGAGGACTTCATACAGGAAAAATAATGTTACAAAGAAGAATGGAAGAATGGTATGAAGTTGGAAAAGGAAACAGATATCCCATATTAGTATTTATCCACATAGGTGGGCTTGGAAGAATGAAGTTTAGTGTTGAAATTAACCATATTGTCGTGAAGAGTGGAGAAAACACAACAGAGGAAGAAAGATAAGTCTGAACACAGAAGAGAAAGGCTTCTGTGCCACAGGCAGGATGAACTTACTTAAACAACTTTATATAATTTCTGAGTGAAAACTACCCCCTGCTTCCCCCCAGTACTTCATGGGTAAGTTAAACCCAGAGACTTTAATTTTTAAAGAAGGATTTTAGGGATAATTTGGGCAAGGGACAGGTGAATCACTGAAGTTTCATAATCATTTATTTAGTGCATTTTTTTCCATTTACTAGGGTTTTCCAATTCCTGAAATTCAGAAACATCATTAAAATATATTTGCTTCACTTATTCAATGTTGATACTATGTTAGTACATTAGACAATAAGTGAAAACAATTGGGAAAAATGCACTTAAGGGTTAATTTTTTAGCTTGAAGAACTTCTTAGATTTGAAGTGTGTGCATATTCATTTATGTTACCTTCACAGTGTTTGTTTAATATCTGAGGATCCCCATAGATGATAGTCTTGGAACCCATATTCATGAAAGCTGTAGGAAATTGTTGAAAAGACCCTAAAACTTCAGTGCAAAACTGGAAGTTTGTATTTTAAACAAGAAAGAAAAGACCTTTACAGAATCATATGATAAACATGCACAGAATTTCCAGGAAAATCAAATGTAATTTACAGTTTGTTCTGCTATAAAATAAAAATGAAGAAGAGAAATATATTCCTACATATTAACTCAGAATTTATCCATGTCTTTCTTTAGTACCCACAAAAATGATGTAGAAGAAACTATACAGACACACACACACAGAGGACAATGATTTAGCACCTGGGATTGTCAGAAAAATTATCCTGCCATTTTCAATCAAATTTAGCCTGTATACTATAGCGAAATTCTCTAAGAGGAAACAAAGAAGCTGTCATCACATCTAATGGCTTGCTTGCATTCTGAATCCCCTCTGGAATAATAATTACAGCAGCGTATCCATACCGATGTATCTCTGCTGTGCCTGCTCCCACTGTTGTGCCTGCGCTGTGAGACGTTACCTGTGATTTATGACAGGCTTCTGTACCGCCCGGTGCTGCACCGGCGGCTGCACGTTTCCGTACGGGTGGTGTCCCGTGGTTTTTTGGCACTGCTCCCGGACCCCGCCGAACTCCAGGCCATTTTCATACCGGATTGCGAGGTATGTTTGGGAAGCCAGGGGAATTGTGGGGTTGGGAATCAATTGCTTGTAACTGAACTCTGCCACATCTCACAACTCACTTGGCTGATCAGACGGTGTTCCCAAGCATGTGCCCCTGAGTGAATTTTCCCCACAAAGTTTGTGTGCAAATACGAGCATCGTAACCTTGCGCCTAACGATATCGTAGCTATTAAAAGAAGTCTTTCAGGCTCTTACGAAGTTCATTGAGTTTTAGGAAGCTGGAAAGTGAGCTCTCTCATTACCAGTGGGAAAAACAATGGAATCAGTAATTTTCATCGTTTTGAAATTTCATCTGTATCTGCTTGAAAATCTTGGACTTTTTAATGCCTTATGAAAAACTTAACGAAAAATGTAGGCTAGCCTTGGGTTAGTAACGGCATTTGTCTATAATGATAAACAACTCTGATTTTTATTTTTCCTGCTATTTATGTTTTTTCTGTGGTACTACCTAGAAATCTTTTATTCTAACATGTTTGAATGACCATCTCCTTCCTTATGTCACCTTAGTATTACAATATAGATATGGTACAGTACTCACTTTTTTACCATTATGCTATTCTCGTTTTGAGAATGCAAATTCCAAGAACCAAGGAGAGAACAACACTGCAAAAGATTACAGTCAACACAGAAATGGGTTGGTTTGTGTCATTTAGCTAAAGAAACTGGCCTTGAGAAATCCACGCTCATATGTTCCTGATTTTATTCCTAGTGGGAGGATGGTATTCGGCATTTCTAACACTTCAGGGACTCATAAAAAATATCAAGGCAGTGGGCATGTGAGAAATCAACTGGAAATTGTTCCTGGCATATCTTAAGTTTTTCTCCGTGATAGCAGTGTATCAAAACAAGTCATCTGTGCTATACGAGGAATTGTACATAACTTGGTAACAGGCCTCTAGTCAGACAACATCATCTGGTAAAATTTGTCTTCAGCCACAGGGAATGTTTTATATCGACAGCTTCAGCAGGAGCAAGGAAGCAGCGACACTGTATAGCCTGAGCATTGTACATCTCCTTTGATTTGGCCTTCACATCTCTCAGTCTGTAATTACTTTCTGCTTTTGGTTTGGTGATCATCCAGATTACATAAAGACGGTTTGACTGGAAAGATTTGGATGATCTCCCAGTGGCTGAAAGGTAATCTATGTGAAATGACAGGAAACAATTTCAAACCTCGCCCCCCTCCCCGACTTCTTCAGCAAACCAAGTCAACTTCTTGCTTCATTGGTTTCCATCCTCCTTGTGTCTGTCAGTTACAATTGATTCAAAGTGACTAATCATAGCGATGAGGTGGCTTCCCAGCACCTTCGTGGCTCTCAGTGATTAAACATCCACCACCATCCGATGAAAACTTTTACCAGATTCGCTGTGGCAATTTCATTTGTAGCTGGAAAAGACATTTTAGTGCATCTGCAGTTTTGTCTGCTTCATTTACTGTAGTGGTCACTGTAACAGGTCAGCACTGCAAAGCATGTTTCCCAGGCAAGAAAGCTGTTCTCTAACCTCTGCTACAACATAAAACAAGGCTTCTCTTTCTCCACTGCTTGCAAGTAGGGCGATATTTTGTCCTCAGCTTCTATGCCTGATCCCATAGACTTCAGTAGACGTTTCGAATGCATGGTACTATAAGTGGATGTGTCTCCTGTTGATAGATTAACAGTTTCAAATCCAGCAATCCCTAATCGCTTTTCCAGACAGCAGCGCTTATCCGAAGTAAAACACAGATACACAGAATAATCTGTGAAGCAATCAGTGATACTGTTTCATAATAAATCCGTTTGCAAGCAGTTTGCTCCTGGTTCACTGGTGCCACGATTTCCATATTAACATGTTTCTCCTCATGATATTGTCATTGTTTATGTCAAATTGATGGGACCGAATGCCTGTTTTGCATACTCCTTTAACTACAGCATTCAAATGAAATCAGTGTTATGTGAATGTTTATGTATTTCTGTTGCAGAAGTGCCATTGAAAAGATGGTTAAACAAACTAGCTGTGCAGCTTGAAAGTGTGTAGCACCGCAGACGGAGTATAGGAGGGGAAAGCTCTAGTTTTCATGAAGCTTTTCAGCAGACGTGGCGGTAACGTAGCTTCTCTTCAAATGCAGTTCACAATGCACTGCCAAACATTGCAAGCAAACCCCGTGAAAAGTTGAGGGTTTACTCCACAGCAAAATAAGGGCAGTCCCAGAGCTTGTTCTGGTTTGTATTTCCATTTGTTCTTCAAAGCGGATTTACTGGATACAAATGCAAAAGTGTTATCATTTTGATTTTGCAAGAGGACCATCACAGTTCTGCCGTGACCTAATACAGAAATACTGCCTCACATTTCTCTATATTATTTCTTCTCATAATGATGGCATAGTCCATGGAGGGAGTGGGGGGATAATAAGTTCCCTTTCCAGCTGGTGCTGGCTTCACTGGCTTTCACTGAAGCCAGTATGTGAAAAGTGTTTACAGTTAGGAAGAAGTTTGTGTTGATTACTACAAGGTAATTTTAAATAGTCTTCACATTTACAAACTTCTCTTTCATCCCACACATTCAAGTTGTATCTGAACCCCTTTTCACCTTCATTTACTTGACCTTTTGTAAAATAAGCTTCAAAAAATCTCTGTCTCCTGTAGAAGCATGATGGAAAGTAATGAATAGGGTGAAACACTCAGGATCTATACCAATGAACATCATAAAACCAAGAAGTAAAGTTATGTGGGAATTCCTACTTCATTGGAGGAAAAAAAAAAAAAAGGAAGTTAGCTTCACCTCACTGCAATTTAGAAAAAATAATTTTGATCTTTTGATGAAATGAATTTTTGGAAAAAAAAAAAGAAGAGCTGAGAGTGTTCTTTCTGTCATAGATTCGGTTTGTAAGTATATATATACAAGAATGTATTTTGTCTTGACAAAAGACAATATGTTCCATTCCAAAAATATAAAAAAATCACAGCATAATCAAAATGCTTCTAAAATCCTCCCTCTTTTCCCTTCCCTTTCTTCCTTTTTGTCTTTCTTTCTCTCTTTTTTTTTTTTTCAGAATGAAATTTCTTTATGCTGAAAGTCTGCCATAGAAAGTTTTTATTTTGACAAAAGGGTATTTTATGTGAAGATTTTCAACTGCTGCTACTCAAAAGGAAGTTCATAAATTTTCAGGGCAGTGCTTGTGTAGTGTGCCATAAATAAAGCTCAGGGCAAGAGACTGAACTGTAAGTATTGAACAAAAAAGTGCTTATAATTTTCAAGCAACCATCATCAAGCAACCCTCACAACATCCGTATGGCCAAGTTGGCTGCCCATGGCTTGGATGGGCACATACTCTGCTGGGTGAAACACTGGCTGGATGGCCGGGCCCAAAGAGTTCTGGTCAGTGGAGTTAAATCCAGTTGGCGGCAAGTCACGAGTGGTGTCCCTCAGGGTTCGGTGCTGTGGCCACTCCTGTTTAACATCTTCATCAATGATCTTGATGAGGGGATTGAGTGTACCCTCAGCAAGTTTGCAGATGACACCAAGCTGGGAGGGAGTGTCGATCTGCTGGAGGGTAGAAAGGCTCTACAGAGGGACCTGGACAGGCTGGATCGATGGGCCCAGGACAACTGCATTTCAACAGAGCCAAGTGTAGGGTCCTGCATTTTGGTCGTGGCAACCCCATGCAACGCTACAGGCTTGGGGAAGGGTGGCTGGAAGGCTGTCTGGCGGAAAAAGACCTGGGTGTTCTAATTGACAGCCGGCTGAGTATGAACCAGCAGTGTGTCCAGGTGGCCAAGAAGGCCAATGGCATCCTGGCTTGTATTAAAAATGTTGTGACCAGCAGAAGTAGGGAGGTGATTGTCCCCCTGTATTCAGCACTGGTGAGGCCACACCTTGAGTATTGTGTTCAGTTTTGGGCACCTCAGTATAGGAGAGATATCGAGGTGTTGGAGCGAGTGCAGAAGAGGGCAACAAAGCTGGTGAAGGGCCTGGAGAATAGACCTTATGAGGAGCGATTGAGGGAGCTGGGACTGTTCAGTTTGATGAAGAGAAGGCTGAGGGGGGACCTCATCATGCTCTACAATTACTTGACATTGTAGAGAGGCTGATGCTGGTCTCTTCTCACAGGTCATTAGGGACAGAACCAGGGGGAATGGTTTCAAGTTGCAACAGGGCAAGTTTAGACTGGACATTAGGAAGAAATTCTTCATGGAAAGAGTGGTCAGACACTGGAATAGACTACCTAGGGAGGTGGTTGAGTCCCCATCCCTGGATGTGTTTAAGTGTCGCTTGGATGTGGTGTTGGGTGATATGGTTTAGGGGTGAACTTTTAGCGTAGGGTTAATGGTTGGACTCGATGATCTTAAGGGTCTTTTCCAGCCTGAACTGTTCTATGAGTCTATGATCATAGGAGGTTCCACAAAAACATTAGGAAAAACTTTTTCACTGTGAGGGTGACAGAGCACTGACACAGGCTGCCCAGAGAAGTTGTGGGGTCTCCTTCTCTGGAGACTTTCAAAACCCACCTGGACGCGTTCCTGTGTGGCCTGACCTAGGGGATCCTGCTCTGGCAGGGGGGTTGGACTAGATGATCTCTAGAGGTCCCTTCCACCCCCTAACAGCCTGTGATTCTGTGTGATTATGTGATCTGCTTTAATAGGGCAAGATCCTGTGGAGGAAACCTATGAACCTATCTTTAATTCCTGTGAAGGATTGAACACTGTGAACATTCTGCAGAATTATGATAGCATTTTCTAATTTCTAGGAGCTTTTCTTCAAAACCTTAACATTTTATTTTAGTATAGATATTCTGCATAAAGTCTCTCTCTCTATATTTTTACATACATATATGTTTACATATTTATAATTAAATTTTGAATCACCTACCATGTCATGTAGACAAAAGGGAAGCCTCTTCTTTCCACTGCCTTGTTCAGTACAGCTGAGTCCCAGTGCTACAAGGGCTGGAGGGAAAAAGGGAAAAGGTCTTGTCTAGACTCTGAACATGGTGATCCTATATGAGACAGCGGAAAGAGTATCTAGTGTAGGCCATTAAAACATGTTGTTGATATTATTCCTTGCAGAAGCAGAGAGTTAAAGGAACCAGAGTCTCAAATCCAGTAATTGAGTAATTCTGAAAACCACAGTGGAGTTCTTTGTCTTTCCCAGAGGCACAGTGGCAGTGCATTTCTCTTGCATAGCCAGCAATGGAGAGTGACACTGTAGACCATTTATTTATACGTCTCCTTCTTCACACACCATGCAGCAGTGTGCAGGAAACCTCTCCTGTTTCCCACTGAACACAACTCTAGGGAAATGGCAGTGGTCATACCAAAGTTAGACCTTAGGTACGTGTCACTGAGTACATTGCTTCTTTCAGAGGTTTAGGAAAATAAATGTCTGATGCTCTTTGAAATCTGTTACAGCTTTAGCACCCAACCTTCTTGAGGAAGTAAATTCCACAATGTAAGTACATGTTGTATGAGAAAGGGCACCCTTTTCTTTGGTTTGATCTTGTTGCCTCATTATACAGAATAAAAGGCTGGAAGAAGCCAACTGGTTGGCATTTGCATTGCGTGTCCTGCTATGGGAGATGACCACAAGAGTGTTTTACTACACTGGGGAATGTGGGAATTCAATTTGACATATCCCCATATACCACAACCAGCAAAACACTTTCCAGTACTGTAAGGCCCTTTACTGTACATCACTTTCAGATGGCTCTCTTTGAAGCTGAAGAGCCCTAATCTTTATCAATCCTCTTCCGTATTTAAGCTTTCTCCTGCCCCCAATTATTCTTGTTATCTTTATCTAGACATTTTATTATATCTATACTTTTCTGCTATATCCTTACGAAGGAAGGAATTTAGAATTTCAAGTACTGTTCAAGAGACTGTACCTGGAATGTATATATCTCCCGAATAGTTCCTCAGAGTTATTTGGTGCTGCACTGATATTTTTAGTCAGCTGACCAAAATTATTCCAAAAATCTCTTTATTAAGTAAGAAAAAAATCTTCAGGTTATATCTGTGCCAAAGAATCAAAAGGTTCCCAGTCAATCATTGGGCCCAGTGTATGCCCCGATCCTGTGTCCCTTCTCTCAGATGGGTTCCCAGGAGGGAGATCCAGCCAAACTTTTGCTTAGTGACAGGCTGGGCACCACAGCTACGTGGTGTGCCATGAAACATTCCCACCTTCTAGCCACAGCCTTCCAGCCTATTATTAAATGTAAGTACAGACATACAGACAGCTGTGTTGTCATGTTTGTGTACGTATATATATGGACACACACACGCACATATATGTAATTTATAGCTTAGTTTCCTGAAGAAGTGGGCTTATGTGCTGTAATTGCCAATTTAGCCACCTGTTAGTTTCTTCTTCATAACTTTTAAATGTTTACATTGATCCAGCACTACCAAATTTCGCAGGAGGGGTTGCAATCTCAGGTAAGTCATGCATTTCACAACTACTGGTGCTTGACTTTTGGTAGAGGCTTAAAGAGAGTCTCTGCTTTGACAGGAAAACTCATTTTAAGCTGGCGTTAACTGACAATATCACTGAAAGCATTCCTTCCCACCTTGCATTTGAACTAGCAGAGAACTAAAAATATATAGAAATGGACACAAAAATGGACAATAATACATCAGTGTTTGCACGGATACATGTGAAGAGAGCAGCAGCAAGGGAGAGTTTTGCTTCTTCTAGTGATAGCCCCAGAGAAATGTTTCAGCCCAAACTCAGCGGTGAACTGCTCCATTTCACATGCCCTGTGCCTCCAGCTGCAGAGCTCCGGTGGTTGATGTCACAGACAGCAGTTAGGCTATGGGATGTGGGGGAGGAGATCAGGAAATGGATAGAGGAGGATACGGAGAAGAAGGGCACGAATCTGTAGGAAACCAGGCTTTGCTAGCTCTGCTGTGGTTAGAGCAGCATGTTGCCCATCTAGTTTGGCCACTCTACAACCAGAGATGTAAAGAAAACAGACAAGAGCATTGTCTTCCAGTATACCATATTTATTTGTTTTCCTACTATCCTGTTGTTTATTGTAGCTTTTTAACAGTTTGTGTGATACTGTATTAAATACATTCATCTGTAGTTTCCAAGATCACCCTTATACTTCTTTGAAATAAATACGATGCCACATCAGCAAAGACATTTTCTGCCTTGACTGCACCAAGGAGTCTCTCATTTGTTTCTATATTTAGGGAGGATTTACATGAATATATTGAGAAGTGCTATTATTTTAAATATAATGACCTTTAACAAATCTATTTTTACAATAAATGCAACAAAAGCAGATCTATAAAAAGACAAAAAGATGTGTGACAAGTCAGGAAAAGCAGTATAGCTTTGTATATTTGCTACGTGCACGTATGATTGCAAAGCACATCATTGAAGAGGGGTCCCTTCGGAGAGCCGGCCAAATTAACGACCATCACACCAATATGGCTACAGATCGTCCTCCCTTTATTGCTCCGGACAGCTCAATATATACAGTTCAGCAGTGTCCCCGCGCCTGCCCCTTCCCAAAGTTGGTCAGTTCCAGGTTTACATGTGCCAGCGTTTTATTGGGCAGTGCCATTCCACTATGCAAGCGGCTCTCGCCCCCCCTTCTCCCCCCGGGGCCAGCACCTCCCGCCAAGCATCTCGCAAAGCTCTCACAAAACAGATAAAACCTCCTCCTCCCTGTGTTCCAAGGCAGCTTCAAGGACAGAGCCTTTGTTTAGACCTAAGCTGGGTTGTCCACATCTTTAAAATAATACCGCGCCTCTGCTCCACAAGAAATTCCTCTACACATCATGACCTTTAAAGGTTCCTTCCAAACCAACTCATTCTATGATTCTATCATACAGGAGACCTATCTGTATTTTGCTTGTAAGAGGCATTGTAGAAAAGAAATTTAATAGAACAGCTCAATTAAAGATGTGTGCAGCAGTAGTAGTCTCAAAACAATGCATTTTGAAGAATCCTACATGAATATTTTGCACATCATTCACCAAATGGTGTCTGTATCTTTTTATTATTCTGTATCTTTTTATTATTCCGGTAACTAGAATACATTTCACAGAATCACAGAATGTTAGGAGTTGGAAGGGACCTCTGAAGATCATCCAGTCCAACCCTGCTATTAAAATCAGTCTTTCTGCAGCAAAAGTATCTCTTAGAAATTAATATGTAAAATGGGGCAACTCTTCCACAATTCTCACTGATGAAAGATGCTAATTACCTTTGCACAATGTGAATAACTCTTTCTTTGGAGTGTGATGCCAAAACTGGATTTTTAGCCATGATGTTAACAACTGCAGCAAATGGAGCTAGTGAGGAAATGCACCACTGGTGGTCCTGATTTGTGGGCAGCTCCTGATTCAGAGCAGTGTTGTCCAAGAACCACTTTGCACCAGTGACCATAAGGCACATCACTGCAGGAACAACAAAAGAAAACAAAATAAACCCAGAAGGAAGTAAAACAAACCCCCTCAAAACCTCTCATAGTCTTCTAATTTCCAAAACTAGCAAATAAAAAGAAATAAAGGTGGGGTCTTGCTTAAAAGAGATTAAAAGGAGCAGCAAAAGGATATATGTGTACATATATGCTTTGCTGAAAAATATCATCCTGTAATCTCAGAGGAAATGCACTTAACACTTTTTTAAAGAAATCCCATTAAAACAATGAAGGAAAAATAAAATCCAAGTCATTGTGAGTAAGGAGTGACTTAAAAGGTAAAAAGGCTGTTCAAAACAACTATATATCATTCCAGGAATGATATATTCTCGTGTGAAGACTGAGTGATACCCTCTCGAAAGAAGGAATGACAAAAGAACATAAAATACAGCAAATTAAACAAAAACACAGTAAGATAAAAAAAAATAATATTCTGAGTAATGACTTGCTTGAGAGTTAATAAATAAATACAATTTAATAAATCAATCCTTTGTGAACACATCATGTGCAGGAAGCTTCCAAGAAGCAATTGGCTGCAAGGCAAATAGATGGCCAAAGTGTAACCAGTGTTCTTATAGACCATCTATCTTGGAGAAAACCAAACAAATAAATGAACTCTTGAAATTTGTGTTTGCCATGGAGGAGGTGAAAAAGTTTGTTTTGCACAAAGGCAACCATCCTTATGGGAGAAGGTTCAAAAATCTGAATCATATTGAAACATCTGTAGAAGACATTTCAAACAGAACAACAAATGAACCATATTTACCTTAGATCCCTAAAAGAATTCAAGGATGAAATAGTGTCATGGGTTTGAATCTGTCAGGGTTTCTGGGAAGCAGGGATAGAGCTGTGTGTGATGACTCTTGTGAAACTTTGAAAGCCTCCACCATCCCCAGGTAGGAGTTGGACTCACCTCTGGCCAGGGCCAGGCCAACCAGCGCTTCTGCCATCAAGATATCTAAGAATCGACCCCATTGACCTCTTTCTCTTTTGGGTTTTGTCTTGTCTTGATCTGTCCCATCTTTTTGTCTTTGTGTTGGGGAGTTTTTCTGCTGGAGGAGGGGGAGGTGAGAGAGAACAAAGGAACGGAGTCCCAAGAAGAAAGAGGGGGAGAAGAGTCATGGAGCACGAAGAGGGGGAGAAGGCTGCTGGAGCAGAACCTCTCCCTGGTTGAGATGGCAGAAAGGTGATTGCCTGCCAGTTGGGGGGATCGATGATGGTGAGGACATTCAGGATACAACAGTACATGCAGAGCCCCATGCAGGAGGAAGGAGAGACTGAGCATTAGTGGGGATGCACTCAAAGCGACCGGTAGCCCTGAGGGACTCAGGAGGAGGAAGAGGATTGCCTCCCGTGAGGTGGACACCTTGTGTCAGGAAGGAGAGACTGTGAGGAGCCCTCTTTCTCACTAAGGGGGAACTGCTATGGACAATGAGTAATGGCCAGATGGACTGCACTCTCCACCCCTGCCCCTCCTTGCACTGATGAGAGGGAGGAGGTAGCCACCAGAAAGATAGGAGGGGTGGTGGGGTGGGTCAAATGTATTTAAGGTCGAGTTGCATTTATTTGTGTATTCCTCTTGTTATCCTACTTTGTAAATGGTGGTGGGAAATTAAATTTGTGTTTTTATTCCCAAGTCTCTCTGTTGTTTTTTTCCCCCCTGTCATCTTAAGTGATAGATTATTACACTTCCTGTCCTTAATCTCAGTCCTTGAGCCTTTTTGGTTGATTCTTCTCCCTCCACATCCCTGTGGAGATGGCAGGGGGGGAGGGGGGGAGTAGGCAGGCGACCTTGTGGTTCTTTGTAGTTGGCCCGGGTGGTCGGCTTGAACCACGACAAATATTTAATCATTGATTATTTAAAACTGCAAGAGGAATGTGCAAATGTGAGAGAAGAAGTCTGGGAAAGATCTGTGGAACTGCAGAGAACAGCATCTGATTATGTCTGTCAGGGCTGGACATCTATCGGTCTTCTACAGGAATCACAAACAACACGGGAGCTTGGGCAGATATAGTGGGATTTCCAAAAATTCCCTCACCAAATGCATTTAAAGAAGATACAGGATGATGACAACCATCTGCTAGATAAATAATGTTTAAAAGATTAGAAGCTGAAATAAACTTCCAATTTTCAATTCTTCCAGTCTCTTAGTGTGAGAGGTCACAAGAAAGTATCTCTTTCATGGCCTGCATAAATATCCCTCCACAAATAACTGAGAAAAGGCAGAAATGGCAAAGCATACCTGGAGTATGACGAAGCTTACTGATGCAGAAATGAAAATTGACAGAGAAGATCAGTTGAAGGCTTTCATAGCATGGTGGGCATAGCGCCTGAATGTTGTCTCCTGTTCTCTCTGTGTCCAGCAGAGTGTGCGCAGTGGCACATTTCACAGGCAGAGTTAGTGTCCTGAGCAGAGCAGGCTAGTGAACAACGGGGAACATGCTACCCCTCATCAGCCCAGCAAAAAGTGGGTTGCACGGTTTAGGTTCTTCTTGTACTCCCATGGAGAGGCACCATGACATGTTAGGGATATTCTCTTTTGAAAGAAATAAAAATGTACGATGGTGTGGAAGGTAACCGACTGTGAAAGATAGCTGAGTTTTTTTATACTAATCTGTGTGGACTTTGTGAAGACAGATGATGCTTTTGACCTTTGCAGAAGGGATCGAAAGAGGAGTGAACATACAACAAGGAATTCCACCTGGAAGGGCTGGCAGCAAAGGGGAGAGAGATTGAAGGCAGAGTGTTTGCTTGGTGTAACGTGAAGGTAGAGGGAATTTGACAGTTACACAGCATTTTATAGATTAAGAAAGACAAATGATAATGGGTTTAGGTGAAGGAAAATGGAAGGATGATTTAGTTAGATAGATTCAGAACAAGACGTCTACACCTAAAAGACAGCCTGCTCTGGATTACAAAATCCGTCCTCTGAGAGTCTAGTAAGTGATAGCTCTTACCACTGGATCCACTAGCTCTCCTTGCTGTTTCGTTCACATATATTCAAGCACTTTTTTTGAGAATGTAGATGTGCTAACAATTAGCACGCCTACATACTAAGATTTTTTTCTTAATATTCACAGTAAAACTAGGGTGAATATTGCTGTACACATTTTAGAGATGGTAACATTAAATTGGAGAGAGGGGCTGGGCATTCTAAATTATTAACAGGAGAGACACAATCTGTGAAGGGGATATTGCATTTTAACTAAGTTAGAAAAGGAAAAAGTGCTCAGAACCTCAGCTCCAGACTGTGGAGTTGCTCTTTTCAGTAGCAGGATGAAGAAACTTGTTTCTTAAGAGCTTTTCAGAATATGCAGGCTCTGAGGTAGCTTTTAGATTAGGAAATCTCACAACCGAACTAATGAAATAAAGGGAGATTATGATAATTGTGTCATCTATTAATAATACTTCCCATGACTGCAAGAACACATTTTAATTTTTAACTGGATAGAGTAAGTTTAGATTTTGTCCTTGAACTTATGTGGAGATGGAATTCAATTGCGCAGATGTCTGCATCTGAGCTCGTTGGTGGTGAGATGCAAGCCCTTTAATGGCATATTTCGTTATAAACTGGACTGCTATTTGTGCCTACACTTGAGATTTATATCACATGGCACAGCTATCTCTGCAGTTTAAATAAACATATGGTAGAATTAAAAAAGATATTAAGCTATTTTATGCCTCTATTTGATAGGACAGTGAACTGGCATTTAGGAGGCTGAGGTTAAATCCTGTGGGTTTTTTATAGGATCTCTTCTGACTTTTCCTAAGTTAGTTACAGAATAGTTCACAAAAAACAAGGAGATGTAGATGGTACATTATCTGTAAATCTAGTGTAATATTTAGCCATCAAGATGGTTTCCTAGAGGAGAAGTAGTTGCCTGGAGAGTATGAGTGCAGATAATGGGATTTCTCAACAGGATGCCCAAATCACCAATCTGTAGGGGCTAAACCCACTTTTTTTTTTTTTTTTTTGTCTTTGGAGATTAGGATGTATTTAGTGTATTTTTGATCCCCCACTCTAAGGATTTAGAACAGCTAATATCACTGGGCTTTCAACGAGGTTTCCTCCTGTAACTGTTGCAATGAAAATAACCAAAATGCTGCTAATACTAAGTTAGTGAAATCCAGACATCTGCTGTCATTTACTTTATCCGCAGAAAGTTTGAACATTAGATGATGAAGGTGAGATTTCTGCTACACATTGATATGGCGTACACCACCACTTTCTTCACATTTCACATCAATTAAATGTCACAGATTCCCCCATGCACTGGCTGTAAACCAGTGATAACTCTTCAGGGAGAGAAAAAACCCCTAAAACTCCCATCCTCAAAAAATGAAGCCAGAGAGTCTGTACAGAGAAAACATCATCTGTTTCAGGTAGCTATGGGATTAGAAGCACATTTATACCCAGTGGCAGGGAAATAGAAATACTGTCCATTCTCTTCTCTTAATAACTGATATGTGACAGCAACATCAAGAATACATGGCTAAGTGAAAATGGATGGTTTGAATAACTCAATTTTATTAATGCGACCTTATTCAGTGAGGTGCTAAGCCCTCTCTTCTCTCACCTGGTGTATCTTGAAGGTTCAAGACCTATTGATAGATACATATTTCAAATGATCCATTCCATTCTAAAATACTCTAAGAACTTGAAGGAAAGTAATTATGCAAGCTGCTTGGAGATAAACTCAATGGGAGACATGTCAGCATGTTCAGTTGGGGCCATTCTTCTTTCTTAATTATTTTAAAAAAGGGAAGTATTCTAAAATGTGCAGTAAATTGATAAAGGCAAGCAGGGCATTCCTTGCAGGGCATTAAGCAAAGCAGGGAGCTATAAGCCTTTTGATCCACATATGTGGTTCTACTGAAAAATGAGATGCAAATATAGTAAAACAATAAAAGTTATGAACAAATTAATCTTTTTGAGAGGTGAATAACTTGGTTTCCTCTTACAATAATTGGAGTCATGGCTCCACTGCACACTATAATACCTGTGTGGGAGGAAAAGGTAGAGGTTTTCATTTGAATGTTACCATGCAAATACAGTGTACAGCATGGCCTGTATACTGTTTGTAAAGTTACATTAGTTGTGGGTTGAGTTGTATTGTCTTCAGTGGTTAAAATGTTCACTTACAAAATACAGTGGAACTGTGTTAGTAAGGGCTAGGACATACAGTGTGTGCTTTTAGGTAAAAGCTAAAATATCCCATGACCCAATGGACAAGGAATTCATAGTGACTATCAGAAAACTAGAATCAGGTTTGAAAAAGGAAGCAGTGTCAGAAAAGAGTTGATTTCTATGATGCCTAATTACAAAAAAAAACCCCACAACATTTAAAGAGGTGATTTGGATAATATTGCTAGATAAAAATCATGGTATTTTTTCTTCTATTAGATAAAAAAGCAGATCCAGTCTTGAATCAGAGTGAAAATTAAAATAATGAAATTTTAGATTTTCAAATAAAAATCTAGCAATCTGAAAAATATTTGCTTTGATAATTTGACATTTTTCTTCCAGTCTGAGCTTTAATGTTTTTATTCCTCTAAATTGATTTACACTTGTAAGCAAAAATTTGGTTTGCGTTGGAATGAACCTTTTTGTTCTGCAGTTGATAGAATTGTAGAATGTCAGGGGTTGGAAGGGACCTCTAGAGATCATCTAGTCCAACCCCCCTGCCAGAGCAGGATCCCCTGGGGCAGCCACACAGGAATGCACCCAGAAGGGTTTTGAAAGTCTCCAGAAAAGGAGACTCCACAACCTCTCTCGGCAGCCTGTGCCAGTGCTCTGTCACCCTCACGATAAAGAAGTTTCTCTTCATGTTGAGGTGGAACTTCCTGTGTTCTAACTTAGACCCATTATTCCTTATCCTATTACTGGGCACCACTGTGAAGAGACTGGCACCTTTCTTTTGATTCTCACTCCTCAGGTATTTATATCCGTTAATAAGATCCCCTCTCAGCCTTCTCTTTTCAAGACTAAGCCCCAGTTCTCTCAGTCTCTCTTCATGGGAGTTACTAATGAAGTCAAACCATTATTAGTGCAAGTTAATGGGAAGGGAGGACAACTGGAGAAGTGACCATTTAGCTCACTAATGGTCACCATTGAATGTTGCAAACAAAACCAATCTCCCCTCCTCAAAATGCATAAAAATCAAAACTATTCTTTTAATAGAAATAAATGTAAGGATTCCTCTAAGATACCTTGCATAGTTACTTTTTTTTGCATTCATATGTCTAGCAGTTACATATATGTATGCAAAAAATCTTTAACGTTTAGTGCCAAGTTTCTAGAAATCAAGTTTCTCTTTCTGCTTGTCTACTTCCGCCTTCATTTCCCTTCAGAACGTCTCTCCCTAAACTAAGTTCAGCTTAGTTTAGCAGGAGAACTTCTCTCCCTAAACTAAGCTCAGCTTCATATGTCTGTTTTTTCTTCTGGTCTACTTAGAAGTGTCATTGTCTCTAGATACCTCCTTCACCTGAGCTTCACCTGAAGGAAAACCTTCCGTCTATGGTATTAGAGGAGCTAATCCAACCCCAACTTTCTCTTTATTAAAATTTGGATCTCTTTTGAATCATATTTCATACACTGTTTCAGATAAAGAAAATTGTGTCCTTTGTGTTTTGGTTTATTTGCAAAGCTCTACTTTTTCTGTTCTGGAAATGGGGTAATATTCATTGCTAGCTTTTGTAAATAATTTATTGTAAAGAATTTTTTTGTTTGTTACGGATTGGATGTAGGAGTGGGAATTTGAAGGCTATGTGAGACTGGGGATATAGCGCATGCTATTTGTGAAATCCTCTGTAGCCTTAAGGTTTCCCACAGATTCCACATCCTTTCTTCTTGTCCTATCATTTTCTGCATGATGTTAAGTAGAGACAGTGTCCTCACAGGCATTTACCCGTTACCCAGAGTCCTGCAAAGCATATGCGTAGAGTACCAAACAGATACTCAGGAAAGCAGTATATAACCATGTGATATTTAACATGAGCAAAGAAATTATTTTTTCTCATCTTACCTTTGGCAGTTTTTATTTATCATTAGGTTCTTTAGGCTTTGAGTATACTGCGCTTTGCATATAATTACTTTACAGAATATAATCACTGAAAGCCATTTGCTGATTTGTTCTGAACTATGAAATATTTTGTGCTATTTTATCAAAATCGAGTAAGAAAATAAAACCAATCTTTTAGGAACCCCATATAGCAAACAATCCATGTGTGAAAGCTAATAAAAAGCTTTAATGCTTGGACTATCAGCTTCCATGGTATCACACACAATTCTATTGTACAGGAGCCAGAACCGGAGTTTTAACTTAAGCGTTAACTCAAATGGATATTAATCTCTTGGGTGCCATTTGGAAAGCAAGCTGAGGGGTGGAAGACAAGAGCACAAGTGCACTTATTGCATAACCACAGGGCAAATCACTACTATACTTATTAGACGTATACTCTTTGACCTTGTGCATAAAGATGTGAAATGAGGCTTGAAATAAAAGAGAATACAGTATGATTTGCAAGAGTTAAATGAAAAAGAAAGGCCTAAAGCAAAAAATAACCACCAAAACCCCAACAAAAAACCCCAACCAAATCCAAGAAAACATCTCCCAACCAAATATTTTCTAATTAAAAATGAGCAACTGCATTGTTAAGTTGCCGTTTGATTCTATAGTTCCAAATGTGGACGTACTTGTGAGTCCTGGGTGTACACAGAGTATACTCATTTTCTGAACTGTAGGCCAAAGAAATTATTTGGATGTGCTTGTTATTCCGTTAAATTAGCCACAGGATATTTTTTATAAGTCTTGCTGTGTGATTCTGGTTTTCAGCAACAATTTGCACAAACAAAAGGTTGGTGGCTTTTAGCTTTGTGGAAATTGAGGACAATATAGAATTATACCTTACCCAACATATTTTGGAGTTAAGTATACTACAACAAATGTATGGCAGGGCAGTAACCAGGAAGATCTAGATATACATTGGAGTTTATGACAGAGCTCCTGTGGCTGATTTCTAGCACTCATCAGTCTCTGGTTTGTTCTTCAGCTGCACAGCCAAAGACTTGCATGACCAAGGCTCCTGTCTTTTTCCTGTCCTCACCTCTGCTGATGTCCAAAGGGATTTGTGACAGCAAAGATGATTTCCTTGCTTCATTTTCTCCCTCCAATTTATTCATTTTATGAAAAATTCATCTTGTGCTACACAAAAAAATGAACCATAGGGTTATATCACCTAGAATTTTAAGCTTGCAAAAATTGACTTAATAGTGAAGCAGGTACACTGCTATTGACTTTTCTGTAGGAGCTGTAGCCTGTTAATCTACCTATTCCAGAAGCTGACAGTTAACTGATTTCTGTCTTCTCCAAACCAGTGTCTGTTTTTAAAACAAAATATTGTGAAACTGTTTGGGGTACAGCATCTTTCCTGGTAGGAAATGGATACACTTTTTGTTTAGGCTTTTTTTAATGATGCAAAAAATTTCATTTCCCAGCCCCAAACTCTTTTTGCCTGGTGTCACAGATGCTAGACTGAGAGAATCCAGTCTCTTTTCACCTCCAAATGAGTAAGTAGTTAAGCTGGAAGAAAACAAGCTTTTCCTCCACTGACCTGCCAAGGGCTGAGCAGCTGAACTGCACTAAGCTCCCAAATTTAGATTCAAATGCTTAAATAGCATCAAGTCACAGAGAACTACTTTATAAAGATGTTAGCTCCTTTTAGTTAAATACAAATAATATTTTAAAAAGAGTAACTCATGCAGTATTTTCTTCAGAATGTCTTAATTCACCTTGAACAGAGTTGTAGATCTGAAAACAAACACAACCTGAAAATTTTAAGTAAAGTCTCGGTGAAAATTTGGGTAGTTAAGTTTCATATCAAGCAGAGCTGTTGCCAGGAAATATTATCTTTCCATCAAATCATGACAAGTTCTGGGTGAAATCTGTACATTTCTGGGGTGTGACTGAAAATGCTGATCTTCCAGTTCTTCAGTTAAAAATGATCCCTGCTGTTTCTCTGTCACCTCGTGATGAATTGACCAAATACCATTGCAACGTTGGTTTTGTATATGAGAAAAAGGAGATGGTAACTCCCAGTGTCTCTAGCTGCAGGGTGTATGACACTGTCCCAGTTCTGTCTCCATTTCAGATGGAGATATTTGCGCTGCTAAACAGAGGAGCTGGAGCTCAGGCGCAGAACCCTGATCCCCGCTCCCAGCTGGTGCTGAAGCCCGGTTCATCCCAAGGCAAACCTGTGGTAGTAGATGTTATGGAGAGAGCTGCCTGTGCCACGTTTAAGGGCTGGAAATTGGTCCCATCACCTCCTCATTTTGCAGTGTTGACTTACTGGAAGTGTGCGGAGCCTGGACGTGCCATCAGCACTCAGACACAGCTATGGCAGAAGGAGACTACTACAAAGAGGGACTTGGTGGTGTGAGGTCAGCCCACAGTGGAAAGGGGGTTGTCTGTTGATGAGAAAATCCACATCTCTCCATTGCCCTGAGCCACTTGGTCAGAGAGAGCACAATTTATCTCTAGGTTGTCCTGAGTCATCAAAATATGTTCCTCCAACGAGGAGGAAAGTTCTTACCTGATGACAGAGCTTTTGTCACTACCTTATTTTTAGTCACTGTAAACCAGTAGGTTCATGATAGGTAGAAATTCTTCACGGAAGAAATAGGAGGAAATTCTTCACGGAAAGAGTGGTCAGAAACTGGAGCAGACGGCCTAGGGAGGTGGTTGAGTCACCATCCCTGGATGTGTTTAAGTGTCGCTTAGATGTGGTGTTGGGTGATATGGTTTAGGGGTGAACTTGTAGTGTAGGGTTAGTGGTTGTAGTGTAGGGTTAATGGTTGGACTTGATGATCCCAAGGGTCTTTTCCAACCTGAACTGTTCTATGATTCTATGATTCTATGGGGAAAAACATTTTTGGTTGGTTGGTTGGTTGTTTTGTTTGGTTTGGTTTTTTGTTTGGTTTGTTGGTTTGGTTTGTTTTGCTTGTATTTAACCCTATTCGTAAAGGATAAGAACACTGAAGAAACAGTTAATGGAAAAAGAAATGGAGGAAAAGCTTCTAATGGAAAATAACAGCAATACGTTTCATGTCAAAGACATTAAACTGTAACACGCGCACAAAAAAATGTAGTAAAACAGTATGAACATTGTTCCTACAAGAGCAGAAAAATTAAGTGGTTCAGATATTCAGCTACAGCCAGTGTTTTTTATTAGAACATGTGGTGTGTATAATGTCTACACAGAAATAACATTACAGAATTATGTAAAACATGCAGACATGGCTTAGGAAAGTTAAATATTCTGAGTGGAAATCAAATACTTTCAGGTATCAAGGGAAAAAAGTGATTTTGCATAGTCGTTCCTGAAACTTGCGATACAATGACTGCAATTTGTTCACCACATGCACTTTTCTAATATTCTAAGGTATTACACCTTTAAGCAGTTAGGGAGAATTATTTAATTGAAATTTTGTGAAGAGTGGAAGGAAAGTTCTTCTGGAAAGCTTTTACATGCCAGTATGACAGCTGAAGTTGGACAATGAAGACTTAATATCAGAAATCAAATTCCCAGAAGGAGTTAATGCCTTTTTAAAAAAAACCCAAACAAACAAAAGAAAAAGAAAAAAAAAAAGGCAGTGGAGAGAAATCATGAAGAATGAGCAATCAAGTAGGCTTTGCAGGAGCTTTTGAAAAGCACCTGACATGCACCATGAAGATCTGCAAATACTGTATTATGAGCAATTCAGTCAGAAGACCAGAAAGAAAAAAGAAAAAAACCAAAATGTATACAACGGTTGTCAGAATACATTGGAGCTGTTGATCATCCTTCCCAGCTCAGCTAAAGTTTCAAGTCACACCCATTGCCCATCATTTCTGAAAAGCTGTGTGGAGCTCCTGAAGATGAGATTAAAAAAAAAAAACCACATTAGCATTAGGAGAGACATAAAGAAATTTTGTCAGGGATGCTTCTGATGTTATGGGTAACACCAAACTCATTGGAAAGGAAGAACCTACACTGGACATGAGGCTCAATCACTGGCAGTAAAACCTGAAGAAACAAGCTAGTGAAAGGAATATTTTTATTATGAGCTCAACAGGTGTCTACCATGCCCTAGCACTTTGAAGTCATCTCAATAAAAAAAAATGTATTGCATCAAAGTCTTAAAATACTACCTTTATGTCATTCTCAGTGCCCAGGAGCATTAGTATTGTCAGGGTGGTTAGAAAAGACTTTCACTGCAGCATTTACTAAAATCCTGACAAAAACATGAAAAGAAGACTATTGGATTTTGCATTCCTATGTCTTTTTGTAGACTTTGAAGGATGTGAAGGAAGTTTGCTTGCTCTCCTTTCTGCAACCCGCATGAGAATCTTGGCAGACACCGGATCAAAGTATAGTAGCAATTATTTAAAGTTAGTATGATGTATGAAAAAACCAAAATGGAACAACATGTTTTGATACACCTTGAGGTAACTGAAATGAGAATCTGTGCCATTTGCAGGAAGTCTGAGGCAACCCTAATTAAAACAAAAGGAAAAACAAAACCCAACCACTTTAAGACATCAACGTACTGATTCAGCATAATACTGACACATGCTGAAGGCTTTTTCTTAATACAGGCAAAGTAAAACACAGGTTTAACAAAGATTCGAAATGAAAACCTGAGTGCTCAAACAGAGCCGTGCAGGAGTGACAAACCCACTGCAAGACAGTTTAACACACGGGGCATCATAGCATGTCGTTGTGAATGAGCAGGAAATTATGCTTCTGAGGCATGTGCTCACCGCTCTTTTTGGGAATGTCAGTATTTCCCTCTTTGACTCTTTGCTGGGCATCTCCCTTTGTAATAAAACTCCCACAAGCAAAGGAGAAGAGCTCAAGAAAAAGAACAGGATCAGGCATCCAAAATAGCACAGCCATTACAATGAAGACAGCCCAGGGCTATAGCGTTGGTTCATGAGGCAAAGTAAAAATTGCTCAAGAAAATCAGTAACAGCAACAATGAACTGTTCTTTGGTTTCACAGCGTTCACCCTTTGTTCTGAAATACCCCTCTGCAGAAAAATAAGCAACGCACTTTCTTTTTGATTGTTCCTTTTAATGTAGGCTGCCCATTCTTTGAGAACATTTTTGGAGTTAAACTTTGTATTTGCAGTTTCTACACTCTCCAGTTGTAAGCTACATAGAGAAATTCTATTCCTCTCTCCTTTTACATATTAACTTAATTTTAATATAATCAGTCTGAAGAGACACTTGCAGTGTTTATGGCTGGAATAGTGGAAAATCCCTTTTATGGCCTAATGCACCAATGTGTACATAACCCTTTAACCTTATACTTCTTATTTGTTACTTTTTATAGTTATTTGTGTAATTATATAATTAGTTGACCTAGTTTATTATGTTTCTTCCATCATTTGCTCCTGGATTAGAACAAGGTCATAAATAACAGTGAAAGAAAATAAGCACTTATTTCCATATTGAGTGACTCAAAATTTTCCCTCTGATAGGCTTTTGTAAAGAAAGCGTAGTAGAAGAAAAGAAATTCTGATAGAAGATTTAAGCATGAAATATTATTCATCTGATGGAGAGTGGATATTTCCCCTTTTTCTTTGAAATTTTGAATCAAAAAGGAGAAAATAATATCTTTTGCCAAAAATAATTCACTCATTATTTGAGGCACTGAGGAAAGCTGGAAGCTTTTAAAAACTCATGAGACTGAGGCTCTAGTACAGCAGTTAATGAAAAGCAATAGAGAATGCCAGTATTTACTAACAGCGATTTCGCTGGTTGCATTCATATTTTACAGCAAAAAGAATTGTGATGGAGATTATACCATGGATCTGAACATTCTTCCTTGTCATCCAGTATCCTGCTATTGTGATTATTTGTTATTTTTGCCACTCTTTATTTCTTCCGTGTCTGCTCAGCATGCAGTACTGTTTTGATCTGTAGGAACTACCACAGCATAAATGCCAACCATAAAGAAGAACCTTTAAAATGGACAATTAGGAAATAATCTGTCCTTGAGGAAATTAGCTCCCTAATTCTCTATTAGTGGCAGATGCTACCAACTGATCTAGAAATGTGTTCATTCCTTCAGCCTAAGCAAATCACTTTCCCATTCTGCAGGCTTTCCACTGTGTTTAAAGCCATGATTAGAAAATATAGCTGTTCTGGAAACAGAAGGCTTGTCAGGTATAATGGGAAATTACAATTTTGCTATATTTTTTATATAACATTTTGTTAGATTATATTAGTGCATCCTCTGTAAAGTATTTTATACCATTGAATTTTCTTCCCACAGAGAGGAAATCACACCTTACACTCTACAGCTTTTTGGAGTAATTGCTATAGAAGTGAACTGTTGAGTTCTTACTAAATTTTTTCCAAAGACCTTTTAACAGAACACTTAAAGGACTGGGAATATTTCTGAATTAAGTGCTAAATATTCACTTTAAAAATGTCTCCTATGCAGAAAAACTTCACTTCCTACTTATCTCAAAGGAAATGGATTCTTCTAGCATTAACTTGAAACAGAGAAAAAAAGTCACTCCCCCTCCCTCTCCAGATAATTTAACTAAGGACTGGTTCATTTTCCAGCCTTACAGTTCTTTATAAAGTGCATACATTTATCAGGTTTAAGGTTTAAATGTGTAATTTTGCTATGTACCTGTAACTGCTGGACATAGGAGAGCAAGTTTCATAGCCAAGCATCTGTCTCCTGAAAAAGCAAACGAGATGAAATTCATTATGGAACTAGAAGAGAGAAATTAAGCTGCTTAAAAAGAGAGCACAGGGCACAAGTTTTTGTGACTTCATCTGCTGGCAGTACTAAATGGAGCCACTCCTTATGTGCATGCCGACACTTTGAAGCTGCTACCTCTGTCATTGCACCCTCACCGCAGGCAGAAAACAGTGGTTAAAGCAAAGCCAACATTTGAAAACTAAGTTCATACCTGACCTCTGTCCAAAGCAGAAAAAAAATCCTGGACTTTGTCTCGTTGTGTACATTAGATTGTACTTTAAAACCTTTGTTTAAGAAGACTTTGAATTACCATGTGAGAAAAGGGTTATCTGGATTTAAATTTTAGTGAGGGACTGCAAGAGATATTTTCTGAAGAAACACGTTTTTACCTGTACACAGTATGTGATATTAACATGACAGGAGTTATCAAAAGGCTGATGGGAGAGCCTTAAGAAATCATAGAATCACAGAATCATAGAATCAATTGGGTTGGAAAAGACCTCAGAGATCATCAAGTCCAACCCTTGGTCCAACTCCA
This sequence comes from Trogon surrucura, assembly GCA_020746105.1. Taxonomy (NCBI): domain Eukaryota; kingdom Metazoa; phylum Chordata; class Aves; order Trogoniformes; family Trogonidae; genus Trogon; species Trogon surrucura. Next base: position 47,119,194 of record CM036617.1, read on the forward strand.
GTCCATTTACTAGATCATGGCACTAAGTGCCATGTCCAATCTCAGTTTAAAAACCTCCAGGGACTGTGAATCCACCACCTCCCTGGGCAGGCCATTCCAATGCCTGACCACTCTCTCTGTAAAGAATTTCTTTCTAATATCCAGCCTAAATTTTCCCTGGCAGAGCTGAAGCCCGTGCCCCCTTGTCCTGTTGCTAACTGCCTGGGAGAAGAGACCAGTCCCCACCTGGCTATAACTTCCCTTCAGGTAGTTATAGAGAGTGATGAGGTCACCTCTAAGCCTCCTCTTCTCCAGACTAAACAACCCCAGCTCCCTCAGCCTCTCCTTTTGTTCCAGTCCCTTTACCAGTCTTGTTGCTCTTCTCTGGACCCGCTCCAGCACTTCAATATCTTTCCTGAACTGAGGGGCCCAGAACTGAACACAATACTCCAGGTGTGGCCTCACCAATGCAGAGTACAGGGGAAGGATCACTTCCCTTGTCCTGCTGACCACGCTATTTTTGATCCAGAACAGGATACCACTGGCCTTCTTGGCCACCTGGGCACACTCTTGGCTCATGTTGAGCTTCCTGTCAATTAGTACCCCCAGGTCCCTTTCTGCCTGGCTGCTCTTCAGCCACTCTGTGCCCAGCCTGTAGCGCTGCAGGGGGTTGTTGTGGCCAAAGTGCAGGACCTGGCACTTGGCCTTGTTGAACTTCATCCTATTGGAATCAGCCCATTTTTCCAGTCTATCCAGATCTCTCTGCAGAGCCCTCCTGCCTTCCAGCAGGTCGACACTCCCCCCCAACTTAGTGTCATTAGCAAATTTGCTGATGATGGTCTCAATCCCCTCATCTAAATCGTCAATAAAGATGTTAAACAGGACTGGACCCAACACTGAGCCCTGGGGGACACCACTAGTGACTGGCTGCCAGCTAGATGCAGCCCCATTCACCAGCACTCTCTGGTGCACAGAAAAGCCCACAGATGCTGGAATAAATTGTTAGCCCTTGTTGACAGTGTAACACTACTGCAGAGCTACTGCAACTGCTGTGTCAGCCTGTGCTACTCCACCTTAACAAACTGTTTGAAACCTTACGTGTAATTAAGCTGTATTTTCGTTTTAGCACCCTGGTGTCATGTACCAACCTATTATGCCTTAGGTTTGCAATAAAATATGCAAACCTATTATGCATAGTATGAAGTCAAAGCCAGGAATATAATATTACTGCTTTTCTCTCTGTTTGCTACTTATCTAGATTCTGAAGTCTTCTGACAGTTGTTTGTCTTACTGTGTAAAGTATCTACCATCTCTGGGTATAAATCCATAGAAGACTGGTGAATAAACAATAAGTTCTAGAATGCACTTTCATGTGCCATGAGTGTAAAAGTAAATATAAAATATCAATGTAGTTTAAGAGGTGGGAGTGATAAGATACGAAAGAATACCATTTCCATCACCCATATATAAATGACTTGTTACGTAGCACATTCAGTTATTGTTACTGAAGACGCATACCGAAAGATTGTCTTATCCAACACATGCCAATGGTTGTCCTACCAGAAGCCACTGATTAATGTAGGAGCTTTCAGATTTGGAACATGGTAAATTTTTCATCACTACACACTTCTATTAGAAGAGGATTTATTTCAAAAAAACCCAAGGGAAATGTAAATAAAATCCTAGGGTAAATTCAGAAATCATGGCATCCTGACAGTGTTTTGTAAGACTCTGCACTTATTCCCTGAACTCTTTTGAAAATGTCTTTATCCTAACTCATCTTTGCAGTTCTTGGAGACTGCAGTAGCCCAACTGTCCTTTAGGAATGGAGACCAAGATCTTGTTGGAGGTGCCAACATTTGTTCCTGCTGTGAATGTAACATCAGCCAGCAGCTGTGGGCAGTTAGCAGCTGTCCTGATTCATCCTGTAGTTACAGCAGCTTCTCCATGCCCTCCCAGCCCTTAGGAAAAAGTGAAGTGGTTTTGATATATGTTGCTTTTTCTAATACTTTGCAGCCTCCAAGGGAGATGTAAGCACAGTCTGAGAAATAGTCCTAATGAAACCAATGGCTTTAAATTTTACGACCATAAATCATGATATGCCTAAAGTCTTCCTGTGACTTGTATTGAACTCAGGAATGTAAAGTAATCTGGTCATACCCTTCAAACAAACTGAATCTTTCCAAGTATAAATAAAAGAATTTGTACTAGGCTTCAGGCATCTAGTACCTGATCTGCTGCTGCTGAGCAATAAACATTTCAATGTTTTTTTGAAAGAAAACACTGCTATTTACACCCATTTCAAAGACCGATTTCATGGTTATTTGTTTTCCTGGAGATTGCTCCCACTGGCTATTGAAAATCGGACAATAGGAAATGCAGAGGTCTTCTAAATCTCTTTTCAATTTATGCCTACTCAGGCCTACAACAAGGCTGGAAAGTAATTTTATCAATAACACTGTAATGCATCAGATACTCCTGGGTAAAAAAGTCTCACTGGAAAAAAACAACTTTCAAATCTGTGTGATCATATACAGCCCATTTGTTTCTATTAAAACTTTTGGTGCTCAATGCTGATGAAATTGAGTCCAAAGCCTCAAACTGTGGTAAGCTTAAGAGGAAAGTATTGTGAGTCAGTTTCCCTCAAAATCTTGTTAAATTATTTATTTAGAGATGTCTGATAAAACTCTGATAAAAGTCAAGACCTTGACAAACTAATATGGCTTGTAATTCTACCTAACCAAATCAACTCTCATGACCAGTAAACCAAGCACAAACCTCCCCTCCCCATCCAAAAACCCAAGCAAACAAAATAAAACACAACAGCAACTACAATCGACTAATCTATATTTATAGCTTAGCCCCCACATTTTCGGTTAAGTCCCCATAGCTTGCATTACTCAAAGCATGGCACTGAAGATGCCAAGAAGGCATCAACAAAATTGCCCGAAGACAAAAGACTTAGTCCTAACCTTAACATTAATTCTCGCTAGACATATGCATGCAAGTATCCGCACCCCAGTGTAAATGCTCTTAATCTCTTTTCAAACTAAGATAAAGCAGCGGACATCAGGCGTGCCCCAGCAGCCCAAGACCTCATGCTTAGCCACACCCTCGCGGGTACTCAGCAGTAATTAACATTACTGCATGCAAAGCACAGTTATCTATGGCTGACCTAATGCAGCATTGAAGGCAGTATTGAGTTAGACCTCCACAGATCCCTTTGTCCCCAAATTTCTGTGCTCCTACTTTGCATGTTTATGTATATTTTTAATGTATGGATTTATATAGATTGTGGGTACAGTGAAAGGCAGATTCATCACTGAAATGTGCCAAAGAAATTCCAAGAAGAGGGGAGGGTGGAATAGTTTTCTCTCTTGTATAAAGAATTGTAATTAAATGGAAGAGACACCTTTTAATCTAACAAAGAGACATTTTTTTGTGTGTAAGGAAGGGAAACAACTTTTACCTAAATTCAGAGAGTGACTAGTTAAGGATGAAATAAGAGTTTCCAGAAAGAAGATTAAACCTGTTCTTCTGGAAGATTCAACAGGACATTGGCATATAGGCTATGGTATAGAGCTCATCACCAGGAGAGAGGAGTCATCTACGATCTCAATCTATCTGGAGTGCTTTTTTGGAGAGTGCTCTTTCTTAGCAGGAACAGGCTGCTTCACTCAACAAAAGACAAAAAGGAGGGACAAAACTTAAAATCCAGACTATTAGCATTTCAGATGGGAGAGGGCAAGTCAGCTGAACAAGAGCAGCAGAAATATTTCAGAAATAACCTTAGTGTGAGTGAGTAGAGCGTAGTTTTCCTTTTGTTTATTCACGTGTGAGTTTTATAGACATTTGTAACTGTCGTATTACGAATGGAACAAATAAAAGCCCGTTTTGGCATCTTACCTTAGTCTGGTTTAAAGCTGACTGAAAGCCATAAGCACTGAGGGAATGTAACATCAAAGCATTCCTCCAACTGGGTGGAGCATATCTATACACCAAAGGCTTGGGACACTTGAGTAAGAGCTCTACCTCCCAGTACATCTTCTACTATACTCAGTAGATAACAGAGCTATATGAGCTCTATAGGAATGTGTAGATCAGGTGCCACAAGGATACAGGGAAAGGGACATCTCTTGTGACCAGAGGTGACGTTGGATTCTCTCTAACATGCATTAAAATTATCAGGGTACTTTCCATAAGAGTCAAAGGGAGGGTATCACATTATGCATTCAGTTTGAAGATTCAGGGTTTTAAAGCTTGGGTCAGCCAGGCCAGGCTAGAGTGGCACAGAAGTTCTCCTGTCTGGTTTATTTATATGAATTATCAGAACAATTACAGAGCCTCAGTTTTATCTGCCTGATAGCTTTAGCTGGTCTCTAGTTATCAGTTTAAATTTTTACCACATTTTTCAAGGAGGGACTTATGGAGCTGCTACTAGAATATTTCTCAATAAAAATGGACAAAACTGGAGGCCTAAGAATGTAAAATGCTAAAGTAAGTGCATCTTTCATTTAGCCTTTTAAATCGTGAATCTGCTGGCAGATAATCTTTCATACTATCATGCTGTGGTACAATCAATAATAGTAAACCTGTTTTAGGAAAGCAAATTAAAAAAGTGAAAAGGAATTGAGCGAATACATCTAAGGAGCTGTGAGTTCTTCTAGCTGCATGAAATCGTCTCTTTCAGAAGATGCTGTTATTGATGGTTTTGCCAGTCGTTCCCTTAGCTGTATGTTGGAAAAAGAAACACCTTTACAAAATTAGGGTTTATCTGCATCGATATCTGAGCCACCTGTAATGCAGGCTGGATGCAAGGGGAGGGAAAGGAGGGGTGGATGGAAGGTGGTGGGCAGCAATGTCCTGCAAAAGCAGTGTAACAGTGTAACTGCTAAGCACGGAGCAAGTTTTCATGGATGAGGCAAAGTCTCTTGCACCTACAGGGATTAACATGTTTAGTGTATAAACATATTAGTATGTTTGTTTTTTTTTTTTCACTACAGAAATCTTTGAAATTTTCCCAATGCTGACAATGGTTAAATATTAAAACTTTTTACTGGCTGTTTACCTGCTCTCTGCACCATCATATATACTTTCAGTGATAAATATTAGAAGACATACTGGTATCAGGTCCCACGGAATCTTTTCTACACTAGATTTTCTAAATACTGAAACATTTTAGTTCTACCAATCTGGATTTTCATTCCTTATTACTGTAGCTGTTGCCATGGGTTTTCTCAGAAGTGTTTTCTGCAGCACAGACTCTGTAAGATTGTGAGAATGCAGAAATATCAAACATCAGCTTCAAGGATTAGTTAATGAGGGGCCTGAAACTCATGGGTGCTCAAGGGAGTCAGTGTTTCAGATGAGTTCATGGCATCTCCCAAAAAGTGGGAACAATTGTAACATTGAAATGTGCCATCCAACCAACTGCTGGAAACATGCATGAAAGAAATATGAACTAAAGCTGTGAATTGTAGAATGGTGAATCCTAACAGCCAGTGAATTACAAGATAAAATCTTAATGCCATTTGAACTAAGAAAAAATATAATTTAACTCTATCCTCCTTATCCACCTTTCCATCTATCTTCTTCTTTATAGAAGGATATGTCAGCTTGAAGCTTTTCCTTAGAATCAGATTGATGACTTGATTCAGAAGCCTTTTAAATCATTTCTGCTGTTGAGAGGGTTCATCTAAAACCACTGTCGCTGTTGCATGAGTAGTTAGGCTTTTTCAGTCTTTCTTTAATTGTTGTGGAATCTCATATGGCCAAAGTCCTTAATGCACTGGGCTGAAATAGCTGATTTTTCTGCTTTAGCTTGGGCTTTAGGCTTCCAGTCTACTGTGCAGAAATCAAAACTGCGAAGTGTGTCCGAGTGGGTTCTACAGCTCTAACCAGTAGTAAATATAACTTCATGTGCCCTTCTTAAAACAAACTGTTGTTTAAAATCAGCCATACCTATACTGAGTAACACATGAAAATGAATGTTAAAATCATCTGTGCATTTATTCAGGTTACGTACATGGTTAGTTAAGCCCTTTTTGTCCCAGGCTCTAAGCTGGGAAATTTGATTATTAGTTTCTTTCCTCTCCATGGTATCCTCTCCTTCATGTTTCTCTTCAGCTACCTGATATCACGCAGAAAGTATACGATACATTAAACTTTTCTGGAATTGTGACCTCCGGGTCAATCTGGGAGGCTGAAGCACTATTGGGAACTATCGAGAATGTCCAAGGATAGACGAAATCAGACCATCACAAATTAATGGCTCCTGTGTGGTCTTCTTAGGGGGCATTTTTTAACATGTACAGCTGAATCTACCCAGCAGGTGCATTTATAGGAAGCAGCACCACCTACCTGCACAAGAAAGATTCTGGACTTTCTAGGAGCAGTTCCAGCTCTTTTATCCCATCTTATTTTATGAGTAGGGGATTGATTCACTAAACTTTTCTATGAAAAATCAGTTTGATGTATAATATTTTCCACTTATTGTATTCCAATATTTTTAGAGGAAAGCCTCATGAGTCTCTGATGCATTAGTTGGCTCTCTTACACCTTATTATTACTACAGCAGTTTTAGCAGCAAAAGTTTATAGGAAATTCCCTATCAACTACTTTTAAAACACAAGAAAAGCAAACTAATGGTAAGAGGCAAATTGGGCCAAATCTTTCAGGTCTGGGACACTGGGTCAAAGGCAGAATACAAGAAATTGCTGTTCTGCTGACGGGCAGCCCAAGAAACTTTGAGGTGTGCTAAAGAATATGACTATTTCATTCTACACCTGAACTCTCTTAAAAACTCTTATCTCAACAGTGGAGTCAAAACTGCATTTAACTACATGTTTTCTTAAAACTTGTTCTTGTGTTTGTTCAGTTACTAAATGCAATCATATTCTTGCAGTGGTGGCCTTGGCAGAATTCTTCCATTTTCCCCGAGATCACAGTATCACAGTATCACAGTATGCTAGGGATTGGAAGGGACCTCAAAAGATCATCTAGTCCAATCCCCCTGCCAAAGCAGGAACACCTAGATGATATTACACAGGAAGGCGTCCAGGTGGGTTTTGAATGTCTCCAGAGAAGGAGGCTCCACAACCTCCCTGGGCAGCCTGTTCCAGGGCTCTGTCACCCTCACTGAAAAGAAGTTTCTTCTCAAATTTAAGTGGAACCTCTTGTGTTCCAGCTTGATTCCATTACCCCTTGTCCTATCATTGTTTGCCACTGAGAAGAGCCTGGCTCCATCCTCGTGACACTCCCCCTTGACATATTTATAAACACTAATAAGGTCACCACTTAGTCTCCTCCAAGCTAAAGAGACCCAGCTCCCTCAGTCTTTCCTCATAAGAGAGATGCTCCCTACTCTCCTCCCAGACAGGATGTTCAGAGTCTAGTCTGAACTTGGCTGGTCAGGGGCTACAATTTCAAGGTGTAATTATGCTAGCACACACCCAGGTTCCAGCAGTGCTGTGTTGTTCTGTGCTCTTCAAGTGGTGTTCTATGACGTGGCTGATTTGATTCAAGGAATTAACCTGCATGTAGACAACTTGAACTAACACTGCAGGGAAGGCAAGTGCTAGGTAGACCTTTTGAAATGAGATGTGCAACTCCTTAATAGGTAAGAACAAAAAGGCTGCTTGAGGTAGGCCAACACAATTATGTCTGTGCCTGCAGGGGTTCTGGGTGGCTTAGTAGCCATAGCACAGCTAAAATTTCATTTTGAAGCCCCTCTGTCATGTAAAGTACCCCCCAAAATGCAGTGACTGGCGCTTTGCAAGGATCACATTAGTAGAGACACAGTCAGTATAAATGCAGTAAACAGAAGGGTTAAAACTGACTTTTGGTAGGAAATAAATTGTGTGTGGGCATCCATGGATGTGTTTACATGAACAAACACACAGGTATAAACTTACCTATTGCACACTGTATGTATTTTCTGCCTGATCACCTCCAGCTGAAGAATTTAGTTTTCCTCACTGTAAAGCACACTGAGTTGACACAATGTGCTGGTATTTTGCTTCACTTGTATAATTAACCCTGTTGGTGAGACTGTCAGGCTTTAAAAGAGCTTATGGAAGAGAGTAGGGAGGAGAGTTGTTTAGATAAGCTGTCATGCTGGCTGGGAGGTGTGGAACATGGTTCGTCCCTTCCCTTTCATGAGATTAGTTTTAAACTAAAAGGAGGTAGATTTAGACTAGACATAAGGAAGAATTTTTTTTTCACTGAGAGTGGTAGAACACTGGAACATGTTGCTCAGAGAGGTGGTCAAAGCCCCATGCCTGGAAACATTCAAGGTCAGGCTTGATGGGGCTCTGAGCAACTTGATCTCGTTATAGATGTCTCTGCTCACTGCAGGGGGGTTGGGCTAGGTGACCTTTAAAGGTCCCTTCCAACCCCAAATAGTCTATGATTTTATGATATACCTATGATATACCTAGCATTGTAAGAGTCTCTAAATGCTCATCAGTTCCAGGCTCTGATGTTTGTTGCTGCAACTACTTCACTTGGCAGCCTCTTTTATTCTCTGTTAACTCTGAACTTTCTGAAAGGGCTCTTCCTAATCTTCAGTACGTAATAGGCATGGACAAACTAGCTCAGTTAAGTAAGACCTGGCTGGGAGCCTTGTTCATCTTTAGATGCCAGGGCAAAATCTTTTGGGTTTAAAAAAGATTTAGGAAGCTCTCACCTTCTTTTACGTTACCCCTTCTTTGTGCCGCTCCTGTTGGGGTGTGGAGATGAATAGGCTGTTCATGTCCATGGAATATAGAACATTTGTCGTAAAGTGGGAATATGTTTCTGATATAAAGATCAGTGAAAGACATTCTCAGGTCCTTGGCTCTGTCCCTGCAGTTTGCTGACTTTTCTAAAACTGTGTTGGTGAGAGCGATATGAACTTTTGCAATCTGCAAGTACGCAGGATGGCAGCAACACATACTATTCTCACAGAGACAAGTTCAAAGAAGTTCAAGAGAACTAATAATATTAAATAATTGCATGGCATTGCATGTCCCTTTCTAGAACTGATTTATTACACATATAAAAGTATTACGTCATTCCTCCTATTACTTCAAAGTGAAATGCTTAAAGGGCTAATAAAATCGGTATTTAGTACACTTTTTATTTTGTAGTTCAAAACTTCAAGCTTGGCATAAAAAACGTTACCTCTAGGGAGTGAAAATAGCCTTACCCAGCAGCTTCAAATACAATTTTCTGAGTCATTCTTTCTTTTAGTCCTTACAAAACACCAAACTGAGGTAAAACTCCTTTTGGCTGATAGACAAAAGGAAATTACAGCTGTCTGGAGTTCAAAAGAGTTGCAATAGAACTTGAATTATGACAAAAATCCAGTTTATTATTAAATCCTCAACAGTTGACGAATTAAACAACGGTGTGTTTCTCTGCATGTTTGATACTGCTTTTGTTTTCCCGGCACATATATTTCTGCAACATAAAGCACATTTCCCTGTGTCTGCATACAAACTTATTTTATTCACATCTCCTTATACGTGTTCATCATGATTTTCTGTGAGATCATACCAATTTACAGTAGATGAGAACTGGGTCCATTGAAAAGATTCACTAGGGCACAAGGCAGTGTTAAATTCAACTGTTCATGTATGCATGAGTAGTCACAGAATCACAGAATCACAGAATCACAGAATCACAGAATCACAGAATCACAGAACGTTAGAGGTTGGAAGGCACCTCAAAGATCATCTAGTCCAGCCTGTCCAGGTCTCTCTGAATGGTAGCACAGCCTTCTGGTGTATCAACCACTCCTCCCAATTTTGTGTCATCAGCAAACTTGCTGACAACATTCTCTAATCCCTCGTCCAGGTCAGTGATAAATATATTGAACAGCACTGGCCCGAGCACTGACCCTTGAGGGACCCCACTAGACACAGGCCTCCAGCCAGACTCTGCCCCATTGACCACAACTCTTTGGCTTCTTCCCTTCAACCAGTTAGTGACCCACCTCACTACTTGGTCATCCAGACCACACTTCCTCAGTTTACCTGTGAGGATGCTGTGGGAGACAGTGTCAAATGCCTTGTTGATATCCAGATAGACCACATCCACTGCATGGCCGCCATCCATCCACCTGGTTATGCCTTCATAAAAGGCTATCAGATTGGTCAAACATGACTTCCCCTTGGCAAAGCCATGCTGACTGCTCCTAATAACCTTCTTATCCTTGATATGCCTAGAGACAGCGTCAAGGATAAGATGTTCCATCACCTTTCCAGGGATGGAGGTGAGGCTGACCGGTCTGTAGTTACTCGGGTCATCCTTCCTGCCCTTCTTATAGACTGGAGTGACATTCGCTTTCCTCCAGTCTTCAGGCACCTCACCTGTTCCCCACGACTTACCAAAGGTGATGGAGAGTGGCCTAGCAATGACTCCTGCCAGGTCCCTCAGCGCCCGTGGGTGCATCCCATCAGGGCCCATGGATTTATGAATGTTCAAGTGTTCAAACTGATCCTTAACCCACTCCTCCTCAATCAGGGCAGACTCCTCCTTTGTCATGACTTCCTCTGGGGCCTCAGGGGACTGAGGCTCCTGAGGACGGTCTCCAACAGTGTAGAGAGAGGCAAAGAAGGCATTCAGCAACTCTGCCTTCTTTCTGTCCTCTGTCTCCAGGGCACCCACCTCATTCAACAGAGGGCCTACATTGCCTCTAGTATTAGTTTTGTCAGCAATGTATTTGAAGAAGCCCTTTCTGTTGTCCTTGACCTCCCTTGCAAGTTTTAATTCCAAGGAGGCCTTAGCTTTTCTGATTGCCTCCCTACACTCCCTGACAGCTGTCCTGTACTCTACCCGAGTGGCCAGCCCTTCCTTCCACAATTTTTACACCCTCCCCTTCCACCTGAGTCTGCCCAGCAGATCCCTGGTTAACCATGCAGGTCTCCTGGATCTCTTTCTTGATTTCCTACCTGATGGGATGCACTGATCCTGAGCCTCGAAGAAGTGATCCTTGAATGCCAACCAACTCTCTTGGGCCCCTTTACCTTTCAGCTCCCTGTCCCAAGGGGTTTCCCCCAGCAATTGCTTGAAGAGGCCAAAGTTGGCCCTTCTGAAGTCCAGAGCTGCGATCCTGCTTGGTATTCTGTTTTTACCGCACAAGATCCTGAACTCCAGGATCTTGTCATGTCATTTGTTAATAATTTGCTGACCATATTGGGGAAAGAAGATGCTCCATAGTCAGAATATACTTTATTGACTACCCTTTGTAAAGTGTAGACCAAGAACATTTAAGTCACTATGCACAAAGAATGAAGGAAGGATTTGCCAGTGCTACTGCAATATTTATTTTCAATTGATCAAGTGCACTAGGGTTTCATTTCTGAATAGGATCTTAGGATTAACACATGGTTGTTCGCATTTCATGTAAGGATATGCTGGCAATTATGTTCATTCCAAAAATTTCTCTTATGTTTTAAATGATTCATTATGGCCTATAAAACAAGTGGATTAAGGGGACCTAATTCCCTGTACTTTGAATTTAGCTTTTGATCACATTTTCAGCAGTTTTTAACTGGTGGAATCTGCCCAAGCCCCTGGTTGCAGTCCAGCTGCTCCAGCAGTTGTTGTGCCCTTCTTGAGTACGGCAGTACCAGGTTGGACCAGTAACCCAGCAAGCTCAGGGTGCACTCTCTCACCTACCAGTACTGGATTTTGTAAGCGTATTTTCAACCAACGGTCAATAATCAGCCATTTAACTCTCTGCCTGGAGGCTGAATTGTTTTCTCTTGCCACTTCATTATCTGCACGTACCTCGATGTGTGACAGCCTGATATCACACCTAAAATTTTGAACTTAGAGCTCAGCATGTTTTAATTATCTGTAAGAGCACACTCTGTGCTTCAGACTCAAATACATGTTGTGTTAATTGGCTCCTCACAGCCAGGAAAGCAATATTTAGCTTAAAGTATGTCCACTAAATATTGCTGTCTTTTGATTTTATTGGCATTCTCTTTACCCTTGTGTAGTCTTGTAGGAGTATGATATTGTGTTCTGCTGAATACTGTAGCGTAGTCTCCTTGTCATTTAAACATGTCACTTTCTCTAAGGTCATCTTTTCCCTGATTGTCTCTCCTCTGAAGCAATGGTCCCAATCTTTAGAGTTTTTCTTGAAGGTGGTACCTTTTCCCAAAGCATGTGTCTATGGTCACACTAATCACCCATCTCTGAGTCCCTGGATTTCTCCTGTATACTTTCAGGTGTGGTTTGACCAGAACTGAATGCAGTGTTCAAGATGAGAACATGACTTTACTCCTTCCCACTTCTGCATCTTACTCTACGTTTAAAAAAAATAACAAAAAAAAAGCTGCCCCTTAAGACCAAAGTCTACTAAATTCTTAAAGAATTTACCTTCTCAACTTCTTTCCCACTGAAGTTTTCCTACTCTTTGTTTATTCTTTTTCAAAATTTCCAGTCCATGATAAGTTTTTGCATTTCACCCTTATGCCTCTGTATTCTTGGTGTAAAAGACACTAGAGTTTCACATTGTATTAATATTTTTTCCACAAAAGTTAGTCTTGAAGAATAAAAATCCATATACTTTGCAAAGTTAGGCATTGGTATCTCACTTCCATCTCACTTTAATGGGAATTAAATAAGAGGTGATATCAGTACACACTTAATCATGAAGCATTGTCTTGAGACTCATCATTCCAATGATTTTATCACATACTCTACTGCAAAGCATCAGTGCTAAAAATATCTTATTGCTCTTATTGATGGAGATGAAATAATTTACGATTGATATACAAACACATACGCAAGACACTTAGTTTTGAGAATGTTGTGGAAAAATTACCATTTCAATTTAACTGCCTTGTTACTTTATTCATGTGCCAGAATACAGATATCAAGACCCAGGAAGTTTCTTTACTACTAAATGCTGTCAGACCTTATATCCTGCCTCAGTCTGTGGGACTACAATCTGAAGAAAGATAAAACCATCTAGAATTCATCTGACCAACTATACAGACCTATTATACGTTTTTTTTTAAAAAAAAAATAATTCTTGATCCTGGCAGCAAAAAGTTGATTTTATGAAGCATGAGATTTGATTAGTTTTATCTTAGCACACATAATGGTGTTATTTTTAGATAAAACAGTACTCAAATTCTTAAAAAAAAATGGCTACAGTGCTGAATTTTGTGGGATGACTATTTCCAGCAGGCTGCAACCCTAAGCCACCTTCTCTCAACTCATACTTGAGAATATTTCTAGCAAGCTGATGATCTGGTCTGCCCCACCCAGTAGTGACAATTCTTAAACACATAACTTTTGAACAGGCTCTGCATGAAATGTTTCACCCTCCTCAAGCGTATTGACTCTGCTTTGGTCAAGATTTTCCAAGTTGCCTCTGTTAGTCTGAGAATTGAGGTTGTCCATACTCAGGGACTCAACTGTGGGTCAGGGTCCAACGTTGTTATAGGCAATGAAGCCAGTGGACTGTGGAGAGCTGTTCACTGCTGCAGCAGAGACTTGTGTCTGCTCAGCTCGACAGACCTCAGATGACTCTTTTGACCAGGTCTCCATTGATTATAAGAGGCTAGATACTAGGAAAATGTGGACACTTGTAAGTTTTAGAGTCATATTTACACCTCTGAATTGGCAACAGAATCCCATCTCAATAACCCTTTGTCTCTTCTATATCTTCAGCTGTGGGTAAAGGTGAGGGTTATCTGAGAAATAAAAACTTACCCCAAAATACTGCAAGATCTGTGGCTGGTCCCTGTTCTCCTGGTGGCTTTTTTTACAGAGACATGTTGGGGTGGTTTAAAATCATTTGCTCACTCTCAGTGTCTTCTCTCATTTACTGGTGCCCTGAAACTATGTCTGCAGGCACATGTGCTTCTCAGCCAGATCTCTACCCTTGCAACCAGGATTACCGGTCTCAGGTCCTAGTCTCCATGGGAGTGGGAACTCCTGGTCCAAAGGGAGAAGCCTCCTTCAGCGGCTGAGAGAACTACAGCACCTTTGATGGTGCCAAACAGATCCAGCCTTCTTCACATGACCTTCCCTGATTACGTGAGGCCTTTTCAAAGCCAAAAGCCCAGCTCATCTTAGACCCCGCTAAATGGTGTGCATGGCACTGTGTTTGGCCACCTATAGCTTTCCAGTCCAAATGCCTGGATAAGGTCTCTTCACCTGGGTTGACTGCAATCAACCATCAGCATTCAGCCCAAACCTCAAGCTTACACTTTCTGGATATGGAGCAAGTTACTTGAACTACTGTACCACTGGGTCCCTACAGAAGTGCATAGAAATAAAACAATAATATACACAGGGGAGGGAGTATTTCTTTCCAAGTGTATTGACTTAATCATCGTTTAATTTGATAGAATAAATAATGTTGAGATAAATAAAAAAGGGGAAGAACACATGTGCCAGGGGTAGAGAATGCTGGGGACATAAATTTTCCATGAACACAGCTCAGCAAAAATAGAGCAATATTGGAAAAGGTTTCCTACCCAAACTAGGGAAACAGCAGTCTGGAGGCAGTGTTCACTAGGCTGCCTGGCAGAAATACATTACTATTTTCATGGTCCTGTCTCTACTAATGATCAAATGTAACAGTTTCAAAACATCATTAAGTGCTAAAAGTTATTTTTTACTTTTAACAAGCCTGTTGTAGCCTTAGAGCTGAGACAGTGCATTCTTGTTAGACTTGTTATATTTTCAGTAATAACTGATATTCCCTGTGCAATTTCCACTCTGAAAACTCCTCTCAAATCACTTGGTTCATGATGCTTTTGTAAAAAGAAGACATTAGAATGCGTAAATCAGTGTTTAATCATGGCTAAATCTAACAGCACAATTGGGCTGGCAGTCACAACAGAAATGTCTGGATTTGTATTAAATGTTTTAGGGGGCTTTATTTGGCATGTAGTCCATGGTAGAGACATCCAAACTAAGCATCCAAAAAGTTGGGAAGGAACCATGGTTGTGTTTGATTCTCTGACTTGGACATGGCCTTTTTTATGTATGAAACAAAGGAAATCTGTTAAAGAATTGTTGCTCTAGAATTGCTGATTTTTTAACTAACTCTTTGACTGAGATCTGTATGTTTCTAAAAGCACGGCAAGTCACTGGAAACTCCAAATTAATTTGAGAAATTAGTTGGTAGCCTTTGGTAGCAATAGTGGTGCTGCTCAGGAGTCGAGCTCTATATTGAGGTATTTGGATTAGCTGCTGAGTGGCTGTGCTTCTTACTATGATTAATAAATTGTGTTTGCACTTTAGACCTCTAAAAAAATAAGACTCTGTTTGGCAAAATTCAAGGTCTACCAGACATAGAAGCATTACCTTGAATATAACAAAAGGAAAACCAAATTGTGCCTTTAATATTAAGAGTTCTGAACATGATGATGAAAAAGCTTTGTGCTAGTGAACAGGGAGGAAACACAGGAAAAATATAAGAATTCTTGGGTAAAAACAGAAAGCCTTTATTAGCTCTCGGGAAATTCCTGCTTTGGTTTAATGGCTGAGCCCTCTTAGGGGAATACATGTATTGATCCTTTTTCTAGTTTCTGCAATGTCCTCTACTGTAATAACTTCCCTTTACATCTAACAAATCTAGAAAGACAGATCCAAAATAGAGCTCAGGGTCTTGTATCTGAGCCATGCTATATGCTGTTGAAAAATAAGACAAAAAAACCGCCAAAACATGACCAAATTTAACTTGAACGGCTCTCTTGTGATTATGTTTTAAAGTCTTTGTCACTGCATGAATCAGCTTTTTTTTAAATATAATGTTATTTGTTATACATAAGTGAAAACCTCTGAACAGTGTTGTCTTTAGAGAACAGACGCTGATAATGAGGGAGAAAATTATGAGAGAGCCCAAAATATTGATTCATTGCTTAAGCTGTCTTTTAAACCTGCTTATGAAAGCAGTGGGTGGTCTGTAGCCAAAGGCCTCCCATGCCCCACCAGAATTAAGGAAGGCACTTGCATTGTGCTGAGCTTTCTTAGATCTTTATACCACAGAAAATTAGAATCTGGTTCTTCAGAAATCCCCAGAGTGCCTGACATGATTCTCACAGTCATACCCGTGTGATAATTTGGCAAATCTTTCTATGTATAATCTAGGGATTTGACTGATACTACAAATCAATGAAAAAAAAAAAAAAAAAAGACATTTCTTAATAGATATAAATTTATCTTTCTTTGACTAATTTTGGGTTAAAAACTGATTGTAAAACTTTAATGACTGAAGAAAAACTCATCAGGCAAGCTGGAGCCTAAAGAAAGTTTTCCTGAAAAGCCTTTCAGCAGAGTGTGGTGGCTTGGGAGTGGCAAATTCCCAGACACAGCAAAATGAAGCCATATGTGAGTTAGGTGAAATATAAACCTGGAAAGACAAAGAGTCAGCACTGAGGTGGAGAAAGAATTAGGTGGGTACGCTTTCACAGGGAAATCTGAAGCCCGGATTTACATTTAGAGTGAAGTAGAGTTAGACTAAGTAGCTGACCTAAGTAGTTTTTCCATTTTGAAAGAGATGTTCTGAGCCTTGGGAGAAAGACACTGGGAGCTGGAGACCTGAAAGAACACTCCAGTGCGATGGGAGGAACACCTCCAGGAAACTGTGGGTAGGGGCATGTGTTGTGCCGATGCGTTTATGAAGCAGTAAGACTCAGCTCAACCTGCAAAAAGTTTGTGCATTTGCTTTACTTCGTGGACCACTGTAAAAATGGGGACAGGACGGTCTGAATATCCAACCACGGTACCGTGGGTAATTCTTTTAGCATCCAGGGAACACTGAAAGGAGAATCTTGTGCTAGTCTCTAAAGCCTGTAAATGACAGTGCCGGTCCAAAGTGGGGAGAGAGGGGCTCTGAGAGAGATTGGATTCCCTTGAGCATCTTGCAGCTTGGGGGTCAGGCGATGGCAGGGGGAGGTTGTGTTGGTGTCCTGGTTTAACCCCAGCCAGCAACTAAGCTCTATGCAGCCACTCACTCACTCCTTCCCTTCCCAGTGGGGTGGGAAGGAGAATCGAAAAAACAGAAGTAACACTCATGGGTTGAGATACGAACGATTTAATAGGTAAAATAAAAAAATAATAATAAAATATAATAATAAAATATAATAATAACAAAAATAATAGTAATTAAAAGGAATATAATAAAAAAGAAAGAAAGCAAGCCTGAGAAAAGGCAAGTTAGGCACACTCACCACCCCCTGACCAATGCCCAAGCAGTGATCTGTGCCTCCTGATCAACTGCCCCCCCGTTCATATACCATCCCATGGAAGGGAATATTCCTGCAGCTAGTTTGGGTCAGCTGTCCTGGCCATGCTCCCTCCCAGCTTCTTGTGCACCTGCTCGCTGGCAGAGCATGGGAAAATGAAAAATTCTTAACTTAGGATAAGCGCTACTTAGCAACAACTAAAACATCAGTGTGTTATCAACATTATCCTCACACTAAATCCAAAACACAGCACTGTACTGGCTACTAGGAAGAAAATTAACTCTAACCCAGCCCAAACCAGGTCAGTCAGGGGGCAGCCAGACAGCAGTATCACACCCTGAGCTGGAGGATGGCATCCGTCCTGTCACTGCTGTGATGTGGGCAGGAAATGGGGGGACCCAACATGGGGGAAATCCTAAAGAGAAAGGACCACAAACAACACTGAATGTGTAAGCCATGGTCTGAGCAGCACCGGCTGTGAATGTGACACCCAGGGTGGCCTCAGCCCTTGCCCTTGCACCCATGAGAAAGATGCTCAAGTGCACAGCTGAGAGTGCAGCCACAGCGCACTGTAACAGCAGGTAAATGTAGAAGTAACCATATGGCAACTGTCTCTATGCAAGTCACATTTTCCACACTGCTGGAGATTTTAGATTTGAGACTCCCACTGACTCTAAAAGAGAAATAAATGGGCCTTGTTTTGTTTTCTGCAAACACCGCATTTTCCACAGCCATTTCACTAGGCAGGCCAGTGGCCTCCTTCAGGCATGTATCTCATAATACAGATGTGAATGGATGTAAAGTGGACCCTGGCCTTTTGCAACAACAGGTGTAACCATGGATGTCTAGTCAGTGCCCCCTGATTAGGTCCTCAAGTAGTTTTCATGAGTGCAATTAGAATTCATAAGAGCCGTGGAACTGTGCAAATCTACATCAACAAGAAACACCGGTTTCTGGGATATTTGCAATGAATAGCCTCCTAGGAGAAACATTTAAAGTGCTTTGCAGGGGAAGCTATTGTTCTTAGAGGAGGTCAGGAGAAAATGAATATTCCTGTTTTGGAAAGATGGGCAATAATATCCAATTCAGTAGGCTTCTGAAATAGTGGGCATGTGAACAGGCTAACATTTTAAGACTGTTATGGTTATTTAGAACAAGGTTTTCTTGAAGTGATTTATTCTTCCAATATCTTGCAAGTCACCATGCTGATACTGAGGATGCTAAAAAAATAGCAAACAAAGAAGTCTTATATCCCTATGTATACTCCCATTCACTTGTGTGAGAGTCTGCCTGAGTGCCAGGATCCTCTTGCAGCTTGAATGACAGCAATATTTTAGATAAAATACATACATATTAGGCTGATTGATTATTTCACACCTAACAATTTATCTGGCAAATTTGACATCTTTTTCTTCTCACCTAACGTTTGTGGAAGGATTGCAATTTCTCAGATTATGTCTCACTCAGATGATCATGTACGCTTTCTGCATGCAGCTCAGCAGACATGATTGGAGTTGCGTTGATCAGTTGTGTGCAGCAAGATGAGAGACTACCACTATACAATTCTTGCTCCCTGAGGCTCACATCCAGGTCCCAGCAGTTCTCTCCTCGGTTTACTGAGCTGTAGTTAAAACAAAAGGGGAGGCTAGTCTTGCAGCAAGCACTCATGGGAAAAACTTTGGACTGTTTTAAAAACATGGATGGCAATGAATTTGTTAGAATAAACTGTCCTCGGAAATGAACGCAAAGATGATGTCAGCAGGACAGAGGGAAATCACCACAGCCACTCCGGGTGTGTTCACACTAATTCATCCTATTGCATCCACACAGCTTCAGTCCAGAACCTTTTAGCTGGCAACAAGGATTTATATTTAGCGCTTCAGGGTAAGAGTTGCCCTTCCCTAAAATACCTTTCCTGTTTGACATGTTTTTATTTCGGAAGATAAAGACTTCTTTCTTGACAAAAATGGTAAACTTTTGTTCTAAGAAAATAAGTTGTACTGTAAATGAGCAGAACATATTTGTGACCATACTGATCCTTGAAAAAACATAGACTTGATAATGCTACATTTTTATTTTTTTTTTCATTGAACTGACATATGTGAAGATTCTCAGGAGAACAACAAGGGGAATTTTTTAATTTTTTTACTTTAGGAATTCAGAAACAAAACTGAACGAGCAGAGTACT
The DNA here is from genome assembly GCA_020746105.1 of Trogon surrucura. Taxonomy (NCBI): domain Eukaryota; kingdom Metazoa; phylum Chordata; class Aves; order Trogoniformes; family Trogonidae; genus Trogon; species Trogon surrucura. Next base: position 47,138,565 of record CM036617.1, read on the forward strand.
CAGTAACACATCCTGTCGAGCAAAATGCCTTGGAGTGTTGACAGATTGTCAGTACTAAGTTTTGCAACATTTGACTGAATTCTGTAGTGAGTTTATTAAAGTGATTTAATGCGGTGCGAGCAAGTGCAATATGTGTTCCACCCATTTTGATTACAAGGCAAAGCACTGGAAAGATGCCAGAAAAAAAAGGAAAACTTAAGTAATCCGTTCATATTATTTTAGGAAGTTTCTTTAAATACATGCCTCCTTCATGAATGATGGGACATGCTGAGAACAAAAAAGAAATTAGTAAGCGAGCAGGCAGCGTAAAGCCCTCTCCTCATGTATTTAGGAGTTCATTGTATGAATATGTGGGAATAGCAGCTCACAAATAGTTCCCTGGGGGACTAAATCCAGCATTGTTGTATTAGGTCATCTAAGCAGAGAGAGGGTTGTATGTCCATGTAAGGTTCTAGCAGGGCAAGCAATGGCAACGGTCTCCTTTGCCAAAACGACTCGGCTAACTTTAGCAAAGATTGCAACCTAAGGGCATTAAAAATCCCCTCCAGCTGTACTAGTAAATAAAATGGAAAATGAAACCCTGTTAACAGCGACCTGATTCTGTTTCAGCTAACTGGGTGATTTACTGGTTAGAGGTCAGAGGCTTTGTCAGTAGTTCAGGTAACAGGCCTGATGCTTGAGCATCCTCTCAAGCCACCATGTCTAAAGTGGGCCGGTTGCAAAGAATGAGTGGTTAGGAGACAATATTCAGGCTGCAGCTGTGAGACAAGTGGCTTCTTAGAGCTAAATCACATACTATTAGTTAGTGCTGACCTACAATCTTTTGCCTTGTCAACTACTGGCAGAATATCTCGATCTTGTTCTACCTACCTCTGACAAACACCCTAACTTCCCACCCTTATTATCCTTTGGCAACGTATATAAATTTTGATATATCAATAGAATATTTCCACTGAGTGTTTATGAGAGATGCAAGTGGGTTTACAGCTGAGTAAACAGTGCCCCATTTGGCTCTAAAGATTTCTCTGCATTGATGTTCTTGCCATTCTGACAAGAAGAAATATCATCCAGTGAGGATTTTGACACATATCACACTGTATACTTCTGGACATTATCTGTTTAAGATGTACAAAAGTCTACTGAAAGGATGTTTTTATTAAGTGTAGAAAATATGGTCTTGCTGCAATATTACTCTAGGCTGCAATACAATCAGGGTTTGGATTTGTTTTTATTATTGTTTTACACCACCACCGGTTGGACAAAAGATTTTATGAAACTGTCAGCATCTGAAATTGTCAGGGGAGCCAGGTTCAGGATATAATAACACCCATATATTCAAGCAGGATGCTTCAGAGGCAGGATAGCTGGTTTTTGCAACATACTGACAAAACTCAGCCACTAAGCCTGTCTTGATGGCTCGGAAACTTTCTGTGATTCTGTGAAACCTGAGCCTTTATTGGGGAAATCTGAAAGTAGCAAATACTTAGCACAGGGACTCATGTAGCACTTACATTAGAGGTGGACCCAAGCTAAAAAGCCCTGATGAGAAGCAGACTAATTTGTGTGGATATAGCACTATATTAATGCTGTTTTACTGTTTTACTAAACCAGTGCTACATCAGGGATTGTTGTGACATTAATTTACCAGCAAGTGCATAGAACTATCCTGGGTTCATTTATATAGTTTACACCTGCAAAACTGGCTGTTGGATGACACTTCAAGGCTTAGCTTGGTGCTTATTTCTGCGTATACTGCACCTGTAAGATGAACATAGAATTACAGAATTGTTTAGGTTGGAAAAGACCTTTAAGGTCATCGAGTCCAACTGTTAAGCTAGCAATGCCAGGTCCACCACTAAACCATGTCTCTAAGCACCACATCTACCTGTCTTTTAAATACCTCCAGGGATGGTGACTCAACCACTTCCATGGCCAGCCTGTTCCAATTCTTGACAATGCTTTCTGTAAGAAGTTTTTCCTAATATCTCATCTGAACCTCCACTGACACAACTTGAGGCCATTTCCTCTTGGGCTATTGGGACAGGTCTTCTGTAGGTCTCCTTGTCTTTCTTTAACACTTCCCTGTAACAACAGTAACATAGCAGTGTGTATGTTTTACAGCAAGTATTTCAAACAAGCTTACTGCATGTGAGGGAGTTTTTGACTTGCTCAAAACCATGTCAGACCATGAGGTTTATTCAGTACCCTTCCTTTGACACCACTTTACTGCCTGACCTTAGGCATATCACCATATCCTCCACTGATGAGTTTCCCCCTCTACTTTTAGACTCCTGAGATTCAGTGAAGAGCTCTTTAAAAGTGAAAGCACTTACTATTATTAACTTGCATGTATACACCAATGAGAAACGTGTATAAAGACTTAGTTATGGCTAGATTCCATAATCTTTATTCATCCTAATTAGTCTCTAAATTTGAATGTTCCATTGATTATAGTGCTCCAAAAGACTGATTGAACATGCTCATTTATGTTGGAAATAGGCATTTTAAGAAAGCTAAGTGCTATGTGAAAGACAATGAAGTTCACATCCCAAGTCACTTATTACAAGCCCACAAATGTTTATGCAGTAACATGTAAAAGCAAGAAAGGTGTTACTCAGGGTTAAAAATACCATACATCTCTAAAACATAGGTGTGATGTAGGTTTTATGACCCCTTTGTGCCTGAGATTTGGAGGTCATGTGGTACATTTTATTCTATATAGTGACTTTCCTTGCCTTATCCCTTTTCACCCATAATATTCCATGTATTTTTCTGAACACAGGTTATTGGGCTCCAGACATAACACTGTAAAAATCTGTCAGCTCAGTTCAAGTCAGATAATGCCCTCGGCTACTTTTATTTTCCAGTATGTCACAAATGACCACTCATTTCTTGACAGAGGTGTCTGGGTCGGAATACACCCAGCTTCCTGCTGGTAGCAATTAAAATTATCCACCACCTATGGGTAGATTTGAATTAAAGTATCAGCAGAAAGATGACTCTTGTAGCCAGTTGGGTCATGTATCAATAGCAAGGTATAAGCAAAGGTGGCATTAGAAAGTGAACTGCATGTTACAAAAGAGTGAAAGAAAAAAGGGAGAAGAATTCTGACCTCAATGTCGTATGAATAATGGAGAAATATTACCACTGGCATAACAACAGGCTGCTGCAATGCTGGAGGAAAAGTGGCACAAATGGCAATGACAGCTGTCATTTTTTTTCTGGGGAAAAAAATAATAGCAGAGCCAGGTAAAGCATTGGGAGTGCCAGTAGGATAATTCCTAAATCTCAGAGTGGCAAGGACTGTTGGATCCTCAAAGAAGTCATGAAGATATAATTTCCAGCTAACATAGATTTCAAGCCAGGACATATATCTAAAGGCCCTGTTCTGCCCTTAGTTGATTTCAGTGATTTTCATGACTGAACATAATGGAAAATGGCCATAAATGGCCATAAGAATACTTTTTTTAGTCTGTTACAAGCCAGTGTTTAGAAATGACAAAGACGGAAGAGGAGCAATTCCTTTTGGTCCAGCTCTCAAGGTTTCCAAACTGATTTATAGTACCTCAATTGATCATACAGCACTTTCTCTCTGTCTGCAGAGGACTGGGTTGAAGAGACTCCACCTCTTGCTAGATTATGCTAAAGCCAGGCCTATAGTAAGTAATTTTACGTGTCTATTGATGACATTCCATTTGGCACTGCATTACTACACAGTTGCAAATGAGTGGGAGAAGTTGCCTGCACAACGATTGAGAGTAATGACAGTAGTCCATAAACAAGCGTTGGTATTTCATTGTGATCTTACCCTATGGAAAAGCATATGCACTGTGCTCTTGCCAGTGAAAGTTATTCCTATGTCTACATGTCTTTTGCCTTGCTGCTCTGCTTGCTCCAAATCAAAAGTCAAGTTAAGTCCAAGCCTCTCCATAGATGAGCATAATTTTCTTTATCTGTTTAGATAGTTCAGGGTCAGATTAAGAAGAAAAATATTTGCTCAAATTATTTTGATCAAAGTAATTCTACTGGAAACTGCAGAACTTTCAAAGCTGCCTAAGGCAAAAAAAAAAAAAAAGAAAAAAGAAAAAATGGAGAACGAAATGTTATTAAAAGATGGCATGAGCTTTTAATCATACACAATATTTTATTGCCTTGTATATTCTTCACCAGTTCAATTTATACCTCTAAATAAACGTGCATGTTCTACAGAGGACATACCAAAACGATTCTATTTTTAAATTGATGGGGCTTCTAATTTTAGGGAGACAAAAAACCCCAAACAAACAAAAAATCCAGGTAATATCTAGGCGAAACTTAAGATATGTGGTATGCATCTATCTAGCTATACTTAAATGCCTATTAAAAAACCCCCAAAATATCACTGTGTGTCCTGTCTCATTTATGTCCAATTATCATTTGCTCTGGTGAGGCCCTACCTGGAATACTGCATACAGTTCTGGAGCCCACAGTCCAAGAAGGACATGGATCTGCTGGAGTGGGTCCAGAGGAGGGCCACAAAGATGATCAGAGGGCTGGAGCACCTCTCCTATGAAGAAAGGTTGAGGGGGTTGAGGAGCAGAGAAGGCTCTGGAGTGACCTAGAAGTGGCCTTCCAATACATGCAAGGGGCCTACAGGAAAGCTGGAGAAGGGCTTTTTACAGGGACCTGTAGTGATAGGACAAGGGGCAATGGCCTGAAACTGCAGGAGGGTAGATTTAGATTAGATACAAGAAAGAAATTCTTCACCATGAGAGTGGTGAAGCACTGGAACAGGTTGCCCAAGGAAGTTGTAGATGCCCCCTCCCTGGAAGTGTTCAAGGCCAGGTTGGATGGGGCTTTGAGCAACCTGGTCCAGTGGGAGAGAGGTGTCTCTGCCCACAGCAGGGGGGTTGGAAATAGATGGTCTTCAGGGTCTCTTCCAACCTTAACTATTCTATGTTTCTATGATTCTATGATCATGCCCACTGGTGTAAGCATTCTGAGTGCTGTAATGCAAATGTCCATGTTCCTTCAACAGTCAGTGGGGAAGAGAGAGATGGCACCAGAATGCCATTGATTTATTTTCTTTTTCCATTTGCTATAGGGTGAAACCTGAATCATTTGCCTTGGCTGGGTAGCTGGCATTTATATGGCTAACATTAAGTTCAGTAAATCCTTCTTTTGGTGCCTGGTAGTACCGGTGCAAAATTTCGTGCAAAATGTATAGAAAACCAGCAAATTAAGAAAAATAGGGTTTTTAAATGAGAATTTCTTCATTATGTGTCTTCCTGTTTGCTGATGTACTCTGCCACAGAGCTTCCACAGTGCTTCAAGTTCAACATCATGAATTTTGGACCCATTTTTATATTTGGAGAACCCATCTGTAATGGCAGAATAGCATGGAGACCATAGGAGTAAAAAAAAATGTGTGTAAGCATCTCTAAAAGATTTGATTGGTTACAATTTTAGCTGGTCTTGTATTTCATCATCCAGTTTCCCCACATGTCTGATAAAGAAATTAATTACATAATTATTTCATAAAGATCTGCCATGAAAAATTATACATGCACGGTTACTATTGTATGGTTATTTATTAGCGCCACTTTGAGCTCTAAGTGTAAAAAATGCTTAGTCTCTCTTTAATCCATCTTTCAAATTGTGCTCAAGAACACAGTGATCAAAAAGGTGTGCACAGCATGGCAATTGTGGTTGTGATTTTCCAAGAAAAAAACTGCAAAGCAGTTTGGATAATCAGTATGACTGGAAAAAAAAATGGGAAAAAAACCCACACCAAGAGAAGAATATGGCATTCTTACGACTTGCCTCCACTGAACTCCCCTGCTATGATGCATAATTGTGACAGATAACTACAAGTAATGTGGCAAAGACTGAAGAGATGACTAAACACTGGAAAGGTGTGTTTATCCGATCCATGGACTATGCACCAAATCACAGGTACTTTAGCTACGGTAGAACTAATGGGGTCTAGTGTGCCTCTGCAGATGCCTTCATGGCTTTGTGCTTCGTGGATGCCTTCTCCAATGTGTGTGAGACCCAACGGAGGCTGAAGGCACAAGGACTCAGCTCACTCCCCTGCCCAGTTCACAGTAACCATGACATAGAAAAGTATCTTACATGTTCAAGAGCCAGGAGCCTGTGGTGCAGGACTACAGGAACTTCTCTACCTGGAATGTACAGGTCTAAGCATCAGGTGTACCTCCTTATTTGAATTCAATGTGCGAAGCCACCTTTATCACAGAATCACAGAATCACAGAACGTCAGGGCTTGGAAGGGACGTCAAAAGATCATCTAGTCCAATCCCCCTGCCAGAGCAGGATCACCTACAGTAGGTCACACAAGAACGCATCCAGACGGGTTTTGAAAGTCTCCAGAGAAGGAGACTCCGCAACCTTCCTGGGCAGCCTGTTCCAGGGCTCTTTCACCCTCACAGTGAAAAAGCTTTTTCTAATATTTTTATGGAACCTTCTATGTTCCAGCTTGCACCTGTTGCCCCTTGTCCTGTCACTGGATGTCGCTGAGAAGAGTCTGGCACCGTCCTCTTGACACTCCCTCTTGACATATTTATAAACAATAATGAGGTCACCCCTCAGTCTCCTCTTCTCCAAGCTAAAGAGACCCAGCTCCTCCAGCCTTTCCTCATAAGGGAGATGTTCCACTCCCTCCATCATCTTTGTGGCTCTGTGCTGGACTCTCTCAAGCAGTTCCCTGTCCTTCTTGAGCTGAGGATAACAAAACTAGACACAATATTCCAGATGTGGCCTCATCAGGGCAGAGTAGAGGGGGAGGAGAACCTCTCTCGACCTACTAGCCACACCCCCTCTAATACACCCAAGGATGCCGTTGGCCTTCTTGGCCATGAGGGCGCATTGCTGGCTCATGGTCATCCTGCTGTCCACCAGGTCCCTTTCTCCTGCACTGCTCTCCAGCAGTTCAGTCCCCAATCTATACCGGCACATGGGGTTTTTCTTTTGCAAGTGCAAAACTCTACACTTGCCCTTGTTGAATTTCAGAAGATTTCTCCCTGCCCAGCCCTCCAGCCTGTCTAGGTCTGGCTGAATGGCAGCACAGCCTTCCGATGTGTCAACCACTCCTCCCAATTTTGTATTATCAGCAAACTTGCTGACAACATTCTCTAATCCCTCATCCAGATCATTGATGAATATATTGAAAAGCACTGGCCCCAGCACTGACCCCTGAGGGACCCCACTAGACACAGGCATCCAGCCAGACTCTGCCCCATTGACCTCAGCTCTCTGACTTCTTTCCTTTAACCAATTCGCAATTCACCTCACTTCCCGATCATCCAGACCACACTTCCTCAGTTTAGCTATGAGGATGCTGTGGGAGACGGTGTCAAATGCTCTACTGATGTCCAGATAGACCACATCCACTGCATGGCCACCATCCATCCACCTGGTTATGTCTTCATAAAAGGCTATCAGGTTGCTAATGTAAGAGCGATAATGAAGCTAAAGGCAACCCAAAGCTGGGCATGCTTTGACCCTCTCCACTAGCCTCTAGAGTCATCAGCAGTGATGATTTTAGGATTCCGGTGGCACAACATGAATTTAATGTTGTCATCCTTTACCCAGATGGGCATCAGAAGAACAAATGATCTGACATTGTCTGCTTTCCACTTCATACTTCTGCTCTCCAATGTAGTGACAAGAAAGAGAGATGCTGAAAATTCAGCATTTTTGTCTGGATATAGAGGAGATAATTGACTTTTTGAATTAGGATCTGAAAGAAAATTTTATCCAGGATGTGTGACAGTTCAGAAAGTGCCTATGAGTGTACACTAAAGAAGACCTGTTACATGTTCATTGATAAATGTATAATATTAAAAATATGACCCAAATATACCCTTGAAGCATTAACCTCAGCAAATAATAAACCCTACCAAAAAAAATATAGATTAAAAGGCAAAATAATTTCATCCATTATAGAAAATGAAGTGAAACAAAGCTATATTAACACAGATTTATAGTATAATTGTATCCTGCTGTTTGCTGAGTGAAATAAAAATTGCAAATGAGGTCCAAAATTCATTTACCCATATCCATTAGTAGACAACATCACTAAACAATCACATTTACAAGGAGGATGGAGATCTTTGCTAATTTTGGTATCTTGAGATATATGTTCCTCGTCAGGCTTAGCAGCCAACGTTATGGTCTGCAGAGAGGTAATGGGTATGCTACTATTCCTACAAATGGAACACTGCAGACAGCAGGTCTCATCCTGTTCCACCTGTGGGAGGTAGTGTTGTGAGTTAACAGGAGACAGGTTATGAGCCAAACTCTCTAATCAGCTACATTAGCTCAACCCTACTGATTTCAATGAGGCTTAACAGGTGTAACTGAGGACAGGCTCGCCCCTGTCTGGGAATTCCTCATGTCAGATAAAACAAGAATGAAAAGTCCTTGCAACTTTCTATCTTTTTCTCTTAGAATTTTTTTTTTTTAAGTATGTATGTACAAGATTGGCTGTTACTAAAGGCAGGAGAGAGGCTACTTTTGTGAGATAATATTGTCACAAAATATACTAAACAAGGAGGGATTTTTTGTAAATGGGACTGTCAGTAATTTGGGGTTAAAAAGCAAGGTTACTATTTAATCTTGAAAGTTTGGATTCTGCAGCAAGGAAAACTGGATAAAATATTGACATTGGGCATGCAGTATATCAGATTTTTTTTAAAAAAAGAAAAGATTCTGCATCAAAAAGATACATGAATTAAATATAATGGTGGGATTTTATCCCCAAGGTCTCCATGGTGAAGTGAGACTTTCTTCCCCCGCAGGAGAACGTTTCTTGCTTTTTCCAAGGAAACAACTTTTGTGCTTTGCAGAGATAAAACTTCTGCCTCCAAGTGGGAAGTGGAAGCTGTGTGTCAAAGGGTAAATTCCATGAGAGATGACAAGTGCTGATGGGCTTGAATTTGCACAATCAGCGGCATTCAGCCTCGCCAGGGGAGGTAACTTGGGGAGTCGAGGGAAGGAGGGAGAGAAAATGAGTTCAGGCTGTCATCTCAGGAGGAAAGCTTGGTAAAAATATGTTCAGAATTTGAAGTTTGCCAATGAAATTAGCTGAAATGCCTTAAAATATTTATTTGGTGTGTTTGTTTCATGTTGCTGAAGAATGGAACAGTCTCTTCAAGTTCTTGTTTTGCAAAAAGAGGAGCTGGGTGTGGTGGGTTATAACACAGGGAGAGCTTATTGTTTATCCATTTTTTTCTTTCTTTGTTTTGGAAAAAACAGTCTTTAAGGAATGTCAGAAAAAAATGGTAAAGTGGGAAAAAGAGTAGGGTGTGATTTTTTTACAGAGTTAAGCACCTACTTGAAAAGGCAGAAGCACACAGCTCGCTGTTATATCTCCCATGCTATATGAATTATATGAATATCCTCAGAAGAGAATCTGCTAAGAGCTTATCTTATGTGAATGTGAAGTTCAAGTACTATCCCTGAATAACTTTTGAACTTAAATTATCTCTACATGATAGAAACATTTTCAAGAACAGGCAGTTCTTGAACTTTAAGCATGGTTAGGTAGCAGTGCACATTACAGCACACTGTTTCAGCTTCCTGAGAAGAGCCGTTGTGGGGTCTCTTTCAGAAATACATCTTAGTCCTCCCCAAATTTGTCTAAAATATCAGAATGGCACATATTTGTCTGTATATGGATGCATATACTTATGCATACACAGACACACACGAAAAGGGTACCCACAGCAAAAGCAAGTGATGAAGATAAATAATCCCACTGAAATAACTAATTGCTCAGGTTGCTCTTTCCTCTATTTTTATGAAGCCTGGAAGAATTACATGTGAAGCTATCTTTCCCTGAGTTAAATATGAATATAATTTCACTACCAGGCTGTTTTCTCCCCTCAGAAAATCCTTTCAGATAAGGGGAAATAGATGAGATACAGATATCAGGTGTAGGATAAAGACTAATATTATGTATGTCAACTGTATGGATACCCAAAGTCCAAAGGGTGGAAAGACCAGTCTTACTAAAAAAAAAGAAAGGACCATGAAAGTGTTAAAAAAGAAATGCAGCCACACCCAATGGTACAACATTCTGCAAAAACCTGGCTTTTGCAGGGAGAGAGAGTATCTTCTGGCAGATTTTTAGAGTGTTTTTCCTACTTCCCGAGGTTTTTAAGCTGCAGCAGCTAACAACCTGGTTACCATCATGCAAAACACTATCACAGGCAAGGCCCAGAAACCTTTCACAGGGCAGGTCTAGCTGAGGTCAATGCTATGAGCCTTTCTGTAGCTCATTACATTGTAATAGAATTTAGAAGCCTCTGTTTCCCCGTGGATTTTGCAGGGAGGCAGCTGGTGGTACACTCATTACCCTTTTGTCAATATGCACCTTTAGACTGGTGGAGATGTAACCTTATTCTCCACTTGATTCAGAGAACTGGTGTCTTCTGTGCTTCAAAGGCAGCCTGAATCTGATGTTTCCCAGACCTACAACTGGGATTCCTTTCAGCTGGTACTGGCCTGTCACCTACTGGGACAATACTATGGGACCAGAATCTGACATAAACGACAACAAAGTGCTGACAATAGGTAAAATAAGGAATCATAAGCCTTGTGTAGTGTTCCTCATTTCCTGGCATATTTTATGAGTGAGAAATGGGCCAAAATGGGAAGATGACAATTCTTTGTCTGTCAAAGACATTAGGCACAAGGAATAAAAATGAGACTCTCATTTTTGTTCTTTGCAAATGGGGAGGTAGGGAAATATTCCATAGTGTGGAGAAACCTACCTGCCATACAACAATTTAGAGGTTTATCAGTCTTACTGAGTTGCAGAGACAAAAACATCAGCCTTACATTGTCTTGACAGAAGAATTTCTACCAGCGATGTTGCCTGGTGCGTCTTTGAAACTCTTATGATTAGCAGGAGAACACAGATAATAATAAGGATAGGAGACACTGGAAAAGGGATCATCTTCAGCACAGAATAATTTTAAATTTTAAAAAATGGTAAGTGACAGCAGAGTTCTTTTACCCTCTGAATGTAGGAGAAAACATGCTTCAGTTGTAAAAAGATCAAGCATAAAACATAGCTTCTGGACGATATATTGTGTTGATGATACATATGTGGGGAGTGGGACTTAGGATTTTGCAGAGTATCTTTTTAACGCATCAAGAAAACTGTTTAATAAGATACAACCAGGTATTACTGAGAGAAATAAAGGAAGCAAAACATTCTGACATTAGTTTTATTGTAATTACAAGAAGCAGCTGAAGAAAATTAGAGATCTCTAAAACAGGGAATATATCCATAAAGATTCTTACACTGGCCACATAATGAAGATGTCTGACTACCTGCGTGGTGTCATAGAAGGATTAAAAAAACATGAAAGTGTATTTTATGGTGCAATTTTTCATAGAATATATGTGTGAGTGTCGCAGTCTGACAGCTCTGACAGGTATATTTCTCCATTTAGTCATGGAGGATACAGAGCACTGGACTGTCGTGATTAACATTTATAAATGTCCAGACAGATGGAAGGGCAGGTAAAAATAGTGAATCTGGCCAGTTACAAGTCAGGCTGAGCAAGCAAGAGCAAAACACTTAGTATGACGTAGTAAGCTGGTAAAATCATGCCCATTATTGAAAAATTAATAATTCTCTAAGACAGAGCAAGGGTGGCTAGAAACTATTTTTGTGATGATATCAACAATTAAAAAAATGCGTATTTCTTGCATTCTGCAAGATACTACTGTTTATTACAAACAGTCTTATTCTTAAGTCATACAGATGCAGAACTACCCCAAGAAGTCAAAAAATCTGTGCTAGAAATGGGGATTCAAACTCAATTCAGTCGTTAGAATCATAGCTAGAAAACCACTAAAGAAATACGGCCTCAGTTTTCCTTGCTGGAATAACCAACCATCATATATCAAAACCTGGAAAATGATATTTTTTTATTAATAGGGAGGAATACTTCTCTCTTAAATCAGTGACTAAACTCACATTATTTATGAGTCCCACCCATAAGCAAATGAACAATGGGGTTGTTGTCTCTTTTTTTATTCTTTCTGTATAAAAAGCAGCAGTTATTCTTGGATAGGCTTGCATTTTAATTCACCATTGTTGGCCAGAATATTTTTTATCAATAGGAGTGAGGATTTCTATGATAATGCAAAATGTTACATGAAGTCACACAGGTATTTGGTATAGTGGTGCAGAGAGTTATATGCTTTTTTTTCTGCATTCCTTCGAGAGAGTCATCTGGTTTTCTGGCATGGATGCTCATGTTTGAAGACTTCAGTGCAGCTCTTGATTGAGATGAAGTCATCTGGAATATAAAGCAAGTCCAAAAAGCTGCTGGTGTTTCTCAGTGGAGTGGTGAACAAAGCATTCTATAAGTTATTTGTAAGGAAGTTTGTCAGAGGCAGGATGGGTAATTGTGATGAAGGATTAGAGCCCTCTTGTGCACTTATACAATAATTAAGGAGAATTCTTAGGAAGTTCTTGTTGACAAAAATAAATAAAACCCACATCTACCTAAATAATGGAATTATATCGCATTGTCTTTGTTTGACTTGTCAGTACCTCTCCCTTCAGCTTTAAAGCAATGGATGGTTTGGTGCTACACAGAGAGCAAGTTAGGGGCAGGGAAAATAGTTAATGAGTGAGCAGGAACTACACAAGATTCTTTAATCTAGTGGTCAATGGGCCCCACAGGTCTATTTACTCAAACTGTCAGGAGAAACCTGGGATGTTACCAACTTTCCACTCTGTCGGCAACAGAAAGTGCACTGCATAAAATGAAAATGTTTATTCATCTATTCCTCTCCCTCCCCACTGAGGAAAAGGCCAAAAACTAGTAATTTTAAATGAGAAGGTAATTGGGAATTCCAAATTTCCACGTGACATGCTGTGTTGATCCTTGCTGAACGTGAAGACCCTTCAACAAAGGCTCACGTGTCTGCAGTAACGTGGCAAGGGAGGGTCTGAAAAATATTCACCTCTTTCAAAGAATTTGCTTCTGCACAGAAGGCCGTCATTTCACAGTGTACTTCTAATAGCAGAGGGCAGTACAGGTGAAAAAAGACACATCCACTCCCTGTTGACACAGAGCCACTTGTGAAGAGGCGCGCTCCAAAACCAGCAACGACTGACTTTTCTGTAGATAAAAAGTCTGCACAATTTTTTTTTATGTGTTAGTTGAGGTAAACTAGGTTTCTTCAGACCTTCTTAAGGAACAGAAAGGAAGTCTGAGGAACTGAAAAATTAGGCTCTGAAGCTGGAATTCAAACCATCAGGGCAGAACATTTGAGTTTAATGAGGCTCTGCTTGACATCAGCAGGAGCATTGGAAAGCCAAAGTAGGCAGGATTAGGCCTCAAATTAATGATGCAATGAAAAGGAAAAATGCATAATTTTAGGGAAGATCATTCTGATGATTGATTTTATAATTATTCGTGGCACCTAATGTGAATTATCTGGATATTTTTACTGATGGCATTTATTAATGCATTAAATTTTAAACTGTGCTCCAGAAGCTCGTATGATACAGGCAGGAAAGAGAGGTTGAAATCTTTCAAAAGAGGCTGAGAAATAAGGATGCTTCATGCAATTAAATGATCTATACAGAATCCAGCTACTGCCACCCTACACTGTTATTACAGGACTGCTGCAGCAATTTAGGATTGAATTGTTATATCAGTTCTTTTTTTGTGGTACAATCAACCAATGAAACATTAAAAAATTCAAAATGCAGGTTCCAAAAAGAAATTAAAGTCAGCTTAAATTTCTCTTGTACTCTCTTCAGGGCTGCTTTACTTACACAGTATTTCTGTGGTCCCAAATTTGTGAAAGCCTTCCACCACTGTGGTAGTAGTTCAGACTTTCTTCTTTCCCACACTCAGTACAGACCCCATTACTTCTGAAGCCACAGTACTGAAAATCTGATTTGATTGCGGTCACAGTAGAAACTTGCACCTGAAACAAAACTGTGGTACTTGTTCACAGTGAATCAGGGCTTGCACCGTAAGAGATCAAAATTATTCATAGTGTGAATGGACTTACTGATTTTGAGTTTTTGGCCTGACAAGAGTTTGGTGGAGACTGTTGAAATTCGTGCAGATCGATCCCTTAGCTGTTTGGGACCTTATCCTATCTTTTCTCTAAGTTAACTACAACTTTAGGACCTAAGGCAATGGTGTTTGCCTTACATCACCGATAGTGAGAAACGTGGTCTTTCAGATAAGTGAGGTAGCAGAAAAATCTCTTCTGTGGTCTCATGAATATCCAGCTTCCTCTTTATCCCCCAACAGCATTTTATCTTCAAGGAGCAGAGGAATAGGAAAACTCTGAATACTAAGGACAGTACCTTTTATGCTGAAGGATTTTCATTTCTATACTGTTCTGTGGAATAATACATCAAAAACCTCTGCACCGGGTGAAACACACACCGAGATTTGTATACTCTCCCACATGAAAAAGAGGTTGGTAAGAGGAATCCCACTTAGCAGTCTAGGTGTTCCAACAGAGCAAAGCTTTGTGAAATGTAAAGCATTCTCCTTAATCTGTATGATTTTATGGAGCTTCTAAAAATGCGATGTTTTCAGCAGTAAAATGTGTGTCATTCTTCAGCATATCCCTGACATTAAACACTACACTCTTTATTTTATGACAGTAGCAGGATGGCTTTTGCTGGAGCTGTCGCTGATTTCAAATAAGGTTGTCTGAGTTTTGTCTTCAGAAAACCAGTCCAGGTGCAGGCAGGTGCTCGCTAGCTTTCTTTTCAGTATCTGACTGTCTGAGCTCAGAAGAATTAACTTGCTCTTGCTTCTCTGTGTCTGAAATAGTATGAGGAGTAAAGCCTTGAAAAACCTCTCAAAGATTTTGAGACGTTTGGACCATTATCTGGGCAAAGAGGAGGCTGCTACATAGCTGCAGAGCATTAAGCCAAGGATCCAAATTCAGGCTAGGGCACATTTTCCCAACTCTATCTCAACAGCTGCCACCTAACTGCTTTACATGTACAAATCTCCCTATAAAGATTGAGTAACAGAATGTGTTTTTTCCTTCAGCTCAGTACTTCAGCTGTGTATAACAGTATTTCTGCTGCACGAGCCAGTATTATACACGCTTACTTTTGAAACCCTCATGGAAGCGTGCGATGGAGAAAGGAGGTACTGCTGCTTACAAGCTCATGGTTTACCCAAATTCTCATTTCCATTTTGATCCAGCAGGCAAGGCAGATGGTGCTATCCGGGGTGAGGTCTTGCTGTTTTTCTAGGGCCTCTTGGAAAGGATGGAGGGGAGGGCACTGGCTCTCCCTGGCAGCTGTTGAAGCTTTCTAGTGCAGCTGCACACATCCAGCTCTGTGGGTGGCTGGAGGAGGTCTGATGATGATCTCAGAGTAGTAACGCTGGAAAGCCACAGGCTGCATGTCTGTGTGTGCCAGCAGAGATGCGTCAGCCCTGGCATCCATCTCGTAGTGAGACGAAGACGGGAGCATCCTGCTTTCTCCAGCTGCAGATTCACCAGCTGTGGCAAAGACCCCTGAGCAGAGACTGAGATGACAAGTCTGCCTCGTGCTCAGGTGTCTGCTCTCACCTGGATAAGCTGAGCATCCTCACCTCTCCTGCTGTGGAGAAAGTTGATGCTCTTACACAGGGGCCACATAATGCTTTCCAAAATGCTCTTCCAGTCATCTCTGCCTGGGGAGGGTTTCCTACAAAGTGCTCGGGCTTTTGAATCTGTTTTTAGTGATGATCTGCCCGTCACTTCAAGAGGCCCTGAACTGATGGTATCCAGCTAGCATAACGGCTGCCCAGTGATCCAAACGAGATCATCAGCACTAAATGGACATGATTTCAAGTCTCCTGAGCTACATTTCTTCAAGTGTATGTCGTTATTCTTGCTTCTGTACACGCTCAAAAGGAAGAGCGGTTTAAAGACTCTCACTTCAGCTGTTTATTAGCTGAGTTAACACAAACATTTCATTTTGAGCACTTGAGCAAAGTTTATGGTTTTCCTTCCAGGGTGGCTGACCTGAAACCTCTCTAACAACACTCTTGAGGAGAAGCATAGAAATGTTCTTAAAATCAATTCCAGGTAGCTATTAACAATAGCAATCAGAATAGCAATAGAAACCAAGACGCAAACCTCATAACACTTTCTAGGCTTCTGTTTGTTTAATGTGATACTGTATAGCTGGCTTAGAATTCCTATTTCCTTTGCTAGCACTAATAAAATGGCACATAGTGTACAGACAGATATTAATCTTGTCTGCACTGCTCACAGCCTCTGTTGACCTAGAAATTAGAGCTCAAATTAAGACCAGGTCTGCGTTTTATTTTGCCACAAGGCAGAGAACTGTTAGCCTGTGTGTAGGACAAATGATTGAACTCACAGTTGTTCTGCACCAGATGGATGCTCTTACAGGTAAGAGAGATGCTAAAATCACAGTTCCTGAGAATCTGAATTTATGATCCAGTTAGTAGGAGTATAAACAAAACTTACTGGCCTCTCTTCTCTCATATTATTTGCTTTGCTACACAAGACAAATCCTGTGGCTAGGATGGTCTGATAGATGTTTAAAGTGTTGGCCACGTGCATCAAGAACAATTCCATACAATGTTTCAAGTAGACAATACAGTCAATTTTTCAGTGCTAAGCAGCCCTCAGAATGGCACAACTCACTCATTTTTTTGTTGTGTTTTATAAGACATTCTCTAAAGAAGTGCTTTCTCCCCACAAGAAAACTCTGCAACTTGTCCTCAGCTTGTTTCTTTTTATATATTACACACTTCTTCTTGGATTAAGAAAAGCAGCAGTCTGCATGCCAAATTTGAAGTCATCTGCAATCTGTGTATGCTGTGATTAAAAATTATAGTACTGATACCCTAAACTAGACTTTAATAGGTACTGGGATGAGAGGTGTTATTGTATTACCAGACTTGAATTAATCTTCATTATCTTTCTTTCTTTTAATTAGTAATTTTTCTCTCCTTCCTTTCTTGCACTGAGAGTCCAGGAAGACCTCATGGGCACTGGGAAAGAGAGGAGACGAGAGAATAAATGGAATATAGGGTTGTAGAAGCAACAGTTTTCTTAAATAACTGAGGCCTTGTAAGGGAGGGAATTAATCTTTTAAATTAATTAGACACATTAGAAGTAAAAGATTAAAAGGCCTGGAGAGTGCCCTTTTGTGATCAGCCTGAAGTTGCGAATCTTTCAAATTATACCTGGCATTATTCAATCCCTTCAAAATGGAACACAATTTCATCCTTTAAATAGACTTTTGGAATGTGGGGCAGAGGTTATGTTTTTAGAATATAGTGGTCGTGGCTTCAGAAAAAATGATGGAAGGAATGAGAGGAAAGTATAATACTTATCTCATACATGTCTTAGAAAGAAATCACAGAATCATAGAATGGCTTGAGTTGGAAGACACCTTAAAGATCATCTGTTTCCAACCCCCATGCTGTGGGCAGGGACACCTCCCACTAGCCCCATCCAGCCTGGCCTTGAACACTTCCAGGGATGGGGCATCCACAGCTTCTCCGGGCAGCGTCTTGCAGAGCCTCATCATCCTCACAGTAAGGAACTTCTTCCTAATTTCTACTCTAAATCTACCCTGCTCTAGTTTAAAACTATTGCTCCTTGTCCTATCACCACATACCCTTGTAAACAGTCCCTCCCCAGCTTTCCTGTAGGCCTCTTTCAGGTACTGGAAGGCTGCTCTAAGGTCACCCAGAGCCTTCTCTTCTCCACGCTGAACAGCTCCAACTCCCGCAGCCTGTCCTCATAGTTGAGGTGCTCCAGTCCTCTGATCATCTTTGTGGCTCTCCTCCGAACTGTCTCCAAAACGTCCAAGTCCTTCTTGTGTTGAGGGCTCCAAAGCTGAATGCAGTACTCCAGGTGAGGTCTCACAAGAGCAGAGTACAGGGCCAGAATCACCTCCCTTGATGTGACGGCTACACATCTGTTGATGCAGCCCAGCTGGCTTTTTGGGCTGCCAGCACACATTGCCAGCTCATGTTAAGGAAGGTTAATGAAGATCACCAGACTGATTATGATGATCTTTTTCATCCTTAAATGTATCAAGGCTCACTCAGATTTCATAAAACAAACCCACTGGAGTTTTAGGTCAGACTGTAGTCTTTTCAAAGACAAATTCTATGTATGAACACTTGGCTGGATGATGGTTGATGACATGGGTGGTGATATAGTTGGATGATTCAAAGTTAGTATTACACTCTGTGACTCTAAATGGGAGGTTATGCTTAGAACTGCTAGGTGGGAGGTGATTTATTAGAAGGTCTAGCTACATAGTGAGGAAGAAGTCTGGCATTCCACTGTCTTGTTCTCAGACTCCCACCTTTAGACAGTTCTCTCAGAAATGGGAGATTATTTGTCAGTGTCTCTGAGTATATTTCAAAGTGCTCCAAGCTCATTTATATTCATAGAATCATAGAATGGCCTGGGCTGGAAGGGACCTCAGAGATCATTTTAATCCAACTTCCCTGTCATGGGCAGGGACGCCACCTCTAGATTAGGTCAGGCAACATGTGAGAACCGAATGGGAATTACAAAATATTCACTGAAAATAACAACTCCCATCGCCCTTGTAAAATCTGGGCAATTAGATTACTCTGGCATAGGACTTGGAGGAGCTGCCTCTGAAAGCCAGTACCACTCAGTGTGTAAGCAGAGGGAGATACAAAATCCATCCATGTGATTCTGCGGTGATTTACTTTCTCTACGTAATTCTGCCATAGCACAGAAATAGACAGCCTTTCTCCAGGCCTTTGCCACCCAGACAAATATCTCCCAAATGGCAAAGCTGATGAACTTAGTGTAGTTCAGTTTAAATATTGCAGTAGGTAACGAGATGGCAAAGATGGAACTGATGGCCAAAAATGGTTCCTTTCAGTCTCCCTGATAGAAGAAAGATGGCCTGGTATAGGCCTTGGGTTAGTGCACTATCTTTTGATGTTAAAGCTTTGTAACAATACAGACAGAATTATGCTGAAGTTTGAAACAGTGAGAAAACAGGCAGAGATTTATTTCCTCCTCACCCAAACCAAAAGTGAGTCCAGTATTGACTTAGATGGCTGAACACACCTGTATTATAAGACCAAGACAAGCATGTAATGAATAAATGAATTAGTTCTGCTGCAGAACTAATATTCTGTAGCTAAGAAGTTATCTGATTTTGTCAAGTATCTCTCCAATAAGAAGAGCAATAAAGATACCACTGGATTTCAGATGTTGGAGACCAGGGAACAGTCCTGGAGAGTTGGAGTTGTTCAGCCTGGAGAAGAGAAGGCTCTGGGGAGACCTTATAGCAGGCTTTCAATATATAAAAGTGGCTTGCAAGAAAGACAAAGAGACTTTTTACTGAAGTCTGTAATGATAATACAGGTGGAAAGAGTTTTAAACTGAAAGAGGGTAGATTTAGAGTAGGTATAAGGAAGACGGTTTTTATGGTAAAGGTGGTGAGACATTGAAATAGGTTGCCCAAAGAAGTTGTGGATGCCCCATCCCTGGAAGTGTTCAAGGCCAGGTTGGATGGGGCTTTGAGCAACCTGGACTAGCGAAATATGTCCCTGCCTATGGCAGGGGATCTGCTCTAGGCAATCTTTAAATGCCTCTTCCAACTCAAACGATTCTATATAATTCTATGATTCTATGTTTTGAGCTACCACCACCACCATTCACTGGTCCAAAGAATTGCGTCACTTGCACAGAGAAAACCTGATTTACGCATATTCATGTATACATAAAATTTATACACAATATATAAAAACTAGCACAACTTGTTATTAGCATGAAAACTAAACTGTAGACATTCTCAAAATACTACAAAACACTTCTGAGAAACAGTAAGCACCTGGAGACTCCAGTAAGGCCTTTCTTGAGAGAAGTATGCAGACTAGCTAATCATTCAGAATGCTAGATGAACACCTTCCCATTACTCACATACAGGTCCAACATTATGAATGGTTTAACCCAGCTAGGTAAGCCACATTTGACTGATTGATCAAATCTTATCTGAACCACTTGGAACTGCAAAACTGGTGAATGAAACCTCATGGCAGGCTTTCTTGTGAGATTTCCAGTATTTCCTAATATTGAGGCCAAAAATAACAGGCAACTGATTTGCCAGTGTTTATTATTATTATAATTTACTATTATTATTAACCTCTCTACTGCAAATGCCAAAAATTTTGCAATGTTCAGAAAACAGAAAATAAAGCCAACATTTGTTGGTTCGTGATGTGCATTTGTACCTCAGAAGAAGCTCCATTTGTTGTTTATACTTTCAGGATTCTCTGGGAAGTTGTTGGACAGGAGACAAGCATCAAGACACTGAAAACAGAGCTATGTCTGCTCACTCCCAAGTGGATAACAGCGATAGATGGTCACACCAGAGGGAAACAGCAGCAGGAGTATCTTTGTCTAGAACAGTTTCATTAGTATGTGAGATGTTTGGTACATGCTTTGGAAGCAATGTGAACTCTATCAACATCTATGGAAACAAATAAGTGAGCGCATACTCCAATAAAGCTGAAAGGCAGTTGGCTTCAATGTACTTTGGATCTTGCCTTCTGAGTAACAAAGAGAAAGCTGTGAGGGAAAGCCCTACAGTAGAGTACAAATCAGAACAAATTTCACTGAATAAACTAGTTTCCTTCTGTGGGAGAGAGGTTTCTAACTTCAGATGCAGTGTGTTATCCTACAACTAGCCCAAGTTGTGTTAAATCACAAGCACATCTGAATTACAAATTCTCCTATTCATGGTTTCTCCCTGCCCTTGCCTTTTCCTTGCCAGCACCTCAGAGCCACGGAAGCAGTAAGTTAAAAGAGAACATCTCCTCTGTCAGCATGGCAGAAGGTCTGTAAGGAATAAGAGGAATCTTGCACTTTTGTACGAGCATAAAAACAATGTAGTGTTTAATCTTTTAAACACTTTATTAGATGAGATGAATTTCTGCTAATAAAGGAAGCTTATTTCTTGCTGGTTTTTTTTCTTTCTTTCTTTTTTTTTTTTTTTGAGAAAGAGATATTAGTGCTTCTGCAAAGAAAATGGAAGCAAAACACCACCTTGCAGTCCCTATAGCACATAGGGAGTACTGCATTCCATTCAGAGCGGGACTGCCTACACTGCTTGGATGCCTCCTTTAGACAAACAGTCACATTAATAAAGAATGTCTCTCCTTTTAACTACCCTGAAGCTGATTTCTCATCTGGGAGGTTATAAATTATTTTTAGAGGTTAATTGTTATGCAAATCTGCTCATCATGGGGTTCCAGCATCCAGAGAAATGTGAGAACATTCCCCTTCCCCAGTGGCAGAGGCTCATAGAGGACACCTTTTCATTTCTAAGGCCATTTGGAGAGGATTATGTGCCATATGCTTTCTCAAACATATCACACATTAAAAGTAAGAAACCTATATTAACATGGTGTTAAGGTTGCACAATTACAACATAATGGTATATTAATGTGCCTATTTTCCATATCCGTATATTTCATAATATGCATTTCAAAACATAGTGCCGAGTCCTGTAAATTCTGCTCAGATGAACAGTTATCATACAGGCAAGTATCCCCTCTAATATCTGTAAGTACCCTTTGCAGAACCAAACCACAAGCAATACATAGATTTTAAATATAAATTTAACAAGAAAAGTAGGTGTAGCAAACACTACAGATGATGAAGACAAGATGATGAAGATGCTGAAGACACCAGACGATGAAGACAAAAGGATTTTGCAATGAGATTTTTCTTTTAACTTAGGAGCAGACAGGAAAAAAATATGTTCTTACTTATTCATGTCTCATTTCTTGTACTGTAAGATTCAACTCAGATTGCTACCTTCACTTACCAGGTGAACTAGTGGTAAAAGTCCCTTTGGTGTGAGTTTGTGTGAATGAGCTGCATAGGTAACTACTGATGTGGATGGAGAGGAAGAACATGAAAGTCTCCCAAGAACTGAAGCTCCGGAGACAAATGGTCCTGTTGACTCCACAAGTACTGATGAACTCAGGACACCAAGAACCTGCTACATCTGCCCAGGGCCAGCAGCACCCATTGGCATCAACAAGGGGCCACAGAGCTCATTCCTGCTTCTATTAATAATAACCATTTGAGCAGTAGAAAATATTATAATAAATATTTGTTATAATCTGTAGTCCTTTTACTTGATCTCCTGCCAGGTGAACCTGCAGCACTACCCCTTGAGATAGCTACAAAAACCTGTTATGCGATAAACACAAAGAAACATAGAATCGTTTGGGTTGGAAGGGACCTTAAAGACCATCTAGTTCCAACCCCCTTGCCATAGGCAGGGACATCTCCCACTAGACCAGGTTGCTCAAAGCCCCATCCAGCCTGGCCTTGAACGCTTCCAGGGATGAGGCATCCACAACTTCTCTGGGCAACCTGATAGTCTCAGCTGTTCTTTGTAGAGGTTTTCAGGGATACAGTATGCTCCTGTCATTCAAGAGCCATGGGGGTCCAGAGCAGCCAGGTCTCTCTCCTGAGATCATGATACAGCACTGTGGAATTGAAACTTGTCGAATCTTTGCAATGGGGGAAAACTTAGATGCTATAAGGTCCATCATTTTTCCCAGGTCTTGTATGAGGTGAGGAAAGTCTCTTCTCCGTCAGATAGAGGACGAGATTAAGAGTAGGACAACAATAACTCAGATTAAGGAAAATTACATTACAGCAGTTACCAACAATACTCTATGCTGCCTGTTCCTCTTGGCATATACAGAATTGTAAAATCATGGAATGGTTTGGGACAGAAGGGACCTTTAAGGTCATCTAGCCCGATGCCCCTGCAATAAGCAGGAATATCTGTAACTGTAATACAATATAATGTACTGTAATAAATAATATAATAAACATAATAAACATAATGAATAATATAATATAATACAATGGAATCACAGAATGTTAGGGGTTGGAATAGTTCCTTTTAACAGTGGGAGTAATAACACTGGCAGTGGAATTTCTGAATTTTGATGAATAATTTTTTAAATTGGAAGTTAATATTTGGTCAAGTTCCAGGAGAGGCCCAGCAACTGTATTTCTTTAAACACAAGGAAACGTAACTAGGCTAGGAACACAGATCAAAATACTTCAGACATAGTCATGACCAAATGGAAGGTCATTCTGAGGCAGATGTGTGATACTAATTTACACAGCACTGATTTTTTGAAGTACCTTGGAAATATGAAGAACAAATTTCACCAAATGTGAAATGGTGAAATGGTGCTTGGGAGTAGTAGAGAGAAGAGAAAACAAATAATCCCTGGTTCTTCTCAATTACCTTAAGAAGGATTGGGTGTCCTCTGAGTCATGTTGATACATTTTGAGCCAATGAAATAAAAAATGGCATTTTAATATGACTTGGTCACATCCTGAGAACAATATGAACTTGAATGAGAAGAAATTACAAGTGAGGCAGTACTACAGAGGTGACCACAGGTGAGGAGCGCTCAGAACCAGGGTCTTATTCTATAACAAGAAGAAAGAAAAGTACTTAAACTTAATTTCTGGATCTTATTGCACAAATTCCTCAGGAGGAAAGAGCCGGTGAAAGCCATAGTAGCTGCCCTAACAGAAGTGGGTCAACAGAAGGAGACTGTACGGGCTAGTGTCAATGTATTTTTATAAAATCTCACTGAAATGGACAAATGCTATAGAAAAATATAAATTTAAGGAGGAGGAGGGGTTGGATGGTACCCTGTGTAAAAGATATACAATGCATTTATCTCTAAGATCAGGACATTGCGGTGTCCTGAACCCCAGTGGAAGTCTGGACTCCCTGCAGTCAAAGCCTACACACCACACCAAGGGTCTTCTGCTAAAGCTGCAGCTGCCTATAGTTAATAGGGCAGGCAATGAGTTCCTTAATGTGCATCCTGCTAATAATTTCAATGGTATATACTTTTCCTGTCTATGAAAAACTGACTTAGCATATGGTAGATGAAGGGCTCTTTGTTATGCAAGTCAGGAAATTCTCTTAAAGTTCTCATATGAGCAGTGACTTGGTTTTTTTACATGTATGAGGATGTTGTACAGTGACACAGCTGTAGATGGCAATTGTGCTGAAACTGAACTCTCTAAGTTCAAAATAAAAAATCTCTACATACAAAAAATGGCTATTTGTGGAGTATTTTTCAAAACATCTCTTTAATTCTGGAAAGTGCACGCAGCTGCTTTAATGTCCTTCCCTGGTTAGAATTGCCTGAGTTAACCTTTAATTATGTTGCAAAACTATCTAGTTTCCACAATTTTTTTTCAGTTCCTTTCTGAGGGACAGGACCAATTACAAGTGCAGGTAGATTTTTGGGTGAGATAAGAGTGTGCCAGTTATTTCCTAGGTTCTTTCACGTCTGGGCCTTTCAGAAATATTTGAATTGCAATAAGATAGCTTTAATATCATTGGTATTTTAGACTAAGCCTCGAGCACCTTCAACATCCAACTGATCATTTAACTTTCAACAGATTGAGGTAAATGAAAAACTGAGTTTAGAGTGTGGAGACATATCTCCGATATGAGTTTCAGTTAATGCAGGAACATTAAATATGGATTTCCTGAATTTGTGCATGTAAAACATTGATTTGAACAGTGTGGTGCAACTTAGATCAAATGTGCTGTGTATAATTTCAAAAATAGAAGAAGAGAAAGAAATATTACTAAATATCTAGCAAGAAAAATACAATCTGTATATAAGAAAAGGTTTGGGTGGATCACATCCATCAGAAATCAGTTTTCCTTCAGGCAAAACCTTTTAGTCAGGTGATTTCTCTATCAGAACAAGTTTTATGACTTCTTACTCTCAATTCTATTATTCAGTCAGTAAAGTTGACAAGTACAAATATTTCCCTTCATTGCCAATTTAACACTTTTCTCTGGCATTCTGCATGCCAAATAGAATTGTAGATTTTCCTCATAAAACGACTTTAGATTGTGCAAGTTAATGGAGAAGAAACAAAAGAAACACATCTTGTTTTAATAAAAATATTGACTCATGGCTGTGAAGAATAGAGCTGAAAGGTGAATTTCCCTGGTCTTTTTTCCTTCCTATTATTTAAAGAATAAGGTTCCTCATTAAAACCTAAAGGGTAGCTTTGTTTCAGTCACAGAGGGACATACCTTTGAGGAACATTCCAGTTGAGAAATTCATTCCCATCAGAGCTCTGTTGGCAAGAGGAAGGTGAATGTTCGTTGCAAAAAGAGAGTTTAGATCCAGCAGAGCACTTAAGCAAGTGCTTAACTTGTCAGTACTGCTAATTGCATATTTAAAGTTAAACATGCTTAAGTGCTGAGTTGGTTTGGTGCCTACCTCCATAACTTTTGGTCGGGCATGATTACTGCTTGATGGTGGTGCCCGACTTCAGAAAATTCATAACTTTCATATGATTTCTAGAGCCTATTTGCCAAACATCACTACCGTAGAACCCATCAACACACTCAGCAGAGAAGCTGGACAAGGAACTGCCAGCTAAATTCATTCTTTCAGCTCCACCCGTAACAGCAAAGAGAGGACAAAGGGGTGAGAATTTTCTCCAGATTTGGGCACTTAGGTCTGCCTAGCTGTCTGAGCTCGCTTCCTGGGCAATGGAGAGAAATAGGCACGTGTAGAGACCAATCCACCTCAGACCACTTCAGAGAAGCATCAAATGAATTATTATGTTTTGTTTAAGTGCCTGCTTCTTACCGTTGACTGTACAGCAACATGAGAGGATTGAAAGTAAGCATCTCGGTTGTAGACAGAATGTCAGGGCAGCTTATATGAATCTTGCAGCCCTCCACTCAGTGCCTGAAGCACTATTCTGGCTCTTTCCATAAGTAATATATTAAAGAAGAAAACCTCACAAGGTTAAATTCACATTATATAGAACGTTTTAAAAAACTGTTGAGCATGATTGTAAAAAATCATTGCATTTCAATCCGTATTCTCCCTGGCAGTGGTAAAAAGTTTTAATTCGCATAAAATTCATGTTAGCACTAATCTGCAGGCTATCATACTTATTCTCAGAGTGCTTCTAAATGCTTATCTGCAAAAAAAGCAAGAGCTGTGGACCCATCTGGTACACATTAAGAATCCATGCTTAGCTTCCCCACGGCAAGTCCTCAGAACAATAATCACAATTTCCCCAACCATAGCTCTGCACCTGAGGGTTGTTTGGTCAAGACTTCCAACAGAGAATAGCTGTGTGAGCTCAGCAAGAGGCTGCTCTGGCTTCCCTAATCCTCTGACAAGGACTTGGAAAAAAGTTGAAAAAGGACAGAAATCAGTGAGGAGATGAAGCAGTGTTAGGTTAATGGCCAGACTCAATGATCTTAAAGGTCTTTCCTAATCTAGGCGATTCTGTGATTTGTAATTATTAAGGTTGTTTCCTACCTCACAGCAAATGTGACATCCGCTTTGTCACATTTTCAGTGGAAAAGAATGCAGCTCCCCATCCCTTCCTCAATTTATTATTGATTTACCAGTTTAAACATATGTGTTGCATTGCAAACTACTCTGTGTATTTGTTATAACTTGCATAAACTTCATGATTAAACTTTGGGACAAGAAGAACACATCTTACATGCATTTGAAAATGTTTATTTTCTCTGGTTTTTTTTTTTTTTTAGTCTTCTGAGAGATTACAGAAGACCATTGAGCATAAAGTTGCCAAAATGCTTATAACTGATATTAATTACAAGGCAGAGTGCCATTATGAAAATGAAAGTCAGCTAAGAAGGTTTTCTGGACACTGTAAAAAAACCTAGTGCTGAGATTCATTGGGTGATGGGACTTCTAGACTTCTTGACCACAATGAGGGAAGCACAGTGTGGCAATATGCAAGTGCCAAAGGTTTTCATGTTACCCACCAACAGGCAGCAATCTACACAAAAGGGCTTTGAACCTTGCTGCTTTGCAGTGTTATTTAGAGAATTTAATTCTATTCCTCCTCCTCATTCTAGTTATAATCATGAAGAAAGCTGGAAAGCACCATGAGAGCTCACCTTGAGATCCTGAGAGCTATTTTATTGTCCAAAGACCAGATCAGTTGTATTTGCAATAAGTAGCATATTCTTAAAATATTCAACTGCTGGAGGTTCCATGTCCTTTCAAAACAAATCACTGAAATACCTACTGGCAGGTATATAATGTCTCACCCAAATTTGGCTTACTGCAACTTATGTCTTATTGCTTCTTTTCCATGCCTCATTGGATGGACTTTAGGGATGTCAGAGACACAATCCCCGGGATGGGAAAATTCTCTAATTTTTACTGCCTGTATCTGAGCTTGTTATCTTAGTAACTCACTTCAGTAGAATAAATAAGCACTTCTAGAACTCAGTCTCATCTATTTTGTCTCTATGTTTCGGAGATGGATTGGGCTCTTGAAATACCAGTTCTTCACTGGGTTTTTTAATAGGAGCTCAGATGTAGGTACCTACATTGCAGATCTCTCTTTGGTCAAAAGAATCCTACTCTGTTCATAGTGGGACGATGGGAATACATAATTTTCATTCATTATCCTCGCAGCCCCTCTGTGTTTTGCACTGCAGGGATTGCTGACTATGAGATGGCATCTGTATCTATTTGACTTCAGTATGAAGAACTTGCTCATATACCCCATTAGCGCTCACTAGCATGTCAGATTGCCACCAGTGGAGCTAAAAAAGCATCTAGTTTTATAGAATCCTTCAGTTCTTGCCTGACTATAGTACAATAAGATCCTGCTTTTTTTTGTTCACCTCATCTAAGGAACAGTGGCAGTGTAAGAGAGCCAATGTAAGTTTCCGGATGTGTATTTTTATAATATCGGGATATTTCTGTTTGTTTGGATTCCTGCAGAGAGGGAATGTGTAGTTGCAGTAATCACGGCTCTCAATAGCAAGATTAACTCCTCTTAATTGAAGAACAGAAGACAATTTCAAGCAAAGCAAACAGTTTGCTGAATTTATTCCATGTTTCCGACAAGTGGTCAGAATCAGTAATTGTAACTAGGACACAGGCTGATTCAAGCCCAGAGAGATATTCTTGACTTTTTAGGCTTCTCATTATAACAGGCCAATGCACTATACAGAGCTCTTTGCTATCAATGCAATTGCAGTGGCTGCAGTTACACCGACAGTTTAAATAAGAATAACATGAGTAGAACCCCTGTAGTTGCCCTGTAGACAAAAAGGCTGGAGAGTCTGATCCTCAGGACAGTCCATGAAATGGCTACGGATCTGTACTGGTATAATCAAGATCAGCAACCAGTTGTTATAGTTTTCAATTAAGGTAATGGGATCCTCAGAGCAGAGCTTGATATTTAGCAAGGAAGACTCTGTGAGAGATTCTGCTTGCATTATGGCAATAAGATCTCTGGAGGCATTGGAAATGTTACTGAGTCACATTTGTCTGAAATGAGGCAATGGGACAGTCCTGTCACCATTTCTTGCTACTGCATAGTGATCTAAACCGAGAACACAATACATACTCAAATATAGGAATAGCCTAGTACTTATTTTTTGTTTTCATACTGTCACATGAAAGTAGGCCCAGCTCAGTGAGTACTTTGAAAAGAAGTTATAGAACCTAGCTAAGGTGCAACAGAAGAACATTTTCTTTCAAAGAAAATTGTGATGGTTTTGGTTGCAGCCCACTAAACATCTGTCTTCATCCACAGAAAACAGAGTATCAAATATCTCAAAACCTTGTATTCTTGTGTTCAGAGTGCTTCTCAGTGAAGTGATAACCTCTAGTCTTTATGAAGAAGGTTTCAAGCCCTCTCTATCTCTCTGTAAATCAATTAATTTCTATTTGCCATACTCCTGGACTGACTGAAACATATAACTAAGTGTGCTATACCTTTTGTTCATTTTTCTTTACAAACAGAAACTTCCAAGCTCATTATTAACCAGTTACTGGAACAGTCTCAACCAAGTTTATTTTAATATTATCTCAAACCCCATTAGAAGTGTCTGCTTTGAGTGATGAGGGCTAAAGATTATGGTCACACCATCACAAGATGCACAAAATCATCAGTGTGAGCAACTTCTCCATGATAGTGCAGCAGTTTTTAAAACTATGTCCAATAGTAAGTACCATAATTATGTACAAGCCACTTCTACCAGCAAAGCCATTTGCTTTGCCAGCTGTGTGGTAAGAAAACAAACCAAGCTGAAATTTTGGCCAAGCTAGTTGTATGAAGTAGAATAGTGGAAATGCCATGATGGGCATGGTGGGTGATAGAGTATTGTTACGGGTTGTGGGGAGCTGTAAGATATTAATCTTGTTAAAAATACTAATAAATGTTAAGGAACCATATTTTAATAGTTTGATGTGCCTTATTCCTGGATAGTAAAGCTGATCAATCCCAATGTTCATAGCAGTGATAGTTCTCTCTGCCAGACTGGATCATAGGGAATTCCTAGATTAAATTGTTTAAAACAGCAGTGTGGTGGTTTGGCCCTAACTGGAGGTCAGGTGCTCATGAAAGCCACTCTATCACTCCCCCTTCTTAGAAGGACAGAGGCGAAGGAAAACATAACAAGAGGCTCATGAGTCAAGATAAGAACAGTTTAATGAAGTGAAAGCAAAAGCCACACATGGAAGAAAAGGCAAACAAAAAAAAATATTCTCTACTTCTCAGTAGGCAATGTCTGTCTGCAGGGCTTCAATATGAGTAGTGGTTGCTCCGGAGGACAAATGCAATCAAAGAATGTCTTTTCCCCTTCCTTCTTTCTCCTTGCTTTTATATCCTCGCTAATGTCATATGGTATGGAACACCCCTTTGGTCAGTTTGGGTGGGCTAGCCTGACTGTGTACCCCCGCAAAACAACATCTAAATATTCTGGGAAGTGTTTTATTAGCATGTAATTAATCACAGGTCGTGTTCCATA
Source organism: Trogon surrucura (assembly GCA_020746105.1). Taxonomy (NCBI): domain Eukaryota; kingdom Metazoa; phylum Chordata; class Aves; order Trogoniformes; family Trogonidae; genus Trogon; species Trogon surrucura. The sequence goes on from CM036617.1 coordinate 47,168,461, forward strand.
GGTGAGCTTTTGCTCTCAAAACACTAGATCCACAAACTGAGTGCAAACTTGACTTCTGCTTGCCAGCTCTAAGAACTGATAGTCACATATATTTTTCCACTCCCTAATCTCCCCTTGCAGCTTTTATGCTAAGCGACCACCACAAAAACTGCTACGGTATATTTTATGAAGAAAAGTTTAAAGCTTGTATGACAGAAGACTACAGAGTTGCTTAAGAAAATGTGATCCTAGCGAATGCAGGCCCAAACATCTCCTTCTAAATCAGCTTAGATTAATTGACTAGTATGGAAATGAAAATATATTTCTTATCATTGCTACACACTCAAATCTAGATGCTGAGTATCACCCTCTTTTCCTTATTTGTCTTGGTGTGCTAAAAGAAAATATTATCTGACTATTTAAGATAGATATGTTGTATCTTCATACTGGCAGTAAATTCTTGAAACAGCAAGAATAAAATTTTGTTTGGTGTGAAATGTTTTTATCATACAGAGATACAGTCCTGGTTTCTGCTCCACGTATCTCATTTTCATTGCAAAACATTTTGTTTACATTGTAGCTCATGGAATGGCTGATTAAGAAAAAGCTTGAAACCCAAAGCTGGTGTTGGTTGGTTTTGGTAAACCATCGTTTCCCTCTAAAAAGGTTATTTTCTAAGTGTTTAAGGTTGCGCAGGAAGCCTAAGGAGTGGGTGATTCTTTAAACACTGGCTGGTGTCATCACCTGAGAATGGAAAATGAAAAGCTACTTGGGAATGTGAACCCTTTGGTAGAAAAGTTTTACACAAAAAAATACTGCTAAGGTAACAAGGATGTGGAGACATGGAGTGCTGGTAACTTGACCAGGTTAAGGGCCGCTTTAGGTCACTCGGTTGAGTGTGGTGCTGAAACACCAAAGGTTGCAGGTTCAATTCCCATTTGGTCCTCATGTGTTGCCTGACCTAGTCGAGAGGTGGCGTCCCTGCCCATGACAGGGAGGTTGGATTAAATGATCTCTAAGGTCCCTTCCAGCCCAGGCCATTCTAGGATTCTATGAATTGTCAGCTGAAATGAGCTTGGAAATATGTGCAAAGGAGTTGCCTCCTGTTGTGTGTAGTTTGTTTTTGGGGACATTATCCTGAGTTTTAAGATAGTTGTGCATGCCAGGTCTGGTTACATTTACTACATAGCAAATGTTTTGACCTAATGGTGTTATTACACAGCACACCCACTTGGGTCACATCTGTCTCTGCCAGAACAAAGTTGGACATTGAGCATGCTGTATTTGCGGCATCTTCAAATTGTCCCTTTCTGACTGTAAGCAGTATAATAGACTGGAGTGAGGGGGAATTTTTGCAAAACAAAGGTTCAGTAAACCCAAGCTTTCATTTGAATGTACATGTCCTTCATACATTCCCCTTTCCAGCTGGTAACTGAATGCATTTTAAGGACTTCCTCACCATCATCTATCCAGCTCTACAGCACAAATGACATGGTCTTCAATGCCACAAATGATGCTTGAGTTAGAGGAATGTTTTACAGGTTTCTAAATAGTCTTTCTTTCAAGATCTTGTCCAAGAACAGGCATCTCTTTTTCAGGGATTAGTCTGTCCTTAATCCTGAGGAAGCATCACCTGGGGCAGTTCTTGGCTTCCGTGGAGCCAGCTGGACATCAGCAAGAACTATGAACTGGGCTCAAGACCAGCAATCCCCTTCCTCCTTATGGCTTTGAGTGATATAACACTAACACCAAAAATGTTACAGCAAAACCAACCATGAAATGAGTATCTACCATTAGTTCTCTCCCTATTCATCATTTATAGATCAAGGGCTTATTCTTTAAATGTAGGTTCCTATTGCTGGCACAATTAGCTGTGTTCATAACAACTGATGAGAAGACATTTAGGTAATAGGAAGTGTAGAAAGAGTAGTTTTTTCATGAGTCAAATTTTATTCTTTCTCGCACATGCTGAGTAAGCCTGCATTAAAAAAAGAAGGAATTTTATTTCTGATTCTTTTTTCTCCTCTTTTTTTCTCCTTTTAAACTAACCTCTTCAGTACATTTTCCTAGAAAACCAACTTAATTTCTCAGCAGTCTTCTGGCATCCTCTCTTTTTCTTCCTCTTGTGGCAGTTTTAGAGTCTATTTAAAAATGAAGGATCTTTAAAAAACTGAACACTTCTGACATTTGTGACAGGATGAATTCACATTTCTGTGGCAACGTTGACACTAGTCTGTCTTTATCTCACTCGCACAATAGCAAGGGCTTTTTTTACTTACATGTTAAGTCCTGCTTTTTCCTGTAAATATGTATATGCACTGGTGCTCACAACACAAATAAGTAGGTGACAGAAACAACAGTATGCTCTCAATCTTTGACAGCTTGTTTCTTCACCATCACCACCAGTTTCCCACAGGGGCAAACTGTTTTTGCTGCAGCTCTACTCAAGGGTTAAATTAACATGTGCTTTAAGATACAGAACTCTCCCTAAGGGGAAAGCATGTACAAAAAAGAAGCAACACAAATATCCATTATTGTAGAATTCTCAAAGGCAGATGTGTACAAAAAAAAATCTCTTTCTTTACTAACATTAGACAGCCCTGGAATCTCCCCCAGTGCAACACTTGGATGAAGAGAACATTTTACAATAAGATTTTAAAACAATTAAATAAGAAGAGGTACTTTGGAGAGGTACCATTTACTTTATACTTCACATTGCTTTCCCTGCTCCCGTTAGAATAATAAATATACATCCCAGATGACAGACTGCCAAAGATATCATCCAGTAGGGACATCTAACTTCCTCCTGTAGTCTGCAAAGGTTTGTTTCAGTAACTTTGGAGACGTGTTTTTGATTGTAACTTTAATAGGTGGTTGCAGTGGCGTAAGCAATAATATATCCTTTGTCAAATAGTGCTCCTTTTAAACTAGCTGATAGAGGTGTTTGGTTTTTTTTTGTCGGAACCTCAGGTGCAAAGCAATCCTTCAGTAAGTCAATCTACAAAATGATCCCAAAATCTTTCAAGTTTACTTTAGAATTAAAAAAAAAAAAAAAAAAAAGAAGAAGAAAAAAAAGAAATATCCCACTTTGGAAATGACCACAACAAAGAATCTGATAAAAAAAAAAATCAGGATATGTGTTCAAATAAAGACCTAATGATTTAAATTTCAGGAGCTTGGTCATCCTTCTTGTCAGTTTGAACAAATGTAGGAGCACACCAAGTGTCAACCTGAGCCTTACCTACCTGCACCCTCATTTATAATCAGAGTTACTCAAGAAAAGGAGCTGAGCCATGGAGCCTTTCAGGAACTTCCAGCCTTACTTCTTGCTCAGACAGAGGCAGCTTACCCCTCTCTTTGCAGCTTTTTAACACAGCTCACTCCAGCACTGGCAGGATCAGGACCACGCAAGCAGATTAGCTTAGTTTGCCTAGCTCTGCCATGGAAAAATTCTACCATCAGTATGGCCAGCTGTTTGACACTGCTGCTAGCAATGTGGTTTTCTTTCCTTAAGCCCTCCTAGGGTCAGGTCTCATCAGAAAGTCCATGTAGCCAGGTTAATGAAGAAGTTGAGTTTTTTGTGCCTGGATGAGGGAAGCCAGAGCAAACCAGAACAGCTAGACATCGCTATAACCAAGCATTTTCCCCTTTCTTTACTTCACTGGGCCAAAGGTTCATAGTTCAAACTGTATTTGTTGTTTTGGGGTTTTTTTGTGCCCTCATCATGGTCTCTTGGTGAGAGCTCTTCTATAAGCTCTTCTTTAAACAGTAAAGACAATCAATTCTCACACTCAGTACTTGAAACTTAAACTAATATTGAGCAAAATGAATTTAAACCCCACAACTTTCAATGAGATGTCTTGCTGACCCAACTTGTTTTTCCCATTTCTGAGTCAATGAAAGTCCCGAACTTCTTGGACACCACCCACAGGAGGCAGTCCAGACACTCCCAGAAGAGTTGGTCCTGTCACTAGTTGAGCCAGTTGAAAATTTTCTGTCAGCTTTAAAGATGCAAGCTCGACCTCTTAGGCTGAGGTTGTGTTACGTGTCACTTCAGTGGCTGACTGCTTGTGACTGGAGAGCACTCCCGCTTTGGATGGTTGATTGGTTGGTTGTTTTTTTTACTACTCATCTCACAGGTTCTACAGGCAGTCTGTGGAAAGACCAGTAACCAGTTCACAGAGGTAACAGGAGGGTCCATCTGTGTCCAAATGATGTAGTATCATGCTAACACATGCTATGCAAACAGCAATGGTGTGAAGAGCCCATTGTGCTCCAGCCACAGCCTCTGGCCAGATCCAGGTCTTCTCTTCTAAGTTCTGCTCAGGCAGTGAGCCACCTCTTAAGCACAGTTCACATATGCTTCAGTGAAACAGAAGATGGGAGGCTCTTGTGATTTTGGCATCTGTGCACAGCAGAACATAGTGTAGAAGCAGGACCTTGGCTTTGTCTCTTCTACAAGGAAGAACAAAGTTAAAAAAAAAAAAAATAGTAGAGCAATCACAGAATCACAGAATCGCAGAATGTCAGGGGTTGGAAGGGACCTCAAAAGATCATCTAGTCCAACCCCCCTGCCAGAGCAGGATCATCTACAGTCAATCGCACAGGAAATGCAATGCAATCTCTCTTTTTAAAATATATTGCCTATGCTTGCAGCAATGCTAATAGTGAACCACAAGTGAAAGCTGAGGGCTTCTGAAGTGTGTTTCATTGTGGGCTTCTTGGAATGTGTGCAGGTAAGTCAAATGCCACTGCCCTAACTGTTTCACTTACCGTCTCATTGCTGAGCTTCTTGCTGATGTAGAGATAAAAGCAAAGTTTTCTCATTGCTATTATTTAAAAGCACAGTAGCTTTATCTATCTATGTAGTATTACCCTATATTTATTTCAATAAAATTTTTTAAAATGTCATTTAATGAGGTTATTGAATTGTAAGTGCATATTTAAGGAAACAGGAGAAAGATAAATGAAGATGTTACAGACATCTCAGCCTTCCTGAGCTCAGGGACAAAACTCCTGTCACAAACTCCCAAGGCAAAACTCCCAACACACAGCCAGCACTTCCCTCAAGTTATGGAACAGGTATAATTCTTGTTCTATTAGGCATCAACAACATGGCACAATAATAAGGAGGAATACCCAATAAAAATTTTTTAAGAAAATAGATATATTTTGGAAACTTTCTTCCTCAGAAAAAGACTCATTAATATGAAATATCACTACTTTAAAGATTGCAACACTGTCTCAGAACTAGGATATCTAATACAATATACTATTACAGATATCCCACAGTTTCAAATTACAGTGCAAAGTAGAAATATCGAAGAAATGGACATGAACACTCTGAATGAAGACCCAGGTAGCAGCCTCACATTCATCAGTATGAGAGCAGATGCATTCAGCTGGCACTATTTTCTCCACTGGTAAGGAAAATGGCACTCCCTTCAGTCAGTGGTTTGCATATCCCAGGAGTCCCATATTAATCTCCATGTCATAGTTGGCATGCAAAAGGCATGGTTCCACGGAGTGGAAGAAGTTAAAAAGTCAATATATTTTATGGCCCTACAAGGAGCTGACAGATGAATTCTGTCCTTTCCAGAGTCATTCAATGAGGCTGCACATAGGGGAAACTGGATTTTCTTGCTGGGTGAAGGAACTCCCATTATTACCATATTTATCATTAGCAGCACGAGCACATGTGGCACAGCAACAGTTCATCAATATTCATGCTTTGTGTGTTGCTGCCCTGCAATCATCAGCTTTAAAGCCACTGCCCCAATGTCTACAAGTCACACGGATGTGGTGGTGCAAGTCACCCCGCTCAGCAGATGTCCTCAGGAGTTCTCAGCTGTTCAGACCAAAGGGAGGATGACATCTGGGAGATAAGTCGTGTAAGATGAAGCATGAAGAGGATTTGCTGAAAAGGATTCAAAACAGTTGGTGCAAGCAGACATTAATAGATGGTATTACTTCATTCCTAGATGTTTTTTTTTCCTGCCCCTTCAAGGCACTTTGCACAAGAAGTCGCTATCGTAATCCAAATTTCCTTGAAGCACAGGTACTCCCACAAGCCTCAGACACCTCCATCTCCTTCCTTCAGGTTCTGCCTTTTTCTGGGTGTTTGAGATGGCTGACTGTGCTTCCCCTCTCCCTGGCCAAGGCACCACACGAAGGACAAAGTGAATGGGCAGGCTGTCTCCCTGCTGCCCACCTGCAGCCAGAACGTACAATGAAAAATACACGGCAAGAAAATGAATCGACCTGGTGTTATCAGTCGTGAGGCATCACTGCTGTTTTCAGAGTCTGGACCTTCCTGAACTCATCTGAGGACTCTTCAGCTGCAAAGCCAATGACCTCATTTGTCACCTCGAAAATGCCTCCCTCCTGTGGACCTTGCGGATGATGTACATCTTTGTTTAACAAGATATCCAGCTTTGAAGAAGGAGGAAAAGATTACTGGTAGTGATGTGAACTCAGAGCAGGCATAAGTCACCATTCCAGGAGAGCTCAGCTCTGATTAAAACACAGTTTAAAAATGTGCCTCTCCCAAGAATTCCCCTTGTAACATTCCCCGCTAGATTTTCCAGACAGGTTCAGTGCATGACATATCAGGAAGGAAATATTACTGCAATTTTGATCGTAGAAACGATTTAAAAAATGATTTTCTGAGTGTTGATGGGAAACCCATAAACCTTTGCTGCTTAGTTAAAAAAGGCACTGATTTATTCAACAGTATTAAAAATTCTACAGCCTCTTTGACACAAGGTATCAAAATAAATGATACAGCAACTCCCTGCTGTCTTAAAATTCCATTGTTGATGAAAGCAAAATGGATCAGGGACAGCCAGAGCAATACTCGAGGATGAAAAAGGGTGGGGATCTATAATTCTATTTTTAAAAATTAAATCAAAATTTTAAGGTGCAATGTATCATTTTTTTAAAATAATAAAAAACAGGTTTCTCTGTTCTTATGCAGGTAGCATAGTGAGACCGAGTTCTATTTTGAGAATATGATGGTGCTTCTTAGATGTCATTGATTTCAGCAGGAGGTGAGCAAAAGATGGGTTTGCAAGATTGGGATCAGATCCTGATTTGTTCTGTTTTGCAGAAAAAAAGAAAAAGTTTCAAAGAGGAGAAAAAACATTTTGGAACTTTGATGACAAAGAGCCAAAGCAGTTTCTCAAAACATATCTTGCCATAGTCTTTGAAAGCTTTTGTGTCACTAATAAGAACGTCACACTTGAAGGGACACTACTGTTTTGTAACCTACCATATGAATTCTGGTGCCCAGCCACAGGTTAAACGCTCACAATGAAATTCTCTTTCCTCCCACTGCCGGTTCTGTCACTTACTATACTGAAGTCCACAAAAATACAATATGACTCGGAGTATGTAGGCTGTGGCTAAAGCAAAGAAAGTTCATTCAAAATTGATTTTCTTTCAGGCATCCCTGATACTCCCTGTTTCAATTGCTCACCTACTGTACAGCTGAGTGAACACTTAAGGAAGTTGCAAAGCAATGCAGCCTGTCTGGGACATGAAGGAATGTAGAGCAGGATAATCACAACATCATCAACCCAATTCTCCAAGGTAGCTGGCCAATAATGCTGTTCTAATTGAATAACTTATCCACAGCTATTTCCCTTGGGAGAGCCTACGGCTTAGGCTCTCTGTGTAGGCAGATGGTGCAGCATACACAATGAAACCTGTAATTTTCTCTCACTACTGGGCATGTTAACAGTGAGCTGTTTTCCCAGTTCTGCTAGCCCATTAATATTTTATTTTAACTGCTTTCTTCAACTTATTATGCACCATGCAGCAGAGAATGGAGAAATCCGTGATACATTTCATATTTATTTTACAGCCAGCTCACTAAACTACCCCGCACTCATTAACACTTCTGCTTTGCTAATCAACAATTGTGTATGTCATCATCAGGTATATGCTGAAGTGAAAGTGTCATAATTAAAAACAAAGGTGCATGAGTCATCGAAGCCCTGAATTACTAACTAGCAGCAAAGCATAACAAACAGGCTGCAAGTGAATTCCAGACCTGCAGGGCTGTTTTTAAAACATGCATTAACGAGCGTGTGCTCAGCGTTCTTGTGACTCCGAGAATGCTGTCCTGATCTTGCACTCTGAACTACACGTCTTAGCAATGTACTGACATCCCCTTGTCCTTAAATGTTGGAACGGCAGCAGCATCCTCAGCAGCAAAAGTGGTTGAAAAGCAAATGCAGTCTGGGAGGGCAAGGCAAGCAGAGACAGCCCATCAGCAGCCTAACAACATGACAGATGACAGACCCAGAGGCAAACCCAGGCCTGCCAGCAGATCAGCCTGTGGAGCCTGCCAACGAGCCAGATGCAGCTCCTGAAAAGATATCATCCCTAGCTTAGCATCTGGGTCTTGCTGTGGCCAACCATTCCTCATGTGCTCCGCGTCCTTACTGCTGACCCCAACTGCTGGGAGAGGCCGGGACAATGAGGAAGAGCTTGACTCACCACCGCAGTTAAATTTTGCTAGTACAAGCATTGTGAATATTAAAAAATGTCAATCTGTGTACAGCATAATTATCAGTTTGCATTTATTTTAGCTCTTCTGGCAGTATGTATGCATTGTTTCCCCTCTCCCACTGTCTGACAAAAAGACAGCTCAGGGATTAATTCTTTGCCATTCCCACTCAGAAATACACGTTTAGGTACTTCGCCATCTCTTAGAAATAGCAGTGCACTGTAACTGTGTGTGTAATTAAACCTTGGCATAGAGATCCAGCGGTCCTTGTCCCTGGGAAAGTACAATTCTTTCTAAATTGCAAGTATTTCCAGAGCTTGGCTTGTAGTATTAGACATCAAATAAATCTTTGTCAAGTGACTGGTGTGACAATTAAAGTGAAAAGTAATGATACGCCATCACGGAAAAGATAATCGCACCCATTGTTAGACACTTCGCAGGTCAGGGTACATGTACAGCCTTTCAAAAGTGGCAATCATTTGTTCACCCTGGCATCCTAGTCTGACTACAAAAGTGTATTAATAAAGTCATCATTTTTCCTTTTATAGAAGTTAGGGGCATTCTTTCTGGATGATTCTGCCCCCTGCTTGAAGTTCAGCCCTGCTTTTGTGCGTACTAGTAACTGGCTCAGTCAGTCAAGCAAAATGTAAATGCAGATATTCAAAAGCCTCCCGTTGAGGACAAGATGGGACAGAGGAGGTCCTTTTCTCTTATTTTCTCACATATAATAGCTGGTAGGAAATTCCTTAAGCAAATGTTTATAAGTGTGTTCTTCAGAAAATCAGTCACGTAGGAAAATTATTGATCTGTAATGGAAATTTCCTTAGTCTTGTTGAAGTCTATGTACATTTATAGAAACCAAACCGTATTTTCCCTTTAGGTTCAAGGTAGGATTAATCACACTTACCTCAGGCATCTAAGTCACACTAGGGTTCCTTTCAAATCAGTAGAAAAAGATAGGCACCTTCAGAAAGCTATTCATCTCGTCCTAATGTAGGCATCTGAACAATTCATCTGAAATGAATCCTTCTGTGAAGGCAGCTATGTCTTTCTATTAATTATAAAGGAAGCCTACGGAGGCCAGCTTTGAATTAGGTTCCTACTTTTTGCTCTTGTAAGATTAGGTGAGATGTATCCCACTCACAGCATTTCTTTCTCTAAAGAGAAATGTGTACATTGAAAAATGGGAGCTTAAAAGAACATTGGCTTTCATTTTAGATTCATACATATTCCCATAATTAAGAAAGGATTACCAAATAAGCTGAACCATAAAGCTACTTTTCTGTGTTTAACACTGCAAAGCTGGAAATAGCACAATTCCCCATATACAGCCTTTGAGCCATTTGCAATGGGAATATCTAGTTCTTTTAGTGAATCATGCAAAGCTGGAAGATCACTCAACACTTATTCCTTCTTCTTTCCATTCATTTATTCTGACAGATAAGAAGATCCCAGATGTGTAAAGGCAGCCTGCACTGGGGACCCAGTCTATCCTGATTTTAGCAATTCTTGTAGTTACTACAGGGATGCTGAGTAAAGGGGATATTGAAAAGGACACTGGATACATTGCAAGCCACACAATCACAGCTATTTTGAGGGCGATGCTTCTGTGATCAGTTCTGATGAAGACACGGTCCTCTAACTAAATGACCTTGTGGATGGTATAATAAAATAATTTTTTTTCCCCAGTAAAATTTCTTTTGGTACATTTTGGTGGACAAACATGTTATAAATCACTTGTTTCAAAGTCTTAAAAAGTCTGTAAAAAATGCAAAACATTCTGCTTTAAAATTTTTCTGGAATACACTTTCAAAAAAATCAAATTTAATTTTAAAATTTAAGCTATGCAAAGAAATACTAATTGTTTTGAAGAAATGCATCATTCAGTGCTGGAACTGTTTTTCCTTTTGCTTTTAGCTAGCTGAATACTCTCTATGACAAATTACTTTGTAGGTCAACCTAAAACAAATTCAGAACTGCCAGAAAATTGAAAAATTGGTTATTCACACAGCAGTACTGCAGGGTTAGTACTTCATCTATCGTTCTGCTTTTCCAGTGTAATAAAAGACAGTCTTGAAAGCTGATGCCATTTCTCCTCTCAAGAGGTAGAATATGGCAATACAAGTTTTCCCACAGCATCTTTTTGTTTGTCTGGTGTCAGCAATACAAAGAAAAAGGGATCACCAACACACGTCTATACCCACAGAGTTCTCCGAAGAGAAACAAGCATGTTAGCTAATGCCACTTACGCTGCTATTGCTATTTTATGTGGTATTTATACTTCAGTTTTCTGTGTCTACTGAATTAATTTCTCAAAAGCTACTAGTATTCTCCAATTTGATGCAGGTTGCAAGGAAATTTCATTTTTTAATCTATGAAACAACCACTTGGAGCGACCAAAATATTCCTGGACACCTTTTACAGAGGTGTTATTCTGCTACATGGACAAACAGAAGTAGATTTCTGCAGCAGTTTAAATGAAATCTCATGTATTGAAGAAAATGGATCTTCTTGAGTACACATAGGTATTTTGACTATGCAGATATGTCTTTAAGAAGAGAGGCAAGAAACTAAGCCATCTGGTGCCTTAAAGTATGGAAGGGATGTGAAACTACTTTTTAATGGAAAACACCACTATTGAAAACTACAATTGCTTCTATGGGTCAGTCTCATTTTCTTTAATGCAGAACCAGATGCAGATGGTAGGAACTTTTCCAGGTAATTTTTTAAAAGCTAATTTCAGTATTACTGGCACGAAGTTAAGGTTGCTTGCATGGGTGCTTTCATCAATACGTAATGCCTGCAGAAAAGCATTTGCGTTGAAGCAAAACTTGCAGGAGCTTGACTTACTGCAAATTCCAAACCGGGGGAAAATACCTGGATATCCCTTCCTTCTGTTTCATCTCATCTTAAAGGCAGGAATCACTGTGCAGAAAACTGCTTTTTCAAGAGCACAGGAAGGTGAGTAGGGCCTGATCCATTTCCCAGTGAGATTGATGGGAGGCCTTTTATTGACTTTAGTTGAGACTGAGGGCAGCAATAAAGATACTGGGCTCACAATTCTGTACTCAAATCTACCAGAGTAAAGCATGCTTTTAAAATCCTTCCTCAAACGCCTTGAGTTGTTCTGCTACTGGTGATCAAATGAGACAAAACCATGGCTGGTATCTCCATTCATTCGTAGAAGAGTGCTACCAAAGTCCTGCAGAAAATCAGTGGAGTTGTCTGTAAAAATAATACTTACAGCTAGATAGTACAATAAAAACATGATAATTTCCTGCAAATTCTATAGAATTCATTCAGGTGGAGCTGAAATAAAGAAGTTAATATCCAAACAATTCCTAACTTTGCATTGGCACAAGTTTCACTACCAGACCAGTTCTCACACTGGTATAGTGTGAAGTAACAGAGATGCAAGACCCTGAGTGATGTGGGATCACCCCAGATCCATAACCAGAATCAGACAATCATAATAAAGAAAAGGCCCCATGCCATGTTCCTCCTCTGTATTGAAGAAAAGCAAAAAAGCAACAAGAACAAATCTATATCTGACTTGCTTTTATCTCCTGTCTAACATTCCTTCCTAGATTTGTAATGTAAGTATGTAGTAAATATTACACACTCTGACTTTATCTGCTGTCATGATTCTTTGGTCACAATATTCAACATAATGTAATATGACAGAAGGCAATCTCCATGACAGAATGCAATCAGTCAGCTAAAATTTAATACCTTCCTAATTTTTATCTAAATAGTTTGATACAAGAAAAAGAGCATAAACTGTTCATGGGAAAACATAAGTATTTGGGAGAGAACATTTATATTTATTTATGTAAAGGAATATATGCACATAAATAAACTGGGGATAAATGGAGGGAAGAAAATACCAACAGGAAATGGAGCAAATGAGTTATAAACTCTAAGCACAGGAAAAATAAATCATGTAAGTGAATGCTGCACTAAAACCCTGTTTTATAAGCAGTTGTGACCTGTTTGAAAAGGAAATGCAAAAGCCTGCCAAAAGCATATCGTATCCATCTGTCCAGTTTAGAATATTAGTTGGGCTTTTACTTGGACAGTTCTCAGCCCAGTCCTGTTAATAGTTACACATATTAATAGCCTTGCTCCTAAACGTATTCCAAAATCATCAACGCAGCAAGACTGGAACGATGTGTAAGATGACATGTAAGTTAAATGATGTGTAGGGCCAACATGTGTAGGCACATGCAGGATTAAGCTGAAAAACCATAATATATGGTCATCATTGCAGAATCAGAGAATCATAGAATCACTTAGGTTGGAAAAGACCTTTAAGATCATCGAGTCCAATCATCATGGTGCTAGCCCCAATTTTTGGAGGCAAAGCTTAAGTTGTTATTCTGATCTAGATTTCCATGACCTTAAGTGCATAATTAGGATGAAGATTTCATAGAACCATAGAATCATAGAACAGTTCAGGCTGGAAAAGAGCCTTGGGATCATTAAATCCAACCATTAACCCTACACTACAAGTTCACCACTAAACCATATCACCCAACACCACATCTAAGTGACACTTAAACACATCCAGGGATGGCGACTCAACCACCTCCCTAGGCAGTCTGTTCCAGGGTCTGACCACTCTTTCCATGCTTTTATTCAGCACTGGAGTTCTGCAGACTTCTACAAGACTAGAGCTTGTATTTCTCTTTCATCCTATGTGCAGAAATGCCTAACTTCTCAGACGAATGTGCACAAAGCTGGATTTTGCTTCCTACTTTAATGAAATAAGTGCTCTTTGAAGAACTGAACCTCAACCATGGCAAGCTGATTTCTCCAAACTCTTATTTATTACTCTCTAATCTTTACCATCACTATCCTATTGTATCTTAAGTTCTTCTAGTCTGAAGCTTGGCAAGCAGGACATTCACACAAGCAGATGAACCAAACTCTGATTCCAGCATCTGGATATTTTGAATTAGAGGAGGACTACACCAATTTAAAAAAATACAAGTGACATCCCCACAGGTGTAACTATAAATTTAAAATCATGGCTAGTTATGGGGTTTATAGTACACCTTTCTCCTCAGCATTTTCCCAGGTGCCAACTTCAGTGTCTGTATGTCCTCTTACGTGGTGGACACTTGATGAATATTTTGGTTATCCCATCTGATGTCCATAGTTCTTCCCAGCCTCTCCTCAGACTAAAGGTAGGCATTTGGAACTCCCAGATAACAGTAGTATAGACAGTGTAGTACATGGCACAGAGACAAGGAAGTTGTTTTCTGCATCTTTAGTGCATCTGTGTCTCATTTCCATGTATATATCTGAGCAAATATTATTTTCCCAGCTGAGAGAGAGAGTGGTAAAGATCAGTCAGCTGTTCAGATACAAGTATGATGAAGCTATATAAATGCTAAAGCAAAGATAAAACATGTTATTGGGTCATCTAGGGCTGTGCCTAGGGGCCTCTCTGGGGAAAAAGCAGTATTTTCCTGTCATGGTCAACTTACCTATTTTTTCTTTTGAAAAAAAAAGCTTTTTTCAGCCTCAGAAATCAAAACCATATTATATGATAATAAATTATTAACAATCAAGCAAAGATCTCAGTTGTTGTCCAGAATGTTTCTACCTATTAAGAACAACATGGGAGAGCTTTATAAGATTGCAGTAAAACACACATATGCTTTATTTAGGAGAATTTTGATTTTCTTGGCAAGTATTGAACGTACAGAAATTTGTATACTTGTCCACTATTGCTGTATGTTCAGTCTTTTTCACCACTTTTCTAGCCTAATATTCAGTAACTAGAAATGTTAAACAGCTTGAAATACAAGCAAGCTTGAGATACAGCTCTAGTTCACAAGTCTTCTGTGTCAGTCTAACCTAAGATTTGAAGAAAAAAAATGGATTTTAAGCAAAAAAAAAAAAAAAAAGATATTTGCTGTTTTGATTGGAAACCAGGCAAAACTTCGCAACTTTATTATGATTTTCCAAATTTATTTGGATATGGAAGGTGACAAAGAACAGAACCTCTCTATGCTAAATAGCAAATCCATCCCACCTCAGAGCAATTTTAGCTGTAATCATAGAATCATTAAAGTTGGAAAAGATCTCTAAAATCATCAATCCCAACTGTCAGCCCAACACTACCATGGCCACTAAACCATGTCACCAAGTGCCACATCTGTATGCTTTTTGAACACTTCCAGGGCTGGCAAATTCACCACTTGTCTGGGCAGACTTTCCAATACTTCACCACTCTTTCAGTAAAGAAATCTTTCCTAATATCCAATCTAAATGAACCCTAGTGCAACTTGAGCCCATTTCCTCTTGTCCTATTTCTAGTTACTTGGCAGAAGACACCAACACCCTCCTCACTACAGCCTCTTCTCAGGTAGCTGTAGAGAGTGATAAAGTCTCCCCTCAGTCTCCTCTTCTCTAGGATAAACAACCCCGGTTCCCACAGCTGCTCCTCATAAGACACACTCTCCAGACCTCTCACCAGCCTTGTTGCTCTTCTCTGGACCTGCTCCAGCACATCAATGTCTTTATTGCAGTGAGGGGCCCAAAACTGAACACAGTACTCAAGCTGTGGCCTCACCAGTGCCAAGTACAGGGGCACAATCATTCCTCTAGTCCTAATCTACTATCTCCCTTAAGTTTAGTGTAGCTCTTTACAAAGTTCCTATCATATCCTATGCCAGGAGGTGTACTTTGACTCTGTCTAACAAGGACATGCAGCACAGAAGCCATTGATTAGAGGTGAAAAAGAAGTTATATTTCTGCCTTCTTTTCTTTCCTAATAAAGATTTCCAGCCTCCTTTTGACTTCAGACAGCTATTGAGATATCGATGAGTTCTCTTCAGAAAGAGGAGGAAAACACAGAACAGCAACATATGAATTGTGTTTTCTTCTGAATACCTATTTTATATTTCTATGAAATTGTTAGTGAATTGAATATACAGTTGCAAGGAAAAGTATGCAAGCCTGTTGGAATTTCATGGTGTTCTGCATTAATTTGTCATAAAATGTGATCTAACCGTCATCTAAGTCAAGAGTATTGACAAATAATGTGCCTAAAATAACACAAAACCAATTGTGATCCTTCATGTCTTTACTGAACACACTCATTCTGCATTCAAAATGCTAGTGGAAAAAGTAAGTGTACCCTTGGAATCAATATCAGGCTGACCCACGCTTTGGCAGCAATAACCTCAACCAGGCGCTTCCTGTAGCTGTGGATCAGAGCTGCACATGGTTCAGGAGGGATTTTAGCCTGTTCTTCCTGGCAGAACTGCTTTAGCTCTGTCATATTCTTTGGATGTCTCATGTGTGTGGCTCTCTTCACGTCATTCCACAGCATCTCTTAGGCTGAGGTCTGGGTTCTGACTTGGCCACTCCAGAAGGCAGATTGAGTTTTTCTGAAGCCATTCTGTTGTGGACTTGCTCCGGTGCTTTGGGTCATTGTCCTGTTCCATCATCCAAAGTCTGCAGATTTTCGGCTGACGTACAGACATTCTCACATTATCCTGAACAATTTTTTGATACACTTGGGAATTCATCTTTCCCTCAATGACTGCAAGCTGACCAGGCCCTGATGCAGCAAAGCAGGCCCAAATCATGATGTTTCCTCCACCATACTTCATGGTTGGGATGATGTTTTCATGATCATAGAATCATAGAATCATAGAATAGTTTCAGCTGGAAGAGACCTTGAAGATCATTGAGTGCAGACTTTGTCCCAGCCCTATCAACCTACTAAACTATGTCCCCCAATGCAACATGTAGTCGTCTCTTAAACACTTCCAGGGACGGTGACTCAACCACCTCCCTGGGCAGCCTGTTCCAATGGCTGACAACCTTTTTAGCAAAGAAATTCTTCTTAATATCTAACCTGAACCTTCCCTGGCACAATTTAAATCCATTTCCCCTCATCCTATCACTCTCCACTAGGGAGAACAGACCAACCTCTGCCTCCCTACAACATCCCTTCAGGTATTTGTAGAGAGCGATGAGGTCTCCCCTCAATCTCCTCTTCTCTAGGCTGAACAACCCCAGATCCCTCAGCCTTTTCTCATAAGACTTATGTTCTAAGCCCTTTAACAGTTTGGCAGCCTGCCTCTGTATCCTCTCCAGCACCTCAGTGTCCCTCTTGTAGTGAGGGGCCCAAAACTGGACACAGTACTTGAGGTGAGGCCTCACCAAACCTCCCTACTCCTGCTCACTACGCTATTTCTGATCCAGGCCAGGATGCCATTGGCCTTCTTGGCTACCTGGGCACACTGCTGGCTCATGTTCAGCTGACCATCTATTAACACCTCCAGGTCTCTCTCTGCCTGGCAGCTCTCCAGCCACTCCTCCCCAAACCTGTAGTGCTACTGGGGGTTGTTGTGGCCAAAGGGCAGTATCTGGCAATTGGCCTTATTGAATTTCATTGAGTTGGCCTCGGCCCAGTCATCCAGCCTATCCAGATCCCTCTGAAGAGCCTCCCTACCCTCAAGCAGATTCCACCCAGCTTGGTGTCATCTACAAACTTACTGAGGGTGCATTCCATCCCCTCATGCAAATCATTGATGAAGATGTTAAACAGGAGTGGCCCCAGTACTGAGACCTGGGGGACACCACTTGTGACTTGCCGCCAACTGGATTTAACTCCATTGACCACAACTCTCTGGACTCAGCCATCCAACCAGTTTTTCAAGCAGCAAAGCCTATGCCCATCCAAGCCAAGAGCAGTCGATTTCTCTAGGACAATGCTGTGGGCGACAGTGTCGAATGCCTTACTAAAGTCAAGGCAGACAACATCCATAGCCTTTCCTTCATCCAACAAGCGGGTCACCCTGTCATAGAAGAAAATCAGATTTGTTAAACAGGACCTGCCCTTCACAAACCCATGCTGACTGGATCTGATCACCTGGTTGTCCTGCATGTGCTGCATAATGGAACTCAGGATGATCTGCTCCATCAGCTTCGCTGGGACTGAAGTCAAACTGACAGGCCTGTAATTTCCTGGATCGTCTTTCTTTCCCTTCTTATAGATGGGTGTTATATTTGCTGTCTTCCAATCAGCTGAGACCTCTCCAGTCAGCCAGGACTGCTGATAAATGAAGGAGAGTGGCCTGGTGAGCACCCCCGCCAGCTCTCTCAGGATTCTAGGCAGTGCCCTTTATATGCTGGATGTAGTGCTGCGTGTCCTTTCCAAATAGTTCAATCTTTGTTTCGTCAGTCCACAAAACATTTTGCCAATACCACTGTGGAGTGTCAGTGTGCTCTTTTGCAAACTTCAGGCATGCAGTGATGTTCTTTGTAGCAAGCAGCGGCTTCCCTCCTGGTGTCCTGCATAGACACTCTGCGTGTTCCATGTTTTACGTACTGTGGGCTCATGAATACAGATGTTAGCCAGTTCCAATGATGGCTTCAACTCTTTGGCTGTCACTCAGGGTTGTTTCTTTACCTCGCTGATGAGTCTTCCTTGTGCTCTTGGGGTCATTTTGACTGGGCAGCCACTTCTTGGTAGGGTAGCCACAGTCCCAGAGTGTCTCCGTTTGTAGATCATTTGCCTAACTGCAGACTGGTGAATTTCTAAGGTCTTTGAAATCACTTGGTAACCCTTTCCAGCTTTATGTAAATCAACAATTCTTGATTGTAGATCCTCTGAAAGCTCTTTTTGGTGAGGCATGGCTCACATAAGCATACATCTTGTGTGGAGCAAACTCAAAGAATTTGCATGCTTTTTATCAGTCAGCGTAGCTCTGGTCCACACCTCCAAACTCATTTTCTTAACAAGACTCCAGGTTAACCTGACTCCAGTTAGCTTTTCTGAGGTGAACTCAAGGGTTCACTTACTTTTTCCACTAGCATTTTGAATGTTGAATAAGTGTGTTGAAAAGGCATGGAGGATCAGAATTGGTTTTGTCAATACTCTTGTCTTCGATGACGGTTAGATCACATTTTATGACAAATTAATGCAGAGCACCATGACATTCCAAAAGGTTCACAGACTTTTTCTTGCAATTGTACTTACAAGGGGGTTAAACAATCTGACTGAAAACAGGTCATGCCATCCCACTATGTTCATTTCCATTTTTCAGAATCTAGGTTTTTGGGACTGCATGGACATAGGTGCTTATAATGACAATGTACATTTTGAAGTTGCTCACCCAGATAGTGTCACAGCCACAGTGTCACATCACCTTCAAGCTCACCTCTGGATGAAATGTAGTTTGATAGCCTGGCCCAGATGCTCCCAGTTGCTTAGCTCTATGTCTCTGCAGGGCTCATTGATCCATGAATACAGTCATGGGAATTCATAACAAAGCATGGTAGATGCTGTCTGCCGTCGCTGTTCCCACACTCCAGCTTCGGCAATTAGCACAAATGGAAGTTCAGATCTGTCCATATAAACTGTATAGATGAGCCCCCCGAGTCTTCAATCTACTCATGAAATTTAACAGTAAGAAGGCAGTGGTAAAAGACTGCAGTAAAGAAGAAAATCTGTAACCCTTCAATTGTTGGGGATTTTTCCTTATGCACAGAAAAAGGATCAAAATTACATTATTGAATTACCTTTGAAAGAGCAAATGCACAAATATACAACAAGGTAAAAATCTCTTTTAACTAAAGAACCAGCATGTGTTCCTTCCTGCCAAGAAACGGGCGCAGGCGTATCTCCTTCATGGTTTGATAACCAAAATAATACAAATTGTCTTTTTACCTTTTTTTGCCATCTATAAGACTCCACATGTTGCCATTTCTTGTCTAATTTACTATA
This sequence comes from Trogon surrucura, assembly GCA_020746105.1. Classification (NCBI taxonomy): domain Eukaryota; kingdom Metazoa; phylum Chordata; class Aves; order Trogoniformes; family Trogonidae; genus Trogon; species Trogon surrucura. The sequence goes on from CM036617.1 coordinate 47,187,705, forward strand.
AATGCTCAAAGAAAGCACAGCCACCATCTCTACCTGCATTTTCACAAAAAAAGAAAACAAAAGATTTAGCATATATTAGTGGCTACTGAGTGAGACCCCTCCAAAGACATTGCCACACAGAAATGTCTGGGCATTCATACTCTGAAAAAAACAGGGCACTTAAGAATTTGGGTAGTTTGGCTTCCAAGAATTTAATCGTAATACTGAATACTTAACAGGCGTTCATGCCTTTTGCTCGCTCTTCCTAAGATGCATCACTATGCAACAGTCTTCTAATATCAGGCAGAAACTCTTTTCTATTTTCTGTGTTTTTTCCAGCTGACTATTACTTTACATGTCCTCAGCGTGAGCACAAGGGGAAAACAGTGATGCATGGAGGAAAACAGGCTTGAGTATCATCAGATAATAATTACATTAGCAAAACACTGGCTTTATTGCTCTTCCTTCTTTTCCAGAAAAATTAAAAATCACAGCTTGGAGAGGCTTGTTATTAAGGGTCTACTAGTGCTTCCTTGCCCATACACCACCTCCAGGAGGCTTAGGAGAATCAGACACCTTGAGCTGTGATGAATCACCTTGGTTGTTTTTTTATGTGATCCTAATATTCAGCTCAGTGAAGCAGGATTTTCTGTGCCCCAGGAAAGATGGCCTCTTTCTCGTGTTTCAGATCAGGAGGCTGTTGAAAATGATGGAGAGTAGAGTGAGTAACAGGGAGAAAGTACCAAAAACTTAATTACTGAAAGGTCAAATGAGTTCTGCTTTATCTTCAAACTATTTTTTTAACTCTACGAGAGATTGAATTTGACCATGAAAAAAAGAAGAGAGTGGCAGGAGACCTTCCTAACTCACAGAGCTATTCTGAGGGTAAATACATTACAGCCTGTAAGGCATTCAGCAGCTGCGATAACGACAACTATAGAATATAGATAGATAGACTTCTTAATGCTTAAATGACTCATTTCATCCTAGTGTGGCAGTCCTACACCTCAGCCACGTGTGGGACACCACAGGGAGGAACACATAGGCTCCTTAACCTTAATGGCACCTAGACAAAGATCTTTTTTCCTATCTTGAATATTTCACCTGCCATACTTCCCTAGTCTTTTTTTTTTTCCTCCTTTTAAAAAAAACCCTTCCTACTGTAATATTCAGGTGATTGCAGGACATTTACGAGTTTCTGGTAGGACATATGATGTGAGATACAAGGAGCTTTTTTGCTCATACAAAAAAAACCAAGATAAGCCTTTCCTTCAGAGATTTTAGCACCTAAAAAGATAATGCATAAACAAACCGAACTAACATAAATCTATTCCATGGCCAGACAAGGATACCTCTGCTCAAGTCAGGACATGGCTGGGAAGAGCCGTGCTGGATCTGGATGCTGCAGAGGGACCTGGACAGGCTGGGTCGATAGGGTGAGGCCAATGGTATGAAGTTCAACAAGACCAAGTGCAGGGTCCTACACTTTGGCCACAATGACCCCCTGCAGCGCTACAGACTGGGGGAGGAGTGGCTGGGGAGCGGCCCGGCAGAGAGGGACCTGGGAGTGATGGTTGACAACCGGTTGAACATGAGCCAGCAGTGTGCCCAGGTGGCCCGGAAGGCCAGTGGCATCCTGGCTTGTATTAGGAATAGTGTGGCCAGCAGGAGCAGGGATGTAATTCTGTCCCTGTGCTCAGCACTGGGGAGGCCTCACCTCGAGCCCTGTGTGCAGGTCTGGGCCCCTCACTGCAAGAAAGACATTGAGGTGCTGGAGCGGGTCCAGAGGAGAGCAACGAGGCTGGGGAAGGGACTGCAGGGAGAGTCCTGTGAGGAGAGGCTGAGGGAGCTGGGGGTGTTTAGCCTGGAGAAGAGGAGACTCAGGGGGGACCTTCTCACTCTCTACAACTGCCTGAAGGGAGGGTGTAGTCAGGTGGGGGTCAGGCTCTTCTTGGGTAACCAGTGACAGGACGAGGGGGCGCAGCCTGAAACTGCGTCAGGGCAGGTTTAGGCTGGATCTCAGGAAGCCCTTCCTCACGGAGAGGGTGCTCAGGCACTGGGATGCACTGCCCAGGGAAGTGGTGGAGTCACCGTCCCTGGAGGTGTTTAAGGAGAGGCTGGATGTGGCACTTAGTGCCGTGGTCTGGCCGATGTGGTGGTGTTGGGTCATAGGCTGGACTTGATGGTCTCAGGAGTCTTTTCCAGCCTCAATAATTCTGTGATTCTGTGATTACTATAGCTCAAGCAACAGGAGAAGGATGAGAAAAAACATGCAGAAAAGACAAGATGGGGTGGCAAGAAGGAGAAAAGGTTTATTTGCCATATCCCGTTAATTGAAAGTTTTAATGGCAGTTTTCCAACCCCCGCAATGGAGTAGTTGATACTGCAAAAAAAAAGGATGGTGTTAAAAACACACTGAAAGCTCTCTGCTGCCTTTTGCCGAAGATGAATGCGGTTTTAAACTGCAGCTTTATTGTCTCTTGGCAAAGTGACTGCCACAAAGGGATTTAAAACTGCAAATTCTTTAGTGTAGTCAGACATACTTTTGAAATATAAAGTCTTCTCATGCTCAGGGGATTAGTTTAACTTTTTTTAACATTCATTTTTGTAATTCTTTACTATTTCTTCATCTTGTGTTTGCTTTATGAGGTTATTATTTTTATACATACTTTGGTAGAGTCTTAAGAAGGCTCAGAGAGGCAGGTGTTTGAAATTCTAGGTGCCATAAAGAGACACATAGTTTATTAGAAAGGATGAAATGTGGCATAAATGGGAGTTGCCTTTTGTTGCTTCAATACTCAGCTTGTTTCCCACTGCAGTAGTTGGCAATTCTATTTGAAATGGGGCTACTTTAAGTCCTTCGGTAAGGAAACAGATAGTAACAGTATAGCTGAGATATAGTGGACCAAGGATATGACACTGCAGTTCTGGACAGCTCTGCCTGTCCCATTGTGGGCTTGGCTGTCTCTTGGAGCCACCCACCTTCACTTATGTTCAGAAGTCAGTTGCTCAGTGGAGACCTAGCCGTTTTTTGTGGTTTTTAAATGTCAGGGTATTCCTTTAAAATTCAGCTCACAGGATTTCTGTCAAACTAACTCCCATTTCAGAGTTAGCTGTCAGATAAATTAGAGAGTATGTGTTTTAGAAAACCATCTTATATTAATTGAAAAACCTCCATAGCTGGGACTTCTACCCATAACCCTTGGTAATGTGTTCCAGGCATCATTTGCCCTGCACTATTAACTAATTTTATCTCTTGTCTAGTCTGAATTTATATAAGCTAAATGCCATATTACTGGATTTTAGACAGTTATATTGACAGCCCTGGCTGTCAATAATAAATTTCAACTGGTAACTTACAGACTCATCAAATCATGACTTAGTCTCCTTCAATAAGTTAAACTGACTAAGGCCCTTGAGTCTTTCATTATAAGACATGTTTTCCAATCCTTGTGTTACTCTCCTGGGTCTTTTTTGATTTCTCTGGTCTTTCTGAGGAGTATTCCAACAACAGTGATAAAAGAACAAAAGAGATATTAACTAGAATGTCTCAACGTCTTTCAGTTGAGTGACTGGCAAAACTTTCTGGTAAAAAAAAAGTATCTTCAGGACTTCTGTAAGTTCTTACTCACAAAAACTAGATTTTAAACTAAGCTTTGAATGTGGTTTTGCTACTGACTCTTTCTTCATTTCCTCATTTTGTTGATTTTCTCATTCCATCTGTATTTGGGAATGTACATGCATGAAGTTTTAAATATGGATGTGAAATAACTGCAGAACATCTTCAGATTTTCTGTGAACCATCACTGAACCTTGCACTGTATTCTTACTTGAGTCCCTTTCCCTTTGTTTATTCCTTCAAGCCACTGGGCAGCCAATCCCCAAATATTCAAGTTAATCTTTACCTCCATCTCCCCACGTGACAACTGCATGCCGTCCTGTACAATCTGAATAATTGTGGTCTACCTTCTGTCTTCCTACATATATGTTATCAAAATCACATCTATTAGAAATAGAATGTTTTTACTTGCACCTAATTTGCCAGTATGTTAAGACAGCCCAATCTCACCTACCCATCTCTTTCATTATTCCACTAATCTTCAGATCAGCTATAGGTGCAATCAGGAGGAGGTAATGTTCATTTCAGAACACTGATAAAATTGCTGTACTGATAAAAAAGTACTGTGAAGCCTGAGAACAGATACACTCAGGACCTTGTGTATTACAATTGCTTTGTGATGACTGCCTTCTCACTCACATATTCTGAATGATCAATAACCTAGCATTTGCTCCATTTAACACTCATTGTGCTGATTTTCTGTTGCTTTTATATTTAATTATAAGGTTGTATACCTAGACCATCAAATCAAATGCCTCACTGTAAATATACTTATCTTTATCAGCCAGAGTTCTAACTTCATAAAAAACTATGTGTCGGGTTAGTTTGACAAACAATTCCTTATGATCAGTCTATGTGGATCAACATCAGTTGCATTATTTTCAACTAAAACTCCCTCCCTCTCTCTCTTTTTCCTGTTTTCTGCCTTTAAAATAGCTTAAATGAGCAAAAGGGAGATGAGGAGGTATTATCTAGTCTGTTTTGCAGATATCTGACCTGTACAAGGGAAATACTGACAATATCAATTTTTCTGAAGGCATTTGAACTCCATAGGTGGAAAACACTCCAGAAATACAGAGGATTATTGCCAAGTATTGTTGTTGCTTTTCTTAATGTCAGCCGTTCCGGCTTAAGCGCTGCACTTTAGGAAGGCAATGTCAAAGAATAATCACAAACTAGCAAACAAAGGGAAGAGATTAAGAGCTCAGACGTGTAGAACCTGCTTCTCTCAGCAACTGTGCCTCAGCCCCTGGACCAGCAGTCAGGTCAGAAGCGTATGGCAGGTTTCCAGGTCTTGAGGGCTTCAATTGATGGGCTTTTCTTCAGAGCACTGTCTCCCTAGGGCAGGAAAAATTGGAAGGTAAACAATTAGGTGGCTGCGCTGCACAGGGCTGTGCGCACTGATTAGGAGATTCTGCCTGACACAGAGGGATGTCACTGCCTGCAGTGGTATCTGCCTCTGTCACTATCAGCGTGCGGCAGGTGACACTGTGGAGGATGAACCTTGGCTGAGACGCTGACACAGTCAACGGGAGGCAGCGGAGGGAAGGGGAAAAGGGGGAAAGAGAGCTGACAACTGTAACCAACCCCTCAGTGACTAAATGAGGAGAGGAGGAGTGGGACAGCTGGATGTGGAGTCGGTGTGTCATGGAACAGCTACTGCAGCTGGATCAGTCCTAAGACAAAGAGAGCTACTTAAATCCTCTACCACCACAGCTATCGCATTGAAGTCTCTGACAGAGTCAGAAGATGCTGCCGAGCCTTTGCTTCCACTGTCTAGTCAGAAAGAGCATCCCACAGCTATCAAGAGCTAAAAGGCTGCCATCCTCTCCACCACCCCCACAGCCACCCTGCTACCATCTCCAAGAAGAAGTGAGGCAGTGGACACTATGAGGGCAGCCAGAGCCAGACAAAGGGAAGCGTGGCTGCTTTAGGAAGCTTTTTTCCAGGATTCACTTCCACTGTACCTAGCACGAAGTAATGTATATTGGTAGCCGCATGACTCCTGATAGGCATGGATGGTGCTTCATACAGGAAAGAGGTGTAAATGCACGTACTGTGGGCATAGCGGTGAGCTACGAAAGCACTTAGAAAAGCTGTAGGATATGGCTGCATCCCTTGGGAACTTACTGCATTGATCTTGTCATGCCTGTGGCTTGCCTTGGAAGACTGATCCTCCTTCATTTTTATGTCATCTTTGAGACTGATCAGGCAACCCTTATGGAACAGATCAACCAGAGATATATTCAACAGCTGAAACTACTGGGGTACCAGAAATGTGCAGTGAAGATGTATGGGAATGACCTTTCACTTGCTATAAATGCAATGGAGAGTTGTGGTTTTTTAATGTTTTTCTTTTTTTCTCTTGAAATACCATCAAAAGTGGATGATAATTATTAAACAAAATACAATCAGTAGGAAGGTATCATCTATTAAATTCTGTGGGAATCTTTGGTCAAGGAAGAGAGTAGTACATGAATACTTAATTAATTTCCAATTTAATTTCACTGAATTATTTTTCCTAGACTATGTCACACAATAAGTGACCCTTCCTGGAATACAGACATCTCTGGATTCCTACTGCAAGAAGCAAAAAAAAATAAAATAAAAAAAATCTTAAAATTTACAAATTCTTTCAATCCACAAGTAAATGGAAGACATTTTGTTAAAACCATATTGGGCTTGTTAAAACAAATAGAAAGAATTCTTGCCCCCTTTTTACAAAGGCAATCAATTATTTCATGAATGGCCAGGATGAATTATGAAGATTCACAGATGCCCCCAGTGCAGGGATGAGGCACAGACAAAGTATATCAAGATCATCCCTCAGGCTTGCATGTCCTGTAGAAATGTAATCCACTGGCATGGTTTTATTCTAGAACTGAGTTATACTTCTGCTTTTCTGAGAGACTGAAAACGTGGTTACTTAATGCTTGTGTCAGGCGTGCATGTTTGTAATTCCTTATGTGCTGTGGTTTGACAGTGCAGGTGTGAGGCACCGTAACCAAGATACAGAGCCACGTAAGTGCAAAAAATTGTAAGAGGTGATCAACCAGACTAATGACAACCATTTCTTTAGGGAATGAGGGGAGGAAAAAAAGAAATGTGTTTTTACATCACAGATAATCAGATATCACCCTGGAACTAGAGAAAAAGCTTAACTGGCTATAACTGAAATCAGCTGCTTAGTTTAGTTTAATTCTTGGGGAAAAGTAAAGCAACATCCATGCTCAGCCTGCAGAACTGTCAGTAGCAAAATACTTGCACTACCTGAGGGCCTTCTCATGTTTTCCTGATCAGGTCTAGATTTTTGTATATCATGTTATGTCATTTTCTGCATTATATTTAACTCCGATGATCACCATAATACTGCAAATATTTACCTTTTTTGTTAACATAACCTGTATCTTGGAAGGGTGTTTTGATTCTTTAAAATGTGGCACAAACATTGATTAATCTACTAACTTTATTGATAATTTAGTTCTCTCCTAAATGGCTAGAAAATAACTACATATATGGAAGAAGGCATAAAAAAATTTTACTCCTTTCTTCTTTATTATTGTACTGTAAGGCACTGAAAGAAGAAGAGTGCATACAAAAATCTAGTGACCAAAATTCTTGCTAGTGCCCTGATATCTTTCCGAAAGACCTCAGCTGAATGGAGTCATGGTATGAGAGGGAATAGCACAAAAATCTGACATCCTTTAGCAAAAGTATAAATCCTTACTGTCCGAACACAAGCTTTGGAAACTACATTTGTATAAAGAACGATTTCTTAAAACACTGTGTATGAATCATTAGCTGATAGTCTGTGGGCAGCAGGCTGTTAACTGTTAGCTTTACCTCTTTTTCAACGGTTAGTAACGGCGTATTAAAGGTGTAGAAAACAAGTGAGGTACCTCAAATTATTTTAATTGGAGAAATGGAGGGAGGGGCTTAAAAGATGCTCTGCTAATTTACTTTGTTTGTAAAACCTTGCTTGGAAGCAATGTACCAAAGGATCAAAACAAATAAAAGAAAATCCTGGTAGTCTTTACAAAACCCTAGTTTTTGCTTTACAGAATGGAGACGCAGAACATGGGTTAAACACTATAGCAGATAGCCTGATGCTGTTGCTGGATCTTCTTGCATTGATTTCAGTGAGTTTTCACTCAGAATCCAAATATTGCTTGAAGCTGAATCAACCTTATTTTTCCGTACTTGATCCCTGACAGCTGTTTGATAAATCCAGGAAGCGAGGAGGCAGTCTATCTGTTAAAGGATGGAGTTGGGCATTCAAAGCCTTATGTTGTTGATTTTGCCAGGTTAGTACAACCAAAAAATCAGTCAGAAAAAAAAAAAAAAGCTGGAAAGAATTTATCATGTCCCTTTCTCTCTCTCTGTCTACCCACAAGAACATTTTACACCATGAAGCTTGATGACAGGAGCAGTTTATTAGCGTTTAGAGCGGGTAAAGGGATGGAAAATTCCAGCAGAGAGCAAAGAATCTAAATCCACCTTTGATAAGTAATATTTTTTTCATGTATCAGCGACTGATCTATTTCCCCATAAATGTTTTGATTACTCATACCTGGTAGTTTCTGCCACCGCGTTTTTGCTGAACGGCAAATCAGTATTTTAATTCCCTGAGCAGAAGCTTATGGCTGAATATATTCAGGTAAGCACCAGAAACTCTTTAAAATTTTAGAGAAACTTAAACACCTTTGTGCAAAAATCAATCAGTTAAAAAGTGACTTGCTAGCAGCCCTGCTGGAGCAGAGATTGGTACCTCTCGTTAACAAGGTAGAGCCACTGGAAATCCATCTTTTTTAAAAAGGGATCAAGTTTACCTTAAAGCGTTTTTAAACATAAAGTGTTTCCATCGTTTGATAATAATAATAATAATAAAGTTTATCCATTTACTTCTATTTTATTACTTCCATTCTCTCTATGCTTCTATATTTCACTGATCATGATGATATTCAAGACAGGGTTTAAATTCCTATTTTAAGCATTTAGAAGTCTGACATTTAGGTCTAAAGCTTGTCATTGCAGGCTCTCTTTAAAATAATAAAATAGAGAAAAACAGGTACCTCTAGGTAGTGATTCATTTCATGCTAAAATAGTCCAGATGAATCATCCTCTGGAGGTACCTATTTCTCTGTTAGGAAGCTCAGGGTGACTAGTTCAGACTTTGACACTGAGCTGCTAGACTTCTAAAATTAAGTCAAATGGATCCCAGCCCCAGGGGCTCATCTTCAGACTAGGTCAGCTTGAGAAGTGTTATTAAACTGAATGGTCCACCAAGAAAGACTGAGGTCAATGTGCTACTCATAAAGTGCTCCAAACAAGTGAGGTTTTCGGTCCTCATTAAATTCATACCAAAATACTCATAGGTATTGCCCCTTCATTTCTGAAAGCTTAAGGTGCAGTAGCTATGGTTCAGGGTACCATTCAAAACTTCACAAGCCTTACCACAGCAAAAAGTCTCATCATCTGGCATGGAAAAAGCCAGATTTAGATTAATATTTTGGGAGCTTTAAGCAAACCATGACACTCTCCGTCCTTGAGATGACAGGGAAGTGCATATGCATTACATGTAACAGTTTTCTGCTATGCTGTCTGTAGAATTTATTTTTTTTTCTTTTGGAAGAAGAAATGTTTCTACCTCTCCATATGCTTTCCTTGACTCTGTGTGGGAGTTCCTAAGGAAAGGAAACTCGCTTCAGAAGCCTGTCCAGAAATTAAGAGAGCAGCATCTGTTAAAAACTGCAACTCTGGTGCAGCTTTAATGATGTGGGAGTAACAGATCAAACTTCAGCCTGAGGTGGCAATCCTGAGCTTCCTCAGATGAACATTAAGAAGAGTTAAAATGAACACAGGTAATTTTAGCTATCAGAATTATGATTTTTGTGGGCTATGGTGAACACCAATCAGAATTAAGTCTCATTTTCAAATCATTCCCCAGTGTCCACAAGGAACAAAATGGTGGTTTTTTTGAAGAACCAGATGTACTTCTGTATCTCCAGAGTTGGGAGCTTAGTCTGTGACCTGGTCAAATTGAGGAAGGCAGAATCCATGCCCTGCATCCTCCTTTTGCACTTATTTGTACTTGTCATTCTGTTGTCTGCAACACCTCCTCAGGGCTGTCTCTAGTCATATCGAGGATAAGAGGGTCATTAGGAGCAGTCAGCATGGCTTTGCCAAGGGGAAGTCGTGTTTGACCAACCTGATAGCCTTTTGTGAAGACATAACCAGGTGGATGGATGGTGGCCGTGCAGCAGAGTTGAGCATTAGGGATTGGTATTACCATATTAACCATTTAGATTGTGGAAGTTCAGGGAGGCTTCAGTGAACACAAGGGCTTGTGACTCAACTGCTGTATATATCTATGTTTATATGCCCAGGCCTGGATATGGCTGCAATAAAAATAGGTGGTAAAAGCGAACACCAGTAAAGCGAAGGAAAGAATAGCAATAGTAATCAACAAGTGTGTGCAAATCCCAGAATCAATTTCTTAATGAAAATGGTAGCATTTTAAAAAAACAGCAAAGATTTCCCCAATGCCAAGAGACATTCTAACACCACAAACAGACCACAGAACAATTTCTGTATTCAAAATCCTTTCTTATACTCCAGTGACAGCTACAGAGAGGCAGAGAGAGTGCGAGAGTTCTCTAACATGACTGACTGCCTGGGTTTGGACTCTGAGGGAAGGGCTTACTCTGCCAGGCCAAAAATCGCAGCCAGGCCTTGCTCCCATTAAAATCAATGGTAGCTATCACAGAATGAGAACAGGAGCCCACATAATCATTCATCATTGTTTCCTGCATATACACAGCTCCTTCCAGGTGTTTCTAAGTGTGTTTGTTTTCATTTTTCTTTCTATGCCTTCTGAAATAGTCATGTTAAACAAAAATCATACTCTTGGCTAGACATTCATTGTGAGGGACCAAAATTCATTGTAGTTGCTTCTCTCCCCCTGTTGTCACCATTTCTCTGAATATTCTAGCAAATTTAGTTCATGGCACGAACATCCATTTGGATGGTAAGTTTTAGCAGTCGATCAGAGAAGGAAATTTCTGAATGTAGGAAATGAACCAAGAACAGAAACACACAGCACTTAGAGTCAAAACTAAACAGCTTGGTTGAAATGCCTCAACTCTGATTCCAAATACTGGCAATGGAATCCTCCTCCCCCCAGTAAAAAATTTACTAGCTTAAGTCACCAAACCATGCTTTTAAGAATGCAGGCTGCTTACAGAGATCACCAACAGAAAAAGAGAGTAAATAATTTACTGTGTATGACAGTGATCTCTGTGGTTTTTGGCACATCTAGAACAGAGATTTAAGCTGAACATAGGTTCCAGTATCCTAGTTGATTGATTTTTTTTTTCTCCTACATACAAACAGAGCATTTGTGTTTACAAAAATGGTGTCACTACAGTATTTTTCCCCTGAGAGGAAGCTGTAAGGAAATGACACACTGATTCATAGCAGTAGGACTGTTCTATAGGTCATTACACAGAGGACTGACTGGTCATTTTTTTAATTTAACCTACAGAATCTACCTGTTCCCTTTTTGAAAGCACAGTGTGAAAGAATTCAGTGCAGATGTATAGTCAGCCAGGCTGCATAGTATGTGCACATGGGCAGACTCCACATGCAGAACGTTATTTCTGTTGCTTTCCCTCACCTTTAGTGACGAGGTTTTTAGCAGTGTCTCATGATCAAATCTTTCTTTCTCTGTTGTCCATTTAATTGGAAGAAGAGCCTGGCTTGCACGTAGTTTTATCATAAAATTAAAGCAATTCAGAATTCTCTTGTGGCAAAAAAAAAATCAAGAAAAGCCATAGAAAAACCATAGTAAGAAAAGCCATAGAAAAGCCATAGTAAGAAAAGCCATAGTAAGAAATGCCATAGTATCCTGCTTGTAGGGGGAAAAAAATAAAAGAAAAAAAAAGACTGGGAATGCATTGGATACAGGAGGTAAACAACAGCAATATTTGCACACAGGGTACAGAGGTGGCTACCAAGCTGGTAAAGGGCTTAGAACATAAGTCTGATGAGGAAAGGCTCAGGGATCTGGGGCTGTTTAGCCTGGAGAAGAGGAGATTGAGAGGAGACCTCATGGCTCTCTACAACTACCTGAAGGGAGGTTGTAGAGAGGCGAGAGTTGTTCTGTTCTCCCTCGTGGAGAGTGATAGGATGAGGGGAAATGGATTTAAATTGCACCAGGGGAGGTTCAGGTTAGATATTAGGAAGAATTTCTATACCGAAAGGGTTGTCAGCCATTGGAACAGGCTGCCCAGGGAGGGGATTGAGTCACCCATCCCTGGAGGTGTTTAAGAGAACGGTGGATGTTGTATTGGGGGGCATCGTTTAGGAGGTTGATAGGGCTGGGACAAAGGCTGGACTCAGTGATTTTCTAGGTCTCTTCCAGCTGATACAATTCTATGATTCTATGATTCCATGACTCTATGATTCTATGATAAGAGTGTTGTAGATTCTGCAACACGCCGCCAGAAATTGACGCTGAAATGGTTTCAAAACTCCGTGCAGCATTGGAATGCTGCTAAAAAGGAGGGTGTCCTGGGATCGGCTAGAACGGGGTTAATTTTCCCGAGAAGCTGGGGCGAGGCTAGGGGGAGGGCACAACCCGGACATCCGAACCGAACGAGCCGGGGGGGGGATATTCGGTACCGTAGTGACGTCATGCGCGGTATATATTAGAATCATGGAATTGCCAGGGTTGGAAGGGACCTTAAAGATCATCTAGTTCCAACCCCCCTGCCATGGGCAGGGGCATCTCACACTAGATGAGGCTCTGAGCAGCCTGATCTAGTGGGAGATGTGGGAGAAGTGGGAGAAGGGGTGGAGGGGCGATGTGGCCGGGGGGAGGGGAGCTGTAGCTGCGGGGAGGGAGCGGAGCGGTTGCGTTGTACACCCGTCCCTGTCTGCGTTTCTCCGCTGGCGTTACTGTGTTACCACTGTTGCTCGTCCTCCCTTTGTGCTGCAGCACTGAGCTGCCCTTACCTCCGCCCACCAGGTTTGGTTCTTCCCGATTCCCCGCCCCGGGGAGGAGGGAGCCGGGGGACGGTTGAGATAAGCCTGCACGGGGCGACGTGGTTTGGGGAACTGATGTGTTTTCTCTTCCTGGGATGTTCAAATGTTATTCACAAACCTCAAAAATGAGCAGTCTGCTGTTGTCGAGAGACGAAGCTGCCACAGAGAGCCGTGGGGTAAACAGGAATCCACGTGTACATGTGCCTGGTCTCTAATGGGGTGAGAGAAAGAGGTCTCTAATGGGGTGGGGGAAAGAGAACAAGTGGCTTATCTTTTCCCTAGTCCATTTTCTTCCTTGCCTAGTCCTAGTCTCCCTAATCCATTTTCTTCCTTGAGGAAAAACTGAAGGAGCTGGATCTCTTTAGCTTGGAGAAGAGGAGGCTGAGGGGTGACCTCATAAATGTTTCTAAATATGTCAAGATGGAGTGTCAGGAGGACGGAGCCAGGCTCTTCTCAGTGATGTCCAATGATAGGACAAGGGACAATGGGTGCAAGCTGGAACATAGGAGGTTCCATGAAAACACTGGAAAAAACTTCTTTACTGTGAGGGTGACAGAGCACTGGCACAGGCTGCCCAGGGAGCTTGTGGAGTCTCCTTCTCTGGAGACATTCAAAACCCAGTTGGACGTGTTCCTGTGTGACCTACTGTAGGTGATCCTGCTCTGGGCTGACTAGATGATCTTTCGAGGTCCCTGCCAACCCCTGACATTCTGTGATTCTGTGAAATTACATAAAGGCTAATGGCATTGTTGGAAAATATTTTTGCTTACTCCTTAGGAGAAGAACCAAAGCAAAACATGTGGACTAGATGTTCTTCTCACATTGATGTCAAGTGAGAATGAAAATACAGAATTGTTCACAGAAAGAAAAGTGATGAAAAAATGTTCTTTATGCTCAAATTTCTAGATTGCAGACTCTAAAAAGAATGGATTTTAACATCTAGCGTGGACTTTTCTCAAAAGGATAGGACAACAGAGTCCTTCACTGAGGAACCTTTGTCCTGAAGTACTACCTTTGGAATTAAATGAAATATGTTCAGAGGACATCTAATACATTTGTTGTGGCACTAAAAATGAGAAAAACAAGTCATAAATTTTACTTTGCTTTCTTCGCACTCCAGGTTGACACATTGCCCAACTCATACTGGTAACCGGTGGTACTGAAGATGTCTGCAGGATAGAAACAATTGGTATTTTTGTGACATCTTGTGGCAACTGGTATCATACTTTCGTTTTTTCTTTCAATTATGAAAACTATATTAATGAATCTGGACAGTTTGTTTTTTCCATTTGAGAAATAAAGAACTCTAACCCTTCTCCAATGTATTCAGCACAACTGATTGCTCAGGCAGTATGTCTAAAGTGTTAGGGATACTGATCTAACAAAGTGTCCTGTTTGGTTGATTTTATTGGGCTAGTTCTAGTCTCAACCCTAAGTGAATAGGTTCTCTCACTGTAAATTCTGATAAAATAGTAAAATGCATATATATTGATAAGGAATTTAAATAATTTTGACAAGAACTGTGGCTCTATTGGCATGTGAAAAACCAGTAAAAATTATAGAAGGAGCTGCAGACAATTTAGGCCAAGAAGAACTGAAAGAAAGAATAACTTGAAATGCGTCTTCTGGCTGGCCCCACATTTTTGATTCACTTGCAACATTTGTTTCCACCATTAGGATCTTTACCCCTCAAAGCAATGAGATTTCCTTCCCTTAATAAATAGTCACTGTTACAAGCAACTGCTATAGATTTTGTTCCCTCTATCTTCCTATGAAATGTTTGATTCAAAATGCAGTTAAAGTCACTCACAAACCTGACTGCATCTCTGTAATTACCTTCATTATTGCTCTCTCCAGTGTCCATCAGAATATTACTATATATGTGTTGTTGGGGATACTGCCTCACTGTGGTGTGGTGTGGCAGTGGTAGCCTTTGTTCATGAATCTAGTCACAAAAGAAAAAAGAGGAGAGGAGAGGAGAGGAGGGGAGGGGAGGGGAGGGGAGGGGAGGGGAGGGGAGGGGAGGGGAGGGGAGGGGAGGGGAGGGGAGGGGAGGGGAGGGGAGGGGAGGGGAGGGGAGGGGAGGGGAGAAGAGGGAGGGAGGGAGGGAGGGAGGGAGGGAGGGAGGAAGGAAGGAAGGAAGGAAGGAAGGAAGGAAGGAAGGAAAGGATTTTGGATGGCTGAGAAGTGAGGTGAGGGAGCACACATTTTATCTTTGCAGCTGCTGGTGGCATTTTACAAGGGTTTCTGGATACCGTTTACCCTGGCACACGAGATTTGACAGTACCAAAGTTTTTCATAAGAATATCTCCCAAGAACGCAAACGTCTCCCTGGATGTTCCCAAAGTGCTTCAGTCACAGTTGAGCATGGACAGCCATAGCCCACTCCATAAGGCTCTGCAAATAAAACATTACTCTTTCCCTTTCCACAGGATGGCTGAATCCTGGAGTTCTAACCTGGGAACTTGTCAACCTTGACAAATGAGAGAGTAGTGAAAGTTTGTCTTCAAGAGCTAGCCAGAGATGCTGAGACCACCCACTCAGACAAACCCGTTTAGACTGAACTGACTGTACTGACTGGTGCTTTAGTTCAATTTCCTATATGCAGGCAACTTAATGCCATTTCAGATGTTGTAATGAAATTATTGGGTAGAGAGATGGTCCTATATGACAGATACCGAACAAGACCTGTGGACAGTCTTTCCCTTCTGAGGGGACAGCTGGAAGCCAGAGGACATACTTGTAGAAACTCTGAACTGTAGTTCAGAACTAGTGGAAACATTCTCCACGTCTTTTTGTATCTTATGCAGTTAAGAGCAATATTGTGACTAAAGGACTCCTGTTACTTGTTCTCACCATCTCCTTTTGGCAAACTTCAAGAAACACAATGTACAGTGCTTATTTAAACAAGTTTTTGACATTTTAAAGAAAGTACATGCCTCATGTTTGTTAATTGCTAATAAACACTTGTTATTTAAGAAATTATATTAAAATGTGACATTTCTAAATAATGTAAGACATCTGCTGAAGCAAAGAGACGTTTTTTAAATTACTTATCAAACAGTAAACATAGTTTACTGCTGGATTAATTTAAAAAGCACCAAGTAAATGATAGGTCTTTATGAGCTGTCAAGAAGTCCTTCAGCAAGACTAGTTGGTCTGTACCCGTCAGCGTTTGTTGTCATCTTCCTTGCTTTCCTGTAGATGGTTTCTTCTTGTAGCTTTGTCTGCCTCTCTTTCTTTGCTCATTTTCACAGAATCATAGAAAGCATTGGGTTGGAAGGAACTTTTAAAGGTCATAGAGGCCTAAACCCCTGCAGCAGCCAGGGACATCTTTGACTAGATTTTGGCTCTTCACTCTCTCCATTAGCTTTTGAGTTGATGATCCACCCGTCTTATGGCAACGACGTAAGCTAGAAAGGCAGTAGCTCACCCTGACACTGCCTCTTTTTTATGTTCTGTTCCTTAGGCCTTGACTAAAAAAAATGTTGACATAAGGAATTAAGAATATTGTTTATTTAAGTGTGAGTCCGACAGAAGTCAAACAGGTGAGAGATTTGGATACAGTTCCTGAATCAGGTTAAATGTTGGGGTCTCATCATGTCCTTTACTGTATTCTCTTTCTGCCTGTAGCTCCATTTATAAGCTGTGACTGGAGGAACAGCTCAATAATTTTCTTTTATGGAGACTGTGAATGCAGAACTCATATTTTCCCTATATTATCTGAGTGGAAGGTTAATTTTTCAGATCTTGCTAAAGCAAAATTGCTCCTGTGCAGGTTTCCCCCAATGCAGCATTCAGCTCACTGCCTAAGGTAATAGAGGTAACAGAAAATTAAAATTCTGTAGAAATCAAATGTACAGGATGAGAAATAATGAGGATAAGCAATTCATATCCCGGATGGGAAATAAATTTAAAAAATATGAAATACAGACCATTTGGCTAATTGACTTAGATTAAGTAATATTACTCACCACTTCATAGGCAATATATATTACAGAAGAACAGAAAATATTGCAATTGCCAAGGTAACATTTTCTTATTTCCCTAAGACAGTCTTCCAGCACTTTTATCGGAGGCTGTTGTATTAGATCACCAGACTTATTACCATTTTAAAGGTAGTCCAGAACCTTTTAAAGATAATTTTAATAAACCACTTTGGTGTCATCATCTCCCTATATGATCTGGAACTCAGCCTTGTGTTCTAAAACAATAAGCTTCTACAGCAGTAAGAATGCCAATCCAGGCTACTGTGTGTGCCTTCTCAGTGGAAGTTTGAGCATTTCTTCTTAAGGACTTCAGGAGGAACATCATGACCAAATACTGATGTCTTGCAAGCTTAAACTGTGGAATGTAAACTTTTTAGAATTCCACCACTACACTGAATGAGTTATGCATGCATGAGTAGGTTGACCTTGACAGCTGCTCCTTAGCAGGACAAGGGGATACCCCTTCTCAGCAGGACAGGGGAGAACTGGCATGGGTCAAGGTAAAGACTGGGAGCTCGCTTAGCAATTACCATCACAGGTAAAACACACATGACTTGGGGAAATTTAAATTAATTGATTGCCACCTAAAATAGATTTGGATAGTGAGAAACAAAGGCAAATTAATACAACATCTTTCCTCCCTGCTTTCCCAGGCTCAGCTTCACTTCTTTAGTCCAGACTCTTCCAAGCAGAGCAAGGGGATGGGGAATGAGGGATGAGCCAGCCCATAGCTCCTCTCTGCCCCTCCTTCCTCAGCACACTTGCCCCCTGCTCGACTGCAGGTCTTCTCCATGGGCTGCGGTTCCTTCAGGGCATATCCACTTGCTCCATCATGAGGTTCTTCATGGGCTACAGTGTGTATATCTGCCCCAGCATGGGCCTCTCCTTGGACTCTGGGGAAATACTTGCTCCACTGTGGTCTTCTCCAGGGGTTGCAGGAGAACCTCTGCTCCAGCACCTGGAGCAACTCCTCCACCTCCTTTTTCCCTCACATTGGCATCTCCAGGGAAGTTCCTCACGCTTTTTCCCCCTCAATCCTCACTTCTTGTGTCGAGGTTTTTTCCCTGTCTTAAATATATTTTTCTTGACTTGCTGCCACCTTGCCCGAGGGTCCCATGGTGTGTCTGTAATGGGGCAGCCCTGGCCTTTCCTCGCAGTGGTGACCCTGCAGACCTCACCTCCCCACCAGTGGCCATTCTATGATTCTAGGATTGTAGGATTCTAGGATTCTATGAATATTCAACAGCACTAAGCTCCTTTGGTTAAGCATCGTTTTAAAGCATATGCTACTTTACTGATATTTTTATGCCATCTCTGGAGGACATTAGAAAAGCACAGAACAGGGTGCCAGCTACTTTTTTTTAACTGTTATTTGTATGACTTCATAAAGTTCCCTCTCTTAGATAAGTGCCTAAAATTCCGTCTGGTCAGCGCAAATAGGTTCCCAGGGGTCTTTTGAAATTTGAGCTTAAACTGGCCTTTTCAAGAAGAAATGAGAGACAAAACTCCAGAAGACATGGTGGAGACGGGAACGTTTTTTTAAACAGCTATTTATAAATTTCTATTTCATGGCAATATGTTGAAGCTGCCCAGAAAAAAAAAGTTGACATTGCCGAAGGTGCGTAATCATGTGAGGAGTACTTGTGTTTTGTAACAGGAGAATAAAATATTTTTGAATACTCTTTGCTTCTAAAAATACCTGGATCTTTTACCAAATCTTCTGGGAGAAGAAGAAAAAATCCCGATTACAGGTTTCTTTATAACAGTCAGATTTCAATAGGAAGACCTCAAATTACAACGTAAACTTCACTTATGACAGTATTTTTAGGCCCTGAAAATATGTACATTAGATGTACTTAAAGCCAGAAGGGCTTTAAGTACTTCAGTCATGAAGTTAATTTTGCACTCGTTGAATTACTGTGAAATATTATCGGATATGGCACACTGCATGTATCTTAGATATGATATATTGGAAAGAGTGTGAAGAAATGTCTACTCAGACATTTCATTTTCTGACTATCCCACCACCAACACATTTGGAGTTTGAGAGCTGGAAGTGTTATAGCAGGAAAGCCAGCTTCTCAGAAATGTAACCACCAGACTGTCCTGTTCATTTGCTTAAGTGATGGCTGCGTTTTCAAAAGCTCCCACATAGGTAAATTGTGAAGTGGAAAACACTCAGCTCTGAAATACTCCTGTGCAGCTTAACATATGCTACTGGATATCAAGTGATTTTTAAGATCTGTACACTTTCTGAAAGGGTAGTCTTTCTGCAAGTCCACATGAGAATCTGGGCTAGAAATTAAATGTGTTCTCCGTGGTACTAAGTCTATAAACTCAGTGTTCTGAGAGAAGTAATAGAGATTAAGCCACTTTAGTGAGAAACTATTCTTGCATGTCTAATACATGGCACATTATTTTTTCTTTTGAACTCCTTTTTTTCAGAACGTTATCTCCAGGGTGTCCCACCTAAAGCATACAGAACAGTATAAAGACCAAGCAATATCTGGGGTGATTCCACTCGGTTATGAAAGACTTATTCTATTCAGTCCAAACTGGTATTGAATACTTTATGTGCTGAGGTATAATAACATAGTAACCTTTTATCCAAACTCTCATCTTGCTCTGAGTATAAACACAGAATCAGCTCATCTATGGAAGTGGTTTTCTTGGTCCTTTATACCCTCCATCCTTCCATCTGTAGGGGAGGGAGGGAATCTACCACATAATGTGTAATTCTCCTTACTTACCGCCACATCTTTATTTCTAAGAGGACCGTGTCTGGTTTCCCATAGAGCTTCTTTAGAGAAAGTCTCTAATTAATTAATCTTCTATGTAAACAGTCTGGACTGAGACTTCTGAGCAAAACTGATTGGCTATTTCCCACCTGGAAAGTAATAAATTGTGAAAATATAATTTTCCATTGAAATTACTTATCTGGTACTCACAGAGCAGAAAAAAAATACACAAGATTTTTCTAGTGAAATAAGACTTTTCCCAAAATCCACAAGAACTATTTTTTTTTAATTCCTTGTGGCCGTCTTCTATTCCATGAGCTGGATTCCCTGACCAACGTGTGTCACCTTTGCCAATATTTCTGGTGGGATTCCTTGGTAAGAAAGCAATTTAGTTTTTGCTTTTGCAGGATCCTTATTAGTGGACAAAGGCTTTGGGAATAAATGAAAACTAGCGCTAAGAGAAGGGAAGATTTATTTGCTTCGCAGTAAGACCAGAGAAAAGCCTCTCTTCTGGTAAAAGCAAAGCAGTCTCTGTTTCAGTCAAATACCCCTTCTCCCCACTTCCTAGCATCAATTTCCCTTGTTTTTGCTGTGCAATACACTCACCCCTCCCACGAGCTGGCTGGACCTGACTGTCACCATCACAGGAGAACTTACAGCCTCCTGCAAACAGAGCACCCTACAGCTTCTGCCTCCCCAGACTTACCAGTTAGGCCCAGTACTATCTCTATGTTTCCAGGTGATGTGCCCACCAGTTCTGCTGTAAGGACTGGATAAGAACTCTCCCACCCTAACAAGAAAGTAGCAGACATTACTCTGATTTCAAAAAAGTGGGGGAAGTGTGGGATCCCCAGGGATTAAAAAAGGATTTAATTGTCTAGTGTCAGAGTCAGGGGAGGTAGGTGAGAGAGGTAGTGGGGAGAAGACAAATGAATAGTACTCTGTCAATTTAGCATTACTGCTGTTTTCTATTCTAATACTGGTTTGGAAACATAACAGGATCACCAAAGGGAATAAATACACTTTAGGCTTATATTACTTTTAAATTTACTGAAGAGATATATATGAAACTCATGTTTGCTGGGATTTAGAACTTTCTGATGAATACAAAAAGACACGCTGTAAAGTAGCTAGTAGGACAGAACAACATCTGATCACAGCCTCGGTGGAAGTCCAGACTGCTTTTTCAGAGCCTTCAGCTAGAAAGCCAACTCTAATCAAAAGTGATGTCTCAGCAGAAATAATACATTTAAAGATGAGAATAGCCATGCTGAAAGGAAACTCTGTTTTAAAAACAGTGAAACCTCAAGACAAATTTTTCTGCAGTCCGTCGATGTCAACACAGGATATTTCAGCAGTCAGAAAGTAAAATGCATTAGGCATTCTCAAATATGTTATAAAAAAAAATGCTAATGATCTTTAAAGTCACTTTAAATTCAGGAAATTGCTCTGGCTCTTTTTAAGATGATCTAGCAGCGTGGTGGAAGATTCCTTGCAGACATGAGCATCTAGGTGCCACACAGACCAACTCTGAGGCAGCCCAAAGGGCAAAATAGCTTTGCAGCCCCAGGAACAAGATGACAAGCATAATCGCCCTGAGTCCCCTTGGCTTCCCCTTGCCCTGTCCTACATCTTCTGCCATCCTGCACTGAGCACCACTCAGACAGTGTCTTGGCCAAGACTAAAAAAGTCAGTTAAGACCAGCTGACATGGTAGCTGAGAGCAGTCATTGCCACATAGGAGTGATCCTGTTCTTTAAAAGGATAGAGTTACTGGTTTGCAGAGCCTTTATATTGTGTGTCATAGTTGGCATCAGAGACCATAGTGTGTTTGGGTGCTTTTTGTACTCCTAGTGTGGGTCACATCACCTGGATGACATATTTAACTATTTCCACCTTTCAGGAATTGCACAGTAACTCTAGGAGCAAGCACAGCAAAACTGACATCCAAACCTTACATCTTAGTATCTGGTCCTTCACCATGACAGATGATATCACAGTGCCAACACCCACTTCCATTAGCTTTTCTATCTCCACAGTAAACTGGAGAATTTTAAAGCAGAAGACATTACATACACACACATTATTAAAAAATCGAAGACATTTTGCAAAAAAAAAACCCAAAACAATTTCAGCATTTAGTAGAATACAGAATGAGATAATGTTAAATTTTACTATGTTCAAGCTCCAAAAGCAGCATAGTAGCACCTAGCAGTCTGTCTGCCTTTCATATAAACAAAGTGGGATCAAGTGGTTTGCCCAGGATTCACATTCTGACTATTCTTTCTGTTTCTGTTCTGAGACTAGTAATTTTGAGAAGTGTCTGTGCATTTCCTGAAATAGATTTCCAGGACTGACTAAATTTTTTATATGTGTGAATGTACCTGAATTAAGACATATCCAGTTTGTAGCCAAGCCATTGCGTAAGTATGACCATGCATTCCCAATAAGATTCAAAGCAGAAGTTTGTATGTCTTAAAAGAAGATGTAAAGTCTTCAGGATCATAGTATCCTATTCCAGTGAATGAATTTTTTAAGACATGCTTGATAATGGCAGAGGAAGGCAAAGCTGTCCCAGGATAGAGGTTTTGAAAGAGAACTTGTCCTCTGTATACCAGTGCCAAGAACCAGACCTCTGAAGTGGATCATGAGCTCCTCCGTTTGTCCTTCAGGTCTCTTTGGGAAACATAGTTCAGTGAGTGAATTATGGGCTGTACAGGTCACCGTATCAAAACACAGTAGCAAGAAGGGGCAGCGAGGCAACTCTCATTACGGGCAGCTCACAGTGTATCTTGCAGAGACCAGACTGCTGAAGTTAGTTTTTTTCAGTACAGGCTCCATTGCAGAAGGTGAAACAACTAACTCCTTCTCTCTTATAACCTCTTGCAGCTATTTTTTTTAACTCGATCTCTGACAGTAAATGCAATGACAGCTGCAGGAGAAATAGAATCAGTGAGGTGGAACGGGAGCACTTCTTGAAGTTGTCATAATTAAATTATAGCCATTACCAGAGTAAGCAGAAAAAGCTGTAAATCATTCTAGCGTACAGTTCTGAACACGATTTGTAAGTTTTCTTCCTAATTCATTAGTTTCCCCACATTCACATGGCTAATTATAATTACTCCAAAGGAATTATTAATTAGAAATTATTTTGCATTAGGCAATTGGAAGACATGAAGCTCCCTCCTGAAATAAAAATCTATAATGACATTACAAATACTGCTACATTTTTTTGCAGTAATGTAATGTGATTAGCTATTACCAAAGATACACAAGTATGACTGAGCAAACTAATTAACAATGCTGTTTAGCATATCTTTTTATTCTGTTAATACTCTCTAATTTGTTCCTTCCACAGCATTTTTATTTATGGGAGGAATACGTTTTCTTATAAGGATTTTTTTGTTATGAAAACGTGTTTTTATTTTTAAGTACCTTTACAGGTTTTTTGACTAGTTTGAGAAGTTCAGGCTGGAAGGGGTTAGAATTAGTGAGTGAGATCTTTCCACATGAAGTGGTGGAAATTGTTTCAGACACCACAGCTGGATGGTGGACTCAGTATTTCTTTCTGAGGTCTTTTCCTCTTCCCATCACCTTGCTCCTACATTTTTCTCCCTAGTGGCAGAGAAGGAATCCTTTTCAGACAAGGGCACAGTTGTATAAAAAGGCTCTAGAGTCGGGCCCTTGTATCCTGGGGTGTGATGAGTGTTCTTGGTTGCCTTATTGTGACGTTGAAGAAAAGCTGGATCTGAATGCTACAAGCTTCAAGAAGAAAAGCTTTGGGTCCTCATCTGAATTATATCACTTGAGCCCATACCTATTTAAAACTGTGTTATTACATAGTGGTCTAGAATAGCTCAAGAGGATAATCCTTGCTTAACAGAAAAATCGCATGATAACTTAATCAGCCTTTCCCATTTGCAGTGTAGGCTGTCTGCATCAATCTGCATTGTTAATGATCCCAGAGAGTTCAGAAGGAAGTGTGTTACGAAAAAGAAAAAATAGCTAAGATAAAAAACTAAGTCTGTGATTTACCAGGAAGACAAATCTCAAAGGCAAATACAGAATGTACAGTAATCATGCTAACTCCAGACACTAGACGGAGACTGCTTGCCCAGTAGTTTGATGCCACTTAATATATACCATGATGGAGACTTCAGGATGTCATAGAGACATAGAATCATTGAATCATAGAATGCTTTGAATTGGAAGGGATGTTTAAAGGTCATCTAGTCCAACTCCCCTGAAGTGAGCAGGGACATCTTTAACTAGATCAGATTGCTCAGAGCCACATCAAGCCTGGAAATATTAAGAGAGGTAGGGCCTCCACCACCTCCCTGGGCAAGGTCTTCCAGTGCTTCACCACCCTCATTGTAAAAAATATTTTCCTTCTATCTAGTCTAAATCTACTCTTTTAGTTTAAAACCATTACCCCTTGTCCTTTCATAATAAGACTTGCTAAAAGATTCTCCACATCTTTCCTGCAGGCCCCCTGTAGGTATTGAAGGGCCACAATAAGGTCTCCCTAGAGCCTTCTCTTCTCCAGGTTGAACAACCACAACTGTCTCAGCCTTTCCTCATAGAAGAGGTGGTCCATCCCTCTGATCATTTTTGTGGCCTTTCTATGGACCTGCTCCAACAGCTCCATGTCTTTCTTGTGTCAAAAATTCAGAGGTGGATGGAGTACTCCAGGTGGGATTTCACCCCACCTCTCAGAGCAGAATAGAGGGAGGGACTGACCTACTGGCTACCCTTTTGATGCAGCCCATGTACATTTGGCTGGGTTGTTCACCACTGCTCCCAAGTTCTTCTCCACAGCACTGCTGACAATCCCTTCATCCCCCAGCCTGTATTGATAGTGGGGGTTGCCCTGACCCAAGTGTAGGAGCTTGTAGTTGGCCTTGTTTAACCTCATGAGGTTCACATGGGCCCACTTCTCCAGCTTGTCCAGGTCCCTCTGGATGGCATCGTGTCCCTCAGGTGTGTCAACCACATCACTCAGCTGAGTGCTGCCTACAGTGTATATGTAGCGTAGTTTTACAGAACCTTGCTTGTAGTCCCTGAGACAACTGGAGCAGGAGGACAACCCTTCAGGAAGGATCTGCCTCAGCTACCCTACTTCCAATACCAGAAGCACCTTTTGCAGGTGCAATCCAAACCCTTATTTTCCACAAAATGTGTGGGAACAGGTAGTTGTAGCAAAATTTTCTCTTTTGTCTGCAGCTACACCATAATATGTGCCATCCTGGCCATTAGTAAGTGCTGTAGACAGCATGGGAAGCATGAGAAATCATGCTCTTCTGTCAGCAGTAAATTGTATTATGAATTCCAGACATCTGTCAAGCAGGGCATAAAAAATTCACATGTACCATGATGGGGAAGATGGCCAAGTGCTTTCTGATTTACAAACTCTGTAGCTGTGCCTATTTGAAAAGGCTTATAAGAACTGTAAATCAGTGCATTTTGGTGCTTTATCAACGGTCAAAGAAGTTACATTTGAAAGTAAAACAAATACAGAATGGAACCAGGCTTCTCTGGAGCAAAGCAGTTTGAAAGTAACTGATGGATAGATGGATGGTTGGATGAATGGATGGATGGATGGATGACACAATCTATCTCCAGGCAGGCTCATCAGAGCGTTAGATTACAAATAGCATAAAATCAAACTCCCTCCTAAATTTTTTAGTTTTCTGTGCCCTGAAAACACAATTTTTCCTAAACTTCTATTTGCAGTAGCAGTTGTAGCTGATTGTTAGAGCTACAGATCTTTACAGTTTTGACTAGTTGTTACATTTTTAAAATTAGAAGAAGTAGCATTAAACCAGTACACAGGCCAGATATTTTACCTTTTCTACAGTGAAATAAAATGTTTGCTCTCTGTCTGTGTAGTCTGAGAGTTCAGAATTTTTCTTTAAACAAAACATATCTTAAATATCTATTCGTATTTATATGACAAGACTCATATGGAAATACATCTTTAATGTCTCTTCATAACTCAAGAAATTATGACAGAATTATGTATAACACTTTCATTGATTTTAATGAAAACTCTTAGAGGCAAGATTTGAGGTAAGCTCATCCCAAATCCAGTGTTACCTCAAAGGGACTGGTCACCACTGCACCATCTTGATCAAAACCAGCAGTGACTTGCATGTACTTATTCAGTTGCTTGTATGAGCAGTGGTTGGCAATGAACACATTTAAGTGAAAAGCAGGGTTCTGTGTATCGTGTGGTTGAAGCATGAATGTAATCTGGTGTAGTAAACAGCACTGTATCATACCATAAGTTAAGTTCTAACTTAGTCTTCCAAGTAGTTAAGATTTACCATGAAGGTAGCTTAGCTATTCTAAAAGGCATTTGGTATTTTCAGAACCAAAGGGGTACAGACCATGAACATGACATTTTCAGAGACATGAAAGTAAAAAAATCTCCTTTCACTGAAGTCCCTAAAAAAGCCTCTGAAAAGATAGAGTGCAAAAGAGAGAAAACTTTTTGAATTTGAACTCGTCACCGCTGCCCTAAACATGGGTCAGCTACTTGAAAGACATTTGATTTTCCACAGGTGCTGGAATTTCAACACAGAACTTCTAAAGCTGTGTCACCTGGTAGTTCTCACTGTAGAGGGCAAGAAGGATTTGAAACCAAGTATTTGATATACTGTAAGACAGATGCACAGAAACTTTTGTGAGTTTATCATTTGAGATTTTACAAATTTTTGTATTATTTTAATCAGTGTTTGCTTTAACTTGACCTGAACTGAGTGTGGTTCAAGATAACTGATCAGCATCAGGAAATGCTGTTGCTATGGGTATGTCAATCACTAAAATAAGAGTTCTGGCACATGCTGGCAAAGCCCAGATAACCACCAACTATTTCAATATTCCCCTCCAGAAAACAGTATCTGCTACTACTTATTTGCACTCAGGTTTAGAGGCTGGTAGTAATAGAAGCTTGTGCTGCTGATCGCTATTTCTCCCCGCTCCTTCTTTCTCCCTCAGAACTATTGGTATGGCAGAACCGCAATGTGGGAATGCAGTCAGACACCAAGGCATCTTAGGAAGTTTGTGATAGTGCAAGGCATCTTCCTGGTTATCAAGGGAATGCAGTCCCAAGCAATCGTAAGCATTATGAGGTGTGATCTCTTCTTGAAATGAACTAGTTTAATTTTAAAATCAATTAAACTCCCAATACTCCTATAGAAATTCAGTATCAGAACCGTTTTGCTCTGATCATTTTAACTTCTGTTTAATTCCAATTTGAATTTATTCAAGGCTACTTTATATCTGTTTACTCTTGTGCCAGCACTGTACTTCATCTTAAATAGTTCTTTAATCTCCTTGATGCATTTATAGAGATCAGTCACATCCTTTCTAAAATCAGGCTAGCTTTGCTAGGCTAAACACATCTTTTTTAGTCTCCTCTCACAAGGTTTCTTTCCATTTCCACAATCATTGTAGTAATCCCTTTACTGGTTCAATTTCTCTTGAAGTTGGGCAATCAGAACTGTAGACTGTATGAGGTCTAATTAACATCTTTTATGCAGTAGGAATATTTCTGTGCCTTTTATTGAGAAGTTCTCTACAGAACTGTATATGTTTTCTACAACTCTATCTCTGACATCCTGTGACAGCACTCAGACATTATACAATCAATCCTCTCCCTACTCCAGTTTCCTGGTGATGAGCTCCCATTGGTTTCATTTCTAATTCCCTCAGCAGTGTAGATTCCCTCAGCTCTAGCCTTGTGCTTTTGACTGTATAGAAAAATATCCCATTTCTGATATTCCAGTCTAACTCTTCTTGTACAATACCCCAAACGTGTTAGCGTTGTCTCCTACCCTTGTAATATCGGCATAATTTTGAGTGTCAATGCTATTAAATGACAACAATAAATAAGATGAACCTCACAGAACACTGTTCCCTGTCAGTAGAGGCTATTTTTGACTTCTCCTTGAAACACACTTTGTTCACCTTTCAGTTGTTTTGTCAATCTCCATATCAACTGCTTTGCTGAAGTCACACAAACTCTCTGCACCTTTTCTGTCTGTAAAAATCCATTTTTTCCAAGTCAGCTCAATGTGCCACATCCACCTTTGATGAACACATGCTTAGCATTATTCTGTTTGTTTAAATGCCTCTTATTTCTTCCTGGTTAAGTCAGTCTCATAAGTCAGATGCCCAGATCACCTAATTTTTCTTAAATATAGACCCCTAACTTGCTACTTTCTAGCAATATGGTACCCAATGTAGTTTGCTCAAATTACTTAAAAAAGGTTCCTCTGTCTGGTACTTTCCTTTTATTTTATGGGACGCCCCAAAAGAACATAGGTAGCACCCAAATGGTTTAATATCCCCGAGCGTGCTCCAGAAATAAAGGAGGATATGCAGCCCGCAAAACCCCTAGCTTCTTGGCAGGCTGTCCACATCAGATATCCTTCAGTGACCCACAACAGAAGCCTTAAAAAACCTGATACTCTTCAGCTTTTTCCCACCTCAGGCTTTTCGCAGACTATTTCCAAAGCACTTCTCTACTGAACTGTAGCTCAAGAGTTCCCTTGAGGTTAGTCCTAACCTCTCTGGCAGAGATAATCCAGGTTCATACAGTCAGACATAAATACTGCAAAATAAACAAAGTAAAATAATACGTGAATAACACACATATCTAAAATACTCCAAGAATGATTCCGTGGCACAAACAGTGGAAATACCATTATCTGAATGACTTAAAAAATTTTAAAAACATGGGAATATGTATTAGAGGATAATTCTATATTTGTAGAAAAATGATTATTTCAATTCCGTAGCTCTGAAAATGGCTGTGTGATTTAAAGAGATGGGAGAGTTTCAAAGTATTTCATTATTACTAGTGCTTGTATTGAGAATAAAATACCAAAACCAGAGTCCTTTTATTTGAAGATTAAAATTCCAGTGATTTCATGTCTCATAAAGATCCTTTTACTTTTTTTCCCCTCAATTTCACTTGTTTGTCTGGCATAAAAACTTATTTCTTCTCTCTGTGTAGCACCACAAGAGTGCCTCAAGGAATTTAACCAGAGAGAGTAAGACAGATGTGTTAAACAGATGGACACCAAAGAAGTGGCTTGGTTTCTCCAACAATGGATGTGAAGGATTGGGGAGTAAGTGGAAGAGTCTTGGCTGGATTGAGCTGGGAGGAAGACTTTTATTGTAGAGGAAAGCAATAAAATCATGTATTCTACTTTGATAAACTGATGCCTTAACCATCAACCTTTCTATTCTAAGTGCATATTCCTCACAGTGGCATGCAACTCAAAGCTGCCTTAAGACATAAGCAAGCACAAGGCACTGCAGTCTTACTTCAGCCCTTAAATTTAACAGATTAAACACAAGTGCACACACTTACCAACTGAATGAAGTTGCAACCTTACCTTCTTCTAGCAGTACCAGTGGCTGCACTGCATTTCCTTTGCTACATGACTGGAGCGAATGTGCAGGTATACAGGTGTGTGATGGGTTTGAGTCTGATGGGGTTCTGGCAAGTAGGGGTAGGGTTGTGTGGGATGACTCTTGCGAAATTTCGAGACTCTCCCCCACCCCCAGGTAGGAATTTGACCTGCCTCTGGCCAGGGCCAGGCCAATCAGAGCCTCTGATTTAAGAAGTTACCTCATTGTTCTCTGTCTCTTTTGGTTTTGTCTGGTCTTCATCTGTCCTGTCTTTGTGTTGGGGAGTTTTATTTTTTTCTGTTGGAGGAGGGGGAGGTGAGAGGAGAACAAAGGAACGGAGTCCTGAGAAAAAAAGAGGGGGAAAAGAGTCCCAGAGGAGAAGGAAAGGGAGAAGGCTGCCAGACCAGGACCTCTCCCTGGAGCCCTGTGGTGGTTGAGATAGCAGGAAGATGATTGCCTGCCAGATGAGGGGATCAATGGTGATGATGCATTCAGGATGCGGTGGTACATGCAGAGACCCATGTGAGAAGGGTAGAGACTGAGCATCAACAGGGGATATGCCCAAAGTGACTCATGGCTCTGAGGGACTCATGAGGAGGAATAGGATTGCCTCCTGTGAGGTGAGCACCATGCAGCATGAAGGAGAGAATGCGAGGAGCCCTCTTTCTCAAGGAGGAGCTGCCATGGATAATGAGTAATGATCAGATGGACTGCACCCTCCACCCCCTGCCTCCCTTTTCACCAATGAGAGGGAGGACGTAGCCAGGAGAATGGAACAAATGGTGGTTGGGGAGAGTGTATTTTAAGATCAGCTTGTATTTATTGATATATTCCTCTCATTATCCTACTTCGCAAATGGTGGTAGTAAATTAAATCTATGTTTTCTCCCCAAGTCTCTCTGGTTTTTTTACATGTCATCTTGGAGTAGTATACTATTACCCTTCTTGTCCTTAATCTCAATTTTTGAGCCTTTTTGGTTGAGTTTTCTCCCTCCACATCCCTGTGGAACTGGGAGTGGGGGGAGAAGTGGGCGAGGGATCTCGTGGTTCTCTGTTGTCGTCCCAGGCAGTTGGCTTGAACCATGAGGTTGGATTGAAAATGATCTCTAAGGTCCTTTCCAGCCTAGGCCATTCTATGATTCTATGATTCTATGACTATGTGGTGTCACATCCACGTATGACTGACAGTGCCTGCCTGGTAACTTTAGGTTTGCCATTCATGGTCCCTACACTATTGATATGGAACAAAAATAGTAGTGAAATCCTCATGGAAAAGAAAGTGACAAAACCCCAGCTTGGGCAGGAGAGGTTGGGCCAGATGACCTTGCAACCTCAACCATTCTGTGACTCTGTGAAAAAGTGGCTTTATGTCCAGCTGTGTGAGTGCATGTGATTGAACACCTATGCCTTATTTCTCAGAACAATTGAGGCGTGGACAAGGAACAGGTTTTGGTCCAATGTAGTGTCCAGGAGTTGTAGTCTGCGTTTGGCGAGGTCTAATACAAATGGTTTTGGTGAGGTCTAATACAAATCATAACATTACTGGATTAAATTACTGCTTTGAAAAAGTGTAATTAATTTTCTCTATTAACTAATAGATATAAAAAAATTTCTAACTTCAAATTCCCTGATAAGACTAATTTATAAAGGGACAGAAGCTCAATGTTCCATTGAAAATAAAGTAATTTAAAAATATGCTTGATTGGCCACTTAATGATGGATCTTTCTACAAATCGCCAGGTGTGTTTGAAAATCCTGGATGTAGTCATGTATACTTAGAGGTAGCATGATTATGCCTTTTTCTAGGCTTCACAAAACAAGCTTTGTACCTTTTCAAACGTGTTTCACTAGGCTATTCCCGAAGTCTACTTCTTGTTCTTCATGTGCTGAGCACGAGGTATATATGCTGAAGTATGGAAAACTAAGGCAGTCTGATTTTTTTCCCGACAGCAAGATCTTTTCAAATAGGTCAGAAAAAGGGGTACGCAAGGAGTATATCCTGTTTATGTCTAGGTTTTCAGGATAAGATGATGTAAGTCATTACAAGAAATTAGCTACACTACACCTTTTTTAATTATCTCTCAGAGGTTACATCATGAGCTTTGAAATATTGGAGTTATATTGGGTTTTTACTACAGCTTAATAAGACAAAACAGTCTCCATTTCTGAAAACGGATGTTTTCATTCTCAGATCATGCCTACACAGATGAATCAAAAGCTATTAATTACAATGTGAAGAATCATTTAGCCACATGATCCTAAAATATGTATATCTTGAACTTTATAAGAAAATACTGACTGAACTGCCTACTACTGTTTTAACCAAAAGTATTTACTTCCTCCATAGGATAGCAGAGCCATGCTTTAATCTAGAGCAACACAGGGGATAGCTCTTAGCATCTTTGAAAACAGACATTTCTGATCATTGTCTAAATCAAAAATCAAAAATGAAGCTGTAGATAGTTTTTCTCTGTGTCTTTCCTACACATCAGACCTATCAGTCACTTAATCAGCACTAACGGATCCCTTGCACCTGCACTCCACACTGCACCTAGGTACTGAAAAGATAAGCAAGTTTGAAGACAGCCAGCTAAATTGAAAATACCACCTGTGAAGAGAAACTAAAGGAACTAAAGCCCAAATGCTGCAGTATCTGTACTGAGTTGCCAGTTACTTCCTGGGGAGTTATGCACAAGAACCTTCCTTTTAATATCCAAGGTGTACAAGAGTGTGTATTTCTTTACATAGGTGCCTTAGAGGAAAGAAGCTTTGAACCAGGTAAGGTCCCTTCTAGTAATTATGTACGACAGATGTTGATGCCTAATTAACTCAATAGCCAAAGTAGGGGGTGGGGAGGGCGAGAAGTGAAGCAATGGTATTTTTCAGTACTGGAACAGAGTAGGCTGGGACATGAGCTTTAAATTTAATGTTGGAAATTACTTAAGAATTCTTACAAGACTTGGTGAGGCAGAACTACCTTGGCCTGGCAGGAACTGCCCATCTCGATTTTGGGGCATGTAAACAGGATATCCATGTGCCTCACAGCTGTAAGAGTGTTGCTACATTATGCAGCTTGCTCTGCATGAGTGTGTGAGATACCACAACATTGTAAGCATGATCAGCGGAGTCAGTGTGAATATCTTGGTGTGTTTCATCCTCTGTGTGAAAAAATAGGGAAAACAGCTTTATGTGAAATGATACGAGTATGCAGTAGGTGGAAGAGCATCAGGTGGATATTGAGTGGGAAATCAGGCTAATGGTAAAGTTATAGGCATCTCAGGATATAGTTTGTGTTTTATGTTTGCTGCAGCAGCACCGTTTCCTCTTTCTTTTCTTCTAGTCTACTTTCCTTTCTTTCCCTGTGACCATTTCCTTGCCACTCCCTCAAACCTCTTCTTGAAACCGCCGTGAAATC
Source organism: Trogon surrucura (assembly GCA_020746105.1). Taxonomy (NCBI): domain Eukaryota; kingdom Metazoa; phylum Chordata; class Aves; order Trogoniformes; family Trogonidae; genus Trogon; species Trogon surrucura. The sequence goes on from CM036617.1 coordinate 47,219,911, forward strand.
TTTAGCTTAGGTGCTACTGACTCACCTACTTCCATTTCTGCCCCTTCTCCCTAGGTCTTACATTCCTAGTCTTGTTCCAGGCTAAAAAGTGAGTAAAGCCAGAAAAAAAGGTGCAGACAGCAAAGCTTGTTGTTCCTGAATCAGCTGGGCGATATCCCTTCTCCCATTCCTAGGTCTTTACGTACTCTTACATGCCTGTAATAGAAACAACAGGAGGCAAGGACTGTGCAAGCAGGAGATCGAGATGAGCTGTTCAGACTTCAACAGAGGCAAACTATAGTTTGCCATCACTTGCTGTCCATTGACCTGAGCTGTGGTCTACACTCAGTATGTCTGTGTTCCTGTAAGAGGAAATACTGATACTAAGGTTTGGCCACAAACCCCACAAACTTTCCAGGTGCCTGAACAGCTGCGGATAGCTGTAGTTTGGCTATAGAGGTCTGTAGGTTCCTGGATTTCTCTAACTGGTCTTTCTAGAACAGCCAACCCACATGGCTAGATTTAAGAGTTCCATCCTTATTTCATGCCTGAAACTACTCAGATTTGAATTTTTCCGCTGATGTCTATGGTTGGGTTGACTTTACTATGAACTAAGGTTTATTTAAATTTTAATAAACCATTTATTTTATAGCATTTTCCCCGGGATTTTCAGCAGATTCTAAAGTGTCAATTAACTTGACAATAAAGCCCTTTCAAAAATAAAATAAAGCTTTATTTAAACAATCAAATAATCATTTAAATTATAAATGAAGTGGAACTAAGATTATTCCCTGTATTTTCACTAGTAGAAGAACAGCTGAGAATTAATTGAATCAGTTTCTCTTCAAACTGATGGAGGGAGTTCTAAAATATCCTGCTTTAAATCTCCATTAAACAGTTTCAGATGTATTCAGTGGAGCCAGCCAGTGCAATTTCTAGCCTGAAGAGGTTCCACAAGGATTCTGGGACCCACTTAACACTGGAAAGATGTAGGTTTAGTTCTTGGAATTACCTTTGATAATGAGGCTGACTTTCTTCCCTGGGGATGGCAAATGAAACTATAGTAGGAAAAATGTCTGTGTCTCACTCCTCAGAGATCTCCCCAAACTGTAAGAAAGTGAACAGGTTGTTTCCTGATTGCTAGTCAGTTGGGCAAGAGCCAGCAGCTAGAAACTGCTGCGACTTACAGCAGTGAAACAGGGATCAACCAAAGAGAGGAGAAAAATGTTGTCACAGTGAGAGACAGGGAGCGGAAAAGAGATTGATGAGATTTCTTTTTTTTTTTTTTTTTCTGCTCCCTGAGGATTGAAAAGGCCTTTTGTCCCTAACTCACAAATTAGAGGTTTCCTAGAGGGTTATCTGAATTTTTTTCTCTTCCATATTGAATTGTATAGGATTATTCCAGTTGCACAGTAGTAGTCCCTCATACAGACTATGTTGCCTAAGAAACATTGAGACAGTTGCTGTAAGGCTCAGCGAAAGACATTGGGATGCAGTAGAGAGATTAAGTAGTATATATGAGTTTATTTAGAACTTCTCTTCAGCTATCCGCTGGAGAGATCAGAGCTCTTGTGTTTTGTCTTTTCAATTTATTTAGTTGCTCATCTGTTTAGCTGGCACACTTCAGGTGCTTTGCAGACAGTCCAAACCATCTATGTTAAATTATTGTTCCAACATTCTGTGCAAAATCTATAACCACTTCTTTAGGTATCAGGAAGCCCTTCCTCACGGAGAGGGTGCTCAGGCACTGGGATGCACTGCCCAGGGAAGTGGTGGAGTCACCGTCCCTGGAGGTGTTTAAGGAGAGGCTGGATGTGGCACTTAGTGCTGTGGTCTGGCCAATGTGGTGGTGTTGGGTCATAGGCTGGACTTGATGGTCTCAGAGATCTCTTCCAGCCTCAGCAATTCTGTGATTCTGTTTGTGATTGTGTGAAATGTGTAAAATTAGAAGACTGTTTAAAGACAAAAGCACGTTTGCCATGGCAGGAAACTCTGCTCTACAGTATTTTATTAGAATACCTCAGTTATTCCTTTTCCCAGTCCCATCCTTAAAAATATCACTTTCTATGGCACTACTTATAGGTCACAGACATTGACAGCCTCATTAAAAGTTGTGGACTTTGAAATATCTAAGTGTTGATACTATTTCATTTCAAAATGGCACCGCTTTTTGCAATCTAACATTTTAACCTACTACTCTTCATTCCCCTGTCCCAACAGCCGTGTTCTAGAAAGTCCAACAGAAACACAAGAATTATGATTTAGGGCTGCAACTTCACCTTCTTTCCATCTTTTCAACTTCTCTACATTTGCTACATTAAGATATTGCCTCATTTGCAGCAAGTTACATAAAATGTTGTAATACTTAGCGAGTCTTGTAATAGCCAGGCAGGAGTGAGAGCTGTTTTACCTTTGGCTCTTAGTTTCTCAGCATATTTTAGTTCAGAGATAGACCCCCTTGAGGAACATTTTCAGTATGTCATACTGGGAAATACTTTAAGTGTGCACACAATTATAGCTCATTACAACAGTGGGAGTCATTTGCCTGTCTGCTTTCTCAGTCTTGATGTTGAAATGAGACTTCACTGTTATTTTTGGATTGATGAAAAAAAAAAGGAAGGATTTATGCCAACATTATATATATTTAGAGGTGTGTGTGCATCTATGGCATTCTCATATATACACACTAAAAATCTAGTGAGAAGAGGACATCAGCAGTGTGTTATATAGCTCCAGCTTATGGCTCCAATTGCTGTATGTCTACAAGGTAATATTTTGTTACATTCACTTATATATATTAAACTGCCTTTTATTTTCTTTGTGAGCCTCTGATTAAACCGGTATGTTTTTAATCTCTCTGTGATTAAGCACCAAAAGAACAGTGGGGAGTCAATTCAGTTGCCTACGTGCCATTTAGTGCCATTTGAAATGCTCTAGGATACCTGGGGCGTTCAGATGGGGCTGGCAGCCACAACATCGGAGACAGAAATACAGAAGTGCCATTCTGGAATGAGACCTGGATGCCAGATGGCAACCCTAGAGCATCCCAATTGCTGCTGCATGCCTGTGTGTCTGTGATTAGGATGAGAATCTAGTGAACTTTAGGGTAGCTCTTACCTAAAACTGATGCCTACATCCACGCTATAGTTACTGGATGGAAACAAGTGGCTTAGAAACTTACATTTAGGCAGAAAGCACTTTGAGTTCTTAGAATCTTCTAGTTATTTGTCTGTATTAAATAAGCAGTGAATATATGCACTTAAAACTGGCTTTAAGTTTAACTCTGTAAAGCCCGTAACCATCTACAAGAGTTTAAAAGTTGGCTTCAGCTCTAGAGTTCAGTAGCTACTGCTATTTGAGGTGACTTAGGCAAATCAGGACAACTGCATGGGCATGGCAGGTGGGACACAGAACCTGTGGGAAACCTGCACCCTTTTGGAGCAGCAGCTAGAGACTTGGCCACTGACAAATGCTGTTAAATTTCAAATGGCACTAAGTAGTTGTGTGTAGGTGACTGAATCCCACGTTTCATGTGAAGTAGGTGTTTAAGCTCTATAGTAATCAGCGGAGACTTAACGCTTGATTCAGGCAACTACGCATGCATATACCGCTGTCTGAGCTGCCCCAGGTTGCCTAAGACATCCTCATCCCCTTGGGGCTGGCCTACAAGAGACCCTTGCCTTTCCTCAATGGCCACTGTAGATTAGGAGAGATACCTTATGGAATCAAATGGCTTCTGTGTAGTCAAACAAATTGAGCGCCAGGCCTTCACTCACTATACTGGGAACTAAAACTGTAGTGTAGTCATATAAAGTTTTGTTCAATATCTTCATCAATGACCTGGATGAGGGAATAGAGTGCACCCTCGGCAAGTTCGCTGATGGTACAAAACTGGGAGGGGTGGCTGACACCCAGGAAGGCTGTGCTGCCATCCGATGAGATCTGGACAGGCTGGAGAGCTGGGCAAAGGGGAACCTCAGGAAGTTCAGTAAGGACAAGTGTAGAGTCCTGCATCTGGGGAGCAATAACACCAGGCACCAGTACAGATTAGGGGATGTCCTGCTGGAAAACAACCCCATGGAGAAAGACCTTGGAGTCCTAGTGGACAGTAAGTTGTCCATGGGACAGCAATGTGACCTTGTGGCCAAGAGAACCAATGGGATCCTGGGGTGCATTAAGAAAAGTTCTCCTCCCCCTCTACTCTGCCCTGGTGAGACCACATCTGGAATACTATGTCCAGTGTTGGGCTCCCCAATTAAGAGAGACAGGGACCCACTGGAGAGAGTCCAGTGGAGAGCTACAAGGATGATCAAGGGAGTTGAACATCTCTCCTGTGAAGAGAGACTGAGAGAACTGGGACTGCTTGGCCTTGAAAGGAGACGGCCAAGAGGGGATCTAATTAACATATATAAATATCTGAGAGGTGAATGTCAAGAGGAAGATGACAATCTCTTTTCAGTGGTGCCCAACCATAGAACAAGAAATAAGGGGTTTAAGCTAGAACATAGGAAGTTCCACCTCAACATAAGGAGAAACTTTTTCACTGTGAGGGTGACAGAGCACTGGCACAGGCTGCCCAGAGAGGGTGTGGAGTCTCCGTCTCTGGAGACTTTCAAAACCCATCTGGACGTGTTCCTGTGTGGCTGCCCTAGAGGATCCTGCTCTGGCAGGGGGGTTGGACTAGATGATCTCTAGAGGTCCCTTCCAATCCCAAACATTCTATGATTCTAAGACAAACCATACCTAGTGCTCACCCCTCATCCACCAAGCCACTCATGTCATCATAGAAGGCAGCCAGGTTGAACAAGCGTAATTTCCCCTTCATAAATCCATGCTGACTACTCCCATCACCTTCCTGTCCTTCATGTGCCTGGAAATGATTTCCAGGATTTGTTGCTTCATCAGTTCCCCAGGGATCAAGGTGAGGCTGACCAGCCTCTAGCTACCCAGATTTCCCTTCTGGCCCATCTAGGGCAATGTATTCCTTATTCCTTCAGTCCTCAAGAAGTCTTCCTAATCACCATGACCTTTCCAAAATAATAGAGACTGGCCTCACAATGCCGTTGGTCAACTCTCTTAGCACTTGCGGGTGCCTGCCAAGAAGTCACTTGTGTATGTCTCATTAATTTCTGTGTTCACTAATCTGATCTTACTCCACTGAGGATGAGTCTTCCTTGCTGCAGATGTTGGTTCTGGTCTCAAGGGCCTGGAATTTCTGAAGTTCAGTATTAACAGTAAAAAAAGAGGTGAAGAAGGCTTAGACTGCCTCAGCCTTTTCCATGTCCTTTGTCACCAGATTCCCTGCCCCATTCAGCAGAGTCTCATATTTTCCCTATGCTTCCTTTCCTGATTTTTTGCCACTGAGGTCTCTCAGCAGATTCAAGTCAGGTGGGTTTTGGCTTTCTTACCACAGCCCTTCATGCTTGGAGAACGGAAGAAATCTAGATGGTTAACCTGGATTAGGTAATATTTAGGTGGAATATGAATCCTTCTTTTAGCATGATCGTTTCACGTGAAGCCTGATATATAGATTCAGGTTAATTACCTAAGTTATACAGGCCTGAACCTTAAATCTGCTTTCAAGTTGCAAGAGTTCTGCAGTTTTATTAGAATTGTTTTCTCCTATCTACGTCACGTCCTATTCAAATTTACGATGCTGTACACAGCTATTACATTACAAATAACTCGAAACAAGAAAAATTAAAGCCAGCTTGTTTGTGACTTGCTGCTGTTACCTCGTCAATGATCCAGGTCCTTTTTGTTCTGCCTTAGGCTCCTATCAATCTGATGGATCTGGAACACTGTAGACAGTCAAGTGTAACCACTACAGATGCAAAACTGTAGAGAGGCATAGATTTCGATACAATGCCAAAGGCAAACGACATGCAGGACACTCAAATATGATTGTGTTGTGTTTTAAAAAGAAAACCACAATATTTTTACGTGCACATGGAGAGAAGAAACCATTAGAAATTAATACAAGACCAAAATTTTTTACAATGATAAATAAAAAATGACAGGGGTATTACTATGCAAGAGTTCATGCTGAATTCTACCACAAGCTGGACTTTTTTACTGTTCATGAGTTTTAGTTAACTAAATTAGACTTTCTGCTCCCACTAATTCATATCAGCTTAGATATTGAGCTAAACTATGTAAATCTTACATTAAATAATGTCGCTATTTGAATACAAAAGGCTGTATATTTTATAAAGACAGTATCTGTATCTGCCTATGACTTGCTATGCATATACTTTAATCAAGCCTAATTTTGAGGAAGAGCTCATGATGCATTATAGGGAGTATATCTAGCTTTCACTCACTTTTTTATATGCTACAGATACTCTGAGATGCATGCACTAGGTAAACAGACACAATCTTTGCAGTTACTAAATAGGTAAGACTGCTGAGTTCGTGTTCCAAGGATCGTTCGTGTCCCGTTCCTGAAAACCTATACACTATATGCCCTATACAAAACGGGTGAAGAAAAATATGTAGGACTCTTTTCTTACCATAATTTTGCAGGTGCCAAAGGCTTGCCCAGGATGCCTGGACTGCTGAGAAAAACATAGTGCCTAAACAGGTGCTGATAAATTGCACGTATGCAATAGGACCACCGCAGATGGTGGTCATAGATGTCATGTTTATGGTACCATTGGTCTTCTGTGACCACTAATCATGATGTGACCAGCCTCCTGTGCCTACATAGACTGATTTGGTGCCCTGCACACAAAGCAAGACTCAGCAAACATTTTTTGTGTATGCACTGAACCGTGTATGTGAGATTTATCTGCCCAGGACTATCATGCCTCCCAATCAGTGCTGTGCCTACATCCTCTATAAGGCAGCCGGTTTCTGTGTGATGAACATTCCTGCCAAGACAACATGCTGATTACTCAGAACCTGGCTATTTTATGTTTTCTTGTCTTTAATGTCAAATCCAGTAATGGAAAAAAAATAAAATAGTAACCCCATATTTCTCACTTATAGAAATGTGTGGACTTGTCATCATTATCTCTCGTGAACCCAAGTATGGTAATGTAGTGTCGCCTTCTTTTATGAAATAACAAGATTCTATGACACTTTCTCTCAGTATTTTTTTTCCCAGAACACAAAATGGCTTCAGTCACTTACAGATGCAATTCTGAATGACCTGCCCTTTAGTATTGACTCTGATTCTCTATCTATGAAAAAAAAAAACCAACCCAAAAAACTGCATGGCAGCATTTTAACTCCTTTCTTAACAGACATACTTTTCACCCTATACAAGAAAGGTCTTGATTTGACTAAATGGGACAAATGGACAGCTATAATGAAAAGACATAACCACAACATCTGGTGTACTTCAGACATAAACAAATCTGTGCCTGAGGGCTCTCTGTTTCTTAGTACTCCAGCAGCCTTCTTTGGTAGAGCCCCGGACTTCTGTTACTTTGTCTTTTTAGCTTTTTGAAATGATGCAGGCACATTAACAGTTGCAGTACTGTCAGATGAGCTACAAAAAGAAAAATGCCAGCTGAAGTCATCCCCTATACTGGTAACTTATCTGTTTACCCTTAGAGAGTGCATTCAGGGCTGAATTCTACCAAATACAACAGTTGATGCTTTAGTGTCCTTCTGGTCCCCAGCTGCCTCTGCAGAGGGAGATGGCTCTTCCATGGGTCCTGTGTCCTACCTACTAATTCTATGCAGAGTCTCACATACCTTAAGAATTCTCAAATGGGTCTAGACATCCATGTGTGGGCAAATCATTGAACCTACAGAGTGGTAGTCAGCTGCACATTGCAGACAGCTCCATTTAGGCATCTCGGTGTAAATGTTTACACAAAATTTAGTTGTTTAAGTTCCCATTAGAGTCAGCAAATATCTGTAGTTTGTTTCAGTTGCTCAGACATAGCCATCTGGTGCAACATTAGTGTTCAAGACATACTCACAAGGATGGCAGATATGACAGGGAAGACTTTCTGTTTTTCTGAAGGAGCAGCTGGAAGCCAGGTTTGATGGCTGACATACAGGTGTGTGACTAAATAGAGCGTCAAAAGTCACCTTAATCATCTCAGAGTACCCTGACAAATTTTCCGATGCCACTTCAGAAAGGCACAGGTCAGTTGTCAGTAATGTATCAAACCTACTAGCCTAGATGTCTTGGCAATCCTAGGACACCTTCAGGCTAGGCAGGATACCCTACAGAATCCCAAATGAAACCTGATGTCTACGCTTACACAGCTGAACACCTCTTCATTGTCTCTGAGGTCTTGACTTAGACATCTACTTCATGCATTGTCATCTGTTTTTAGGCATCTCAGGAGATGAAACCCATCTACGATTTTTCTGTCTTGGGTAGCCACAGTGTGCTGGTAACCAGCAACAAGAAAATCAGTAATACTAGTGACTAACAAAACCAATTGCTCCAGTCCTCTCCCCTATTACAGTTTATTAGCCCACATTTTAGAAACTGGTATTAAAATGTAACACTGCAAGGGCTCAATTCACTTGCCCATATCTGGGCTTCTAGTGCCATTTGAGATATCCTCAACCAAAGAATCCTACCTATTCTCCGCACTTAGAGTAGTGTGGGTTAGTTTTAGGTAGTGCAGTGTCATCCAGCCCATCCACATGTCAAAATGCTCTAGGGACAACTCATATAGCAATAGATATCTATGTGTGTGCAACTGAATTGAGACCTAGATGGTAAATTTTACATATCTAAAGTTACTTTTCTGGAATCCTAATCTCGATGACCCTTGTTCGACATCTACGCTTAAGTTAGTCTTTTATAGCAACCATATGCAAAGCAGTTTCATTTTCTTCATTGTAACTTTGCACATTCAGGGATCCGTGATTCAGTTGCAATTTTGTTCCAGGCTGAAAGAAAATTAAACAAATATCTGGATAAACATTCCCCTTTTTTAAAAACAAAAATCTAAACAATCTGTTATTTAAAACTGATGGAAGACATGTTCTTTGGCAAGATCTTATTGCTCACACATTTGTAATTTGAAAAGTATTCTGTTCTTCAAAATAAAAATAATGGTCAATAATATGGTTAACATTTTTATATATTTTTATATGTACCAAAAATAACAGACTGTCATTTACCAGGTGCCAGTTTCTTCTGGACAAGTGATTCCCAGGAGGCTGTAATCCTTTGGGCAAGAGACTGTTTTGTAACAATAATTCATCTCTTCTAAGCAACATTTAGTTATTCTGCTAGCCTACCGCTGTACATAAAGGCACCAATGAGATGGCTGGATCAGAAGAGCTATGAGAAGAAAATAACTCTTTTGGGGCAGGGTAGCCCCAAACTGCTCCAGGACACTGTCTTGACTCTGTATTAAGTAAATTTTTTGTTTGTATTTCTGTAATAATTATTGTTGATTTCTGTAATAATTATTGCTGATCCATAATCCCAACCCAAGGTGATTTTCGTAATGGTTATTAAGACATGTTTTGATCTCTGAACATGCATGTGCCTTTTTGCTTTTGAGTTTTCAGAAGAATCAGAAGAAATCCAGTAAGATTTGGAAGGCAAAATGAAATTAGGAAACCTTCTCTCTTGTATTTCCGTATAAGGGAAGACCCCAGGCTGTCTTAAGAATTCAGAGGGCCAGAATACAGAACTTCTTGGAGGGCTATACCTTCCTGGTCAGAGACATGGCCCTGCAACAAGCCAGTGTTGTACGTGCAGTTCATGAAGCCAGTCACACCCTGCACAGGCAACATAGAATTGCGGATCAACTGTCATAGAATCATAGACTCATTCAGGTTGGAAAAGACCCCTGGGATCATCGAGTCCAACCATTAACCCTACCCTAAGCCCATCCCTAAATCATATTCCCCAACACCATATCTAAATGACCTTTAAACACATCCGGGGATGGTGACTCAACCACCTCCCTGGGAAGCCCATTACAATGTCTGACTACTCTTTCTGTGAAATATTTTTCCTAACGTCCAGTCTAAACCTACCCTGCTGCAATTTGAAGCCATTCCCTCTTGTTCTGTCTCTAATTACCCATGAGAAGAGACAAACACCAACCTCTCTACAATGTCCTTTCAGGTAGTTGTAGAGAGCGATGAGGTCTCCCCTCAGCCTCCTCTTCTTCAAACTGAACAACCCCAGCTCCTTCAATTGTTCTTCATAAGATTTATTCTCCAGACCCTTCACCAGCTTCGTTGCCCTTCTCTGCACTCACTCCAGCACCTCGACATCTCTCTTGTATTGACGTGCCCCAGACTGAACACAGTAGTCAAGGTGTGACCCCATCAGTGCTGAGTACTGGGGGACATTCACCTCCCTACTCCTGCTGGTCACACTATTTCTAATACAAGCCAGGATTCCGTTGGCCAACTGTGCAAACATACACTCTGGAAACAGGTCACATGAAGTTGTCCTGCCCTGGTGTGCTTGAGCACAGCCTGTGCCAGCACTGTATCCCTGCATGCTTAGGAGCCTCTGCTGTTGGACCTCTTAAAAGTGTTTTATTGCCCTGAAAAATTACCAGCTGATGGCTTCTGGGTCATATTGTGAACGGAAGTCTGTGTTGTCCATTGCATATAGATTTCCTGTCATCTTTGTGGAGGCATATTTGTTGTTATGCATCCACTAAGACACTAAAACCTTTATCCTGATGCTTTTTGAAGGGTCTGCTATTCAATGCAAATTAGTGAGGATTATGTGAAATTGCAGGCTGTGATTTACATACCTCCATGAAGGGCTTCTTTGGGGGCTGGGTACTGCTGCTCGTGGCTGTTAAGATCTGTCCTGAGCTTGTGATAATAGATACTTCTGCAGTGATTGGAGAGAAATAGATGGGAAACATCTTCAAACTCTCCGAACAGCACTCCTGGATTATACTAATGCTCTGTCTCTGTTTGCTTTTTTTTCTCCCATATATGACACAAAGCAAACACCAGGTGTTTTAGTCTTCAGTACACTGCCAGCCCACAAAGCAGAGCGAAAACAAGTAAAAAATAACACCCTCAGCTTTTATTCTATGTGTATTTCAAAGTAAATAAAATTCATATGTTATGTACTCTCCAACCCTGAAACCCAGTGTAACTACTAGAGTGTGCTGCTTGTGAGTTGGCCATCACAGAATCACAGAATCACAGAATGTTAGAGGTTGGAAGGGACCTCAAAGATCATCTAGTCCAACCCCCCTGCCGGAGCAGGACCACCTACAGTAGATCGCACACAAACGCGTCCAGGCGGGTTTTGAATGTCTCCAGAGAAGGAGACTCCACAACCTCCCTTGGGCAGCCTGTTCCAGTGCTGGCCATATCCCAGTCTTTTCCTCGAGTCGGGTAGATGAACATTTTATCCACTTCAAAAAATTAAAAAATGACCCTGTCTCCTTCTTTTATTCTCACAAAATAATCATGGTATGCTCTTAACACTCAGACATCATTCTGCACCAAAACATTCTCAGGGACAACTCCAGTATTAGCTGTCTAATGCTCTCAGAAAAGTGAGTGGCACATGTCTTTTCCCTAGACACAACTCTTTGTACAATACCATAGAGTGACTAACTTAGGAGAGCTGAGAATTGGTCCTTGATTTTAAAATCTGCTCTGTAAGGCCTGAGCAGAGCACAGAGAATAACCGAGAAAATTCTGGCTTGAGGCCTTTCTATTTATTAAATCACAGCTAGATTAATACATCCCTATCCCACCCCATGGCTTTCCTCAGGCCAAACTCACATTAAATTCCATGGGTGATTTGTCTTGACTAAGGATTAAAGCCCAATCCTCCAAGGTATTTACATCTCTTGGAAGTACCAGCACCCTCTGTTCTCACTGAATGCTGTATGAAAGGATGGCACTCAGCCACATGGAGAGATACTCTTAACATTGCAGGATTAAACCCCCAGAGCCCAGAATTCTTCCAAACATCTCCTAAAAGAGCAGCTGCATTCAGTGTTAATGTTGCTGCTATAGGGTTTCACTTTTTGACATGTGTCCAAAGCAAGCTGCTAGTACAAGAGAGTTACCAAAGCCAACACGACGGTCTTTGTTCCTAGACATTCTTTCATATTCAGGCAAATTTAGATGGAGCCTAGACACTGCAGACACTGGCAAAAAAAAAGGCTGCTTAACAGCATTGATTTTTTGTTTTGTTTTGTTTTTATGCTGTAGACAGGAGAAGCGAGTTTAATATTTTAAAGGGAAAATTATAGAGAAAAGGTAGACTTTTTCCCTGTGAAAAGCACCTGCTTCAAAAAATGTTATGCATCGGGAACTTAGTAATGATACGGAGAACTCTGAGGACTGGGATGCAAATCACAGGACATAAAGCTTCTGCAATTCATTTTGAAAGACAAGAGTCCAATATAAATCCTGTGGATTTCATCATCTACTGCCAGCCAACGCTTTTATTCATGAAATATCATTAGCACTATATAAGGTAGATATGTTGAGCCAGATCCACAATCAGTGCAAATCAGTACATCTCTGCTAAAACACTGAGAAACAACTCCCATTTATGGCAGCTTGGAAACTAATGCTCTGTCTTTAGACATTAACGTAGCTTGGCAGCGGGAAACTTTGTAAATACTACTAATGAGTCTTATACTGATCTTACTAAAGAGGTATTTAGGTTGTGATGACTGTTTAACACAGTTCATAATTGCAAAAGCACACAGACTTACATGCATTTTAGTGAGTTTGTGTTTTATTCTGCCAGGTGTGAACTGGCTAGAGGAAAGGATTACAGAACAGATGCCTGCCAGTGTGGAAGGAACCCAGAGGAGTAGTCCTCAGCACTAGCAAATTCAGTGCATCCTCTGCAGGTCACATCTCATAAAGCAGGTGCAGCCACACAGCTGCAGAGATCTCTTCCCTTCTTCACGCTGGAGCTGTTTCTGCCTTGAAGATCTCTGGATGATTTAAGAGGTGCAGTGGTTTCATGTGGTTGCTATGCCAAGACAAGATTACAACTGTTAAAACAGACAGAAGCGGGATATACCAGCATGCATTAGCGGTGTTTGGTCTACTAAGGTATCTTTCTTGTAGGTAGCACTAGCTGAGGTGCCAAATGTAATATTCTTTTAATAATTCTAAATTAGGGTAAAATGAAAGTGCAAACAGATAGAGCTCCATCGTAGATGTTTATCTGTGTAACTGATACATCTGAAACACTACCACCAGAAAACAGCAGCTTAAACTTCTGCTGTAGCATTGTTTGTTCCATGGTGTTTGCAAGGCTCATAACTATTTCAGACCTTGGTTCTCTGAATTATCTGCGCTCCAACCAAAAAAAGCCAACACGAGCCTAAGTGAGTGTATTGGTTTGGCCTGGCCGGATTTTGGCGGCAGGGGAGCTGCAGGGTGGCTTCTGCAAGAAGCTCCTAGAAGCTCCCTGAGTTTGATAGGGCCAATGCCAGCCAGTTCCAAAGAGGGACCCACCGCTGGCCAAGGCTGAGCCTATCAGTAAGGTGATAGCAGAGGAACGCCTCTGTGAAAAACATATTTAAGAACGGGGAAAAGAACTGCACCACAACAGCTGGCACAGAGATGGAGGAGTGAGAATCTGTGCAGACACCAAGGTCAGTGAAGAAAGAGGGGGGGCTGTAGCCTGTGGGAAGCCCGCATCCAAGCAGGTTGCTACCAGAACCTGTAGCCCGTGGGAAAGAGGAATAGCCATGCTGGAGCAGGTTGGCTGGTGGGAATTTTGTGATGCTGCAGGGGACTCACGCTGGAGCAGTTTCCCCTGAAGGACTGCGCCTCAGACTCACGAGGGGTGGGCTGCCCCTCGTGACGTGTCTCACGTTGGGCAATTTGTGATGAATTGCCCTTCGTGGGACGACTCACGCCGGAGAAGAGAGCGTGAAGCTTGTCTCCCGTGAGAGGGACCCCACAATGGCCCTGGGGAAGAGTGAAGAGTCCTCCCCCGGAGTGAAGAAGCGGTGGAACCGACGTCGGATGAACTGACCGTAACCCCCATTCCCTGTCCCCCTGCGCCACTCGGGGGGAGGGGGTGGAGAAACCGGGATTGATGTTAAGCCTGGGAAGAAGGGAGGGATGGGGGGAAGGTGTTCTGTTTTTAAGATCTGCTTGCTTTTTCTTATTTCTCACTACTCCTCTCTGATTTGTTCTCTTAATAAATGTAATTAATTTCCCCAAAATCGAGTCTGTTTTGCCCGGGAAAGTGATCTCCCTGTCCTTATCTCGAACCCTGAGCCCTTTGAAACATTTTCTCCCCCGGTCTATCAGAGAAGGGGGAGTGAGAGAGCGGCTGTGTGGGTACCTGGAGGCCAGCCAGGGTCAAACCATGACAGTGAGTCAGCAAAACCCATCCTCTAGGTTCAGCGCTTGCTAAACTGGCAGGTTGTGAAAATAAATATCTCCCATCATACTAGAACCATATACACCTCCAGTTATGTTTTGCATTTAGTCCATACTCGCTGGCTTTTTTGTCAAGCTCACCAAACCTACACAATGACCTATCATTTATCTTTTCACCTCTCACAGTGTTTCACAAAGCAGCTGTATGTTTTTCGAGTGAGGGGGTTGCGCGGAATCTTAGACGTGATTTTTAATAAAGCCTTTAAAAACAGCCCAAAACATATACACTTTTATTCCCTCTTTCTTACAAATTGTTTTACTGTTAACTGGACTGCAATTCAAAAGTTTTCTGATGTTAATTTGATCGAAATTTTCTTTCAGGATTAATTTAGAGCACTAGCAAATCAATAGAAATCAGATCATAGCTGACTCTTTTGCAAAGAAACAACAGAATAAAAACCCTGAGCCAACTCTAAAGAAGCTGTCAAGGCAGTCACCAGGTTGAATGCTTCAGATTTCTATGTCCTTAAAAGTAGTTACATGTTACTAACATGAGCCCTGCAGTATTCTGCCAAATTGTCATGACTCAGTCTAATGAAAGAAAAAAATTAAGTACAAAACCAAGGAGGCGTGTGAGGGTGTTGGGTTAGAGGAAAGAAGAAAGCATTCCCCTCTCTCATACCAGAGACAACCATGTGGCCAAGAAACCCTTCTTAAATAAACAACACAAGTCATTGTTGTGTTTCATTGGCCTAGAGATAAACAAATGGCAATGTGAAATTTCCCTTAGATTCTACTAACCCTCATGCAATTAGCTGAATGTTTTCAGCCAAAAATAGCTTTCCCATTTTGACTGTTGAAAAGACTTAAGTGACAAAGCACATCGTCTTCAAAACTGATTAATGCATATTCAGAGTGTCTGCAATTTAAATTGACTTAATTCACAATATTGCTTTATTCAGTGCCTCACATCTCACCTGTTTTCTACACACAACTTTTGTTGTAATACTCTACAGAATGGTGCCATCAGAGTTGAATATTGATCCAAATCTAAGCTTCATACTCCCAAGGAGTAGTGTGGGGAGCCATATGTAAGAATATCCTGATGTTGAACTTCATTCCTCTGTAGATCACTCAGTTACGATTTTCAACAGGAATAGGACGATTATGGTTCTATTATCTCTAAATTTCTATTATGAAACTGCTGTAACAGAGGACAGGAATTTAGTTGATAAAGAGGTCCTGTGCTGTCACAACAAATGTGCCCAAGAAAGCATTCCCATTCTTGCAGGACACATTGAGAGTTCAGAGCCCTAAATGCTATGTCTTCCAAAACAGGAGAAGAGGTGTTAAAATTATTTTCTGTCTTCTCTTTGCTCTCTTAAATATACTTGGAGAAAAAAGCTATACATTAGGCCATTTTGCTTTTTATTTGACTTAAAAGAATGGGTCACTCCAAATACTTCCTTTAGTGTCTGCAACAGACAACCGCAATATGTGCACCCTTACAGTGATGCATAACAAAAATCCTCTTCCCATTACAAGCACATTAAGATTTATACAATCAACACTTAATTAAATTTAAAGGGATTTGGGGTAACAACCACTTGTTCATTGCTCAGGTGTGATGTAACCCAAGAGTTAATTTTTTTTACAGAATTTGTCAGTGTTATAAACACTGATGGTACTGAAATTCACAGAATCACAGAATCACAGAATCACAGAATGTCAGGAGTTGGAAGAGACCTCAAAAGACCATCTAGTCCAACCTCCCTGCCAGAGCAGGATCACCTACAGTAGGTCACACAGGAACACATCCAGGAGGGTTTTGAAAGTCTTCAGAGAAGGAGACTCCACACCCTCTCTGGGCAGCCTGTTCCAGTGCTCTGTCATCCTCACAGGGAAAAGTTTTTCCTAATGTTTTGGTGGAATCTCCTATATTGGCTTGCATCTCCAACACAGTTCCTCTAATGATTATTTCAGCTGTGGAGTTGTACATCGTTGTTATAGGTGACACCATCTTTTCATTCAAAAATTGGATGAATTATTTCTTCTTTCTACAGCCCCTTTGCCTTTTCTTACCCTCTATCCATTTTAAAGTCTTCCCTTTGATCAAAACTATTCTTAAGTTACTCTTCTCCCCACCTCAATTATATGGATTGTTCTAGAACTGAAAGATGAAAAATCTATGAGTTAGTGTCCTAAGTACATTACCTGGGAATAATACTTCACTTAACACATTGCTATTTTCCATTATCATCCTTTACCTCTTTCCAAATTCAGACTGGTATTTAACTCATCTGGCTTTGGAGGACTGCAGTCTAGGGTTCCGTATATGAGGTGATTCTCTTATAGTATGTAGTGACTACAGCCGGTGAAGGCTCAGCACAGTCTGTCTTATCCTAATGTGGACTTCTGACACAGAGGAGAAAGACTGTACCCTAGAATTACACAGAATGTTAGAATAACTTACTTCTCTCTACTGGCTATGACAGGAGTTTACATAACTAGCTCAGGTGAAGATTTTACACCATGGATGCCTGAAATGAAGGCATCTGATGGGGCAAATGTGTTGGGCTTGCAGTACCGAATGTCGCTGAGGTGTTTGAACATAAAACATCTTTATGCCCATGATGATGTAGGTTTCTAGAGAGACCTATATAATTAGATAATAGTTGGAACTGTATCACTTCTACACTGGATGGTCTTGGTTCTTTTGATAAATATTCTCGTAGCAATCCTCATCTACTTTCGGTACCTTCAAGATCTCACTTTTTTGCTTCATTGGATTTCCTCAATGACAGTTAGCTGAGTTCTGTTCTCTAATTTGCAAGCATTTATCAATCTTTGAGGGATATCTCAGCTTTTATACCCTAGGAGAAAAAATCTGATTTACTCAGAGATTCCCCAATCAGTGCTGACTTTTTAAAAGGAAGCTCTTCAGGCCAATGTCACATGAATAATGGCAGTTACTCTTAAAAAAAAGAAAAAATATAAACATGCAATATTGATCCCTGCAATTGTCTATTTACAAGAAGGTAGTCATTCTGAAAATAATTGAGAAAGTTGAGAGAAGAATAGGCTGTCTTGGGAGCTCTTCTCGTTAAGACTACGCCTCATGTCCTATCCCATTATATTCATACCTGTCACTCCTACTCATTCATTCATTCACCTTTTCATATCAGATTGCCTTTGTATTTTATTTTCTTTTTCCTTCACTATATCTGGGCTGAGATCATCCAATTTCCTTTGCAAATGTCTGTGTAAGCAGCTGGAGTGCAAGGTCGATTAGCAGCAGAATGTAAAGCTGATTGTACTTAAAATACAGACAGCCAAGATTCTGTTCCTTAGCTTTGACCCCACTCATGGTAGTGGTGAAAAGATAGGGATAAACACTCCAATGAAATTATTTGGTTTTTTTTCCTTTAATGAGTTGATCCTCTTCTGGTACTCATAAAATGAGTAGAGTAGGGCAAGAGGACGTACTCATTCACATGTGCAATGTTCTAATCATCTTGAATTAGAACAATTCTTGGCATACTTTCAGTCAGTTGTGAGGCCATATCAACATCACCATCAAGGAAGTTTAAAGGTGACAGAGCACAGACCACACTAACATCTTTGGGTTTGAGCCGGTACAGCACAATCACACATAAACTCGTAGCAGAGAAATAATCAGTTTTCAATGATCTTCATGGCATTATAAAGATCCCAGTAGCTCATGTTGATCTGTTGGTGTCATCTGACTACATTTGTGAAGGTGTCTGAGGAAAAGGAATGCAAACATTTATTTATGTAATGAGACTACAGTGCCTTTTGCAGGTATGCATATGATTAAAAATGGATTTTTTAAAGTGTTTTAAGATGGAGTGCTTTCCTTAGCAGAAATGCTCACAAACTGAATCTGAAAGCTGATATAATAGTTTAGAACATAAGTGAGTCAACAGAGACATGCTGTACACCCACTAACATCAAGTTACCATCTCACTGCCACCAGCTAATAAAAATCTTGTAACGTCTCGTACTTCTGAATCTTAATAGCCCCCCAGGTGTTGGGAAAAAGTGTGTCAGAGGGAGAAAAATGCTGCCTCTTCCACTATTCCCAGCTTAATTCTTCGGAGATCTTAGCAAGCACCCTGTTGATTTTAGGGCACTTGATTTGGATAGATGTTCGGTCTAATTTAGTATAATAAAGTGAAGACATTGAGAAAAAAGAGAAACAAACAGGTTTCAAGATAAGGACAGACAAGTGACATCCTGACAAACGCTCTAGCAGGTAGATGAGCCAAAATGCCTCTATTAGGCCTGATAGCAGCCAGCTGGAGTCTTTGTGGTGCTCACATATCACACAATGACAGGCACTGGCTTTGGGCTGTATATTCTCAGCTGGAACTTTTTGTAAATCCAACACAAGACTTTTTTTCTCAAAATGTTGGCAAAGACTATTTCCCCCCTATCCTTTACAATAACAGATACCTTATTTTCAACTAGCAATCAGAAGAGAAATTGATTCAAGCAGCAACTAAGTGTAAAACAAAAGGAAGATGCTACATATTTTGCTGAAAATAATAGTATTGGAATAATTGACTGAATTACCAGTACTGTGTTTTGCTTTTGTAAAATTCCATGGTTTTACATAACATCACAGAACGTTGTATTAAAAAATAAAAATCTGTTTAAAATGACAGCATGGAAGTAGAACTTCAGGAGATTGTTTAATATTCATTTAGATTTTAGGACTTTTTTAAGGTTCTGTAAAAATGAAAATCACAGACCATCCCTGTTGGCTGAGGCCAGCATGCTCTACCTCTGTGCCCTGCTCTGGAGTAGAGACACTGACACCAACAAGTGAGGTCTTCCTTCCTTAGGTCTCGAATAACCAAAGTGGTGTAGAACTTCCCAGTGAAAAATGCTATATTGATATGCTGTGCTGGGAATGACCAGCATACGATAGTCAGCACCTTCACAGCAATGCCTGGGATGACTCCACCACTTCCCTGGGCAGCCTATTCCAATGCCTCACCACTCTTTCAGTAAAGAAGTTTTTCCTAATATCCAATGCTCTGGGTGCAGTAAGTAAGACTTGCCCAAAATATTTCTTTGCATTGCTGATGTTCAGTAGCTTCACTGCTATTGTGCAGTGAATAGACTGCAGAATTTTTCTACAGCCCCTCAAAACCCAAAGGTTCTAGGAAGAGATGTAAGAAATGCAGCTGTAATTTTGTCCTGATGTCTGGGGCTGACATTTAACAGCAATATTAAACTTGTGACTACTTGTTTCATTGTACTGTGCTGGGGGAGGGTTCTTCACACTATCCACAAATGAGCTACCGAAAGAGAGGAGAAACCAAGGGGGTCAGGATGAGCTTCCTGATATAGATGGGCATGGATATCCCTGTGTCTCCCTCTCTCCTCAGAAAATACAGGAAGAGGAAGCTCCTCTACTGTTACATTAATCAGGAGCAGAGGTCATGACAATGTGGAATTGACATAATGGGCATGTATAAGTGTCGTGATTTGTCTTAGTCCAGCTGTGAGATCAATAAATAAAGTGAAAAATAAGAACACAGAGCAAACCTGAAACTGTCAGTAGAAATACACAAGCCCTGTGGCACATTACCACTCTCAACACAAAATGATTTAATATTTCTCCACAGTATCCTGTCTCTGTTTACCTTACAGCAAATATCGAAGTGAGGAAAAGAGAGAATGATTCACAGAGAAACATCAGCCTGGGATTCTCGGCCCCTTTTCCTGTGCTCACTTGATACTCACCTTCAGGAATTTCAGCCTCTCTTTCTGGTAGCTTATTACTACTTCCCTTTAAAATTTTATGAGGGGATTACTGCTTGGGAAAAGAGGGGAACTGGTAACATTTCAGATTAAAGATTCTTATTTTGAACCAAAATAAGATAATACTGAACCTATATATTTTACTCTATCAGTAGTTTCTCTCTGGATTCACAAATAACTACTGCAGTGTTACACAATTCCTTTCAGTTTTCCTTCTCCTTACAGCACATATTGTTGGTGTAGTATAACTAATAATGAAGTGATACTGCTTAAATTATTGTGAAGAATTTTTAACGTAGATCCATTACAGTGTAAACAATGCAAAATTAACAAAAAGTTTTTTAATCATATATTTTAAACACTGTTAAAGAAGACACAAAACCTCCTGCAACTCTTTACTGGGCTGAACAGACTTGCAGAGTGTTTTACATACCATTCATCCAAAGAAAAAATCTGCTACTGCTAAAATATTGACATACAGTACACAAATATTTTCCTTTACATTCATATGCTGTTTGCTCAATGGGAGCATTCAACTACACATCTATGAATAAGGAACTTAGTCAAGAGTTATCTTATTCAGTACTGATTTCAAAAAGAAAACAACCGTAAAATTAAATTAAATATAACTTGCTTGACTAATTCGCACCACTAGATGGAAAATGTTAGAATGAACTCAATGAGAGCTATTTCATCAATATGATTTCCTTCTGTTGCAATGCATGAGTCTACATTTTTGCTGTTTGGAACGAGTTTATAATTTGCATTTCATGCATGACATCCTCATCAAGAATAACTGTGACAGTTCATTTTAAGGATGCACTACATTAGTGTAAATAGAAATTACATGAGTTTATTTGCTGTGGTTTTGTGTACCAGCATACCCACAGATCTATGCATGCTATGGTTTTGTACTACGTTTCTTGTGCTTGCACTGCAACTGTGTTGACTCAGTAAAGGCCAGAAGATTCAGGTGACATCTAAAAACACCACGAGCAAAGGTTTTTTCGGTGCTTGGAAAATTTGCTGTTGCTCCATCTGTCTCCCCCTGGATTTTATCCTTACTGGTGGCAATAGTAATGAAAACACTGGCTTAAATAAGGCATCATCTGATGCTATTGTAAAGGTCTTGTTTTGCACACACCAGCAAATCATCTAAAGCCCCTGTCTCCACTTGCCCGCTTGGCCTTGATACGTGAATGCTACTCATGAATATGAAAATACAGTGATATCAGTAACCCCAATATAGTCAAGGGTTATATGACACATAGAGTCATCATCACAGAATCATAGAATGGCCTAGGCTGGAAGGGACTTTAGAGATCATTTAACATGTTCCAGAGTGACTTCATACTCTCACATTTGTCACCTTGTAGTTGTCTTGTTGTAATAATGTTCTAGGTTTCTTTTTAGAAGAATAATAATACTACTACATAGAATCTTTAACCAATTTTGCTCAATACAAAAATGTAGCTATCAGGCCAAATTTCTGAATACCCAATAGTCAATGTTTATCAACATCTTTAGCTCTGAACAAATCCATTTCTTTAGGAGAAGACAAGAAAAGTTATTAAGAACAGATGTGAAATTAGTGTGATATTTCCCTTATCTTTGCTACCTAATAATTGTTGCAAAAGACAAAGTGCCTTTGCCAATTGTCTTATTTGGATTCCAAACTTTCCACTGAAAGCCGATTTTTTTTGTTACAAAGGAATGGTACTTTCTTTCATGCTGACTAATCCTCAGGCAATATGTCAAAGTATTTCACTATTTCTTCCTGATCCTGTTAATGCCTTAACTATCACCTCTCTAGATCTTTCATTAGTCTTTCACCTCACTGTATATCTGAAATATCTTGGTCTATACATGAAGTACCATACTCAAACATCATTAACATCTTCATTATTCTCTCTTTTTCACTACTAATGGAGATGTTGGTAGGGGCCAAACGAAACATTAATCCCCAGAGATCCTGCCAGACAACTCCTTCTATGTAATGAATTTCTGTTTGTCATCATGCTTTGTCCACCATCATCCAGACTGTATTTCAATTTAAAATGTTTATAGTCGAGCCAGTTTCAATTATTTTTCATGGGAAGACTGGGGGAGATGTGTCACTGAGTATTCTTCTGAATCTCAAAACCATACACTTTTTAGTTAGAACCACTTTGTTTAAAAATAAAATAAATAAATAAAAGGAAGTTTGACACATTTTAGCAAAGTAGTGAGGCATGTCAACCATTTGCAGTGAGTGGGGACTCAGAATCTTTGTATTTGATTCTTAAAACTCTATTGCATTTTGATTGAGGATATGGTCTTAAGCCACCATTTCTTTTGTGAAAGACATGTTGACCTGAACAAAATACCAAACTGCATACAGCATTGTTCCTTCATTGTCATTCTGTCACAAGCAGAGTGAGGGAGAAGCACCAGGAGCAAGGAACTGGTCAAGTGCAGGTTTATTCCACCATACTATCAGCAACTTGGTTGCCCTCTCAGTTCTTGTCTGGGTCTTTCTGACCCATTTCCTGGCATCTTTTATGACCTAGATTTTTTTTCTATTACTTTTCATTCAGATCCTAGCTGCCCTGCTAAGTTGATTTAGGGGTTAACTCAGCAATATGAGGAACACTTTCGTTGCTTACTCTCCACAGAAGAGGTGTGGTTTCTTCCTACTGTGCGCAAACTCTTCCCAGTCTAACACAAGGCCCGTCACATCATGAAAAGAGAAAAACTCTTATGTCTTCTGGATTTCACCTTCAGGGTGCAGGATCCCCAGGGCATGACTCAGATATTCCCCTTTGATTAACATACTGAGGGCCGTGGCTGTGGTCGTGGCCAAGCATCGTGATCCTAAACTTAGGCGTGGGACTATTTCCTAGCCAAGAGTACTCCAAGCTTGTGTAAAGGAAAGGTAGAAGGAACAACTGCCTGAAAAACAGAGGTGAGGGCTTCCAGGCTTTCAATTTGTGTTTAGTCTTTGAGGTTCCAATCTAGTGCTCAGCCCAGTGAGGAGACAAGTGCCAGTGATGGAAAGAGACCCATGATCTTCAGTGTGTCCAGTAAGTGCCTTCCACTTTGGTTTATGGCCTTACAGTTTACTTTTGCATCCAAAAGATTGGAAATTATTACACATGCCGCTACAAGCTATAAACCCAAACCATTTTTATTTATCATAATCAGTTTGGCTACTGTTTTTACATGACCTTTAAGCTAGAGTCTTAAAAGTAATCCAGGGTTTTCTTCCTTTTCATGGCTTATTCTATAATCGTGCTTCCTTACTTTGGTAGTCCTTTGGTTATACCCCAGTGGTATGTCATGAAATCCACATCACTTTTGTACCATTAAAAAACTAATTCAGTCTGACTCATAGAGAAACATCTGAAACAGATTAGGTATAAATTGGGCACCTTTGTAATGTCTATACCCATACCTATACCCAGTGTCTATACCCATAATCATCTTCGATCCAGAAAAGTTTACAAGCAATAGCTTATGGCAGATCCTATCAGACTCAATCTAAATCCATAGAGACTCATTTGGTGTCGGAACTGTTGTTGCACCAGTTTCAAGGAAAGCATTTTCCCGTGAGTGTTGGTGTGCCCATGATTCCATAAGATCTCCTAAAACCTGGATAACATACAGGAACACCTGACTCATCACTCGTGGAAGCTCCTCTTGTCTGGCAGAGGTGTATTAGGCCCAAATGGGCTGTGAGCAAGTTTTCACATCTCCACACTGTGCAGCCAAGTGATCCTGTTCTGGGAATGTGGTAAAGAAACACAGGGCTTGTGCAGCAGAGGCCATGTGCTTGATCTGTGTCACACACACAAAAATAGCAGCTTCCAGCTTGTTTTGTACTGCAGACAGTAAATACAGTGTTCCCATGTTGCAGTCTCAGTTAGGCTCTCTTGGAATCACATGGAGGTAGCACAGGTTTCTCTGTTTTAGCGCAATAGGTAATCTGTAGCTCAAGAACTCGCTTGAAGGGAAACATGGAGCTGGCTGTGTTTGTGGTGGCCCCAGGTCTAAACATTCTTATTTCATAGAATCATAGAGTCATAGAATGGCCTAGGCTGGAAGGGACCTTAGAGATCACCTAATCCAACCTCCCTGTCGTGGGCAGGGACGCCTCTCAACTAGATCAGGCAATACATGAGGACCAAACGGGAATCGAATCCGCGACCTTTGGTGTTTCAGCACCACGCTCAACTGAGTGAGCTAATTTATCTGATTATTTCTTTTTTTTAAGGTTACCTCAGATTCCAAATCTTGAAGATAACAAATGTTTACTTAAAATAGGACATCCGTATTTTAGTTTCGTGTATCTTTCACAATTTATGTACTTCCATCATCAAGTTGCTCCTAACATATTGCATACCATATGCTTCTTTAACACCACAATCATCTTGAGTGAGGATTATCTTCCCACATGTGCCAATAACATTAGAATCTAATACAAGACCTTTTTTTCAGGTAAAAGGAGTATACTAGAACAACAGAAATTTAAAACCAATAACCAATAGAATAAAAATTTGAATTTAAATGTTTTTATTCATTTTTTTAACTTATGAGTAAATGAAAGAAGAAGTTAGTTTATCAATAAAATGGAGACATTAAGTTCCTCTTGTGGGTTAGAAAATAGATGATGTGCTGGTTTTGGCTGGGATAGGGTTAAGCAAAAATAAAAATGAAAGTGTACAAAAGAACAATATGTTCAGTCTTTATCAAAAACCAAGAGCAAAGACCATTCAACAACATCAAGAAGGAGAGAAATAAAACTGATAAATTATTTTTTTTCCACACGTAGAAACTGTGGCCACCTGAAGCTTTTGAAAAGAAAATGATGCAAAAAGGATTTGTTGTTTCTTTGCTATTAATGATATTCAGAGTGATCTTGTTTCATGATGACAAAAATTATGGAAAAGACATTGCACCTGTTGCTGCAGAGCCTACACCCATCTCTAACTCTTAGAGAAACAGATTATCCAATATGTGCCTACAGATTGATTTCTTCAACTCTTGTATTTACTTGTGGTTAATGCTGAGGTGAACGTTCCTAAGTAATGGCTAGGCAAATCTGTGGGTCAAAAAAATAAAAGGCAGGCAAGCAGACAGTAGGGAAATTCCCACAGACTTTAGTGATTTAGCTCTCATGGTACTACTCCTTCTCACACAGCCTTTTTTTCCTATCCTTTAACATCGTCTTTATTAAAGGTGCAATTCACTTTTAATTAGAGGTTGGCTGACACAAAGCCATAAGAGATAGGCTGAATGTTATATTCTAGTTTGTCACCTGCTTCACAATGCCCCGGGTAAAAAAAAATTAGAAAAGATTTAAAGCATAAGAATGCTCGTGGGAAAGAAAATATTATCTATGTTGGGACTTTTGTATAGTTGTGAAAGGAAGAGGATTTTTAAAAACTGAATGTAACTTTCCACCTATATTCAACTCTGTAATGTTCAATCTGACTATCCTGATTACACTGTTATTATTACATTTTCTGATTACAGGAGATTGAAAACAAAATGGGGCAGCTGTACCCAGGCACAAATTCTTGCTTGCTGCATGCTTTAAGTCTCTCTCCTCTGCTGTTTCCCCATCTAAATGAAAGAGGTAACACTACTACTAACCATATACAGGTTATGTAAATGTAACTTCTGATATTTGCATTGAAAATCAGTGAGTGGTAGTGGTACAGCTACACAGTGTAGCACTGCGTTACAGAAACACTTGAACTAGCATGAACCAGATGAGACATAGGCCTAGCCCAGCTATACTTGAAGTAGTGTACAAGCTTAGTGCAAAGTTTGTCAGAATAAAACTATAAAAATTTCTTCTCTCAGGCCCCTTTGAAAGGACTAGTCTTTATTAAATTGCCTGTAGATTTCTGCGTTCTAGTAATGTCCTTGATTGTTTGGGTTCACTCTGTCTGTGGTATATCTTTTGTGACTTTGCAGTAGAGAAACAGCCAGTATTTTGCAGCATGTGGGGAAAAAGGAGGGAATCATCATCTTCTGACATGTGGATGTCCATATCCATCTCCAGGAATTCTCCCTTTGCCAGCGCAAGGTGTCTCTGTGCACCCTTGTGTCCAAGACAGCTGTGATTATTGCCATCAGGAAATAATACATAGTACACTGGAGTGTAGCCCACTGGAATAAAAAGAAATGTTAACTGTACAAAGCTATGTGTTGTATTTACAGCAATGTGTATGCAAATAAAAAGAAGGCATTCGAAAAACACTAGATGTTTGTTCGTGTCTTGAATAGACATAATTGTGTTTGGACATTGGACATAGAACTAAAGTGAGTATAAAATACCTTACCTTAGTATGAAAAGGTTGCATGGGCCAGTTTAGGTCACTCGGTTGAGTGTGGTGCTGAAACACCGAAGGTCGCGGGTTCGATCCCTGTTCGGTCCTCTTGTGTTGCCTGATCTAGTTGAGAGGCGTCCCTGTCCATGACAGGGAGGTTGGATTAGGTGATCTCTAAGGTCCCTTCCAGCCTAGGCCATTCTATGATTCTATGAAAAGGATTAATAAGAGCAATTAGCCTTGTAGAGAATTTATATGTTCATAGAATCATAGAATGAATCATAGAATATTCTTGAATGGAAGAGACCTCTAAAGGTCATTTTGTCCAATCCCTTTGCAGTGAGCAGGGACCTCTTAACTGGTTCAGATTGCTCAGAACCCTGTCCAACCTGACCTTGAATGTGTCTAGAGATGGGGCACCTACCACCTCTCTGGGCAACCTGTTCCAGTGCTTCACCACCCTCATTGTTAAATATTTCTTCCTTCTATCCAGTCTAAATCTACCTTCTTTTATGTAAACCCATTACCCCTTTGTCTTATTGCAACAAACCCTAATAAGAACTACTAAAAACCCCATCTGTCAAGCGTTTGTGTCTGGTGGGGTTTTTTGGTAGTGGGGGGAGGGCTGTGAGGGTGGATCCTTGTGCAACTTTCAGAGCCTCCCCCAGCCCCAGGTAAATTCAGACTTCCCTCTGGCCAAGGCCAGCCCAATTAGTGCCTCTGCAATCAGTATGTTTAAGAGGGGAAGCCTGTTAGACCAGGCTCTTTGCCTTTTTGTCTCTGTGTCCTGTCTTTTGTGTTGGGGAGTTTGTTTGGAGGAGGGGAAAGTGAGAGGAGAGCAAAACTATGTGGTTGGTAAGGACAAAGTCAGGGGAAGAAAGGCACCGGAGCAGAGATCTCTCTGAGCTTCCTGGTGAGTGAGATGGGGGGATGATTATCGCCTGCAAACCGAGGAGATCAACAGTAACAAAACATCCAGGATGCAGCAGAATGTGGAGGACCCCATGCCTGAGAAGAGAGAGGCCACGTGGGAAGAGAGGACATGCCTGAAGTGAACTGTGATTCCAAGGAGGATCTGCACTGGAGTCCAGCCATCAAATACTTACCTCTCTAATTTAGAGAGAAGGATGTTGTGTTGGACCATGTCAAAGGTCTGACAGAAATTCAAATCAGTGACATCCGTACCTCTTTCCTTGTCCACTGATGTAGTCAATCCTATGTAGAAAGCCACTAGGTTGGTCAGGCAGGACTTTCTCTTGGTGGCTGTCTTGAATCACTTCCCTGTCCTCCATGTGCCTCAGCAGAGCTTCTAGGAGGATCTGTTCTGTGACCTTCCTAGGCACGGACGTAAGCCTGACAGGTCAAAAGTTGCCAGGGTGCTCTTTTCTACCCTTTTTAGAAATGGGTGCAATGTTCTGCTTAAATGTTTGCAGTTCAAGCAATTAAGGACAATTTTACACCAGCTGACTTTAGATGTTAACAAGTCTGACTGTATTTTATACATTAGTGGAGTTATTGTAGGAAAATGTTGCATATTTTGTGGTACTAGAACACAGCTGTGAGGAATGTAAGTGAAGCATGCACTCAGTATACCTAGCATGATGTAACATATATAATTAATGACTACAGTTTATGAATACAGATATGAATTAAAGAGCTTACTGATGAAAGGCATGCTTAAGAATTTAAATTGATTTCCTGAAAAGAAATCTCTTATATCTGTTATTTGTTTTGTCTCTTCTGGACCAAAAGGATTATGAGCATGACAGTGAACTGCTGGGTTTGTGTGATAGCTTATTTGCTTGTTTTATCTGAGCCAAACTAAAACAAAAGAGCTACTTAATTAGATTTTGCTGCTGTTCCTGAATGAGCACACACACTGCTCGTTAACATTTCTCATGTGACTTCAGATGGGCAGACCATTTTAAAACAATTCTTAGGCTTGCCTTTAAGAGTTGGATTCTGCGGCTTAAATGAAGATGTCTAGCACACGGTTAGATGCTCCGCAGTTTCTGAGGTATCCACACAGAGCTGGAAAAAGCCATAGAGCATCTGTAGGAGCCCAGCATCTTCCTGAAACAGTAGCTGGAGGTGAGAAACCCCAGGGAGGTAACTGCGGGCAGGCACAGGTATTTCCCCTCATCATCACTCATACAACTACCGAAGATATCAGCAAGGGCCAGAGGGCAGGACAGCACCTCCACCAGTCCCACCAAGAGAAAAATTGCTGCTTCTTTACTAATAAAAACAAACATGCCCATGCGGAGACAGCACATCTATGTTACCGAACTCTCTCATCTTCCAGAAGAGGGTGGTCACCTAAAAACCCTTGATGAGGAATAGCTGCTGGCCTGGCCCACCTGCCTGAACTGTTGCCAGAAGATTTGGGAGGGTAGTGTTAAAAAGCGGGTCCAGAGCAGTGCTGACAACCATGTCCCTGCCTGGGGGAACTCCCAGCCAGGCAGTCGCTGTTTTCCGAAGCAGGATGGCTGATGGCCACAGCAGGGCAAGCTGGGGTGCAGCAGCAGCACCCCCAGAAACTCCCCTCTGCCTGTATCTTGCCTCCTCCCCAGCCCTACAGAGGCCAGAGGGAGAGGACCCCTGTCTGGCAACCCTCGCATCCACATGAAAGCAGCAGCTGCCTGAAACCCATCCACTGGCTAAACAAGGGGGTCTTTTGTCCCTGTCGCGTGAAAGGTATGTGGCTGTGAGAGGCACGTACCCCAGCTAAGCACTTGCTTGTTTCAGAGCCCCGTTAGGGACTTGCACTGAGTTTTCAGAGCCCGACTAAGGGCTTGCACTGAATTTTCAGAGCCCCGTTTAAGGACTTGCACTGAGACAATTTGCAAGGTAACTAACAATAAGTAATTTATTGAAGCGACAGATACAAGATTCGGAGTTGCCGTTGATAAATTCACTCTCTGCAATAGCGCTAATATACGATACTAATGCTAGCAAAATACTATCCCGGGTATTACACACCAAAAGGTGGAAGCGCAATTCTTACCAAGAAGGCGTCCCTGTCTTGGGTGAAGGAGAAGGAGCACAGCCCGTCGACTGCCTCTTCCTCTTCTGGGGTCTTCTCCTCCCAACGACACATACCCTCTATGCTCCTTATATACTATCTTTCACACCCCCTGCCCCCCCCCCCGGGGTGGCATTCAGCATGATTTGAGCGAAGAGTGGGTGACTATAGTCATATAGGGATATTAGGGTAAAAATTTCCACTCTGGGCCCCGTGGCCTTCAGGATTTTATTTTGCAAAAACTTATCTATGTGCAGGATGGTTCACATCGTTAGTCTTCCATGCGGCCTTGCTCCTTAGCCAAAACAGGGCCGTCCTGTCGTCACAAGACTCCCTCCTTCGGCTGGCTCTCACTGTGTAGGCCTTGTTTTCCTCCGTTCTCTGGGTCTGCACAACAGATAAGCGAACACCTGCGTTCAGCAAGTCTGAAACCCTCAAGCCAAAATATCACATTATCCACCCCGTGACTATAGTCACTCAATCGAGCTTGAAATCATGCTCTCATAAAGTCAATCTTGGGGGTATCCCTTATGTTTAACTTTCTTTCACCTGGGTGTAGCTCCAACTCCGTCCATCCGGACACCATGCGTATCTGATGAATTAATACCCGAGTTAGCATAGATCTAAAGCAAGCTAATAACATGCAAAACATCATAATCACAATAACTATAACTAAAATTGATTGCAATAAAGAAGCAAGCCATCCTGATAGGGAAAAACCCATACCATGCAAGAGTTTGTTTAGCCATTGTACTTCCATGCTTTCTCTAAGATTTCTACTTGCTTTTGCTACACGCTTCATATGATCTAACTGCTCGTCAAGATCTTTTGTTACATTTGGTATGTGAACACAACAAGTATCATTGATTAGGTTTAAGTATCCGCACACTCCATTTTCATGCAATAATAACAAATCTAAGGTCAGCCTATTTTGTAATGACATTTTTGATGTTGCCTGTAATTGTGTATTTAATGCTTCCAACCCGACTCTGGTTGCGTTGGCCAATGCTTCAATCTGACCAGTGAGGTTATACAACATCATTCGATTTTGAAAAGCCATTAGGTGAGGTGTAAAGATTGACTCTAAAACCCATCCAACCACAGTTCCTGTCGTCGGGTGTTGCCAAGGATCTGTTGAACTTCTTTTGACTCGTCCCCACAGAGTCGGTGCAAGTGGTTGTCTTCTCCAAAGAGGGCAAAGCGTTAACAGTCCTAACGCGTGTTGACGTCGGCGGCCCTCCACGGTCAAGTCGGTAGTCCACGTGCCGTCGCTGCTAAACCACACAGTGTGTCCTAGGGAAGGTATACTAAGTTTCGAACAGATTATATCAGATTTAACATTGTTATTGGTTACATGAGACCAGGTATCATTGAGTGAAGTGGTGTAGTTGCGACAAATACAACCTAATCGAAGGGCTTGAGCTATCAGGCCCAGCCTTTGAATTTCAGTGTCTCGGCTACTGCAATTGTAAACTTTAGTGCACTTCCAATTGTAGTGTTTTGGAGTCTCTAAATGAGAAGTATCAAAGTTTGTGTATTGGACACCAACCCGTATGGGATCATCAGGTAATCCAATGATTCCACTCCAATCAATACACCAGTCAGTAGTTTGCATGTAATCCCAGTGACCATGTTGTGGTTCTCCCCATACCCTAGGTATATGTATTCCCCATGGTGTATTAGTGCACGTATCTCCAGAAGGGCGATAGGTGATTTTAATATTGTTTTCAAGCTTTAGTGGCGGTTTAGTGATGTTGCAATTATCTATAGTTCCATCTTCCTTAGGAGTCCATTGAAGGACATATTTTCCCTCCTCAGTATGCCAGGTTAGATTGCTACAGTTTTGAGTTTCCCACATGGCCTTCCAAGTTTGATTCAAATTCATAGTCAAGATTCCCCAGCTTATTGGGTGACTAGCAGACTGTGGTGTAGGTAAGCATGCTGTAATTTGACTCACATTGTGTATTCGCCCAAAAGCTTGAATCAATTGTAATATGAGATTTGGAGCCTCGGTTTCCCCACGTATAGCTACTGTGGATAGGAACATAATAAACAGTGTAGTCATCCCCATTTTAAAATTTTGGTTTCCAGATTATTATCAGTACCAGGAATACAACAATTCCAATCACAAATATGAACAGTCCCTGGGGGCACTCCAGTTCAGTGTAGGGTAGTCCGTCGTCCCAGGTACAGTTTTCTGACATCGGGGTTCCTGTAAAATAAAAAAAAGAAAACATGCTCGGTCATATGACCGACAAATGTTAGATTAGGTAGGTATTATCCATCTAGTGCTGATTCGATGGACCTTTCCAGAACTGTCTTTCGCTTCCCAAGCATAAAGATTCTTTGGGGCGGTCAGCACCATTGCCACTGTTCCAATTTGCGGCATTTTAACCAGCACAGGCTGGCCTACATTAAAGCCAGTATGGTATTCTCCCGGCTTTGGGTCCGACTTTGGTGCTGGAGCTACGGTAGAAGCACAAAAAGCTTTCATTTTTGGACAACCATCCCCGCTCCATCTATTATTTAACTGATAGACAGCATTGGGTAATCGTAGATGCCATCTAGGCTCACGAGTTTTAGCAAATCTCTTGATTAACCCATTTGTTCTTTCAACAATACCATTTGCTTGGGGGTAATACGGAGTATGAAACACCCACTGGATTCCTTCCTCCTTTGCCCAGTCTTGAACCACTGTAGCTGTAAAATGTGATCCATTATCACTTTGAATTTCCTCTGGTAGGGGAAGTGTACTAAACCACTCCTTTAAACTTTGAACTGTATTTTCTCCAGTAGCGGCAGTAATGGCTGTTGCCATGATGATTCCTGAAACAACTTCCACACCTACTAATATGTATTTTTTACCTCCTGAAGATCGCAATGGGCCTATATAGTCAATTTGCCAAGTGTGCCATAATGTCTTTTTGTCTCGAATATGCAGAGGAGGCGCCTTACTCGGATGGTCTTTAGTAAGTCGCAAACGACACTGTGAACATGCAGTTACTACTTGTTCACACAGTTTCACTGATACAGGCCAGCCCCGTGCTATGCCTTCTCGGTATAAGTCGGCTCGTCCGGTGTGGCCTCGTTTAACATGTAACCATTCGAGTAAGCGTTCCCATTCGTGGTCATTATTCACGACATCAATTTTTCGTAGTCGTGTAAGACTGTCAACCTGTTGGTTAAACTGAGCAGAAATAGAAGTTGATCGATCATGTCCTTTAACCCACCCGATATGTAGCATTCTTTGCTTTCCTATTTCCAGCAATTGCTTCCAGCTGTCTGTCTGCCAGACTGGAACTCTGTTTACCTGCCAGTTGTTGGCTGCCCAGTGACCTATCCATTCTGTAGCCCCTTTGAAAACAGCATATGAATCAGTGTAGATATGGCTAGCACCATGATGTGCAGCAAGTAAGACAGCTCTAAGTTCTCCCACTTGTGCACTTCCCTCTCCTGTTTCATCTAATTTCTTCCCTGTGGCTACTTCTAAAGCTACGGCTTTATATTTCCACTTGTTGTTTTGCCTATAGGATGATGCATCAGTGAACCATACCCCTTTAAGGTCACTGTCTTCCTTTAGAGGAGACGCTTCCTGAATCGGTGACGGTTCGCTTGGTGGAGTTTGGAATAATAGGGTGCTGTCTACATCCTTTTGTAATTTAGACACTTTAATATTACCTTCAGTGATGGGCATGATGTCATTAATACCCTCCAAGTAAGCGTACCATTTGCGGACGGTGGGTTTCTGGGCAATGCCTGCGGGTGGCGTAGTACCCTTGCGGACTACGTCTAAGAGACGAAAAGGTCCCTTAACGATCACACTCTGTCCTTTCCTTATCTGTTCCGCTCGCTTCACTGCTCGCACTAGGGACAGTAAACCCTTTTCAAGATCTGAATATCTAGTTTCAGTGTCAGTAAAAGAATGAGAGCTAAATTCCAGTGGTCTCTCTGGTC
Source organism: Trogon surrucura (assembly GCA_020746105.1). Taxonomy (NCBI): domain Eukaryota; kingdom Metazoa; phylum Chordata; class Aves; order Trogoniformes; family Trogonidae; genus Trogon; species Trogon surrucura. The sequence continues at coordinate 47,253,265 of CM036617.1, forward strand.
CCTCGGGTCCTTTTTGCCAGAGATTGCAATGGGAACCGTGTTCACTAAATCCCCATTCTATATGGATAGGGTCAGTAGGGTGTAATGGACCTAGTTGTTGGAATAACCTGAGTTCTTTAGTCAATAGTTCTAATGCCTCTTGATGCTGTTTAGTCCATTCCCATGATTTCCCTTTTTTGAGCAGATTATATAAGGGACGTGCAATAAGAGAAAACCCAGGAATATGTTTACGCCAATAGCTTAACGTTCCCAGAATTTGCTGTAGCTCCTTTGTGCTAGATGGATTTTGTCCCTGCTCGATTTGTTCCAGTGTATCCGGGGGAATAGAAGCAGCACCTTTGATCCACCAAACCCCTAGGAATTTAACCTCTTGTGCGGGTCCCTGACACTTGGACGGGGGAATGTCTAATCCTAAAGCTATAAGTTTTTCTCGCACAGCTTCCATAGCATGTCTGACTCCCTCCTTTTCCTCTCCCCCTATCAATATATCATCAATGTATTGATATATTGTAACACCTGGTAGACTGGGGATTTCTGCTACGACTTTGGCTAAAGCATTATGAGCGATAGTAGGGGAGTGTTTGTATCCTTGAGGCAGTCTGTTAAAGGTATATTGTATCCCTTTCCAAGTGAAAGCAAATTGAGCTTTGTCATGTTCCTGTAAAGGAACCATGAAAAACATATCCTTAATATCTAAGGTTGCCATCCATGGGTGAGAAGCTCCCTGTATTTGAGTAACCAATTCTGCAATGTTTGGTACAGCTGCAGTTAAAGGTGCAGTATTAGCATTTAATTGTCTGTAATCAATAGTAAGCCTCCACTGTCCGTTTGGCTTTTTTACTGGCCAGACAGGGGAATTGTACGGGGAGTGTGTACGGGTAATAATGCCTCGGGTTTCTAAATCTTTTACCACCCCGTCAATACCCGATTGTGCAGCTGCTGGCAGGGGGTACTGCTTTATGTTTGTTATCTTTGATGGAGGCAGAGGTATAGACGTCTCTAGTAAGTTTATTAGTTTAGGCTCATCCCCCTCAAGAGGTTCGCTGTCTCTGTTATTTCGTCCGGCAAAACTCCAGACTGTCCCATCGGGTAACTTCCACACTCTACCATACAGTAAATCAAATCCCAGAATATTAGTGTTTGCAGCACCAACTAAAACCTCAGCACGAGTTAATTTCTTTTCCCCTGGGAGCCACAAGACAATTTTAGCAGTAGGGCATTCCTTTATAACTCCATCAATTCCTGTAAATTTTATCTTACGGCGACTAGGTTTTATGTTTAAGAATTCTGCAGTCTCTTTAGAGATTACTGATATCTGAGCACCCGTATCAATAAGGAAATTTGTATAAACTTTCTTTGGCCCTGTTGGAATAGCAATGATAGGTTCGTAACGTTTGTTAAGGAGCCATTGTACAGCTAATATCCTCCGAGCAGGGTGGCTCACTGCCCTTCCCGGAGCTGCACGTTTTTTGTCAAATTGTCTGCTAGGTTAATTAAATCCTCTGGTGGGGCTGAAGGCACGGGCTTATCAGAGACTGATTTATTCACTGCCGATTGACCCTTCCCTTGCGGGTTATTTTTCTTACTTAGTAGTTGCACCAGAATTTGGAGGTCGGCGGTGGGAATGCCGTGTAGTTTTTGCCACGGTATTCCCAGAGCCAAGGCTTTACGCCAAAGATCATTACGCTCGCTATCGAATTGTGATTTGACTTGTGGCTTAGGTTTTACTGTGTGGACCTGGCGAACTCTTTTCGAGTGTTCGGGTGGTTTCCCTGTAGTCGGTCCAACCCAACCCATACGGCGCCCGTAATTCACTAACTCCTGTACAAACTCATTCCAAGTTGTTACATGTGCCCGAACCCCTAGGGGAGCTGCAGCAGCCGCCGCAGCATTCATAGCTCGGGTATTTTGTAAGCGCTCTTGGGTAGCAGCTACATACATTTTTAAGCAATCTGGGAGGCCACGAATAAGAGGAGATAACCTTGCTGGATCAATAGGGGCTGTCATCGGGGATTTCCTTAACAAGTCCCTCTCATACATTGCTTGTATGCAGGCTGCTTTCTGTACAGACGTGGCTAAATCATTAAACCCTGGGGTAGTAATAACAATGGGATCTCCTCTCTCCTGAGGATCTATGCCGCCAGCCCAATAAGCAGCTCTTGCAGTCAAGGTATAAACATGATCCTCACCTGGTGTAGTAGTTAAAAATACTCCAGGACCCCAGTAACCTTCTGATTCTTCCTCACTTAGTAGAACTCGATCCCCCCCCGTAAGGGAGACTCGCCACACATACTCTGTCTCAGACTCCCCCGGGCGTTTGGAATACTTTTGCTGCAATTTAGCAAGTTCAGTTGGAGAATATGCCACATATCGTACAGTAGTGTGTACATTGTCATCACCTTCGTTCATGACATCAGTTTTAATTACTGGTCGGACAGAGACAGGTTCACAATCAAAATTTTCGACCGGTCTCTCGGTGTCGTTATCACACGCAATGTCTTCATCCCACGGTTCAGGATCCACATCGCGCACTAATTTACAAATTTGTTTAACCGACTCTACAGAAGGCATTTGGTTTAGGATAAGATCTAATTTTTCCTGTAACCATTTTTCTCGCATCGCGGCTGCATCCAATTGCATTTTAAGGTCTCGTTTTTCACTCTCAAGGTTGTCTACTGAGGCCAGCGATGCTTTCAGCACTGCGTTTTCAGATTTTAGCAGAGCATATTCTACCTTTAGGTTTTCTACTTGAGTTTCCATTTTTCCTCGACTTTCCCTTTCGAAAGCCAGTGAGTTTTTTAACACTTCATTTTCTGATTTTATGGTGGCATATTCCACATCTGCAATTTTCTCAGGTGGAGGGGACTCTCTGATCTCCTTTTGAGCACAAGATAAACATGCCCCCAATATTGCACAAATAACACCTTTACCTTTACCTTCTTTAACTTTTTGCTCACTCCTACATTGTTCTATTCGCTCTACTACTTTGTTCTCATCCTTCCAATATTTCTGGGCCCATTCTATTCCAGCTTCAGATGGTGCACACTTATATTTTTGCAGGAGTTTATCCATGGCAACCCTGCTCGCTGCGCCAATTTACTGTCGCGTGAAAGGTATGTGGCTGTGAGAGGCACGTACCCCAGCTAAGCACTTGCTTGTTTCAGAGCCCCGTTAGGGACTTGCACTGAGTTTTCAGAGCCCGACTAAGGGCTTGCACTGAATTTTCAGAGCCCCGTTTAAGGACTTGCACTGAGACAATTTGCAAGGTAACTAACAATAAGTAATTTATTGAAGCGACAGATACAAGATTCGGAGTTGCCGTTGATAAATTCACTCTCTGCAATAGCGCTAATATACGATACTAATGCTAGCAAAATACTATCCCGGGTATTACACACCAAAAGGTGGAAGCGCAATTCTTACCAAGAAGGCGTCCCTGTCTTGGGTGAAGGAGAAGGAGCACAGCCCGTCGACTGCCTCTTCCTCTTCTGGGGTCTTCTCCTCCCAACGACACATACCCTCTATGCTCCTTATATACTATCTTTCACACCCCCTGCCCCGCCCCGGGGTGGCATTCAGCATGATTTGAGCGAAGAGTGGGTGACTATAGTCATATAGGGATATTAGGGTAAAAATTTCCACTCTGGGCCCCGTGGCCTTCAGGATTTTATTTTGCAAAAACTTATCTATGTGCAGGATGGTTCACATCGTTAGTCTTCCATGCGGCCTTGCTCCTTAGCCAAAACAGGGCCGTCCTGTCGTCACAAGACTCCCTCCTTCGGCTGGCTCTCACTGTGTAGGCCTTGTTTTCCTCCGTTCTCTGGGTCTGCACAACAGATAAGCGAACACCTGCGTTCAGCAAGTCTGAAACCCTCAAGCCAAAATATCACAGTCCCCGGACCCCTTCCAGGCCCCTCAGCCCCCTGTGAACTCTGCAAATGTTGCCTTGCCAGGTCACCACAGGGACGGGCTGTTGGGCAGCCAGCCTTTCCCCTTGCACACCCCCAAGCTCTGCAGCTCCCTGCTGTCACAGCAGGCCCTGCTTGGAGGCATCCCTAGGATGAGAGACACCCTGTTGGGGGTGTTGCCACCTCGCCACCCTGCTGCAGGAGGCCAGCAGCCATGGGCCTGGCATTGCCAGGCTTGGCTGGGAAGGAGGTGGTGCTGGTTGGGGACTGCCTATGTCAATACCTATGGGACAGGTTTCGGTGAACAAAATTCTGGGTTCTCATTTCAACCACTACATACGTTAATTTGGCTTAGTAAATCATTTGTGTGCTAGATGTACCCAAATTAGAAAAATCAGTAGGGTGTGCCCACAAAAAGACAAAGGGGAATCCCATCACACCGCCAAAGACAAATATTCTAGATAGTCCAGTCTCCTCAGGCATACTTCTGTCCCGCTATCCCATCCTTACAAGATAAAAACTGTAAGATTTTGGGTACAATTTGAAGAAGTTTTTCCAGCAACACAGCTGGGCTATAGGACATTCTTCCTCCCTTATTTGAGACATCAGACGAGGGTATTTTCCATTGAGACTGAGAACCCTTATCTGAGAGAGGGTAAGTGATTGAGACACAAGTGTAATATTAGGTGTGCTACACGAGTGTTATTAAGGTATTAATATCTAGCGCACTTTTAATTTGTACTACTACATTTATGGAAACCACTTAGTTTTGCAATAGTGTATCCTGTGTATTGCCTTTTAAATTGCAATAGTACATTCTTCCGTTGTATCCATAAAACCTGCAGTAGTGGCGTATTGGACCTGTGAATGAAGCTCAAATAAATTACTAGTTAGAGCCTTGCAGGGAAGTCTCTCTCTCCATCACACTGCCCAAATTCGACTGCCCCCCCCGGGTGCCTGGAAAGCTGAAAGCACTGGGTATGAGTGGTCAAGGGCGAAAGAGCCGGAGGGGAAACTTGCAGAGTGGCTGCCTGGCATGGTGGCCTGCCCAAAGGAGAAAGGAGAAGAGAAGGACGAGAAGGAGGGGACGAGTGCTTGAGTCTCATAAATGCATCACTACAAGCAAAAGTGAGAATTTTGCTTCTGATAGACCACATTTTTATAAAAGAGCAATTCTGGGCCTGTGAGAATCTCCTACCTGATTTTGTAGAAGCGCAGGCCTGGCGCAGGCTTTCTCTAAAACTGATTGCAAACTCTCATAACTAGGTCTTCTGTCAGCTTTGGATTGAGACATCTTGACACTGACTTAGCCTAGAGTCTTAAATCATGAGTGTAATAGAAATGAGCTAGGAAGTCCCTTGGGGGAGACTAGTAGCAAGTGTGAGGGCAACCTTCATCAGCAAGGAGACTCCATCCTGCCCTGTGTTTGCTCCTTCTGCACCTTGCTGGGCAGGAGGTAGCAAAAGGAATATTTTTGAATATTTTTACTTAGCTAAATTTTACTTCCCTTGCAACATGAAGCACATTCTGCAGGTATAATTTTTGTTTCGGGTCACAACAGTCATATGGTTAGTAAACAAGATTTCTGTACAGATCACATCGCGTTGGCAATACACTCATAACCTGTGATTTGTCAGGCTTACACAAAAGCTTGCTCTCATGAAGGAACTCAGGTTTCAGCTATTTCACCTTTGATCTTCCCATGGCTACAATGTAAGCTTTCTTGTTCAACTCATTCTATGAGCAAATTGTTCCTTTACTCCTCTTTCGAGTCCTTTTCTTCCTGGTGAAAGAATATTTTTATTTTATTTCTAGTTCTGTCTTCCTTAATACATCTTTTCATTTGAAATTTAAGAAGTCTGTCTGTCTGCAGCTTATTTTTGTCATAATTGCATCATGATTCTTGAATGTGATTTTAGTAATGCAAAAGTCGGAACCAGGTGAGCACCTGCCATGGCAAATTTGATTCATTAACTATTTTTCCTGCATGTCTAATAGCAGTTAACATTACTACATATGCACGTCAGTTTTTGAAATAATAACATGTGCTGGATATCTACCTGCATGCTTCTGCATAGGTGTTTCAAATAATAATTGTGGATGATGCTATAAACTTCATATAAACAACAGTTGTGAGCTCTGTTATATGTCGTAAGCAACCTGCTTAATCACTCTAAAAGCCTGAACAGACATCAGAAGACACTGAACTTTTTTTTGTTCAATTAGTCTGTTTAAAAAAAGAGATGCAAGAGAAAGGGTGCTTTGCTCTATCATTTGCCAAAACCCTTACTATGTAAAACAAAAAAGGATCAGTGAATGGCTTGTATTTTTTTCTCCTGATGGGAAACGTGTGTGAAAGAATAGGGGGACTTGAAAGGTCTCAAAAAACATACATTACTACTTTTCTGAATTTGGTGAGATCGGGTGGTAATATTTTTGATGGTTTTTTTCAGGTGATCAGAAGAAAAACCCACCAGAGCTTGAATTTAAAGAACCAAAGTTGTACTAAATACCAGAACATTCATAAATAACAGTACTGTTCTCAAACTTCAAGATTTAGGAGACCGAGAACACCAAATATGACGTAGCAAATAAATCTCCACAGTAAAAAAGCTACAATACTTAGTATTTTTGTTATTAATTGCTAAGTTATGGAGACATATAGCAGAACTGTGATGAGACACACAGCCTGAAGGATATAACACATACATACAAGAGGTAGAGGAAGAACCAACATGGGTTTTCTGAAGCTTAAAACATGTCTCAAAACTATTGGAGGGTAGAAAACATAGGACAGGAGTAAATAACAGTTTTCCCAGTGGCGGAAAATCAATAGAAGAGTTTCTGAGAGGTCTGCACTGGGGCCATCTCATTGTAAGTGTTGAAGAAACAGGTTTGCTGACCAGGATAAATTATTTAAAGAAATAAAGAGAGAACAATTGCAGTGAAAACCTGCAGAAACATATTATACAATACTTGGCAAATGAATTTTGCAAAGATGAAAATCAATGTAGATAAATGTACAACAAGATACACAGGGAAAAGAAAATAACTTATTTGAGCTTTACGTATGTAGTAAAAGACTCTTTAGTATTTAGAACTGAGACCCTGGGATTGTAATAGATTATTCAGCTAAACCCTCCATTCAGTGCTCAGCAGTTATCAAAAAGGTAGAAAACTCACCAGTTCGAGCTCAAACAGTCCTTGATATTTTCAAAGAACATTTGAATTACTAAAGAAAGGGAGAGCCAAAAGAGTCCATGGACACAGGAGTCACCGTCATAGAAAAAAAAAAAAAGATAACTGAGAGAGGAAATAGTACAGGTCTTCATTATCATACGTAACATAGAAAAGGTGTCTACTTCTCGACTGTTTGCTCTTGTTTACTACCAACTGTATGAGTACTAATTGAGGATAGGAAGTAGCAAATTCAAAGCAAACAAGACAGTTCTTCACATCACTTTTAGTTGTATGTGGGACTCTTGAATTAGCCACATGAATTTAATGAGGATGCTAAGGTTGATAAGAAATTGGTTTTGACACTCTACAAACTAGTCATAAGAGCATAACTGACCTTGAGACCCTAAATTTGGTATTCACAGAATCATGGAATCACAGAATGTCAGGGGTTGGAAGGGACCTCAAAAGATTATCTAGTCCAACTCCCTTGCCAGAGCAGCATTACCAAGGGCAGGTACACAGGAACACATCCAGGAGGGTTTTGAATGTCTCCAGAGAAGGAGACTCCACAATCTCCCTGGGCAGCCTGTTCCAGGGCTCTGTCACCCTCACTGTGAAAAAGTTTTTCTCAATGTTTTTATGGAACCTCCTATGCTCCAGCTTGCATCTGTTACCCCTTGTCCTGTCATTGGACATCACTGGAAAGAGCCTGGCACCGTGCTCCCGACACTACCCCTTGCCATATTTATAAACATTAATGAGGTCACCCCTCAGCCTTCTCCAAGCTAAAGAGACCCAACTCCTTCAACCTTTCCTCACAAAGGACATGTTCCACTCCCTTTATCATCTTTGTGGCTCTGCGCTGGACTCTCTCAAGCAGTTCCCTGTCCCTCTTGAGCTGAGGATCCCAAAACTGGACACAATATTCCAGATGCGGCCTCACCAGGGGAGAGTTGATGGGGGAGGAGAACCTCTCTCAACTTACTAGCCACACCCCTTCTCATACACCCCAGGATGCCATTGGCCTTCTTGGCCATGAGGGCACATTGCTGGCTCATGGTCATCCTGCTGTCCACCAGGACCCTCAGGTCCCTCTACCCTAAACTGCTCTCCAGCAGGTCAGTCCCCAACCTATACTGGCACATAGGGTTGTTCTTTCCCAAGTGCAAAATTCTACACTTATGCTTGTTGTATTTCATAAAATTTCTCCCCGCCCAAGTCTCCAGCCTGTCTAGGTCTCTCTGAATGGCAGCACAGCCTTCTGGTGCGTCAACCATTCCTCCCAGTTTTGTGTCATCAGCAAAGTTGCTGACAGTGCACTCTAATCCCATGTCCAGGTCATTGATGAATATATTGAACAGCACTGGCCCCAGCACTGACCCCTGAGGGACCCCACTAGACACAGGCCTCCAACTAGACTCCGACCCATTAACTACAACTCTCTGACTTCTTTCCTTCAACCAGTTCACAATCCACCTCACTACTCGATCATCCAGACCACACTTCTTCAGTTTAGTGATGAGGATACTGTGGGAGATGGTATCAAATGCTTTATGAAATCCGCATAAATCAAATCCGCCGCATGGCTATCATCTATCCACCTGGTTATGCCCTCATAAAAGGCTATTACGTTGGTCAAACTTGACTTCTCCTTGGCAAAGTCATGTTGCCTGCTCCTAATGACCCTCTTATACTTGATATGTCTTGAGACAGTGCCATCACCTTTCTAGAGATGGAGGTGAGGCTGACCAGTCTATAGTTACTCGGGTCCTTCCTCTTGCCCTTTTTGAAGACCAGAGTGACATTTACTTTCGTCCAGTCGTCAGGTAACTCTTGTGAGAGACTTAAACAGTCTGGTACCTGAACAGGCTGCAGGTACCTGCCTGGTGCTTGTCGTGTTGGTGTGGGGGTGACTCAGCACTTTCCTGAGACCACTACCCAATACCTGCACTGGTGGAGCTATGGAGGAGGTAGGGCTTGGAGCTGTGGCTGCAAGAAGCTGGGAAAGGGAGGGGTAATGCCCCTCAGAAGCCCTTACTATTCCACAGACCTGTTAGCAGTAATTTTCCACAAGAGGTAAACAACATGATGTGGCGAGGACTTGACTTTATAAAAGGCGAGAAGCCCAGGGAGGTTGCACACTTTTTTTGCCTGCCACAAGAAGATTGCTGCATGCGCTGTGGTCGTGGTCATTGCAGGAACCAAGGGTGGTGATCTTTCTTTTCCTATTGCTTTCCTTTCTCTCTCTTTCTTGTCTTAGCAAAAGACTATCTATGGCAAGGCCAGTTCTTTTGCTAGCTAATGGCTCTTTGTTGTGAGGCGTGTTGGTTGCGTTAAGTAGACAATTGAAATACACCATTGTTAATTATTTGTTGATTGATAAATAAAACTAGTGTTAGGATCTTTGATGTGATTCACCTTCATCCTGGCCTGGGAATCGGCAAACGTAAGTCATCGTCCTGAAAGCTCTGGATGTGACACTCTCCTGTTGCCCATGACTTACCAAAGATGATGGAGAGTGGCCTAGCAATGATTTCCGCCAGCTCCTTCAGCACCCGCGAGTGCATCCCATCAGGGCCCGTGGATTCATGTACATTCAGATTGCCTAACTCATCCCTAACACAATCCTCATCAACCAAGGCAAACTCCTTCTTTCTCCTGACTTCCTTTGGGGCCTCAGCGGTCTGGAGCTCCTAAGGACAGTCTCCAACAGTGTAGACAGAGGCAAAGAAGGCATTCAGTAACTCTGCCTTCCCTGTATCTTCTGTCACCAGGGCACCCACCTCATTCACCAGTGGGCCTACGTTGCCTCTAGTGTTAGTTTTGTCTGCAGTGTATTTGAAGAAGCCCTTTCTGTTGTCCTTGACCTCCTTCACAAGTTTTAATTCCAAGGAGGCCTTAGCTTTCCTAATTGCCTCCCTACATCCTCTGACCACGGTTTTATATTCCACCCAAGTGGCCAGCCTCTCCTTTTATGATCCATAGACCCTGTATTGTTTTGATCAGCTTCAGATATTAACATCCTCCTAGTAAGCCCAACATATAAATGAGAGCAGAATCAGGATCTTAGTGTCTACGATAAACATAAGTACAGTAAATATGAGAAAAAAAAAATTATCCTTAATCCTCAAAATTGGACAGTGGCTTGGTCTGACTTTTTGTCTTTCTGGAGGTTGAGGAAGTTGATTATTCATTTATTACTTTGCCTTCTTCCTACAGATACATGCATTAGATAGGAGTACATCATAAATACTATGTGAAAAACAATCTGTGCTTTAGATTAACAGTTATCTGGCAAGTTTATTTCTCTTCCATCCTTGATAATGATGTTACGTTATCCTTCAATCTTTGCTAGAATTTGGAGTTCCATGCCTTGTCACACATATATGAGCACAAACTTTCCCCAAAAAACCAGACATTCTCAATCTACAAAGTGAGCTTTAGTTACAAAAGATTCACAGCTTACTCATATATTAACTGGTAGATTTGGTGTCTCAATCAAAAATATAGACGAGGGGAACCATTTTATCTTAAAAAGATTGGTGTTTTTCCTCACTGTGACTAAAAAAATGCAGAAAGCACAAAAAGTCTAAGTTTACAGGTGTTTCTACTCCTTTAATTACCAAACAATTTAAATTCAATAAAAACTGTCAAATAGAAGTTAAAAAAAAACTGAAATCTTGAAAGCAGATCAACTGGAATAAGTATAAATGTTCCACAGCATCTTTCTTTAAGCTTTAGAAACATCATGACCTGTATTTTGGGAAAGTTGGGTCATTTTTTAACCATAACAGAATTAGTTTAAAAGTTTGAGCAACATAGCAGATTTTTTAAACTGTATTTTTATTGAATATAAAGAAACACAAAGCAGTATTGTAGCCTATGTTTTTTTTTCTAGAAAGTAATAGACTTTTGAGATTGTCTTTGTTTCCAGAATGAGGAAGAAGTCTATTCCCACCTCCTAAATGTCAATGCTTATTCTAGTCTGCATTTTGATGAATTAGAAATGTGCATTTTTCAGCATGGCAATCATCTAACATATCAGTCACTACTACTCCTCTTTTCCTTTTCATTGTGAGTCACTGAACAATTGTGATGAAAGGCAAAATACATTGCTCTGTTCAAAAGGATATAATGCTTATTTTAGGATTAAGGAAAAATGAGCAATGTCTTTTTCTTATGAAGCAGAACATCTTAGTCCAAGTCTAAGACAGGAAGAACAAGTTACAGCTAAGGTATCTCCATATAAAACTAGTAGGAAAATTCACATAATTATATTCTGGATAGATATAGATTTCTATTTTAAATAAACTGTTCTAGATTTAAAAATTAAATGAATCAGCAAGATCCTTCCTGTTCTGTAGAAGATTACACCAGGTTATCAACATGGTTTCAGTTTTATGCAATGCAATTATCTTCTACATTTCACTCAGTTGTCACAACTGCACTGTAAAACTATGCCTTGTTAAAAGCCATATTTAACTTTTCTAATGTTTCACCCTCTCAAATAGCTCTTGGTGGTCTGGAGAAACTTGCTTCTCATAGAATTTTTGCAGTGTGAGGGACAGATTCTCTGTGCTTGGTCTGTGTATGGTAAACATCCACTGCCTAGACTTTCATGTACAAAAAAAAATAACGGTCCACAAAATCATCTTTTATTTTTTTTATAAAAGACATGAAAAGTGGCTATGATGTTCAGAAACCATGACTCATGTTTGGAAATGTATGTAAGCAATCCTTGAGCTGCTGGAGGTTGGCATTTCTGCAGCATGTTTCTTCAGATTTCCAGGGACTTACAGTCTCTCCAGTGTGTTTTAGCAACCCCCACTGCTAACTTCTCCCTCTATATATCTTTTCATGGAGCATATGGTAGGTGGCATTACTCAGCTAACAGATGTGCCTTTATGATGCCTACAATTTTTACTGTGCATGCAGGGACTTGTAGTGTATAAACAGAGGTTGGTAACACTTGATAAGGTCATTATACTGGCTATTTTTGTTGTATGTGTCAGCAGACTCCAGGACGAAGAGAACCCAAAGCAATATATCTGACAAAGTCCACGGTTTTATATGTTGATTATTGTAGATGGGCTGTTAAGATTATTTGATTTATTAGGTTTTTACGGGCCTGCTGCTATTCTTGTATGATGGGTACCTTGGCAGTCCCTTTCATTAATATCCCATAACAGAGTATTTATGATACCACCATTGACTTGTGGAGACATATTTTACATCTCTGCATAGTAAGTTAAAAGGTTGGAGAGACATGGGTTTAGTGTCAGGGAGTAATAAAAAGGGCCAGTTATGGTTAAAACAGTGTGTCTGTTGACTATGGCAGTAAGAGCAAGGGTCCCCTTTAAAACTCAGTAAAAACACAGGGTTATTGATCTTCCTTTTGCAACCGAGTACGATTAATACTGCATCAATGAAGAATGGATAGCAGATCCCCCTTAAGGTATTTTATGTTTTTCTGAACTGTGGGTTTGAGGAGGCTCTCACACAACCAGATTAGTCCCAGCAGACTCAGTCCCCTTTCCTGCAAATGACAGTGAAAGCAAGTGACACCGGTGAGGTCTGAAAAATCCCCTTTCTGTGCTTTTAGACCCAAAAGCACGTAGCATGCAGTAGCTGAAACCTGTGTTCTTTCTGGGTATGTCAAGATGAGCTATTTTAATCTATTACTGGGAGAATAGTAAGGAAATTCTTTAACAAGGATGAAAATGCTACTGGACAACACTGAGTCAGATTTTTCTTGGCTTTATATCTGAAATACTTGGAGTGGGTGCAGAATAAGCTATGGTGCAATGGCTTTTGTATTCATACACGTTATTAATTGCTTAATAATTGCTGCCTGAGTTGTGAATCAGTATATCAACCTGTGTCCATGTTTGTTGGTTTTGGTGTTTTCCTCCCAAATACACGGAATTGCACTAAGAAAGCAGCAAACATAGCGTGAGAAACTCCACCACACTGTACTCTTAAAGCGGGATACATGAAAGGGTGTTTGCAGACCTTGCTGTCTTCTGCACGAAGGGATCTAAAATGCAAACAAATCAAACTGTATTTGCCAGTTAGTCTCTGCAGAAGTTAACTAATAAACAACTGGTACGTCTCTCATTCCTAGGACTCCCTTGTTTGTTCTTTGTTTTGCTTTGTTTTACTTTTGTGCTATAACTTACAGCTTCAGTGATCAAGGCAAAAAATCTGAATCAGATTACAGACATTCACCCCAGACAACAGGTAACTGGGAACTGGGCCAGAAGACCCTCCCTATCCTCAGGTCAAACCTACAAAGACAAATGAGCGCAGTTCAGCCTTGAGAAAAGAGACGAGCAGCACAGTGTGCTCCTTGCCACACCAACAGGTTGAATCAGACTCTGGAGGTGTATCTTTCTGTAGTTGATAAAGTGAGCCTGCAAAACCAGACACCTTTTAGAGCACTAATATTGTGAATCTCATCAGCTGTGTGTATAGAACATACAGGATTTTTGGCATTTATTCTGCATGGTGCAATTTGACTCCTTTAGGAAAAATATAGCTTAGACCTAGCCAAAGCTACCATTAGCAAACTAAATTTCTCTATGCCAGAGTTGACCACAGACAGATGTATACTTCTCAGGAGAGTGGAAAAAAAATGTATGTAGACATTACAAGTCTTCTTCAGATTACAAAGTAATTTGGCAGGGATGGCAGGGTGATATCCAGAGGTGACTTGACAAAAAAAAAAGAAGTGAGAAAGTCCCAACAATGGAACTAGTGGGACTGAAGAATGATAGAACTCAGTGGAGACTTTGTGACTTTGTTCCTCTCCAGTATCCCATTTCCTGTTTTCCCCACATTCATCTAGATACCAAGGATTCCAGTCCTTTTCCTTTCTCCATGGATAGTTATCTCCAAACACTCCCTTTAGATTAGTATTTACCCCTCCTTTAGCGCCTGGTGTAACCTTCTTGCCTACCAGGCTGCTGAGAAAAGAAAGAAGAGCCTGGTGCAGATACTAAGCCTAGAGCCAAAGCTGAATAAGGAAATGTATGGAGTCACAAAAGAGTTCCCTGTAGCAGTAGATTTTCTGTTCCCACCAGACTGGACCTACCTCTGCAGTGGTAGGTGGGTACACATAGTACACATTTAGGGATGGGTGCACATTGCAGCCTCTCCTTGGGTGGTAAGAGCAGAAATAGAATCAATGGAAAGAGAAGGGGAGCAATTGGTACCTGCCTTTCCACCCACTCTGCAGTCTGCTCATTTTGTCTATTCCTAGGTTTGTCCAGGGCTCTGATCCATCCAAACCAAATCTAGCTTACTAATAAGCAGCAATCAGTCAGCTAGAGGTTTGACATCTTTACAATTATCTATGAATAGACCAGGTTCAGGTGGGAGGAATGTTTTTGATATTACTTGAGGTCATCAGAAGGGCTGCTGTATTTTTCAGGACAATTGTAATGAAAAATCTATGGTGGTTTCTAGTTAACTACACACTGGTTTACAAGCTGAAGGCCATGAACAGTCTCTATTATTGATCTATACAATTAAACCAAATGGCTTTTTATTCCCTCTGATGCAGAATCATAGAATCATTATGGTTGGAAAAGATCTTCAAGATTCAAGCTGGGGCTCTTTAGTTTGGAGAAGAGGAGGCTGAGGGGTGACCTCATTAATGTTTACAAATATATCAAGGGGGAGTGTCACGAGGATGGAGCCAGGCTCTTCTCGGTGACAACCACTGATAGGACAAGGGGTAATGGGCTGAAACTGGAACATAAGATGTTCCGCTTAAACTCGAGAAGAAACTTCTTCTCAGTGAGGGTGACGGAGCCCTGGAACAGGCTGCCCAGAGAGGTTGTGGAGTCTCCTTCTCTGGAGACATTCAAGACCTGCCTGGACACGTTCCTATGTAGCATAACCTAGGCATTCCTGCTCTGGCAGGGGGATTGGACTTGATGATCTTCCGAGGTCCCTTCCAATCCCTGACATTCTATGATTCTATGATTCTATGAAGTCCAACTGTTATCCAACTCCACCAGATCCACTTCTAAACCATGTCCCTAAACACCGTATCTAGACAACTTTTAAATATAGCCAAAGATGGCAACTCAACCACTTCTCTGAGCAGGCGGTTACAGACTTTGCTAACCCTTTCCGTATAGAAGTTTTTCCTAATGTCTAACCTAAACCTTTCCTGGCATAACTTGAAACCATTTCCTCTTGTCCTTTTGGTTTGAGCTTGTAAGAGGTCAACACCCACCTCTCTACAGCCTCCTTTCAAGTAGTTACAGAGAGCTACAAGGTCTCCTCTCAGCCTCCTTTTCTTCAGACTAAACAACCCCAAGTCCCTCAGCTGCTTCTCATAAGACTTGTTCTCGGGACCCTCCACCAGCTTCATTGCCCTTCTCTGGACCCGCTCCAGCACCTCAATGTCTTTCTTAATAGTGTGGCACCCAGAAATGAACACAGTACGTGAGGTGTGGCCTCACCAGTGCCAACTTCAGGGGGACAATCACTTCTCTAATCCTGCTGGCTATGCTATTCCTGATACAAGCCAGGATGCCGTTGGCCTTGTTGGCCACCTGGGCACACTGCTGGCTCATGTTCAGCTGGCTGTCAATCAGCACCCTCAGATCCTTTTTCTTCTAGGAAGTTTTCCAACCACTCCTTTCCAAACCTGTAATGCTACCTGGGGATTTTTGTGGCCGAAGTGCAGGCCTTGTTGAACCTCATGCAGTTGGCCTCAGCTCACCAATTCAGCCTGTCCAGGTCCCTCTGGAGAGCTTTCTTACCCTCAAGCAAATCAACACTCCCGCTTAACTTCGTGTCATCTGCAAACTTACTGAGGGAAATAGCACTTGGCTTATAAATGAGACCACAAAGAAACCTATATGTTGAGTTTTAAACTTTTCCAGATTAGTGGGCTATGATCATGCACACAGTTGATTTCAAACTACTATTTGCCATCTATCCTTTTTCTTTTAGGAACTAAACCTTCCGACGTTCACTTTTCATTTAAAAAATACCTGGGCACTTCTCTGGGCAACTTGTGCCAGTGCTCAGTCACTTTAACAGTGAAAAAATTTCCTGATCTTCAGATGGAACCTTCTGTGTTTCAGTTTGTGTATCTTGTCTGGTCACTGGACACCACTGAAAAGAGCCTGGCTTCATATAATAGTAATATATTGGTCTACAATTTTTGTCATGAGTTTTTAATATATTAATGTCTGTTCAGTCATATGAGTAAACCTTAGGTTTTAAATGGAAAACCCCATTGTATGATAAAGAACAAACATAAATAATTCAAGATATCTATCAGAATAGAGTATCAAAACTGAAGAAACAGGCAAGCTGACACCTGTGAGTACAAAACCCATTAATGCTAACAACAAAAGGAATTTGCATCCTTTAAATAGACTGGCATTGAACAATCACCGTGAAAAATATAACTTCCAAGGAAAGAATCTAATAGCAAATAAAGTATTGATAAAGGGATTGTAAACAAAGTACAGAATATATTAACATATGATAAACTATTCAAATTCAGCACTCCTATGAAAGATAGATTTTGTTCTCAGTCTAGCTTCTCAGATAGCATCAAATTCCAATGTGTAATTGAACCTTCAAAGCCACCTTATAAAAAATATCACTCAAAATCTATTATATGTACAACTTAGATTGTTGTGTGTAGCTTGGTTTCTAAAGAAACAAGGAATATGTGATCTTTGTTTTTGTCAGTAGCCTCCACTAACTTTCAACTAGCTATCCAGTCTCAAGCAAATTTGACAAACATCAGATATACACTCTGGTTTAATACTTAGTCATAGCCAGCTCTGATTGCACCTGGCATTTTCTTCTAGCTTTCCTTCTGATCCCAGGAAACTTCCAGTGTACAGTGACATGGCTTAAGGAATAGGACAAATATTACTGAGGGTAGTTAGTCACTGGAACGGGCTTCCCAGGGAAGTGGTCATGGCTCCAAGCCTGTCAGAATTCAAGGAGTATCTGGCTGATGCTCTGTCATATGGTCTAACGTTAGGTAGTGTTGCAAGGAGCAGAGTCTTGAACTCAATGATCTTTATCAGTCCTTTCCAACTTGAGACATTCTGTGATTCTATGATTCTCTGACAAATTCCTTCAACTTTGTAATTACGTTGCTTTCTAGAGATAATTTTGGATGACTTTGAGCTGAGGAGTCTCCCACACTCAGAGTGAAAGCTCTGCATAAAGATACTCTATAAAGACAAGTGTCTGCCCTTCTAATTCCTTTTTACAAGGAAAAAGCATACGTGAGCATGCCACTTTGGAAACATTACTACCTCTTTCTCTGTTTCCTCTGCAGGTGGGGTGGAAGAGGCAGCTCAACTTTCAAGGCCTGGTGGCATGAGAAACTTTTACACCAAGCAGGGAAGCTTCCGGGACTCGGTGACTGCTAATGTAGTTGCTTTTGAGACAGTGTGTTTGGATTTGTGTGCCTTTGTGCATCTGCAGCCTGTTCTTATACAGATGTACAACCCAGTGGACTAAAATAGTTGCCCTTTTTAATAGTATCTAAAAAACTTTCCTAAATAACAGCATGCATCAGATACAGCCACTTACCAGGGTTTCAAGACCTGATTCGCTCCAGCAAGTATTGCACAGTATAAATACAGATTCTGAGTAAGTGAAAGGGACTTGAAATTCATATGATTGAAAATGTCTTGGTTGTGGACAAGGACCTGAATCTTTTATGTTCTTCTTCACATAAAAGACATTCACATCTTCAGAGAAATAGGTTTTTTTGAGTGAGTAATTGGATTTACATAACTTGTTAGTGGTATAAAGCAATTAAACCGGATCACACTTTAAACAACGTTTCTGAAGGGGAAGTTCTCAGGAGAGTCTGGTCTTCCAGCTTATTTTCAGCTTGCCATTGAAATCCTACCATTTTTCCATTTGCTGTTTCAAATTATCAGCAAGTCTCCCATGTACCTAGTTACACAATGATCAGAGTGGTGAGAATAATAGGACTCTGAACCAGCTAAGCACTTGGGTTTCAAACTACAAGTAAAAGTATCCCTGTAAGGTGTACTTTTGTCAGGCATCTCAGCATCACATGTCCTAGGCGAGGAATTCTGTTCTCGAGAGAACAACCGAAACAGAGAATTTCATTTAACTTACAAGAGCAACACAATGACTGGGCTCAGACATCATTATTACCACACCAGAGTTGAATACGAACCAAGCTGTAAATGGAGAGACATGGCATTGCACACAATCAAAGGACAGATTTTTTAAACGGTTGTGTTTCTCAATTCAGGGCTTGGTTGTTCAGCAAGTTAATAAAATACTTAATCATTAATTACATAGTTTTATAGTATTTTATATATTTGTCATGCAGAAATTAACTAAAATTAAGTAATTTAGGAAATAGTCTAACCTTACCAAATATAACACATGTCAAATTTTATTTAAAGTGGTAGAAAGAAACAGTAGCTTGAGAATAATGCTAAACACTAACACAGCATAAAATATCGAGGCTGTATATTTTAAAGCCTATACACTAGTTCAGTATGTTATAAAGATGAATTTTAAGCTGGTGTGAGTCACTGCATTTCTCCTTTATTCCTTGTGGTATACTAAACATTGAGTTTGCAATAGATGTAATGATAACACAATATTCTAAGGCTTTCTGTGTTTATGTAGAGGACAGAAAAATAAACCCCAGCTATCTAGTATGCTTAGTACATGCATCTAGAGTCATCATAGTGTGAACTCATAGTGAATAAAGAAAGATAATTTCCTAGAGCTCTAGTTATCAGAGCTGGATTTATAGTAATCATTAGTACTGATCTCTACATGGAGCTCCGTGCACTTTACAAATTTATGTACTGGCATCTTCCCCTTTTACCAGATGATGGTATTGCGGTTCCTAATAAGAAAATGTTGCAAGTGCTGTGAAAAAACTCTATGGTTTAATCTCAAATGTTGCTTAACTACATAATGAAGGGTTATGATATTTGATTGAAATCATACAGTTTGGTCTAATGTGATTCAAAACATAAACATTGATAGTAAACCCAAGTATGTGTATATATTAATATGTAACTACTGCATGCTGATCATTTTCTTTGTAAAAGCTTGTGTTCAAAGATCAACCGGTGATTAGACACCAGCCCTGGGAATACAATACAAGTTTTCTGAACGCCAATGCTACGCACAAAGTTTGTGCTGCACTGGTTCTAAATTGCAGATAGACCTTTCCCTGTGGAAGTCGTCATTTACACATATTGCTTTAGAGGAAGAAAACTCCAATGCCTACCATATTAATAATATATGCATTTTAAACCAAAATATTTTTCCCAAGAAAATTATGTTACTCTGCGAAAGTTCCAGGATCTCTCTGATCATTAGTTTCATCTATATGACATCTTATTTCGGCCTGTAGAATTATGCAATTAATATAGATTTTTTATGTATAGAAGTTCTGTAATAAAATCGTTCTCTCAGTGCTGCTGGTTGGATTGGAGAAATTCTGTTGTCAGTTTCTGAGAAAGATGAAAAAAAAAACCCACGGCACAGGGGAGAAAAGCAATAAACGGAACTTTCTTCCAGGCATTCTGGCCATAAATAATTGAAAACCCTTACAACACTCTGAGACAGATTACTAGAACAGGTTTTGAAAAATAACCTCTTGTGTTACTTCCCTGCTAACCATCTCTGCACCCTTGGTGAACAGCCAACAGTGTCTGGCACCTACACTGTTCAGAAGTTGTAATGAAGTGTCAGTTTCTTACAGCTCTGAGTCCAGGGAAATGTAGAAGTCCTGTGCTATCTTGTCTCCATGAAGAAAATATTTGTATTATGGGAAAGAAAGATGACTTGATTTGAAGTACCACTCAACAGATCCTAGAACTTGATTGAAATCACATAGCTTTGTATCCAAGTGATTCTTATAAATAGTAGAAGCACAACTACAGCGTAACTACAGCCGAGTCTGCCGTATTCTGATGCTGAAATCTTGGTAAAGCAATTTTCACCTAAGAGTATTCTGAACGTAGCTCTGTGAAACTTTGGATACTTCCAGAGTGATTTCCTATATTTTGAGAGATAGGCTTTTTACAGTACTCCCAAATTTTCTTCTACGCTGCAGCTTTCCCTCTCTTTGTCTAGAATGATTGTGAGTATCTTTTTCATTTGCTCTCTGTTTTGGGTCAGGGAGACTTTTTCAGCAGTTCTCACTGAATTGTGAATGTATGAACCTTTTCCCCTTGTATTCTGCAAGAGTAGAAATTAATACAATTTTGATTCCCCTTCCTCAGCCTCTTTTCTCCCCCAGGCTTATAGACTGCCTCTCCTTTCAGATGGGTAAACTTGCCTCCTTTCTTCTGGCACCTAGGCCTTAATTAGCTAATGTAACTATAAATGTTTAACATTTTGTTAACCTAATCAGTTTACATTCCCTCTCTATTCCATGGAGCAACAGAGAGCTTTAAAAGAGGGTCAAGATCATAGCTGAACTTTCTATCTTAGCAATATAAAACTTTACTAAGGAAACTGATCTCTTTTCCTTGACTTTTAGGTTGAGTGGCACCAGTCCTCCTTTTTGTTCAAAAAGGTTTAACAGTACACTTTGCATGATATATGTGACTCAATCTTTTTCCTCAAAACATTGCATATGTGATTTGGTGGGTGTAATAGGAACACCACACACTCTTGCAATCTGTCCATCTCTGACAGCTTTGTTTCTTCATTCAGTGGCTACTCTGGTGCTGACAGAGGTGTCAGAAGAAATTGCCTATCATACATGTGGTGTTGTCACTCCTATGAATCAGTTTTATCTCAGTTCCGAAGCATCCACAGAGACACTACTAAATGCTTTTTTTTTTTTTAATTGCAGAATCATTCTTTGTGTTTCTCAATATGAACAGCTCTGTAGCCATTCATACAATCACCTTGTTCAAAATTAATAATACAAGTATTAAAATTTATTCACATTTGTCTCTGAATCTAACTATGAAGTTTTCAAAAGGGTCTCAGCAGCATTTATCTCAATTACCGTTCATCTGTTTCTAAGACACTGTGTCTATCCCAGAGACAGTCCATGTTTTAACACATTGTGTCACAAAGCACATTCTCTTACCCAAACTGCCTGAAATGAAATAGAGGCTAAGAGATTTAAAGCAGAATTTTGGCTTATTTCCAAGCCAGGGTTAAGGAGTCATATATTTTTTTTAAGTTGAATCCTAACTGTATGTCAGATAGAAACAAATTCTAGGTATTTCCTTGGGAATACAAGGCAGTCCAAGAAACTTAACTCAAGCTCTGATGTAAATGTAAAGCTTTGCTGAGGTATCTTACGGTTCTTGTGGGTTTTGTTTTATTTGTTTGTTTATTTGTTTGTTTAACGAGCTGCTTAACAAGCAGAATGAAACAATCCTGGCATTCTAGTTTCTTTTGACATTTGTCATTAGCCAGTACATGGGTCTTTCAAAACATTTCAATACCAAGGATTATTTTGGTGATGCAGTCAGATACTTTAATACAGTCCTGTTTATTTACGAAGAATGCGCACAAAATTCTATTTTCTTAGGCACCCTTACAATTAAAACTAGAAAAAGCTATTACTTTGCCCAAAATTTCAAGTTGCATTCTATACAGAATTCTACCACCTCTTGAATGATTTTTACCTCTGCTTATTGTCTTTTGGCTTGTTTGTCTGTTGTCTTAAATTTGTCGTACCCAGTTCCTTTTTATCCTTCTCTTTGATCTGTGTTTTTGGTAGGGGACCCTGTTGATTCATGTAAAAGGAAATACACTTTTTATGCCTCATCTTAAATCTGTTGTGGATGATAGGCTTGTCCCAGCATCTGCAAAGTTTCATCTAACTTCTATCACACTTATTATGTAATCTCCATCTTTTTTAAAATGAAGTAGTTCCTATCTGACATTTTAACGTAAGGCAACAATCAGAATATAATCTTCATGGTCTAAAGCCCATTTTGTTGTAGTTTTACATCATTTGAAATGAAGCTGTCTATAGTAGATGTGATCTTTAGTATGGCATGGAATGACATAAGACATGCGGCATCTAACTTTGGTAGCTAATTTTCACTCAAAGTTAGAGTGACTTAGTGAGTAAAATGACATTATATGAGTGCCTATAGCCCTTGTGGAGGAACAATAAAGAGAGACTGGTCCTTTTAAAGGCCTCGAGACTAATTAGACATAATGTGAAATCAGATAGTTTAGGTTCGATCCTATGGCTATGGCTATGTGTGCCCTCCCTATGGCCTGGAATGGGTCAAGAAGAAAACTGTCCTGATCAGTATGTTTAAGGGTCGTCCAGACAGGGGTCAGTTTATTTGCTACAGAAGGGCACTGGTAACTTTCTTAGCCAAGTCAATGTATGAAACTCATGCTCAAGCAACCACAACTATTTTACTACCTCCCACCACACTCCCTCTTAAGCCCTCTAAAAATAAATCTTAGTTGCTCCAGCTGCAAATGACATCAACATGATGATTCTGATCACATCATTCAAATGTAGTTCATATGTTTATGCAAAACTTTCTTGGACTGACTTTTATAACTCACCGTGTTTGACTAGAGAAATACTATAGAAACTTTATAAACTTTTAGGACAAAAATTACGTACACACAAATCCTCACAGCAGTCTTTCAACCATGGCTCCTAATATGACAAACTTTTCTTCCTATGTACTCTAATGGTTCTTATTGCCAAAGACAGTAATTCACACTTCACAGCATTAGGCACTTGGACTGTAAATCAAGGCCCATGACTGAGAGGTATCTCCTCTAAAGTAATTTATAGGAGTAACAGCAATATAATAACTAGTATCAACCAGTGTTCATCATGGACTGTTATTCCTGGCTAGCACTATTACAACCACCTGGCTGATATTAATTGTTCTCCACCTCATTCTTGCCCTTTTATTGTCCTCCACCTTTTAAACCCTAGCCAACAACTCCACTAATACAGCAACAAATTTACTGGCAAGCTCTGCAACAGCTGAGCCCATCCCAGTTGCTCTGTGCCAATCAGCCAGCTGGTAAGCTGGGAATGATCTGAGAGCTGGCTGTAATGCTCTTCTGCAGACCAAAAAGAGACTTTGCAGTTTTTGCCTTAGAGAGGTTTTTTCCCTTTGCTATATTGTTGTTTGCTGGTTGAGTTTGCTGGCATAGAAAAGTTATTATGGAGGACAGGGAAGAGAAACATAAGGGAACTGCACTTGGGGAGTAGAAGAGCACTTCCTAAAATTGAGTGAAGAATTCTGCAAAACACAAAATTCAGAATGAATATGGACAGTTAAAATATCACACTCATTTCCATAGCTGCTGTAACACCAATGACATTATTCAATTTGAATTAACTACACGGGCAAATAAATTGCTGACTCAAGTCTTGGTGCTATTGACCGCTCCTGGTTTAACTATGAATACATTCTTTCCTTTTGCTGTCTCCCACCACTTGTTTTAAAACCTTTATTTTCCTGCTATCCTGATACATTTCTGTTCAGCTACATTTACTCTAGTACAGGTTTGGGAAAATATGAAGTTCTAGGGCAACCTCCTTCAACCGAGGGGTCCTTTTCCAGTCCTGGAAATATTTGTCTCTCCTCAGGTCTATTGGCACAGAGCTCTAGTGACATAAAAATTATGTGCTTGGAGTTTTAGTTACCTCAGTGCTTCAATTTATATTGTTCCAATACATTGAGTGATGCACACATTAATAAATTATGAAGTCATTTGAAGCTGGTCTCCCCCAGCAAGGTGATTGCCCAGCCATTGGGTTACGGTCATCAGTCTCTCTTCCACTTTAATAAAAGTTTAGTTTTATTTTATATGGAATGGAAAAGCTCTAACAGTGTTGCGTTCCTTGATGGTTAGTTAGGAGAAATTTGAAGACAAGCTTTTAAGTACAATGAGTTTTTAATGATAAAGCAGCTAGGTTAATGTAATACTGAAGGAATGCCTTTTGAAGGGATGAGGAAAGAGAAACTTGTGCCTGACCCCAACTGCTAACACTAATTATTAACTGCATAACTCCGTATTACATACTTCAGCAAGTTATTGATTTCATCAGCAGCCTCTTTAAGGAATTTTTATCTTTACAAACAGAACATATCGAGAAAATGAGGTAGAGGTTGAAAATGAGGTACGGTATGCCCCCTTGATAAGAGAGGAAACACAGGTCTAAATTTAAAAGAAACAAACCCACAAGACAATCACACAAAACTTCTGTGGTTTAAACTCCTCAAAATCACCACTGTGAATATGCAGTTACCAAGGACTCTGATGGTTCTAGAAAACATGTCTCCCCAGTTCTCAAAGTTTTGTCAAATCCTGACGGGAAAGCTGAAAGCTTTTAAAATCTTCATGAACTCCAGAGGATAGGTGCTTCCTGCCCAGCTGATGCTTCTACAGGCGCTTTGCCAAACATATTCAAATTCAACAAGGAAAGTGCTCCAGCGTGTCCTGTACAAAATGTGACGTAAGTCATGGAGAAGTGCAGTTGCTGCTGAAACCAGGGTGGCAACCTGTCCCCCTTGCAAGTCATCAAGCCTTCATGGGAACTTTGGGTGTACTTCTTGGGTATAGGCATGGCTCTGTGTCTCGGGACTGCTAGTTTGTAACTCACTTGCTCAGGGCGTAATTGCCTTTAGAAGGTACTTACAAATTCTTTATGGCAATGAATTATCTCCAATAAATTAGTAAACGCATTTGTATCTACCATAATCCCAGCATGATAATCATTGAATTGACTTTCACCTTGGTGGTACACTTGGTGTTTAAAGAGCAGCTAAATTTTCTAGGCACCAGAGGAGAAAAAACTCACATTTCTGACCATCAGACTGCTAATGTAATCACTATAAAAACACTAGATTCTATCTGAAAGAAACAAAATCTGTTTTCACTTCCTCTGAAACCAACATATGAAAAAGAGAAAACTATAGCATTTTTTAACAGCAGGGATTGTATAAAATACTGCATCTGCAGCTCAAGTGCCACCGCTTTGTCCTGGGAGTTCTGCCAAACCAGGAGGCTGTTCAGTTGTAATTAACATTTTTCATCCCAATATCATTGTTGATGAGTCCCCACACAGTTTCAAGTACAGCTGCCTGCTACAGTAGTTCATTATGAACATAGGACCTCTGCTGACTCTCTTCCCTTCTGCTCTACTTATCATGGGCACATTTCACTTCTTCAGAAGAATTGCAGAGTACCCTTCTTGCCAGACTTTGTGAGGTAGCTCCGTCATCTCTTATTTGAAGATTTGCATGTTTCTTTTGACTTGATCCATTTGAGCTTTGTTGCCTTTAGGAAGTCTTTCATTTTTTGTTTGGATCTGTTGGCCTTCATTTCTTACTGGACTGATTCCACCTTGAGCTAGACATCCTTCATCACTTGTTAAATTATTTGTCCATTCAGTTTGGAGCTCAGATTAGCCAGATCAGATCTTGACGTATTTCAACCTGGCTCTTCTGAAATTCCTTGGCATCTCTTCTCTGCAGCCTCTTGGAAGCTTTGCTAAAACTAAATGGAAGGCTAAGCAATTACAAGTGATGTGGTGATGTGAGCAACTGTTCTGGGGATACATTATATAAATGGCCGGGATGAAACACGGTGGTAACCAGCTCGTGTGAGAAAATTGCTTTAGGAAAATGGAGACCAGTTATTTTCCTCTAAAATTGTTAACAGATAAATCAAAAGAATACAGTGAAAAGGGACTTACTTTTAAATAAGATTTAATAGGCTTTACTATTTTAGCTATAATTTATTTTTCAACTTCTTGCTTCTGCTGAACTTATTGTTACTTACTGATATAGCCAGGGACTGAAGTCTTTACTTCAGCAACATCCCTGTTTCAAACAGCTTATCATCCAAGCATAGATGAGAGAAAACAACATACAAAGGGAGTTTCAGGAACCAAAGAGACAAATATGGGCAGTTTTGCAAACCACCTCCCTAACATGATAGCGGTCTAAGCACAGAGGACCTTCTTAGGGTATTTTAGAAAAAGAGAACAACTGAATGATGAAGTCTAGCAAACATGGCTGATTAGCAAGGGTAGATGAACTCAAAGTAGTGAAGGACACAAAAGCAGCAAGGGGGCTGGAGCTAGGTCATGTGCACTTTTTAAAGCACAGACAAATTATTTTCTTTTTACTGCAGTATAAACCAGGAAGCCAGTCAAGAAAATGAGGGAATGATCTTACTAGTGACCTGGAAAAATGGTCTTTGCATGACTTTTCTGAATGGAATTGGAAAAGATTTGTTAAGCCCGAAGACAGGTCCTTACCTTTCTGGCTGGCAGCAACATTCTCCTTCATAATTAGGAAATGTTATGCCCAACAATAAAAAAAAAAAGCAGTTTTGGCAGCAGATGAATAGTGATCCAAGTTGCAAAGTGACACTTTGACAAACATTGTCACAATGAACAATGCTGAGAAACAGATAAGCGATCATTTCTTAAATGTATTGGGGGGAAAGGAACTCTGACATTAAGGAGAAGAACAAAAATTAATGAGGAAACTTCTTCAGTAAAGACGACAGAAATCCAGAGTCTATTCTCAGCTGATTTAAACAGACTGACTCTAATTTAGAATGGATATAATTAAGAATAAAACGCAATCCAGTAAGGCCATGTGGGTTTTAAATAGGCTCAGAGCCTTAAGTGTGGATATATGAATTATTGCCTTAAGCTGTAATGGATTCTGCTGAGGAATCAATACTCTTTGAGAAAAACAACCTTATAGTGCAATAATATGTATTAAGTATTTATTTCTTCTTAGGTGGTATGTATGTCTCTAAAAAACTCTCCAAACATGAAGGAAGAAAAAGGGGTATATCAAAGATCTGACAGTAAAGAGAACTAGATAACTGATTTTATTATAATAGCAATTAATTTTTCATGAATCTAATAATAATTGTATTTCTATGCGTTATAAATCAATGGTTTAGTGATGGACCTTACTTTGCTATATTAGTGATTGGACTGATCCTAAAGTTCTTTTCCATCCTAAATGTTTCTATGTTTTGAAATTGTTAGTGAAGAGCACCTGATCAATCCTAAAGCATCCACTTGGACTATTTTAATGTCCAAATGATGAGACCAATTCAGAGAAGCATTGCTTAATAAGGACCTCACACAAAGCAATTAAACACAGTGATATCAAAACCACTCAGCATCCCCAAATTCTGGATATTTTTGGAAAACAACATTTCCAAGACTTTATGATTCAATGATAAAACACAAAAAAAAAAATCAACCCATAAAAAGCCACAAACCAACCACAATTTTGTCAGAGAGACGAAGTGTTATAAGGAATTCCTAATCAAAGATATGAGCCTTAATGCAACTAAAAGCTACAAATTTCTGAATGAATTAAGCACTATCCTCTCAAAAAATTTCTTTCTCACAAACTTATCAAGACTGTGTATCCAATGGACATCCAAAGAACAACCATTAGAATATAATTTAAAATAAATATTTTAGATCATTCCATGGTGCTGGAGGGGATGGGCGGAGGAAAAAAAGTCTTCTGAAAATCTAAGAACAATGTCTGATTAGGTAGGGTTTATACTGGACCCAAAAAATTGTTCCTTATGAAATAGCATGCCTCCAGTGACACTATTGGAAATTAAAGATTTACCAAAACTCCTCAGAGCTCAGTTCTGCAATATACCCCGTGTGAAAAACCCTGACATCACCAGTGAATGATTTGTGGAACCATGTCCACAACTCCATAGGTCTCCTGAAAATTTTTTCTACTTACAGAAAATGATTTCAAGAATGAGTGATACCACATAAGAATCAAGAGAAAAAGCTGACTTATTTTTCCTGCTATCTTTTTCCTTGAAATGATTCAGCCCTGATGAAAGCAACGAATATGAATCAGATGCATTTATGAGGTAAGGACCCTACAGTGTCTGGAGTCATTGAGATCTTTCGTTTTTCTTGTTCAAATCAAGGTACCTGTCATTCTCCCTTAAAGCTCTTGCTACTTCATGGAACACCTACCAGTCTCAGAGAAAAGATTTTTTTTCATAAAGAGCAATAAAAATTTATCATATTATATCTGGGGTGACTGTTTTTGACAGGATAAAATCTTGTTTAGAACTCTAATTTCTTTCAGGTATCTGTAATTTTTTGTTGCCAAAAAAAAAAAAAAGGAGAAGAATTAAACCTCATTTTTGAGAGCAGGTTTGCATAAAACATGTATCCTAAAATTGGGTAAAGTCTGAACTAACTTCCAACATCTGACTGAGAAGAGAATCTATAATAGTCTGAGGAAGTTTCCTCTGAGGTCATAAAATATTCTTAAAATCAAAACATTCTTTCACAGATTCCTACATGGAAAAAACCTTATCAAAATCTATTTACAGTTCTTCAAAACATCACAATATATTAATGTTGACCATTAGAACTTTATTTAAGGCAAGAGAGAGTGGTCTGAAAAGTAGATTCTGGCATGTGCTTCGACCTTTGCTATGAGCATAAATGAAAGTGGCATAATGTGCTGTATTGGTTGAGTTTGTGAATCTGTGCTTTCCCCTAAGATCAAAACATGCAGAAGCCCTGAGAAGGAGAAGAGATCCACAGACCTATAATAGAGACTCTTCTCTGTTGAGAAACTGAGAGATACGCTCGCTGTAGCGAATTTGAAGATATTTTGTGCCACTAACCCCTCAAGTAAGATGAAACATCTCTTTTCTTTGTCAGGGGGCACTGTGGAAACCAGGTGGATAAGAAAGCTCCAGGTTAAGTTTTTGTCCACCGGAGAGAAGCCCGATGGATCAAAAAGCCAGGAGTAATAGGCTAAAGTCTTCTGCTGCATCATGGAATATCTTGGCACACAAGACTTCACAAGCAGCAAGCGTGCATAGCATGAAGAAGGTTGTATTAACTACTTCCTAGGAGACGCCATTAAAGGATTTCTAGGATTTGCCATTTCTAGGATTTGCCATTAAAGTTTCCTTGCTATAAACCTTAGTGAGAGCATTGCTATGTCTCTTCAAATACACTGATAAAGCACTACAGTGACCCTAATGCGGCCACAGTTAGTTCAGTACATCTTTTTCTCTTCGTGTGGAAGACTCTGCTGATACTGAGCAGTGTCATGATAGTATCTATTACTGCACCCAAATGGGTATGTCTATATAACAGAAGTAAAAGCTTTTCAGGGAGACGAAGACCAAAATCCATGTTAAACTGGGTCTCTTTATGCCTGCTAAATAAAATAAGACCTTGGAGTAAGCACTGTGCTGCTGGTTATCCACAGTGCTGAACTATTAACATGCTTCTTGGCACGGATTTGTACAAACCGAATAAGCTCTTCTTCAGGCAATACTTGTGAGGAGTGCAACATTCCAGAGTCATTCTCTATGTCAGGATAAGACTGAACCAGGCTTATTTCCCTCTTTCTCAGATAGTTTTCCCAAATTATTCCAGAAGACTGTATGTGCTCAAAGCTCCCTTGGTACCTTCACACCAGAGACCAGGATGTGCAAAACACGTCCTCAATTTCATGACAGGTAAATATTGTTCTAATGAGACACAGTATAGCCCTTACATTACTGTAGTGTCTTATACTACTTGAACTGAAAAAATAGACATAGAAACAAATAATTATGTGCTGGTTCCAGATGTATACCACATGGGTCCTAGGGGAGACCCATGGCCAAGCACTATATAGCTTGGACAGCAACCAAGCAGCATTCCTTGTCCTCAGGATGCAAAAATGTTCCCTCGCCCTGTTTTAGTTAACAGCACAGACATAGCCTTACACTCACAGACAAGATTTCCAAGTACCAGAAGGTGATTTAAACCCTCAGCTATTCAGAAGCTCCACAACATGAGGAGTCAGTTGGAATGCACCTCCTCACACCCACCAGAATCATGACCGAATTACAGGGGGAGCTGCAAAGTTAAAGTAGCTTTTTCCATCTCTTACCAAGATGAAACGAGTGTTTTGAAGTCATGCTTTACATTCATTCAAGATACACAAAACAAATCAGTAAGTTTATTCTCCAGAGTTTATTTTGTGCCTGTCAAATGTGATGAATTTTTAATGTGCAATTAAATGTTTTGATAAAAAATACGTAAGTGTAGTGTCACATAATTCAGAACTTTTTCACTGCACAGTAAATTCCAGCTTTATTTGAACTAGAAGTTTTGCTAATTGGAACAAAATCCTTGATGAAACCAACTAATTAAAATTGTTAAGCTTCTTTCTGTCCAATGAAAAAAATATGTGTAAACCAAACTGTTATGTAGATATTTTCCTTTTAATTTTTGCATTCAAAATCAAGAGGAGGGGAAAGGGTACCACTGTTGTATCTCAATAGAAAAGCAACATGTTCCATAAGAAGTCAGGAGCTCGGTTTGGCCTAGTGCAAAGAAATCCCTGTTAGGGTTGAGAAAAATTGTGGCCTTCTTACGGAAGAGAGGAGGTAATATTCCCCAATCACCGTGGGAAGATGATGTCGGAGACAGAACTTTGTGTCCATTTAGTCCACCTCGAGAGCAGCCTCTGTTGGGAAGGGGACCTTTGCACATTGTTTTGATGATGTGTGCTCTCAAGGTGTTGCTGAATCAGATAAGCAAAACTTTGAGTAACATGTTGGCAACACACCAGTCAAGTCTTTGTTCTTCTTTAGTAATCACAAAGATCCTGCACTTCTGTAACATCTGTTACAGGCACCCATTGCAGCGTACAGACTCTGATTATGCTTTATTAATCCTCTTTTTTGGGGAATAAATTGAGGTTAAAGTAGGGTTTAGCTTTACATAGTGCACCCAGACCACATCTGAAACACAAATAGGATCCAGAACTCATGACTACTGGCATATATACCAAGGGAAAAAAAAAAAAAAGTGAACTAAAGTGGAAGAAAATTAGTTTCTTTTCAAATAATTAAGTCTCAAACTGATTGTTTGAAGATTACTGATTTCTTACATGAGGAATATTAGGAATTTTACACGCAAAACAAAATCTCTTGGATTTGAGATAGAGCAGACAAGTGTTCAGCTGGGAGGGAGTCTTGTTTCACTTCCTCAAATTCCCTGATTACAGATTAGTTCTGATTATTTCAGAAATCACATTCCTAAGAATGTTCAATTATTCATGAGAATTCAAAATACGAATACATGTCCCTCATATGGTAAGTGAGGTTCATTTATAACTGGATAGAAGAAGAGCAGTTCTGAAAGAAAGGAAATTAATCATACTTAATCGTAGAATGAAAGGTAGTTTTCTTTGGGTTCCTGCCGTGGTGATTATAACAATTCTACAAATGCTACAAAGCCAGAAGTTGCCTCTAGAGAAAGGAAGAAAAAAGATTCTGCGTAAGATTTTGAAACAGTGAATACAAGCTTGTTTTTACTGTTCCACTATCTTGTTCAACTGCTGTAAACAGTTTTCCAAGATTGGATTCAAATATTACAAGTTCAGGGACAGATAACATACAAGATGAGATTAATGAGATTCACCTAATTGGGGGAGATAACATACCGAACAGCTAGGTATTTTATGGTAGTGCTGATAAGCAAGATCAATAGTACAGCTAGAAAAGTGGAAAACTGGTATCATCATCGTTTATCTGCCATGTAATGTAAGTACCTGTCAACATGTTATATCTTCAGAAGGGCAATATTAATCAGTTCCCTACACCAAAATCCAGAAAATTCACTTCACTGTAAAATACAAATACTCTCTGTTTATTTACCGAAGTGCTTTACTAAATCTTAATATCCAAAGTGGCAGAAGCTAATGCAGCTAAAATAAAGATGCAAAGAGAGCAGCAGCAAAGGTAAGCACAAAGAATTTACGATAATTAAAGAGTGTGAATGGTACAAAATTCAATGGATTGAAGAAAGCAAGCACCGTAACAAGTAAAAAAATAATTACTGGACCGAGGAAGAGTAATAACAGTTTCTTGAAGAGAGTAAGCAATAGGCAGAGGAGAAAGAAACAGTTTATCCTCTTAAGCATGATAGTAGGAAATTGGAGCCAATGGATTAAAAAGAATAGCATTAGACATTAAATAAACACTTTGGGTTCGTTTAAGGAGTGGAGGTGGAGATTTACTTAAATCAGGGATCAAAATCAGAGGGATGATAGACAAGGAATAGACACGGAATTAGAAAACATGGATAATGCTGAAACTGTTAACAAGTAGACCAAAAAAACTTAGACATGGAAGAGAACACTTCTGAATAATGCTTTGTACAATACCAAGGGTAAGTCCTGCCTGACCAACCTAGTGGCTTTCTGCAATGGAGTGACTACATAAGCAGACAAGGAAGAGCAATGGATGTCATCCACCTGGATTTCTACAAGGCCCTTGACACAGTCCCCCACAACATCCTTCTCTCTAAGTCGGAGACATACGGATTTGATGGGTGAGCTGTTCGGTGTATAAGGAATTGGATGGATGGTCACATCAGGAGGGTGGTGGTCAATGGCTTGATGACCAATGGAGATAGGTGGTAAGCAGTGTCCCCAGGGGTCCATGTTGGGACCAGTGCTATTTGATATCTTCATCAAAGATATAGACAGTGACATCAAGTGCACCCTCAACAAATTTGCAGGCTGAGTGGCGCGGTCAATATGCCAGAGGAATGGGATGTCACCCAGAGGGACTTGGACAAGCTGAAGAAGTAGGCCTGTGTGAACTTCATGAAGTTCAACAAGGCCAAGTGCAAGGTCCTGCACCTGGGACAGGGCACTGTGCATGATCAATACAGGCCGGATGGAGGATGACGTGCTAGACAGCAGCCCTGAGGAAAAGGACTTGGGGGTGTTGGTGGACAAAAAGCTGGACATGAGCCACCAACGTATGCTCACAGCCCAGAAGACCAATCACATCCTGGGCTGCATCAAGAGAAGCGTGGCCAGCAGGTCAAGAGAGATGATTATGCACCTTTGCTCTGCTCTTCTCTGCTCTGGTGTGACCCCACTCAGAGTACTATGTTCAGCTCTGAAACTCTCAACACAAGAGGGACATGGACTTGTGTCTTGTTATTTTGTTACTCTGGTGTATGTCTAATATAATCTAACTTGATATTTAGTGAAAACCAAGGTCACTGATAAATCACAGGCCACTATTCTTGACATTAACTTTTAAAATATACTCTATGAATCTCAGTTCTGGAAGACACAAAATAAAGGGTAGGCTTTATCTTGTGAGTGACCTGCTGTACTAAAAAAATATTACACTGAAGCAGCTTAAATTTGTGATATGCCTTAGAAAGATCAATGGTTAGAGTGTCACGTGACTATCAAAGCAGCCTGTAGTTTAGAAAATATACTCTGCAAAGACTGACCATGAGGAAGTTTTGGGCATCCTTATAACTCATGGAGGTTTATCCCCATGGACAAGTTTGGCAAAAAATGCAGTATCACTGCCCTGTCATAATTATGACAAAGGCCAAATCATAGCACAGCAGAGCATTGTACTGACTAGATGCTGCTCTAGTTCAATTCCATGGCAAGGTCTTTCATAGGTAACCTTATCCTCAGCCTGTGTCTACTGCAATGCTTGTGACAAAACCCCATGAATTTCCTATCCTAGTCCTTCAATCCTAGCTGGATACTTTACCAGTAGTTAACGTTAGTGACTTGACTAAGAACTGAGAAAGTCAATCTTGTGATAGTCTTTGGAGAAGGCTGTAGCAATGTAGTTTCTGATAATATACATGCTTGGGTACTTTTCTCTCCTGTGGTGTCAGCCCAAATCATCACCTTTCCATTGTTGTATTGGTTTAGCTACATCTTTGTGCCACTTGTCAAAATGTAGATACATTACGTATTTTGCTTTGTATACGCTGTATGATTTCACACTTATTATCTCTCATTCATGCATGTCAGTAATACCTTGCATTTGTATAGTTGCTGTCACAACTTGTTCAGTTTTAACCAATGTCAGAGTTTGTTTCACAGCTGCAGGGGTTGTCCTTGTTGGCAAAAGCTAAATACAGGGGAGATGAATGGAGCTATTCACCTTCTCAGATGCTCTTTTGCTGGAAACCTTAGAATAAGTAGCATACATAGCTTGTCTTCCAAAAGTCAACTGATGTAAACAGCTGCAAAACATACTCCACTGACTTATGCTGCATTTGACACGTGGGTAGAGGGATCATTACCGACTGCTTTTATCAGTTAAAGAAGTTTCTGCAATACTAGACTGTGATGACTTGAGAGAAATAATCAAAATAACAATGTATTTTCCTGCCTATCTCATCTGCTTTGATTCATACAGTTCTTTAAACACTATCCTTGACTTTGACATTGAGAGCAGCAACTACATGTATGAGGAGCACGGAAGTTATTGATATTGTTTGTAACCTCTAGTTTCTGTGGTCTTCAAATTACTTTTCCTACCCTTTTATTTCTCTGATGATGATCTGACAGAAACAGTACAGAATTGTAGAATAGAATCACAAAATGTCTTAGGTTGGAACGGACCTTAGATATCATTTAACCCAACCTCCCTGCCATGGGCAGGGATACCGTTAACTAGACAGGGTTGCTCAAAGCCTCATCCAACCTAACCTTGAAGATCTCCGGTGAGGGGACATCCACAACCTCCCTGGGCAATCTGTTCCAGAGTCTTGCCACCCTCGTACTGAAGAATTTCTTCCTAAGATCTAATCTAAACCTGTTCTCCTTCAACTTAAACCCATTTCCCCTTGTCCTATCAGTGGACGCTCTTGTAAAAAGTCCCTCTCCAGCCTTCTTATATGTCCCTTTCAGGTATTGGAAGGCAGTTATAAGGTGCTCCTGGAGTCTTCTCTTCTCCAGGTTAAACAATCCCAGCTCCCTCAGCCTGTCCTCATAGCAGAGGTGCTCCAGCTCCTGGATCACCTTTGTGGTCCTCCTCTGAACATGCTCCAACAGATCCATGTCTCTTTTATGGTGGGGACACCAGAACTGGACACAGTATTCGAGGTGGGGTCTCACAAGAGCAGAGTAAAGGGGGAGAATCACCTCTCTTGATCTGCTGGCCACACTCCCCTTCATACATCCCAGGACGTGGTTGGCCTTCTGGGCTGCATGAGCGCACTACCAATTCATGTTGAGCTTCTCGTCTATCAACACCCCCAAATCCTTCTCTTTAGGGCTACTGTCAACCCACTCTGTCCCCGGTTTATATTTGTGCCTGGGATTGGCCTGACCCAGGTGAAGGACCTTGCATTTTGACTTACTGAAACTCATGCAGTTTTCACTGGCCCATTTCTCAAGCCTGTCAAGGCTGACAAAGATGTTGAACAGTGCTGGATCCAGAACAGACCCCGAGGAACTCCACTTTTCACTGCTCTCCATGTGGACATCGAACCATCAAGTCCATGTCTCTCCATCTTAGAGACAAGGATGACATGTGGGATGGTGTCAAATGCCTGCACAAGTCCAGGCAGATGAGATCAGTTTCTCTTCCCGTATAAACCAGAGCTGTAACTTTGTAGCAGAAGGCCACCAAATTAGTCAGGCATGATTTGCCCTTAGTGAGGCCATGTTGGCTGTCACTGATCACCTCATTATATTTCACGTGCCTTAGCACCGTTACCAGGAGGATCTGCTCCATGATTTTTGCTGGCACAGAGGTGAGGCTGACTGGTCTATAGTTCCCTGGGTTTTCTTTGTTTCCCGTATTAAAAATGGGGGTTATGTTTGCCTTTTTCCATTCTGTGGGAACTTCACCCGACTGCCAAAAGTTCTTGAGTATGATGGCTAGTGGCCTAGCAACTTCAGCTGCCAGTTCCTTCAGGGCCTGTGGGTGTATCTCATCAGGTCCCACGGACTTGTGCACCTTCAGGTTCTCTAGGTGTTCCCGGACCTGATCTTCTCCTATCCTGGGTGGTTCTTCACCGTCCCAGATCCAGCTAATGCCCTCTATGACTTGGGTGGTGTGGCTCAGGAGGTTATATATATAGTATATATATACTATATACAATATATAGGATGGATGTCTCTTTCATAAAATATTCTCTTTTGATATATTTTTTCCATTGTACTTGCTTAGACAAAGCACAAAGTGCAGTGTTGCTTCAGTTGAGGTGCAAAACAATAGCATGAAGTTACAGAATCAGAGAATGGCTGAATTTGGAAGGGATCTCTGGAGATCATCTGGTCCAACCCTCCTGTTCAAGCAGGACGACTTAGTGTTGATTGCCCAGGATCATGTCCAAATGGCTTTTGAATATCTCCAAAGATGGAGACTCTACAACCTCTCCAGGCAATCTGTGCCAGATCACAGCCACCCTCACAGTAAAAAAGTGTTTCCTTGTGTTCCACAACTTTTACTGTTCTCTCAGTATGAAAATGGGACAGAAAGGAAGATATTAAATTGAACACCTCTGAATATGATTTCTTATGCATTTTTTATGCTTCCTTTCCCCCTGTAATGATTTACAAGTGTACTTAAAAAAAATCCTTTGAGTAGAAGAGTGATCACAACACTGCCAATAAATATTGAAACATATAATGACTGTTTCTGAAATTACTTAATGCTTTGACTTGATGATTTATTTAAATTCAAGTAAAGCAGAGATTAAAGCTTGATAATAAAAAATTGAGTCATTATTACCAAAGAGTCACATAATTTAGGTTTGTCAATTTAGATTTGTAATTGGCAGACAAAGTTCAATGCAAATAGACATAACTTAATAGACAGAATAAAGAAACCAAGAGGGAATGTTTCAAAGTAAAATGTTAATGTGGGAATTATTTGTGGTAAGACTGAAAAGAGAGAGAATTCTTCTCATATAAAAGAAGCAAATCATCAGCGTGAGGTACTAGAAAAAGGAAGAAACATAGATATTTCCCTGTTAGTAACTGAAAAATTGATTTGCACAAATTAAAAAAAAAAAAAGTAAACAAACAAACCATAACCAAACTACCATAGTTTAACCAAACTTGATGTAAAATAATTTTAAAGCAACTGTCAGGGTATTTGCTTGCTATTGTCTTCCTGTATTCACTAGTTTTGCTTAAGTAGAGAAGCCAGAGGGCCAAGCTACGAAAAGACAGACGAGATATAACAAAGCAGCATTACTGGAAGTTTACAGACTTGATCACCACTGATGTCACTAGTGGAAACCATTTCTTCCCTTCAGATTTCCAAAGATTAATTATTTTTACTGTAAAATCTGTTTCTTTTATCGATTTGTGTGGCTTTGATTTGCAGCCTTTGACTCTTACTTTTTCTTTGAGAGGTTAATGGTCCACAGAGTAACTAGGTTTTGGTGTGGGGGGAGAGGGTCTATTTTATAGTTCTTATACATCATCTACAAGTCTCCTGTCAGGGTTTTTTTTGGTGATTAACTAAACAGTATACTATTTATCCTTTGATAGGACATTTTACTGGGCCCCTTAGTCCTGTTTGTGAATTTTTCCACATCCGTTTCAAACACTTTTGTTCCAAATACTTGATATTGTACATCCTTCTGCATGCTTGCCCAAACTATTTTTAAAAAATATGTCATTACTAGCTGTGTTTTTATGAGTCAGTAGTTAGCCTCCACCTAGAATTTGTATGAAGTATTGGCTTGCAAATATTAGGATAACAAAGCCACATTTTTGTGTATAAGTGACCCTTAGACCTACGTATGAAAGAAAAACTGAAATACTCAGAAAATAAGTTATACCTGTAATGCAAAAGAGATCAAATAGCGAATCTTCACACATAACTCTGTCAGAGCATATGACAATGAGAAGTATAAAGAAAAAATAATTATGTCTCTAAACTGATATTTTCATCCCATCCAAGCTGCAAACAGCTTCACAGGGTAGGTTAGTAAAAGGACAGTGATAGTAGTTTAACTGAAGTTTGGCAGAATATGAAGTAGTGCCTAAATTGCCTACAATGACAATAAAAATTTGAACAACTTAAGTTAGAATCAATATCAGTTCCTATAAAGAGTGTAACAGAACTATCCACTTATATAAGGAGGCATGGATCCCTCAAATTACGAAGCTACAATAACAAAAAAGGACAAGTGGCGTAGAAGACTAAATATGGGAAGGAGCATCAGATGTTAAGGGTAAGTGATTTTACAGCTTGTAAACCTAGTAATTGGCTTGTCCATTTATATTGCTAACAGTTCTCTGTCTTGGTGAGATGAGTGCCTGCTTCTATACAGGCTTTCCAAGCTTGTTTTCTCCTTCCAATCTCTTGTACACATCTATATTGGGAAAATATTTGAACTGTCGACACTTGGGATTGTTTTCATTGTGGTACTATAACACATTTCTCTGTGGTACCTAAGTTAAAGGTTTATTCATTGTATGAAATCATTAAAGAGAGATGGCACCTCTAGGAGACTTATCAAAGATATGATCTTCCCTCTGGAGATGTATTTCAGAGTACTGATTACAAAGGAGCCTACAATGGCTCACCTTTAACTGTATGATCCAGTCCTTGAAGTTCATCAGCAAAAACTCATACTAGGACTTTACAGTTCATATTAACTTCTTTTCTTTGTTATATTTCTGTGCAAGAAAAGTGGATGTAGGTTACGAGTGTTTTGTAGGTGACATAGACTTAATCACAGCAACTAAACTCATAGTCACTGTTGTAAACATTCAGCTACTTATACCAACATTGATGACTGTCTTATTTCTAACTCAGCTTGATCAAGTCCACTATTGTCAGGATACGTGCCTTCTGAGCAAAGTTTACACTGGTTGGTAACACACATTCACCAGAAATTCTAATTTAATTGACACAATTTTAATCAATACGTATTTAAGTTTTATGCTTTGCGCTGCATCTGTGTTCTGTTGTACGTTAATTTATGGAAAAGACTTTACAGAAGACAAGCATGAAATTGAAAAGTGCAAAATGAGCTAAGGTTGCTACTTCATCACTTTAAATAATACTGTGGACCTCCAGTTATCCAATAGGAGAGAAATAATAAAGGCTGTATATAATGCTGTAATAGATTTTGCGCAGATGAGGTAATATTTTACCTCAAAGAATAAATCATTTCAGTTCTTCCTGGCCATCAAAACAAATCTTGTGTTAATCCAGTGAGATCTATCACAAATCAAAATCGCATGAATGGTATATGTTACTTGTTTCATTAAAATATTATTATATTATAATGTAGAAATCTAATTTCTCTGAGTACCTCATTATTCCTTATCTCATATGCCAAGTGCAAATGTGATTTTATTGTGAGAGTGAATTAAGCCAAGGCATAATAACTAGATTGATATCCTGAAAAAAAAAGTCACACTATGGCAAAATTTTCATTCTTAAGAAATGTACAACAGCTGTGTTAAATGATCCACACTAAATATACACATCTCTGTGGGTCACATGTTTCCATTATAAATACAAACAATTTAGATAAAATTGTGACCCTGTTCTATGTCCTCCAAAATAATGTTGCACTGAAGGAACACTGATGAATTTATGAGATTTTTTTACCAGTTAACATCTAAGCAAATAAAATCAGAATACAGCTGCTTTGTGAGCAAATTAACGCACTTAAACCTTACAGTGGAAATAAAATTATTCTGTTATTTTTTTTCTTTGATCACAACGCTCAAGCACTCTTATTCAAATGCCCTTTCTCACTGAAACCTACATTAGCATCCCCACTGCTGGTCTTTAAACTGACAAGAATTCCAAGAAAAAAGAAACTAAAATTGCTACACAGCTAGAACATAGTATTAATTAATATCTTACATAATAGTATTTATTTTTGATAATCAAAAAGGTGAACGATACTTTCAAATGAAAGAGTTGTTAATATTTGATTTTTCCCCGCTCCGGTAATGTAGTGGTGATCCTATGTTCTCTGACCTAAATTGTGAGCTGCTGTGTCTCCTCCAAGTCTTCTACCTCATTTGAATTTTAAGAGCTGTATTTAGGAAAGTAAATGTTTTCAACTATGGATGATTAGCTCAGACTACTTGATGTAGTTATTTGTCTTCAGCTCTTTTTTCTTTCTTTCCTTCTGTCTGGAGACTGACCGTGTCAAAGAACTAGTTAGCCATAACAAAGCAGAGTTACTCACATGCCCTTTTGAAGCATGTAATTCTCTTATATGGTCATTTTATGGAGCCAGGAGATGTATCTGAAGGACAAAACCCTCTGAAAAATATTTTTGACTGTGTATTGCACTCCACTGCACACTCGGAGAAATGATATTGCGATATCCAAACAAACCAACCAACCAAAAAACATCTGCTACAAGGAATGTCTTTTCACGCCAAATAATCAGTGCTTCATTTTAAGATGTAGCATGCATTTTGCAGGTCCAAAAGCTACAAATATGAGAACAACCTTTTTAATATGTTGCTTTCAAAGATAACTCATTCTGTCTGCATTAATCTTCCACTGAGAGCTTGAGCTTTTTACCAAACTGGAGGGCCTTTAGGAAATATAACTGTTCAATCTTGTCAGATACTTAAAAGATCACTCAGGAACAAACCTGTAGTAAAGCACGGACATTGGAAGGGGGAAGAAGTAGAGGAATGAAGGTCTTCAGCTGATGTGCACGGATACCCCTTCATGGATATGGCTTAAACGGAAATGACTCCAGGTAAGGTTCTTTCTTATTTTCCTTTTGAAGTACTGTATGATAAGAGAGGATGGACAAGCTTTGCTTGTAAAAACCTTAAAAGCAGAAACAGAAGAGTCCTTGGTTATAATTTCACTACTATGCTGGTATGTCTTATCAAACTGGCTATAATGAAATCCCCACCTCTAGAAACCATAAAACGCTCAAGTCAGTAATAGCAAAGACTCAATCCAACAACTATCTTTTAATCCTGTGACTTTGTTACGACTACTTTTGGTCTTTATCTGGACTAAAATTTCTTTAAGTCCTAAAGTATAAGAGAGATTTCTGATGCTGAATTCAGTCAGCAGTTTTATTCAGCATATATGATAATGAATTTATACATGTGCTACCTTAGATAAGGTAGCAAATACATGGAAAACATACAAATATACTAAAAATACATATAATACCTTATTTTTTTCCTATCTTGCAGTACAGATATCAATGTCCTTCTATCAACTGCGTGTCAATATCTTCTTCAACTGTATACATATTTTTCTATCAGTGCTTTTGCCATTGTGACAGTCTCTCATATGTGGATAACTTCTTTAGTGTCCATCTCACTGGTTGTGATATTTTGTGCTTCTCCTCTTGTGTAAATGTTCTGGGAAGAACCATGAAAGGAAAAAAAGGTTTAAGGGGGCTAGGATACAAAATCTGGAAAAGTAATTCCACCATCCTCATGTAGGAGCCAGGCACATTCTACACCCACTGAAGAGCTGCTGGAGGCTCTTGTTTCTGCTCTGGGTGATTTTACCTGCTGTAAAAATCAGAGATGAGGTGAAGATTGCAACTAACCCCTAATGCAAATCATTATTGTTCCTCTTTTCTGTAAGTTATTGTCCAAAATAACCACATTTCATTGAGGGGAGAGATCTCCAAATTTAATATTCTTTTAAAAAAACCCAAACAACCAAACAGTAGATAGGAATTAAAAGAAAAATTTCAAAACTGCATCAACTGCTATTAAAATTTTCATGGCAAGCTACAGACTTTCCTTATTTCATTTTAATTTAGCCCATTTTATGATGGAATAAAATAACTTCAAGACAATAAAATAAAAGAAAAAAAAGAGAGACTGCATCAATCTATGTATCCCTCCCTGTTAAAAGAAAATTAAGTTGAAGCTAGTCAGCCTGATCTTCAACTGGTATAAAATCTCCCTGTGAAATCCCTACTGGAGACATACATTCATGCACTCAGTCAAGACTTTTTTTTTAAAGAAAATTGTTAGGATGACATGACTGCTCCACCCAGGCTCCATCGTACCATTTGCAAGGCTCAAATAACATGTCCTAACCAGTGGCACTTTAGTCTGTTGAACCATTGTTCCTTCACCAGTAGATGCTGAGTTCTCATAAAATTTGTTTAAATATTTATCCTCTGACCTACACTTTGCTCTAGGTCATTAACTATAGTGTAACTCCTGCTGTGGTCTTTCCATCTTTCCCATAAGAATGTCCTTGCTTGAGATGATTGATTGTATATTTTACTTTACGGGAAGTATCCTGTCTTATTGATGTCAGGAAACAAA
Organism: Trogon surrucura; assembly: GCA_020746105.1. NCBI lineage: Eukaryota > Metazoa > Chordata > Aves > Trogoniformes > Trogonidae > Trogon > Trogon surrucura. The sequence goes on from CM036617.1 coordinate 47,295,452, forward strand.
TTTCTTCAATTATTTCTTTATCAGTGTCATTCTTTTCTTGTATAACCATCACTAACTACAGTAAAACCTCCTCATACTGCTTATTATTAAGTCCAAGCATGGTGAACTTGATTGTCCCTCCAATTTGATTAAAATTATACTGGATTCTAGTTCACTGATATTTTCCAGCTCTCTGTGAGATATTGTTTTGGATAATTTGCTTGGGATTAATTTTAATTTTTTTGTTAGCTGTATTTTCTCTATTAGTTTGTTGTACACAGGATTTTCATTGTAATTGTGCAATGATTTGTTAAGTATCTACTGATTTAAATTAGTTTATATGAATTATATAGAGAAGTTTCATTCTCTCCTCAAACAAGAGGTGTTCTTTCTAAAATTACCAAAAATTACATTTCTTTTTCTTCATGAAAAATTTCAGCTGTATGTTATGGGAGTGAAAAGAATTCTTTAGTTATGTCTTCAGAAACACATACAGACTCCTCTTAAAAACAATCTAGGTTTACAATAAAAACAGTAAATTTGCTGTAAACCCAATGGTTTTCAGTAATAGATGGATTTTTACTAACAAAGAATTTTCTTTTCTAGGTTCTGAAGATGCCAAACATAACTGTTCTTTTGCCAGGTAGACATGTAGATTTTATTTCATTTCTTTTTGACAAAAAGATGACATTTTGATCAAAATTTTTCTGGAGCGAGTGCAGAGTAGGGCAAAGAAGCTGGTGAAGGGCCTGGAGAATAAATCTTATGAAGAACGATTGAAGGAGCTGGGACTGTTCAGTTTGAAGAAGAGGAGGCTGAGGGGAGACCTCATCACTCTCTACAACTACCTGAAAGGACATTGTAGAGAGGTTGGTGCTGGTCTCTTCTCACAGGTAATTAGCAATAGAACAAGAGGGAATGGCTTCAAACTGCAACAGGGTAGGTTTAGACTGGACATTACGAAAAAAATTTTCACAGAAGAAGTGGTCAGACATTGGAATGGGCTGCCCAGGGAGGTGGTTGAGCCACCATCCCTGGATGTGTTTAAAGGTTGTTTAGATGTGGTGTTGGGGGTTATGGTTTAGGGGTGAGCTTTGTAGAGCAGGGTTAATGGTTGGACTCAAAGATCCCAGAGGTCTTTTCCAATCTGAATGATTCTATGATTTTTTGGTTTTCTTCATTGTGGAAGAAAAGCCAAAGTTCTTCTTTTACTTTAGTTACTCAGTTCATTTCTGATGCTCCCTCGGTTTGCTGGAAAATGCTTTTACTTTTTTGCCTAACAGCCTGGCAAACACTATTTCATTACTGGAGGGAAAGCTAGACAAATATTTCAAACAGCATTTCCTCTTTTTCTCTTTATGGAGGCAGATGACCATCTACAAATAGTTCATATTTGCAAGTCAGGGCTCATTTGGTACTAAATAACAACAACATCAAAAGCATGAGAACAGCCGTAATCAAAGGTCCTCCTTACCCGATATTCTGGCACCAATAGCAGCGGATTGCAGATGCTAGATCAGGCAACTACATCATGATCCTTCCCTGATATGTTCTCCCAGACTTCAGAAGTATACAGATATTGGTCCATTGTTGGCCAGAAATGACATCTCTATGGGCAATGGTACCATAAGGATTTTTATTCCTCAACCGTATCTCTTTGCTTTTTCATATTGTGCAAAGTTCCATCACATCCTGAGGATAAGTTCAATAGTTTAATTCACTACAGAAAGAAGGTGCCTGAGGGATGTCTTTCCGAAGACCCATCAGTAGCAATTGAGGAGTCATTGCACAGCCTTGGTTTGTTTAAATTTTTGTTGATTTTGTGGTTTTTTCTTCTTTTTTTTTTTGTATACTAGATGCAATTAAACAAGCAAAAAAAGAATCCATCATTTTCAAATGCTAAGCCTTTTTCAATAGTGAAAATGCCTTACCTTTCAGCTGTAGTGTCACAGATGACATCTAGCTTTGATTCAGGTAACGATAGAGAACACATGCCGTATCCTTTCAAGTCTGGGACTGCATTGTCTGTTTTCTTCCACTTCTGCAGAAAACATCATTCTGTTCTACTTTTGCCAAGCTCTTTTTCTGCTTTTCAGGAACAACAAACTGGAAGCTTTGCACATTCTATTTGACCCATTTCATGTCATCTAGATGGGGTTATTTAATGTCTAATTCATCTCAGAACTCTTGGAAAGTGGAGGATTAGCAGATGAGCTGATAACTCCTTCTTCTGAAATTCTATAGCTTTTTCATGTATGAGAGGTTTTTCACAGGAAGGAAACGTTTTCAAATGTTTGCGTTTTCTGACAGTGCCTTCAGAGGCTCATACGTGGAGTGTATGGGAAGTAACACATCGATCAACAGTTTCATGGTAATCTGTAAACTAACATTTAAGCTGTTATCAAAACTAGCCAGCTCTTCTATTACAAACAGGATTCATTTTATAGCTCCTTCGTTCTTTGTTTACCTAATAGTTCTCAAGTAAGACTTTGTTCTAGGGATGGCTTCATTATATATAACTGCTCAATCAGCCGTTTCTGAAAAGACATTTCTGACAGCAATTTGTTTCTTTTCCTTTCTCAGTGTTCGTGGTATGTGAGTAGTTTCCAGTCATGTGATATGTTTAAATCCACAAGTGAATGGTTGAATATTGAAACTAACCTGTAATGGTAATTAATTTATGATGTGACATTCTGAGTGAGTAATAACAACCTGCTAAGGTGAACAAAACTTCTGGAATCTGCAAACTGATGCATTGGCAGATAATGAATGTCTGATCTGTGATCCCCAAAACTGCTAATAGTCAGTCTCATGCTTTTTATGCACAATTTCTTTTAACATTATTATTCACATCTCAATATAAAAATCAAGAATCTACCTTAAATATAGCTGTCATGCAGATTGCAGCTTTTTTTCCTCCAAAGACATGTTTTTTATCTGTTCTGTATCTTGTTTTGAATGCTCTTTGTAGTCTTGAGACAACCCCTTCCAACACCTGCAGAGCTTTGTAGTGAGAGTCAGAGCTTTAGCTTTTGTTGCTGGTTGTTCCTGTGACTTTTTGAAGCAGCAGGCACCCCCAGATCTTTTTTCTTCTCCTTTCCTCCATCCATTCTTGTCTTTACTAGCTCATACAGTAAGTTGCCCGAGACCAGTGGGTTTCTCTCTGTAACAAAGATACTGACATGGATCTTGATGGAGTGAGACATTTGCCCCGAATTTCACATCCTCTATCAATGCTTAATGGAGGATAAATACTTGTAGTGCAGACTACAGGAACTACTCGCTGAACAAAATTGTATTTTTATTTGCAGTGAGGATAATACCCCAGATAAACCCAGAATGCAAACCATACTTAATCTGAGTCTGTCCTGAAAATATGTGTGCCCGACACAGAAGACAGTGACTCGAAAATGAGTTTTCAACAGAAGTGGCCAATGATGAAGAGTTGGACCTCACTATGCTAGGGATTGTATTTTTGTCACTGATTTAAGGATGAAGATGAAGTCTTCAGTCTAGATAATCTTGAGGAGGATGAAAGAAGACCTTTCCAAGACCCTTTCTGCAAGCTTTGAAGAAACAAAATACAAATAAATAGGAAAGAGTTGGTTTATTTGTACATTCTTCCAAAAGCAGCTGGGTTGCAACTTGCAATTTTCCATCACTGACACATATTTCAATTACCAAAAGTTAGTTATGCAGTGAGAAACAATGAAGAGGGGACAACAAAAAGCAATGATTGTCTTTTCCAAAGAAACACAAATAGCAGCATTACTGGGTTTCCGTTTGGTTTCCTTGAATTCCTAGCAATAACTAATTTAATCCTATAAAACTATCACTGCTGGACCTCATCCTCGCTAACAAGGAGGATCTGGTTGAAGCAGTAAAGGTTGAGGGCTGCCTTGGCTGCAGTGACCATGAAATGGTGGAGTTCAGGATCTCATGTAGCAGAAACAAAATAGCAAGCAGAATTGCAACCCTGGACTTTGCCAAGGCAAACTTTGGATTTTTCAAGCAATTACTAGAGAAAATCCCATGGGCAAGGCTGTTTGAAGGTAAAGGGGCCCAAGATATTTGGTTAGTGTTCAGGGACTGCTTCTACCGTGCTCAAGATCAGAGCATCCCGACACATAGGAAGTCAAGGAAGGGAGCCAGGAGACCTGCGTGGCTAAACAGGGATCTGCTGGGTAAGCTCAAGGGCAAGAGGAGAATTTACAGACCTTGGAAGGCAGGGCTGGCCACTTGGGAAGAATATAAGGCTGTTGTCCGAGGGTGTAGGGAGGCAACTAGGAAAGCAAAGGCCTCCCTAGAATTGAACCTGGCGAGAGGGGTCAAGCACAACAGGAAGAGTTTTTTCAAATACGTGGCAGATAAAACTAACATCAGAGGCAATGTAGGCCCACTGATGAATGAGGTGGGTGCCTTGGTGACAGATGATACAGAGAAGGCAGAGTTACTGAATGCCTTCTTTGCCTCTGTCTACTCTGCCGGAGGCTGTCCTGAGGAGCCCCCTTCCCCTGAGGCCCCAGAGGAAGTCAGGGCAGTGGAGGAGTTTGCTTTAGTCGATGAGGACTGGGTTAGGGACCAATTAAGCAATCTGGACATCCATAAATCCATGGGTCCAGACGGGATGCATCCACGGGTGCTGAGGGAGCTGGCTGATGTCATTGCTAGACCACTCTCCATCATCTTTGCCAAGTCTTGGGAGATGGGAGAGGTGCCTGAGGACTGGAGGGAAGCAAATGTCACTCCAGTCTTCAAAAAGGGCAAGAAGGAGGACCCGGGTAACTATAGACCGGTCAGCCTCACCTCCATCCCTGGGAAAGTGATGGAACGACTTATCCTTGGTGCCATCTCAAGGCATATCAGGGATAAGAGGGTCATTAGAGACAGTCAACATGGCTTCACCAAAGGGAAGTCGTGCTTGACTAGCCTCATAGCCTTTTATGAGGATATAACAAGGTGGATAGATGATGGCAGAGAGGTGGATGTGGTCTACCTTGACTTCAGTAAAGCATTTGACACAGTCTCCCACAGCATCCTTGCTGCTAAACTGCAGAAGTGTGGTCTAGACACTCGGGTAGTGAGGTGGACTGCGAACTGGCTAAGGGGAAGAAGCCAAAGAGTTGTGGTCAATGGGGCGGAGTCTGGTTGGAGACCCGTATCCAGTGGAGTCCCTCAAGGGTCGGTACTGGGACCAGTATTATTCAATATATTCATCGATGACTTGGATGAGGGACTAGAGAGTACTATCAGCAAGTTTGCTGATGACACCAAGCTGGGAGGAGTGGCTGACACACCAGCAGGCTGTGCTGCCATCCAGCGAGACCTGGACAGGCTGGAGTGTTGGGCGGGGAAAAACTTAATGAAATATAACAAGGGTAAATGTAGGGTCTTGCATCTGGGTAGGAACAACCCCAGGTTCCAGTATAAGTTGGGGAATGACTTATTAGAGAGTAGTGTAGGGGAAAGGGACCTGGGAGTCTTGGTGGACAGCAGGATGACCATGAGCCAGCACTGTGCCCTTGTGGCCAGGAAGGCCAATGGCATCCTGGGGTGTATTAGAAGGGGGGTGGTTAGTAGGTCGAGAGAGGTTCTCCTTCCCCTCTACTCTGCCCTGGTGAGACCCCATCTGGAATACTGTGTCCAGTTCTGGGCCCCTCAGTTCCAGAAAGACAGGGAACTGCTGGAGAGAGTCCAGCACAGGGCAACTAGGATGATTAAGGGAGTGGAGCATCTCCCTTATGAGAAAAGACTGAAGGAGCTGGGGCTCTTTAGTTTGGAGAAGAGGAGGCTGAGGGGTGACCTCATTAATGTTTACAAATATATCAAGGGTGAGTGTCACGAGGATGGAGCCAGGCTCTTCTCGGTGACAACCACTGATAGGACAAGGGGTAATGGGCTGAAACTGGAACATAAGAGGTTCCGCTTAAACTCGAGAAGAAACTTCTTCTCAGTGAGGGTGCCGGAGCCCTGGAACAGGCTGCCCAGGGAGGTTGTGGAGTCTCCTTCTCTGGAGACATTCAAGACCTGCCTGGACACGTTCCTGTGTGGCATAGTCTAGGCATTCCTGCTCTGGCAGGGGGATTGGACTTGATGATCTTTTGAGGTCCCTTCCAATCCCTAACATTCTATGATTCTATGATTCATTAGAGTAGTTGACACTGTAAATCACTGCTTTTACAATGGACATCTAAGCAAGCTCTTCTTACTGCCTCAGTATTTTGAATGGAAGTTAAATAAAAAATAAAAATAAATATAAAAGTTAAAAGCATTTTCCCTGGAGATTTACAGTAGAATTGGATTTGGCCTTTGTAAACAAAATCAGATATTTTCATAAAAACATATACTTCCAGCAGCTTTATAGAAATTAACACACACATGAATCTCGGGGGATTTCTCTTAAAATATGAACTTGTGGCTGTCCTAGCAGAGAAAGAATGAGACAAAGGAAATCAGCCCAGTGGTGCTTGCGTTTCCCAGCCATCACAAAAAAAACCACAACCCTTTGGCAGGGGAGTAAAAAAATGAGAGTTGAGTGACAAGGAAGGCAGAGGTGTATGTTGCCTTATTATCTGTACAACAGCTTGTCACTGTTTCCTTGCTGAAAAGAGCTGTAATAAGTTATGCATATTTTTACTCGTACTGTATTCACAGAATTTGGTATATACAGGGCCATAATCTTCACATCCAGAAGTCATTAATCGTAAGAATAAACAATTGTGCTCATTATACATTTAAAGCAGTGTACAAACAGGAGCTAATTAATCCTCAATACTCTTGAGAGGTAACTGGGAGCAGGTATGACATTTTGTTCTCAGCCTAAAGCAGGAAAAGCTGAGACAGAAAAGGAAGATGCTCGTCATGGAAGCAATCTAAGAGTTGACAGATTCATATTCTGGACAGCCAGACACTCTTTCTCTACGCCCTTTTGCCAAAATGTTATTTATTCCTCCAGCCTGGTAGGCCTGTGTGCGATAGTAAAATGAAAGAAGAGAGAATCTTGGCTCCAGGGGTTTTGAAGCAGGGTTGTCTTCTGCAGCCAAAACAGAGGCACCTGGTAATCCCTGATGTCCATTGGAACCTAAGGGAGTTCTGTGCCACCAACTTCAAAAGAGTCACGATCACATCAAAGATTACAAAGGTACTGCAGTATGTTAGGATATCCACAAAATTAAACATCATAATATACCACTTTTTTCTGTGTGTCTTTTCTCTCCTGTGGGAATGTATGACTAATACCTTCTGTTGATAACAAATATGCTACAACTGGAAGAAACATTTCTCAGAAAAACAGGTAGAGGATAAAATCTCCAAGAATAGTAGGTATTCCTATTTCTCCTATGCTGGGCATATCCCTGAAAGATCTCCTTTGCTTCCTTTATTTGTTGTGAAAACATATTGTGACATAGAAGTCCTTAGTGCAGAATCACATGGTATATACAGCATTCTGGAGTTATAAGTGTATAATCTTGCCAAGATTATAATTCAGATTCAATATATTATAAAGATTCTTTGAGAGGTTCCTTCTCAACGCACCCTCCGTTCTGAGTTCGGAGTCAGATATTTAAGTTTTAGTCACACATGCATCAATTACATTAATTTACTGTTCAGATTGGGAAATTAATTATAATATTGACTTGATTGGTATTTTAGAAACACCTAAAGTCAGATAGTCTCAACACTTACTACTTATGTGAAGGAAAGTTCTCCAAGATAAGAGTATTACTGGATTTCCTAATAATTTTGAAAAACTTTTAGGTTTTGTATCTGGAAATACATTCTTCTATGAGAAGTTAAGCCTGAAAGCTGCTTCATGGGTACAGATTTTAGCAGGAGACCCAGTGCTCTTTGGCTACAGGAAAAATCTACCTGGAAAGATTGCAAGATAGAGTCCTTATTTTGTATTTCCTAAGGCTTTTTCTCTTTTGTAAAAAGTACTGAATTATTCACACTATGCTAATAAAGTTCATTTGAGTCATCTGAGCAGTCTCCTGAGTTTGTTAATAAGTTATTTAATAGAGGAGTGAATTTGGTCAAGTTGTTTCTACATTAAACAGGCCAGCAATATAGTGATAATCAGATAAACTGCAAAGATGAATTACAAGACAGGGCATGCAGGCAGAATTGTGTGGGAAATGAGACTGCCAGTATTCCAGCCTGAAAGACCCTGGGGAAATTCAGCTGGCAAATCCAGGAGAAAGCCTGAGGTGGTAAAAGTGAGCTTACTTTGAGGTGAAAAAAAAGTGCTTCTGTGCACGGAGTCAGGATACGGCAGAGACTGGGCATTCTGACAGCACTTGCATTGATATTCTCTGACATAAAGCTTCCACAGCACCTATAGACATCCACGTCAGAGTGGGCATCGCAGGGGGCACTGATCTGCAGCAGAAGTAGATGCGGTCTATTTTAAACTGAAGTTCTACAAATACATGCATTCTTTTCCCTTTGTGAAGTAGGTAGTTATTTGCCATTTATTGCACTATTGAGAAAATTGCATCAATCTTCCCTTTGTTCAGCCATTGCTCATGTATAAATCCATCCAAATCGTATTTTGAATCAAGATTAAGGAACGCAGCTATTTGTCTCTTCAGATGATTCTAATTTTCCATCATTCACTATGCATTTCCCAGCTGAAGCTGCATATTTTCCCCAAATATTCAAGTTAGATGGTATGCCCAAGATGCTTTTTAGGCATAGCTAGGCACATACATATTTCCAAGACTGAATTTCTTGGCAGATTATACTGCTATAGAAGGAAAACAATGTAGCTCCTTGGTATAAGAATGAGGTTCTAGATGTGTAAAGGCCTGGTGTACCAATTTGGGAACACTTTGCATGTTCTACCTACTACTTAATCCATAATAGCTTTAACCGGGTAACATCTCAATTGATTCCTCCATATTCAGCATGAGTAGTGAGAGTGGGCACAGGAAATAGAGAAGAGACACGTATTTTTTTCTTGATGTCTCTAGGCATATCAGGGATAAGAAGGTTATTAGGAGCAGCCAGCATGGCTTTGCCAAGGGGAAGTCATGTTTGACCAACCTGATAGCCTTTTATGAGGGCATAACCAGGTGGATGGATGGTGGCCATGCAGTAGATGTGGTCTATCTGGATATCAGCAAGGCATTTGACACCGTCTCCCACAGCATCCTCATAGGTAAACTGAGGAAGTGTGGTCTGGATGACCAAGTAGTGAGGTGGGTCACTAACTGGTTGAAGGGAAGAAGCCAGAGAGTTGTGGTCAATGGGGCAGAGTCTGGCTGGATGCCTGTGTCTAGTGGGGTCCCTCAGGGGTCAGTGCTCGGGCTGGTGCTGTTTAATATATTCATCAATGACCTGGATATGGGTTTAGAGAGCTCTGTCAGCAAGTTTGCTGATGACACAAAACTGGGAGGAGTCGTTGACACACCAGAAGGCTGTGCTGCCGTTCAGAGAGACCTGGACAGGCTGGAGGGCTGGGCGGGGAGAAATCTTATGAAACACAACAAGGGCAAGTGTAGAGTTTTGCACTTGGGAAAGAACAGCCCCATGTGCCAGTATAGGTTGGGGACTGAACTGCTGGAGAGCAGTGTATGGGAGAGGGACCTAGGGATTCTAGTGGGCAGCAGAATGACCATGAGCCAGCAATGTGCCCTCGTGGCCAAGAAGGCCAATGGCATCCTGGGGTGTATTAGAAGGGGAGTAGCAAGTAGGTCAAGAGAGGTCCTCCTGTCCCTCTACTCCGCCCTGATGAGTGCACATCGGGAATGTTTTGTCGAGTTCTGGGCCCCTCAGCTCAAGAGGGACAGGGAACTGTTTGAGAGAGTCCAGCGCAGAGCCACAAAGATGATTAAGGGAGTGGAACATGTCCCTTATGAGGAAAGGCTGAAGGAGCTGGGTCTCCTTAGCTTGGAGAAGAGGAGGCTGAGGGGTGACCACATTAATGTTTATAAATATGTCAAGGGGGAGTGTCAGGAGGACAGAGCCAGGCTCTTTTCAGAAACGTCCAATGACAGGACAAGGGCAATGGGCACAGGTTGGAACATAGGAGGTTCCATAAAAATATTAGAAAAAACTTTTTCACAGTGAGGGTGACAGAGCACTGGCACAGGCTGCCCAGGGAGGTTGTGGAGTCTCCTTCTCTGGAGACATTCAAAACCTGCCTGGACGTGTTCCTGTGCGATCTACTGTAGGTGGTCCTGCTCTGGCAGGGGGCTTGGACTAGATGATCTTTTGAGGTCCCTTCCAACCCCTGACATTCTGTGATTCTGTGATTCTGTGATGTTTTCATTTTTGGTGGGATGTGAAAGAATAAGAGATGAAATCTCATAAGGAGTTATTGCATTCTCTGGGAAGGAATTTCATAGCCTTGTTTTTCTGTTCCTTGCTTTAGTGAGTTGACCCTTGCAGCTGACAGTCTGATCATGCCTGCAGAACTTAGCTGTGGAGGGATGTTATGATCTCCTGACAAGAAATTAATTTTCAGAACTCTCGGTCAAATGCCAGAAGATCACTGTCTTGGAGCAAATGCAATGTTCCCCAGGGAAGCAGTATAAGAAGTCTTGGGTAGACAGCACTGAATTTGCCTTTGAGTCAGAAAGGCCTCAGTCATTCTTCTGAGGCTTTTTTCTTTATCAAACAGAAGTGTAAGAAAATACTCTCAGTGTGAAGAAAAATTTTCATAGAAAGGGAGTCTGTGTCTTTGATAACTGTTGAGAAGACACCACGGACATATGGGAAAGTCATGCATCAATCCCACAGGATCTTCAAATTTATTCTTTCTGAAACGTATCAGTTGTACTTGGACTGAAGAATAGTTACAAGGTGCTCAAGTAGACAGAAGAAAAATGGAATTGCTACTGAGATTGCCCACCAAAATATTCTGAGCAAGACTAGGACACGCTTTGGCAAACCATTTCCTCCAGTCATCTATAACACTGGTAAGAAGACATACAAGGTACTCTTGGTTTGCTTCTGATACTCAGGCAGATGAAGGGACCTGATAAATATAGGATGAGATATATTTTTTGGTGTTTGTTGATTCTTACTACAGTAAGTGTGGTATAGTTTTAAAGACAATGTTCAGTCCACTTTTTGTTTATATATTTACTTAGATATGCCCTAGGTAATGAATGCCTTTTAACATTCTCGTGATGGTGTAAAGTGCTTGAAGGACTGATGTAAAGGGTATTAATAAATTAATTCTGTTATTATGTCAACATTGTATACCACATATTCTGCATACTAAATATTATGATTTAGGCAACAGGGTAAATCCACAACTTGTGATAATTTGGGTTCTTCTTACTACGCAGTTTGCACATTAAAATGATTGCCAGTTAAGTTCATCATGTTGGACTTTAATGCACAATATATCATCAACTGTTTATTTTAATATTTGGCAGGTAATCAATATTTTGACTGACAACATTCCTTTCTCTTTTCAGTCTTCAGTGTGGACTATTTTCAGCATTCACAGTTACCTATATAACAGTGTATATGGCCTTGGGTTGAGACTTGTGCAATGTATGACTATGTAGCTATTTACAATGTAGTGTAAAGAATCTCGTTGAATCTGCAAGAGGAAAAATCTTTAAGTGGGCTGAAAATAGTCGTAACTATTAGAAGCCAGTAAGGACAGCAAAACCACAGTCCTCAAGCACAGCAAGTGCTCCCTATCACGCAAGTGAGGAATATAACCCAGAAGATGAGAAGTAGCAAATAGTGGATCACCGCAGCGACGTTCTGTGGTGCCTCAGTTCACAGGTTCCCAAGATATGCTTTATAAGATTTTGGCAACATGGAAATCGGTCTCTCCAACAGCTTGTTTACCTTATGTGATCAAAGCCCTAAAGACTGGCTGCAGCCCTTGGGTTGCAGGTCTTTGAGACTTTGTGTTTTGTTCAACATGTCTTTCAGCAATAACCTACACTGAGAGGTACTGTTAGTTCTCTGTTTTGACCACCTTTGTAGTCCAGACGTGAGAGAAGCTTCTACCATGAGTCCAGAACACAGCATTAATTTATAGCCCAAGAAAGCTGGTTGACTTTCAATGATCATCTCCTCCAAGCTCAAAGGCATTGCATCCCTAAAAGGAAGAAATCAGGTAAAACCACCAGGAGACCGATATGGATAAACAAAGAACTCTTGGCGAAAATCAAATACAAAAGGGGAGCACACAAAGCGTGGAAACGGACTGGTAACCTGGGATGATTACAAGGAAGTTGTTTATATAATCAGAGACCAGGTTAGAAAAGCTAAGGCCCTGACAGAGTCAAATCTGACCAGCAATATTAGAAATAAAAGAAAATGATTTTACAGGTATATAAGAGAAAAAAGAAAAACGAGAGAGAATGTAGAGCCTCTCCGGAAGGATACAGGTGACCTGGTTACTGGGGACATGGAGAAGGATGAAATATTCAACAACTTTTTTGCCTCAGTCTTCACTGGCAACCACTGGAATCACACTACCCATATCACAGAGACTGTTGGCTGGGTCTGGGAGAATGAAGAACCACCCAGGGTAGGAGCAGATCAGATCTGGGAACATCTAGAGAACCTGAAGGTGCACAAATCCATGGGACCTGATGAGATATATCCACGGGTCCTGAAGAAACTGGCAGCTGAAGTTGCTAGGCCACTAGCCATCATATTTGAGAGATCCTGGCAGTCTGGTGAGGTTCCCACAGATTGGAAAAGGGGGAACATAACCCCCATCTTTAAAAAAGGAACCAAAGACAACCCAGGTAACTACAGACCAGTCAACCTTAGAATCATAGAATCATAGAATCATAGAATCATAGAATCATAGAATCACAGAATGGCCTGGCCTGGAAGGGACCTTAGAGATCATTTTAATCCAACCTCCCTGTTCTGGGCAGGGACGCTACCTCTCGACTAGGTCAGGCAACACGTGAGAACCGAACGGGAATTGAACCCGTGACCTTTGGTGTTTCAAGCACTTACCTCTGTGCCAGGTAAAATCATGGAACAGATTCTCCTAGTAGCTGTATTAAGACATAAAAGATAATCAAGTGGTTGGTGACAGCCAACATGGCTTCACCAGGGGCAAGTCATGTCTGACTAATTTAGTGGCCTTCTGCGAGAAAGATACAGAACTGGTTGACATGGGAAAAGCCACGGATGTCATTTTTCCTGGACTTGTGCAAGGCATTTGACACTGTCCCACATGACATCCTTGTCTCTAAAATGGAGAAATACGGATTTGACAGATGGACCACTTGGTGGATAAAGAACTGGCTGGATGGTCGCACTCAAAGAATTGTGGTCGACGGCTCAATGTTCACACGGAGACCAGTGACAAGCAGTGTTCCTCAGGGGTCTGTTCTGAGTCCAGTGCTGTTCAACATCTTTGTCAGTGACATGGATGACGGCATTGAGTGCACCCTCAGCAAGTTTGCCGATGACAGCAAGCTGTGTGGTGCCGTGGACTCACTTGAGGGAAGAGATGCCATCCAGAGGGACCTTGACAGGCTTGAGAAATGGGCCAGTGCAAATTGCATGAGCTTCAGCAAGTCAAAATGCAAGGTCCTTCACCTGGGTCAGACCAATCCTGGGCACAAATACAAACTGGGCACAGAGTGGGTTGACAGTAGCCCCGAGGAGAGGGATTTGGGGGTGTTGACTGATGAGAAACTCAACATGAGCCGGCAGTGCGCTCAGGCAGCCCAGAAGGCCAACTGAGTCCTGGGATGTATCAAGAGAAACGTAGCCAGCAGATCAAGAGAGGTGATTCTCCCCCTTTACTCTGCTCTTGTGAGACCCCACCTCGAATACTTTGTCTAGTTCTGGTGTCCCCACCATAAGAGGGACATAGAACTGTTGGAGCATGTTGAGAGGAGGGCCACAAAGATGATCCAGGGCCTGGAGCACCTCTGCTATGAGGACAGGCTGTGGGAGCTGAGATTGTTCATTCCTGAAAAGAGAAGACTTCGGGGGGACCTAATAGCTGCCTTCCAATACCTGAAGGGAACCTACAGGAAGGCTGGGGAGGGACTTTTTACAAGAGCGTCCACTGATAGGACAAGGGGAAATGGGCTTAAGTTGAAGGAGAATACATTTAGATTGGATCCGAGGAAGAAATTCTTCAATATGAGGGTGGCAAGACTCTGGAATAGATTGCCCAGGGAGTTTGTGGCTGCCCCCTCCCTGGAGGTGTTCAAGGACAGGTTGGACAAAGCCTTGAGTAGCTTGATAGGCGGCCCTGCCCATGACAGGGAGGTTGTATTAGATGATCTCTAAGGTCCCTTCCAGACAATGCCATTTTATGATTCTATGATTCTGTGATCTGCAATACACCTTAAGTGCCCTGCCATTCCAGATTCTCCAGTGCCACAATCTAGTATAAAAATGCACGTTCATTATACTCTTTAAACATCTATCTAGTGATGAAGTATATACACTACACATGGAGAATTTCAAAGGCTTCTGGATACTCTATATCACGTTGTATAGAAAACATAGGACTTTTCCTCAGTAAATATGCTAACAATATGTATCCTTAATATTTAATTAATTAAATTAATGTAAAATGCATTTTCTTTCTCTTCAGCTCCCTGTTAGGTTAGCAGACATATCCCTAGAATCATTCCTCTTAAAGGTTTTTACATTATTTGCAATACTTCAGATTAAAAATGCATTATGTCCTTGGGTCTCATAATTTTTATACAATCCATGTTACCGTTAGGAGCACGTATGAGAAGTAGTTTCGAAGCATCATTTGTCTGTAAGATTCAGAGTGAAATATGTTTATAATGTATATTTATTTGTTCAAAGCAATTTGTGAAGGGTTTGGAATATTGCTTGAAATCTCTAGAAGAAAAAGCGCAAAGCTTTCCTTTTGATTTGAATTTTTCCTTGTTAAAAGTGTATACATTTGTCCTTCACTTGTACTTATGAACTGGATGAAGGATGCGAGGGAGTATTCAGAGTCCTCTGCCTTCCCTCTCGCATAGCCAATATCCCATCTGATCCCCAGACTGAAGTGCTTCAGCTTTATCGTGGTGGACAATTGTCTCCTTGCTGGTGATAAAAACTAGGTAGTGGTGCTGTATAGAGGGAAGATCTATTAACTTTTATCCACTCACTATGAAATAAGAGAGAGCAACAACAAGCCCTCAGCAACAGCATGAATTGAAACCCATCCTGAGAAACAGGGTTTTTTCCTTAGGAAGCATCGTCCAGAAAGTTTCCCAAATTGAGCCACGCCCGTGCCAAATACAAGACCTGATGAAATAATGAAAGCCAAACTAGCTCACTAAAATAACAAAACCCCTCCAAACAGTAAGTTATTTATCTCAATAATCTCGAAGGGTTTTTTCTTGGTTTGTCTTCTTTTTCTATTACTTAAATTAAAAACTGGGGCGCACTCTGATCTCAGATGCATTGGAAAATGTAGTCATTTTGCAGAGGCTGCTTACAGGAAAGTCATAGAATCATAGAACGATTCAGGTTGGAAAAGACCCTTGGGATCATTGAGTCCAACCATTAACCCTACGCTACAAGTTCACCCCTAAACCATATCACCCAACACCACATCTAAGCAACACTTAAACACATCCAGGGATGGGGACTCAACCACCTCCCTAGGCAGTCTGTTCCAGTGTCTGACCATCGATCCAGTCTGTCCAGGTCCCTCTGTAGAGCCTTTGTACCCTGCAGCAGATAGACACTCCCTCCCCACTTGGTGTCATCTGCAAACGTGCTGAGGGTGCACTCGATCCCCTCATCAAGATCATTGATGAGGATGTTAAACAGGAGTGGCCCCCGCACCGAGCCCTGAGGGACACCACTCGTGACTTGCCGCCAACTGGATTTAACTCCATTGACCACAACTCTTTGGGCCCGGTCATCCAGCCAGTGTTTCACCCAGCAGAGTATGTGCCCATCCAAGCCATGGTCAGCCAACTTGGCCATAAGGATATTGTGGGGGACAGTGTCAAAGGCCTTACTTTTGTCGAGGTAAACTATATCGACAGCCTTCCCCTCATCCACTAAGCAGGTCACCCTGTTATAGAATGAGATTAGATTTGTCAAGCAGGATCTGCCCCTCATGAATCCATGCTGACTGGGCCTGATCTCACTGTTGGTTTTTAATTGTTCTGTGATGACTCCTGAGATTATTCATTCCATCACCTTTCCTGGCACTGAGGTAAGACTGACAGGTCTGTAGCTACCAGGATCCTCCTTCCTGCCCTTCTTGAAGATGGGCATTACATTCGCCAGCCTCCAGTCCACTGGGATATCCCCAGTTAACCAGGACTGCTGGAAGATGATGGAGAGGGCTTGGCAAACACATCCGCCAGCTCCCTCAGCACTCTAGGGTGTAATCCATCAGGCCCCATAGATTTATGAGGATTCAGCTGATGAAGCAGGTCCATAACCATTTCCTCATGGATTATGTAGGTCCTATTCTGTTCCTCATCCCTTTCTTCCAGCTCAGGGTCTGTGTGCCCAGAGAACAACTGATCTTACTGTTGAAGACCGAGGCAAAGAATGCATTAAGCACCTCAGTTTTTTCCAAATCCGTGACCACTGTATTTCCCTCTGCATCCAACAAAGGATGGAGAGTCTCCCCAGACCTCCTCTTACTGTTAATGTATTTATAGAAAATTTTCTTGTTATTCTTCACCACAGTGGCCATGTTTAACTCTAGGTGGGCTTTGGCTTTTCTAATTTTCTCCCTGTACAGCTTCACTTCTTGTTTGTAATCCTCATAATTTGCCTGCCCCCTCTTCCATAGACCATAAACTCTCCTTTTGTTCCTAAGATCCAGCCAAAGCTCTCTGTTCAGCCAGGCTGGTCTCCTTCCCCATCAGCTTGTCTTCCATAACTTAGGTATAGCCAGTTCCTGTACCTTTAAAATTAATTCCTTAAAGTATGCCCAGCCTGCCTGGGCTCCCATACCCTGCAGAACAGCCTCCCAAGGAACTCTCTTAACCATGGACTGGAAGAGACCAAAGTCAGCCCTCCAGAAGTCCAAGGTGGCAATTCTGCTGATCCCCTCCTTATTTCACCAGAAATAGAGAACTCCAGCATTACATGATCACTTTGTCCAAGACAGCCTCCAACAATTACATCCCCCACAAGACCTTCTCTATTAACAAGCAGCAAGTCCAGGAGTGCATTTCCCCTCGTTGGCTCCCTCACCATCTGTGTCAGGAAGTTATCTCCCACATACTTCAGGAAACTCCGGGACTGATCCCTCTCTGCTGTATTATATTTCCAGTAGATGTCTGGGAAGTTAAAATCCACCGTGAGAACAAGAGGTAGAGTCCGTGCAACTTCGCCTAATTGCCTATAATGTATCTTATCTATTTCTTCAACCTGGTTGGGAGGTCTGTAGCAGACTCCCACGATGATGTCAGTCTTATTGGCTTTTCCTTTGATTCTAACCCATAAGCTCTCAGCCCTGTCATCACATTGATTAATTTCTCAGCATTCATATCCCTCCCTAACATAGAGGGCCACCCCACCACCTCTCCTACCTCCTCTATCTCTTCTGAAAAGCTGGTACCCATCAACTGTAGTACTCCAATTGTGTGAGTCATCCCACCACGTTTCTATTATGGCAATTATATCATAGTTTTCCATCTGCACAATGGCCTCCAGTTCCTCCTGTTTGTTAGTCATGCTGCATGCATTAGTGTAGAGCACCTCAGCCGGGTCACCTTTTGGCTAGGAGAAGCCCTAATACCCTCTTGATGATACTCAGATATTACCATAGTAACCAACCTCTCAACAACTCGTGTTCTGCCTGCAACTTGGTGTGACATAAGTCAAAGATACTAAAACAATTTAATCCAGATGAAATACAAAACAGACAACAGATCTTAGACAAAGTAAAGGCACAGCAGTGAATGACTTTCCCAAGGTCATAAACAGCATCAGCTGCAGAGCTGAGACTAGGACCCCGGTCTCTTGATACACAGCCTAATCATACATTTCTCAACAGTAAAATTTGCAAATGCGATATTGCATGCATAAAAATTCTATTTACGTATGGTATTTCTTTAGTAAGCAGGACCAAATAAAAGATCAATTATTTAAGAGCTTGCTTAATAAGGAGAGCATGTTTCAGTAATTACTGAGGCCAACTAATAGGTTGAAGGTCTTATAAACCATACAATGTTTCCTCTTTGTGCTGTGGAAGATGTTCTTGATTAGCCCTCTTGTGGTTTGTGTGCTATGTCTCTGCTATAATGAGTAGGGTGAATGCACATGGTACTGATTGACACGTGGTTCTTACATGTAGTTCTTTAAAGTTGAATTTATTTCATTTCTATCAGAAGAAATGTATTTTTCATGTTTATGTGAATCTCAGAGGCTGTTGTTTTAGATGAAGCTTTGCCATTTAAGTGGTAAATTTTAAAAAAAAAATGATGGTTAGATTTCTGTCTCAATAAAGCACATATTGTGAGAGAGATATCTGAGATTATAATTTTTGTCCAATTTAAACTTATAAGAATTACATGTTTATTCAACTATGATATGCTTGAAGAAACTTGTAAACAACAGAATCTCTGACGCCATCCAAACTTTCTGAGCATGCCTTATACAGGAAAATGCAGCGTAAAATCCTTGCGCTACAATAAACCAGGGAATAATTTTGGATGTAGGCAATAGCGGAATTTCCTGGAGATCTCAGTAAAATAAAGTGGTAGTCAGGCATAAAATCTCTTATTCCAGATAGCAATGATACACAAGTGGGGAGTTTACAACCATGTGAAAGTTGAAGTCCATTACTCACTGTTAAATTAGGGTTGACTTTGTAGAAAAAAAAAATCCTTGGTGGGCTTATATCCAGTGTATTAAATTACATCACCGTTTGCTGAGTTTCAGCCTCCTGTATGACAAAATCCCGCATCACGTAAGAAAAGTCAAGAGAAAAGATGGAAGGGCAGTGTCAGAGACTTGCAATGTTTGATGCATCTCACATAATCTGAGTCTAAACTTTCTTTTTCCAAAACAGAAGTCAGAAAAGCACAAGGCAGTTCCTGGGAGTTAAAGTTCAGAAGAAAGTGTTGACAGGATGAGGCCATTAGGTTACACTGGTCACTCATTCTCGAGGAGTGGCCCTTTGTAAAGGTAATACACCTAAACATTAATGACTGAAAGTAGTTTATCCATTTATAGGGTATGCGCTGTAGCATCTAATTTTTTCATTCAATTTTCTAATTTACACTGGAAGCTGTTAAAGCTTTTTTTTTTTTTTTTTTTTTTTTTTTAATATTACCTCTCCATTCCTCATTTTGCACTGCAAAACTCATGCATAACCCGGAATGACCAAACATCTCCACAGTTCTAGGAATCGAGGCACCTTAGTGTTTTTCTTCTTATTTTCTTTTCTGCTTCTGACAACTCTGCCAAAAGCCACCTTTAGAAAATGTTAACGTGCTGTGGGTAACAAACCGCTAATCTTGTCACATGCTATTAGAGGATCACACAGTTCCAACAAACTGGATGCTCTTTTATTTTCCCGTTCTCACAAAAGGTTTGTACCAGCAGCAGCATTAATTCCGTTCACATTTGCTGCCTGTGAGGTGAGGTGCTAAAGGTTTTTTAGGGCAGTCTGATCCTTGCAACTTCTGTTTGTATTTCTTCCAGAAATAAATAGTCTACCACTGCATAGAAAAGGAAGAGAAAAGGAGAAGGGGAAGAGGAAAGGTAAAGGAGAGAAAATGTGCTGTTATCTCAGGTAACTAACGTGCTTAGCTGTCCATAGTAAGATGCTACTGGAGATATATTCTCCTTCTTTGCTACCAGGCAATTTCATATTGATATCCTGATTTGTCCTTGTAATCTTTTTTTTCTCAGTACATCAGAGTAGCTTGTCTCGCTGTGGTTCTACTCAGCATAGCTGCTGATGGGATTTAGTTACACAAATATTATGAGAATTTAAAAATCAGCTCTTTTCTTAGATCAGATGATCCAGTTCTTCTTTGAGGAAGATTTGTCTTGCCTAACTGGACATTTACTATTAATTATCTATGTCTGGCCCGACTGCTCTTAAGTTATCTTTACTTCCAATGAAGAGAAAAAGAGCATTTTTAAGCTGTGATTTATTTTGTCTTAGGTCAACAACTGCTTACTGTTTTCAGTCTTGCATTTGAAATGTCCGTTTCTTTCCAGTGACTATAAGCAATTTACAGTGATCATTTCAAATTATTTCAGATTACTGTTCTGTAGATGTATACCTTTGTCCAGATGCATGCATCTCCTTAGGTCAAAGTTTGCATTCTGCCCAGCACTTGAGTAGATCAAGTATTTCTGAAGAAATAAATGAGTTCAGAATCCCAACGGCTTAAATGATCCATGTTGGGTTGGGTCTTACAAGCCTTCAGAAAAGACATGGCTCTGAAACATCTGGATTTTATCAACTAGATCTTCTGTTTTCCATAAGTATCAGATGCCCTTGACTTCACACATTATAGCAGGCAGAATTATGCTGTATTTCATACTCAGTTTCTCCATGGAGACTCTTCCTTCTCCTAGGTTGGCCCCTCCTTCTGGCTATGCTGGCTACCTTCCAACAAAAGCAGAGAAAATGGTCTCAGTCACATATTCACCCAGCCCTGAAATTCAAGAATGTATTCCTTAAGGTTCTTCTTCTGAGACTTGCCTCTTTTCAAAGCATAACTGATAAAGGAAACACAAAATTTCAACTTGGACACTTAAATTTATGTTCAAATTGAATGATGTGAGAAAATCCAGTAGTTTTCTTGAAAAGAATTTCAAAAGTATTTCCTCAATATATGTTAACAGCTTTTCCAGGGCACCAGTGAAGATATTTAGAAGTCAAGAACTTGGAGGGAAAGAGAATAGTTTGGGTGTGCTGAGGAGCCTCAGAGAAGGAGGAGGATGAAGCTTTGGAGGACTAGAGGTACAGTAAAGATCTGAGTTGGTCCTAAATCCTCCACAGAGCCCTGGGAACTGGCCCTGTTCCTGCCAGCAGGGTGGGTGGTTACCAATTTCTGTTCCAAGGTTTCCATGCCCGACTCATACCATCTGAGGCCCCAGCCCCTGGGCCAGCTGAGACCAGCCTGAGTCCTGGGCAGCAACCCAGCCTTTGGCTCAGCCCTCTGCATGGTGCAGGCCATCCCTGGTTGGGTCCTCTTCCCTCCTAAAGGGATAAAGTTTTTATTACTTGACACTTTCTGTATCAGGCAGTTGCCAAAAAGCCACAAAGGCTCTGGCTGGTGGCACAGCCCTAGATCACTTCACTTCCTTTGCACCTCAGGCCAGTTGGCAGCTAGCAGTTGTCACCAGGGTTCCCAACAGCCTCAGTTCTCCTGCCTCAAATGCATCATAAAAGTGTGAAGTTGGACACAAATGCTTCCTATTGCTTCCTTGTTTTTTTTCCAGCTCGTTCTGAATTAATCTAGCCAAAGTTGGGCAGATGTAGCCAAGATCTTGCTTATCTGAGAGGTACTTCTAGCTAGATGCTGCTCCATGTTATCTCATGATCCTGAATGCCATCCAGTTATAAACAGCATCTTGACAGTAATGAGTTAAAGATCCATCTTCTCCTCCCTATTCCTGGACAGCAGGAAGAAAAGCAATCATCCACATCAAATTCATAATTCTGCAGTCTCCAGTACTCAAGGGGATACAGTAAGCATATCTTATTACATATTTATTGACAAAATAAGATCTAAGTCTATATCAATGTTGATGGAGACGTAATGGTTTGTATCAAAAATTGTCTCAATTTTCAGACAAGACCTTTTTTTCTCTTACAAGTTTGCCTTCAGGTTGAACGGATCCTTAAACTTCTTTATTTTTCCTTACAAACATTTTGTATGCTGCTAAGTAGCATACATTTGCTGGAGGCTAAGCTACAACTTCTGTAAATTTCTACTATTATTTGGCACAAATCCAAGTCCCCAAAGTCTAGTACATCTGACCTTTCAGGAAGTTCAAATTTGATCTACCTTGAAAAAATGCTGGTTTGGGCTGTCTCTGTTGGTATGGTCAGATTTTGCGAATTATCAAGTTAACATATTATAAGAAATCCTCCACATAGCTAAAACATAATGGTGTACTGTGTAAAAAATCGTAGTCAACTGTAATGAAGAATAAACTAGACTGTGATCGTGCCCATGCAAAAGCAAATAACTTTGTTTCCTAAAGCTCTGTTGCCCTCACCAATACACTTGCCTGCCAGGACTAGATCCACACTGGGATGCAATGATAAAAGGGCTAAATATTCCATTTATAGCAGCTTAGATTTACAGCAAGTAACAGCTGGAATGCGTGCAAGCTCTGCTACACTGATCAAAATCACTCTGGAGGATTTCTGAGGATTACATGGGTTAAAGAATCTGGGACTGATTAGTCTTCTTGACCCTGAAATGATACAGGTAAATGTCAGAAGATGGACATGAGTTTTGGGTTGACTGTCCTTATCCATGGACAGAACAATACTCACAAGGGCCATAAGCAGCCTGCAGAGGCTGAGAGTTGTCTTTCTTCTTTCTGTCCTTGCTGGAGAAGCCCGGATGAAACACCATCAAAGGAACGGTTCTCTCTGGTCCTTCCTAAAGCCGCAATCCAATCCAGTGCAACCAGTTATTTAGGTAAATCTAACTACATGAGATTCTGCACAGTTCAAGAATTATTTCTTTTAAATGTTGTGAACAGCTGTATTAGTTTTTTTGTTTGGTTTGTTGTTGCCTTTTTCTTTTTAAATCAGAGGCAAAGCTTTCAGAAAATCTTTTGTTCAATAGCACAGAAATAGAGAGTTATGCAGAATAGTGGATTTTAGGCTTATCTGCTGCTGCCTAGGTTGTCTAACTTGAAGTAATCTGCTTTCCAGTTTCTAGTTTTTCTTGTTTTCCTTGACATTACCCTTTATTTGTGCACAAGCCTAGTCTGTAGAATCTTTCCCTGCTTACTACTTCCTGTTTCATTTTACTTTTCCTTTGCTCACTGGTGCTAGCAGTTACCTAATAACAATTTTAGAACAATCAATCAGCAGTATGTGCAAGCAAATAACTTACCAAACACTTGAACCCTGTAATTGTGTTTTGACCTTGGTTTTAGTACAGGTTAGAGTGATAGATTCTGCAGCAGTGCCATACTTTGTTGTTCTGTAAATGCAGTTCACCTGCCTAAGGTGAACTTTGCTGCAAAGGAAAAATCAACTGTGGCCATATAAAACCTAGCAGTACACGGAGGAGTCAGTGAGGGCGTAGGGAGTGTTAGCAAACAAGGCACAATATTACCTTAACCAAAGAAAGGTTAAGGACACAAGTGTCTGAGAGGAGGAGACTTTGACAGTCCTTATGGCTGACACTGAAAGAACGTGAAAGGTTTAAAAATATCTCTTTTTCCTCACTTCAGATTTTTGGAATATGAATTTAAGAAGCTTATTAAAGGATTTGCAGTGAGATTTTTTTTTTTTTCACTCCAAAGTCCCTCTTCCACCCTGAGCTTATGAATAAATGCTGTCTTCCCTGTAATTAAATAAACCAATAGAGTTGTTCATAGAGTGGGATGTGGTTCGGGTGTGATTCCCACTGGGCAAATGACATTCAAAGTAACGTTATTAATGCCACCATAGAATCATAGAATCACCAG
Source organism: Trogon surrucura (assembly GCA_020746105.1). Taxonomy (NCBI): domain Eukaryota; kingdom Metazoa; phylum Chordata; class Aves; order Trogoniformes; family Trogonidae; genus Trogon; species Trogon surrucura. Next base: position 47,319,014 of record CM036617.1, read on the forward strand.
TTATTATGCAGCCCTATTAAGAAACTTGCACATTTCTGTGCTTTCCAGATGTATTTTGAGACTGAAGACCAATTGTCTGAAACTCATGGATGCTCTTTGTTTAAAATGAAGTAATTCTCCCTTGCTGGGAAATGGGGTGTGGTGATGGTTTTGAGCTATCACCAGAATCTGTTCTAGGTTTTGAATGGGAATGATGTTTCTGAGAGGAATATTGCAGGCACTGCATGCTTGTGCGCCCATGTACATGTGAGAGACCAACATGCTCAGAAGGCAGCAGCTGATAGTGGGCAGAGGTGCAAAGGGAGGTGACAGCACCCCATGTTCCTAGGTGTGCCTGTCACGGTGAGGGACTGCCCATGCTATGCTCTGCTTGGATATGAAAAGACAAATTCTTACAGCGTGTGTCAAAACAGCACGGGGAAATATTTGGGGAAAGGGAGGTAAACACGAGAGTCATACTGGTCTCTCTGACTGACTGTTCGCATTGATGCAGCTAGGATTGAATTGTCATCAAGCCTCACAACAACAAAAAAGAAAGAGAGGATGAAGTTGTTTCCAGCCTCAGAGGAGACATGGCAGAAAATGTGGAGAAGCTTGTTTAAAAAGTGTTAGAAGGGAGCAAATCTGATACAGCAGCAATTTTCTGAGAAGAGCAACGAGATGGAATAAAACTCTGATGACTTTAAAAGTGAAATTCTGAACATGGGCAAGTAATGACTTCCCTAATATTCTCCCCAGACTCTCACAGCCCACTGTGCAATGGTAGCCTTCCATGATGACAACAGTGAAACCCCGGCACATGTTAATGCAGTCAACAGAGATTGTCACTGCTATTTCTCTGACAAAGAGATGTCCTCTTCACGGTTTACAGTTCTCCAGATTTAGATTTGTTTAATTGAACTGTGCCCGTCTAATGACGTTATGAGTTATCTTTTTTTTTATTTCAGACACTCTCCAGCTACCACTCTGGATGCTATCTCCCATAGGGTCAATGACATATCAGACAGCCTTCTAAGGGTGTTCCAAATTAGCCCCAGTCACCAACAGGTTGGGAAGAAAGGAGACGTTACCCCTGTTGGATTTGCTCTAGTGGCTGGCATGAGGAGAGAAACACCACAGGGCTACTCTAAGAAGAATGTTGAGTAGGTTGGAAAGTCAAAAAGTAAAGAAATGGGGTCTGACAAGATATGGGGAAAAATATTCATTTAATTTCAATCAGTTATAAAAGCTTGTTCAAGCTATGAAACTTGAATTATCGATAGATAGATGGCAAAAAAACAGGGAGAAGGAGTTGAGAGAACAGATGAAATGTGGTCAAAATTAAATTACCAGAATAAACTTAAATCACCAGAATACTGGTCTTATCATAAAACGTGGCTGTTGATAAAGAAGAAAATGTTTCTCCAAGAAGAAACTTGAACATCTGGCACTGAAGATGTAACTGCCATCAGGAGAGGGGAAAAACAGCAAATGCAGATGAGAAGATAGAGAAATGGCAAAATAAAGCCTCTAGAAACGTGTTGAAGTGTGCCAGCGAAAGCTTGTTTCTTTAAGGTCATTTTGTGTAGCTGTGGACTTATTAATGAACAGAGAAGCAACAAAAGCATAATGTGTGATCTCCACAGCCCAGGTGTGCCCCCCTACTGCATTTTCTAAGTCTCTATTTTTCAGCAGGGAAGTTTTCATCTGAAGCTCTTCTTACTTGGGTTAAATGATGTGGACTACAACATCCTGTACAAACTTACATTTCTCTGACAAAACCCCTTTTCAGACATCGCCTCTTCTAATTGCCAGCGGAGATTTTATTTAATAGGCTGCAGCACCAAGTGAGATGACGCATCTCATTTCCCAGCCAGTGTTGCACACTAACACAAAACCAGAAGCAACGTACACTTCAGTTATAGCAGATAATCAGCATGCTCTGATAGAAGTTAATCAAAATCAATAAGCACAAAGCATGTAGCACAAATGATCAAATGCAAACATATGAATTGAATTTTCACAGCAATGTAGTTCAAAATTATTTAATTCAATTAGTAATTCAGGATGATCTGCAGTCATATACTCCTCTTACTATAAACTGGCAGATATTTGAACAAGATTTGGTTCACATCTGGGAGTCTCGTTGATGTGAAATATCATACAGGCTCGATGCCAGATGTGAAATTATCCTTATTAGGTGTTTTTCTTGAACAATTGTGTTTTACCACAGTGATTAGACCAGATGGAGCATAAATCTTTTCCGCCCATTTCTTTTTTTTTTAATCCTACATCCTTTCAAAATCCAGTTACCATAACAACTTGATTTCACTGTTTCTGTTAAATCATCTACTTTTTATATCACACCTAGAACTTTTGTCTGTCTCACAAATGAATGCAACTAATTTTTTAGTTGCTTATTTGCTGTCCACAAATCCTCCTTTGTATTCTCCTTTTTTTTTTTTTTGGTGGGGGAAGGGAGAAAAGGGGTAATGTCTTTTGTTTGACATATTTAGTATCAGCAGTAAGTAGATGGAGTGGTAATATAAACCTTCTACAAAACAATAAAACAGAAGGACTCCCAACAGAAAGCTTGAGAATATCAAACGATACTTGCACAGACTTCCAATGATATTTTTTAAAGGACATTTCTTTCCATGAAAATTAAATACTCCTGGTAATTTCACAACACCAGAGCTTTGTATCTATTTCCCTCTTTGTTCAAATGGGCCAATTCAAATCTTCTTTTATGATAACAACATAAAACCATATTGCAGTAAAATACCTTCCCTTCTGGCTCCTTTTTCTCTTGTTTAATATCTATTTGACTTTGTCAGGGAGAAAAGAGAGACAGTGGGAGGTGTGATAAGTTAATATCTAGGAGCAAAAAGGCGCTACCTAGCAACATTTCTCTGGAAACTAAATCTCATTTGTCAAGCAACTCTAAAACAGGGGCTACATTGCCCAGGGGATTGATAATGGCATACAGAGTTTTTCACTGCAAGTCACTAAAATATAAATGCAGCCCAGGTCAGTAGCAACTGAGCACTGTTACCATCTGACAGCTGTTCAGTGGCCTGTAGGAGATGCCTTCTTAGTCTTCATCCAATTCGTAGTGGGAAGGTGGCTGTATCCCAATTAGCATTAATTGGCTCACTTATTGTTAGCTGCAACAAGGCGACCAAGGACTGTGCAGAGTCAGGGAGCAGAGAGCTGGAGGGAGCATGCAGTGATCTACTGGTCCAGCTGTGCTTCTAGTTAAACTGGTGACTTTAACTACAGCATTCCCAACAGACTATTGTATAGCCTCTGCTTAAAAGCTGGGGCCCTTGACAGCATTCCTTTAATGCACCATTTTCAGTGGTTCATGTCTTCTGTCCTTACAGTAGGTTTCTTCTCTCTCAGATCTTGTGCAAACCATCTTGTTTGAAAATTTAAGGGATTTCTTTCAGTCCTATAAGGAATCTGTCAAAGGATGTTACTAGATTTCACGGCTTTTCGTCATTCTGTGTGCTTTCCTCTGGATTCTCTCTCCTTTTTGCCTACACACCTCATAAAGTACAACAACTAGAACGAGGCACAATGCTTCGAGGCCTTGCCAATGCTAACTACAGGATAATTATGATTTTCCCTTGTCATACATTAATGATCTTCTAACACAGCTCAAGATACATTTTTCTGCTACGGAATCTCATGTCAACTCATGCTTTGTATAACACAGTGACCCTGAGACATGCATGTTTCAAGTGGTTCAAGGATTATTTCAGCTACATCTCTAACCGTTGAGGTCAAGTTTTCAGGTGCTTCTGAGTGGATAATCTGACTCACCTAAACAATCTTTAAGCTCTGCTTTCCGTCTTCTGCTGTGTTCTCCTATCTCTCTGTAAAAGCATGTTTTGCTTAATTAAAATCCCACTTCAGGTTTTGGGTACAAATAAAGCAAAGAAAACATTGAATGTTTCTGTGACTTCTGTAATTAATTCTCCTTCTCTGTTTGGAAATAAACACTTGTGTCCTACTTCTATGTTTGCAGAAGTTTCCTTGTCATCTTTTATGTTCCTACCTCATTAAAGTAATGTGTTTCTGGTATTTTGTACTCTTTTTATGTTCACTTGCTTGTGCTATTCTTTGTACTTAGTACTACAACTTATTTCAGGTTTTTTGTGCTTCCGTTTTGAATTTGAAGAGCTTTCTATACAGCCAAGAATAGAATATTGCTAAACTTCTCATGGCTTTTTTTCTTTTTTTTTTTTTTTTTTTAGAAAGATATCTTGCTGTTATGCATTTGGTAAAACTTATTTAAATAGGTCCATCTCTTCCATTCTTTTTAATCTCTTAAATCGCAAATAATTAATAAAGTGTCTACAATTTAGGCAAGTTAAATGAGAGCTAGAAACTGAAAAACAGTTTAGTCAACAGAATATCTAGTCTAGTGCCATCTGAAATGGTCTAAGAAACCTCTCCAGTCTCTTGTCACTCCTCCAGAAGGACATGTGACATCTGTAGATCTCATGCAATATTTGCCAGTCCTTTTGGGGTGTCTCTCAAATCCTACGTAGTCTTGAACAGTACCAGAAATCTATATCTTAATGTCATTCAAGCCCAATGGCATCCAAGGAGCTATTTACTTTATCCTAAAGCAGACATCTGTGATTAACCTCATAGCATTTTACACTTCTTCAACTATTTTGAAAAGCTCAGATGTTGTCATTCAAATATCTAGATGCAGATATCTAGTACTGTTTGGGATGCCATAGTCCCTAGCTGTTCTTCCAGAAGGTCATGGATATTCTGCAGGTCCTATGTCACACCTACCAGCCCTATGCTGGTGTTCCAGATACCTCAGGACATTTCAGTGGTACTGCATACCTGACTATGTATCACAGTGGAAAGATGGACCATGCAGGATCATCTTGAGGTCATCCAGAACTTATCAGCTTTAGTTCAGTGTGGTCTTGCAGACTTGGAGTTAGGTAATATTGTCTAAAGATGACAGGAGTGTTAAGAGCTTCATAAGCCTCTTTAAATATAACAAAATGGGTAATTAGTAAAAAAAGGGAAAAAGGAATTCATACAAATATAAACTGATTGTTTGTACTTTACCTCTTATTGCACCAGTACAGTTTCAACTTGTGATTTCTTTACAGCCTGTCACTTCTCAGTGTACATCTCCATTCATACTGGTTTCTTTAGATGAAGTGCCCAGTTAAGTTTTGAGCTGCTTACTGGCACGGCTGTGTTAGGCTCGTCTGCACAGCTGTGATACAGCTCATCTGCACACATACACAAAAGGAGAGACAGCGGCAGGAGGGGCCCCCAAGTAGTACCCTGCCAGGCTACTCCCAGTCTAATTACAGGGGCCATTAACCCATCAAAGGCATGTTTCCACAAGCCCAGAGAGGCACAGGGGCACAATGACAAATGGAAACCCAAAATAAGGACTTCCAAGGAAGGAATGCCTTGTCCCAGCCCCTCCCAAGTCTGTCCCAAGAGAGCTGTCAACCCAACGGTCCAAGTGTGGAGCCCATCACTGCAAGTCATCTCACTGAGAGCAGCTCTCCAGATTGCCTTTTGTGCTAAGGGAGATTTTCAGCAACCGGGGAGACTGGGAACCAGAGGGCTACTACTGGACAGGCTGAATGTTTGGACAAAGCTGCTAAGAGGGATCCACTTGTACGTACATACGTATGTATGTTCTCGCTAGTGAACCTCCATGCTATCCAGCTGGAGAGGAGAGCAGATGAGGACATTAGTGGTGCCTGTGTTTGTGTGGATGTTCTGAGGGTCAGTGATCTGTGTGGCTGGCAGTTTATATACATGTATATATGGTGTGTATGTCATGTATATATATAGGTATTCTGTGTGCATGTGCCTGCTGGGAATACATTTCCCTCGCCACCGGTTGGACTCGGGGACATGGAGCCATGGCAGGCTCACCTCTCTCGGGCTGTCAGATATTGCATGATATATTTTCCTTTAACAAACTAGTCCCTCTACACAGTAATTTTAAGGCACTGAGAAAAATTCCAATGTGACAAGCTGGCATAACCTCTGCATGCACTCCTACATGCTCTGTCTTATCACCTCATTAAGTGTCCTGCATGAGAGCTTCAGATTAGCTCCAGGTTTTTCTTGTGATCTCTGCCTGTCAGGTGTGTTAGACTGCTCAAGTCTCTAATCATCTAATGTGAGGAGGGGCTCACAGGGTAACAGACACCAAAAGCCTTTCAAAAACTGACTTTTTACCAGTAAATCTTGCCTGAAGAGAAATGATAAATAGCTCTAAAAATGAGGCAAAATTGTTATTTGACAGTGTTACTCTTATAACCTTAAGCCCTTATTACTGCATTGTGTCTTCTATGTGAGATTCTTAAAAGTCTCAGGAAATTCAAGCAAAGTGTCTTCAAAACCATTAATCTTAAACCAGCACACGAAGCAGAGATGAATGCTTTATACTGGAAGCAATCTCTATCCTGGACGCAGACAACATGTTTTACTGCTTTGAAAACCCTACGCCTATCACCCCTGATTGCTAAAGAATTCCTTACGAGCGTCACTTCATGTTGGTTCAACATGACTAAGTTTAGACAACACATGATTCGATGTGTCTTCAGAGTTGTTCTCCTGAAATGGGCTTCCAGGAAATTAAAGTGGCCATTTACTGCTGCAGTCCCATCCAAGCTGTCACTACATCTCAATTCTCTCCAGCCAGTGAGATAGCTGCTGTATCTTCCCCTGCGATGTCACACAAACTGCTAGAAGGACACTGGGGTAATGGTTGGATCACAGGGCATGCACTGGGCAAAGACAAGTGCTGTGAGTTCATCAGCTCTGTACTCTTACCGGGGAACACAAAATAACAGCTTTTTGTGCTGATCGTCTTCATGGAAATCAAGATTGTGCAGCTCCATATTGAAATTGCTTGAGTTTAGACATTAAATTATTCCTTCTGTTTCTGCCATTTAGCTTCAACTTTTCCTTCAATATTACATCTGCTGAGAACAGCATGGACTTTGTTGTCACTTTTATCTGGGCTTTTATTGTGGTAAACCCAAAATCTCTGTGTCTCTTGAAGACAAAGCCTTGGCTCTCAAAAAGATAAATGATAACAGCTTTCTTGACTGTCTGACATTTTATTTCACTGTCTAATTGCATGGAAATTTCATGCTGCTTCCTAGATATTACATTAGACAAGTTTCACAAATCCTTTATATTTGCTAGCAATGCCACTGTCTTCCAGAAGCCGCAAAGCTCTTGGCAGTATCTTTCCCATGGCCCACTGCTAAAGCACATGGCTATCCTACAGGCTGAACACCCAGTGACAGTGGAATTGGCAGGAAGAGTGCACAATATTTGCAAAATGCACCATCTTGAGTCTTGGAATAAGGCAGCTGCTTCTTCTGAAATCAAAGATTCCCAAATCCTTTGGCAGGAAAGAGGAAAAGCTGGTCTCAAGGAGCCATGGATTCTCCGAAATCTGTATTTTCTGGGTCACTGCTTCTCCAATTTGTCCAATATTGTTCCTGTGAAAGAAGCACAGTAAGATCTGGGTGCTAATGCAGTGAGCTCCGGGTTGTAACTGCAGCGCTGGCCAAAGTCTGAGCTTGTCTGCTTGTTTCATTAATGCTAGTAGATGTGTCCATAGATGCCATGCCGTTTGCCTTCCATCCCTTATGACTACGTGGCCTTTTCCTGACACAGCGGAAAGTGAAACATTTTGGCCTCTTGTCAGACATGTTAAAATCATGTATTAAACAGTGGAGTAAAATCTATATTGCCAGTCATTGCTTGTACCTAACAAATGCTCTCAGAAACCGAGCTGCAGTTATCAGTCACTCATGCGGATGCTCTGTACAGAGTGGATTGCCTGCTGTGACTTGGGAGATAGCCAGAGCACATCTGAGCTCTCTCTCGTGCAGCATACCCAGTGTCACCACAGCCATGGATCGGTAAATGGTATGTTTCACATATATAATCCCAAGAAAATGCCACCGCAGGGGTGTGGAGAGCTTTGATATCTGCCAAGCTAATGACAAATAGACACTTATCCTCCTCACCACACTGAAACAATTACTTGCAACACAACTCCACTTGACAGTAATAAATTATTTCTTCTTTATTTAACTGGAAAGGTAACATCAGATAATTTTTTTCATGATTCCAACTCCATTTCCTTCCTCTGAATGACTTTAATAAGAATATCATATCTCTACCAATGAAAGAGAAACTTCCGTTCATCAGGGTTTTGCTGGAGGGAAGAGGAAAACATCATAAATGTAATGCCACAGATGGTAAACTTGGGAAAGGGTTGTTTAAACTGAGAATCACGAGAATGACAAACCACTTCTCTCTACATATTCTTGTAGGGTTTCCCCTGGGACACCTTTCACTTTTTCATGTTGTATGTGCTTTGCCCCTTCCCATTATTATTCCTCCATAAAGCACTTTATTTCTTTTCTTTCTGAGACTCCACCAAGGGACATATCTCGAACTGGACTATGGAAGATATTTCAAACTACACAATCACACCCGTCTGACTTCTCCTGACTTAGCTTGTATAAGACCAACACTATTGAGACAAGCTTTCTTTATACTGAAGGACATTATCCAGACTTCAAAGGGAAGGATCTTGGCCCTTCAGCACCCACTACAGAGACTTCTGCTTTGAGGTTTGGACATGCCATTTTCATTCTCTGGATGGTAACAAAAGTAGTGGTTGTTAGAAAGGCACATTTTTCTCCCCTGCTCTGCTCCAGTCTTGCTATTCTGACAATTTCTTCTCAGTATCAAATACAATTTAGTCACACTAAGCCTGACCCGTCAGATTCTTTATGCTTTGTCTATATACTTGCTAGATGCTTGAACAAATTGCTCGCAAACAAAGCTAGTGACATTTGAAAGATATGCTATTTAGTCATCAGCAGATTCAAATTAAGATAGAATACTTAACACAGAGACAGCATTTATTGTTTAAAATTAACACATCTTCCTAAGCCCATAAACCACATCTTAAATTTAAGGGAAAGAGCCTTCTGAAGCCCTTAACAAAAATCACATTTAGAGATGCAGATCTGAATTAATATCATTAATATTTCAAAAACTGAATTCCTACGTTTTTCAGATGCAGATTTTCAATGGGCAAACTCTCTCTAAAAACAGTAGGAGAAAAATATGTGTGTATGCATATGTGTGTTTGCCTGTGCAAATGAATGATAAAGATATTGTCACAGCTTTGTTAGGGAAAAATGTATTGCACTTCTTTCATGCACACCTGTTTTTATCAACTCTTTATACATCCCTATAGCATGTTGTCATTGTAGTTCCTTGCTTCATGGCAGATTGACATTATCTTGTTTGCAACTGAGTAAAGAAACATTTTGTATATCATTTTGAAATTACTCAGTTATCACAACCTTGGAAGAAAGGAAACATTCTAGGCCAACTCCTTTATTTTCTCCCAGGGAAAGGCTGTAAAAAATCTTGAAAAACACTTGGAGAGTACTTTCCCGCTCCTTTTTCAGAAGGAATGGGGAAATTGTATTTTCAAAATGAAGTATCATTGCATAATAATACAGTAAAAGGTGAGTGATTCACAAGGAAAAATCCGGTTGAAACATTTCTACTTTTTTTCTTGGTGTTGGAGAATGGATTGCATAACAGCCTTAGGTTTATTGTTGTTTGGAATTACTCATGATTTTTTTTCAGACTTCAGAGCATTTGAGTAACAGCTTTTGATGTTTTCCACACAATAGACAGGGAAAGATTTTGCATATGTTTCAGTGAGGCATAAGAAGGTTCTCGTTACTGTGAACATATTTTATTTTCCACATGGGACTTTGGGAAGAAAAACTTGTCATTAGACGTTAAACAACCATTGATGACTCCATAGTCAGCCTGTTGTTTCCTATAGGTGAGACAGTCATTATGCAAACACATCAAATAGGAAGACTCAAAGCAAGTGAGTTAAGATTATGAGGCCAGATCTTGCTAAAAAATACCAAGAATGAACATAACGGGATATAGAATGGACAATGATGGTGTGTAGATGTCTGGGCTACTGGGAAAGTAGCATTGACTATTTCTTTACTAATTAACACAATAAGACCAGACACCAATACCTGGGCCAATGACATCCACTGGCTTGCATCCACTCTTCTTAAGCACATTTGTCTTAGTGAAAGCTAAATTGGGTGGTAGAAAACAGAATGAGAGAACACACCATGAATGATCTCAGGTCCGTTGCCTGAAATGAGCTCCTTGTCCTCTTGCTTCGTAATAGAAGTGTCCCCTTTAGATCATAACTGGATCATATAGAGCATAAGAGATTCTGAGAAGGAAGCCTCAAAATGAAAACCTACCCAAGAGATTAAAAAAGTATCTGTAAATGAACATTGCCAATGAGAACTTTTCTTCATTGTTAAACAGAGAGTAATAATGTAAAAATTAATCAGCCATGTCTGCAGGTGGTTTGTTGTAGTTTTGCATTTCTATGGCAGCCTTCACTGAAAATTGTTTTTGGAAACAAAGTACTTGGAGTGAGGAAGAAAATTGAAGGTGATTCAATATGGAAAATTCTAGTCGAGAGTTGGCTCTTAAGAGCAGTTTCGCGTGTCTGAAGCCTGCAAGTCCTGGGTTATAACCCTGATTCAGAAAGTTGTGCCATCTGTAAGGCTCTTTCAACTCTTTCCATTTCTTTCCATTCCTTTATCCTGTGCTCCGTATACCATTTCTTTCATCAAGCTCTCTAGTGAACAGGAGGATGAGCAAAGAAGCAGCAGAGCCTGACATTTCTTTCCCCCTTGCACTGTGCAGCAATGCTAATATTACTCCACACAGAACAGGGAAATGTAATTCCTCAGACACAAATAAATGAGGGTGATTATTGCCAAGGAAGCTATGAATGTGAAAAACTTTTAAAATTAGTTCCCTGTGTCAATTCCATTGGTGACCAGAAAAGACGGCATGGCTTAGCCTACTTTAAAAGTGCCATCACATTAAAATAAGACTAGAATACTCTGAAATAGAAATATCTTGCCTCATCTTTCAAGTGGTGTTAGCCAGCTGACAAAGGGTGTTCACACGGAGACTAAGGTTGAGCTAGCTGGTGAGCTGGAAACAGACCATCCTTTAGGTGAATTCAGTCTCTCTGACAGAGCAGATTTGTATTGTAGCTGTTTATAGAATTTACAATTCATATTATGTAGGCCAGTGTGAACTGTAAAGCACACCTCGTACAATCAAGCTGTAATCAAAATTCACCTCCACAGACAATCCAAGTGTTTCAGCTAAGAATACACTTTTTGGGGTGTTCTTGATGGTGAATTCTAAGCATTAAATTACCACAGCAAGATTTGATAAAATGGTGTTGATTATGTTTGTATCCTAATTTAATTAATATTCATAGGAAGTATTTTTCACTATTTGCTCAGCTATGATATCCAATCATTTCACACTGAGATACATTTTACCTCTTACTTCACAATTTGGCAAGGCTAGCAGGATTAAGCCGTCCATCTAACAAGGAGATAGGTGTATTCTTCACTTCTCTGTCACGGAAGAATTACAAAAGAATTAAAACAAATTGTCGACAAAAGGAAGACAGACCTTTTAATGTAAAACAGTGTAGGAAAAAATCATGAATTTGAATTGTTATGATACTGTACTAATTTTGAAAATGGAATATTTTCACAAAATAAATGGCAAGACTCAACTCTCTTGTAGTGCTGGATCATGCAATGAAACAATTGTGTAAATGGGTCTATTGTGATTATACTTATCTATTTTAATCTTCGTATTAATTTCAAACATATTCCTTCAGACTGAAAAAAAATATCCCTTCAGTGGCTTATTGTCAGATACGTACTCAAAACAACAATTTTGTACCCTTATTATAAATTCTCAGTCTTATACATTCACCAGGTTGTAACCAGCTTTATTTTGTATTTTAATGTTCAACACCAGTCATAACAGTTTGATTTGGTATTCGAACAGCAGCCACACTTTTCCTTTGGGATTCCATTGTTGGTTAATATTAATGTTCCCTTAAAAAGAAGTAATAACCAACTGTCTTCACATTTATTCAGTGTGAAAGCCTAGCCTTCTGAAAGATAGGTCACACTGATGTGATGCTACATCTTTTTGTCCTTAGGGTTTGGAGGCTGAACCTTAGAGCTGCCAGACAGATTTGGGAAATTTGATCTCGCTGCTTAAGCCCGTGAGCTGCAGGATGCTCATTATCAGAGAGGGCAGGAACTCACCTACGTGGGTCAGCAGGTAGAACCCCATGTGAACGAGAACGCTGATCATTAATGTCATCCCAGAGATGAGAGCGTCTTCCTTGCTGAAAGAAATAGATTCCAGTAGCACCAAGAGCGTACCTGACTGATGGGAGAACTGCGATTTGTAACATGTCATGGGAGCAGTGGAGCAGGTTTAAATTGAATACAGTGGTGTCTGATTATTTGATAAAATAACTACTGAAACAAAACACAAAATTGTCACGTGTTCTGGATGCCAAAATAAATTTAAAGTACATCAGACTGATCCATGAGTTGCATATATTTTTAAAAAAAAAGTTCAGATGAACAGTTTTTACCTCATATAGCAATCTGTAAAAGTGATAGATGAGCATGGCAAGACCAAAGGAGATTTGATACCAGCTGATCCACTGCTTGATTGTATTATGACTGAATTTCAAATAACATTTTTCACTGGTTGGGTCAGTTCAAAGATCTACTTCAATATCAGAGAAACAGAAATAAATCAGAATCAGGGGTGGTACACATACACAGGACTTCTCTTCAGAAATAATTCTTGGTGCTTTTTCAGGTACGTACAACCACACTAAGAAGAAAAAGAGGTAACAGATTTTCTTCTCCCTTCTGAGATTCACAGTGGCAAGGAATTCTCCCACTGGCCACTAGTAATAAGTAACTTCAGGGTGACCCAGAGTACATAACAGGACATACGAATATTGGCATCCTCTCAGACAACTTCAGTTTGGCTGAAGAATCAACAGAAAAAGCCACTGAGAATTCAGTTACATGCAGTCACAACCTGTATACCTCTCACTGGCCAGCACTGTCACCGGGAGTGTGGCATATCCAGAGGAGGACAATTAAAGGCAGTTCATTAACAGACAGATGATACTCTTTTAGGTATTCTGTGGCTAAGGTTACAGGCATAATGTAATTTTTAATGCAAAGAAGTTTATGACATTATGACATATGTATTTGTCTAATATAAAAACCATCACTAGAGCAAAGTTCCATTTCTAGCTGTCCTACACTTATAAACATAGAGAAGTGACAGATGATTGCTTCTTAGAGTGTCACGCTTCACTTAAGAAGAGCTTAGATTCAAAGAGAGATTATATGCAGGTATTATAAATAGCTTATATGAGAGTGAAGTATCTCCTAAGAAAAAAAAATAATGTCAAAGGACTCTATGAAGCTTGAAGAAGTTCTCACCACATCAGCCAAACTTCTGGAGGAAATACTTAGACATGTCAGTGAACAAAAGCATAGAAGAGTCAAGTATGGATAAGAACTGTAATATTAAAGGGCAGCATTCTGCCTTCCCCCTTTCAAGATGAACCTTTTCCGTGCTTTACCTAGTGCCATCTGTACAGAATATGGAATAACTCCAAAACTTGAGATCTACTTCCCCAAAGGCAAGTAGAAATTTGAATAGTAGATTGGAGTTAAGTGCTAGGTTAATTCTTCTGAGAACTTGTGTTCAGAATATACATCAGAGCATCCAGTAGGCACCTGCACATTTAACAAAACCATCTATCCATACACGAGACCTGCAAATACAAGACATGTAGTGGCCAGTCTTGAACCTAACTATCTTATTAAAAGACTTTGCTTGTTTACCACGTGTCGTATCAGAGTATAGTTTTATTTAGTAGGCAATCTTTCATGCATTGACCAGTCTTGGCTGGACTTTCAACCTGAATTCCAGTAATAGTCATTTCAAAATGGAAATACCTAGCAGCACGATGATCAGGCAAGCAGGTTGCTGAAGATGTATGAACATCTTTAAACTATAATTGTTTGGAATGTGTTAAGCTTTATTGGCCATTTACAGTACTATCTACTTTTGTCAGGTGTTTTAGGACATTATTTCTTTCTCCCAGATGACTTCCTTCAATTAAGTGCTACTGTATTTTGAGTGGTTTTTTTCTGGACCTCACATCTTCTACAGCAATATTTTCTCACAGTGATGGATACAAATTGCGCTGTGGGAGTATTATCAGTACGAAAACTGGCCAATAATTGCTATTACTCCAACAGCATAAATGCATACAACTGTACCAGATCACATCACATTTGTTCTGTAGAAACAAGGATGAAAATCCATTCATGTTGTTTCACTTGCTTATGTGACTTGCACTGATGAAAATATCAGCATGAAGGTTTCAATCTCATCAGGTTCTTTTATGGCAGTCTCCTGACTGCATACAAAGCAATAATGTAGTTTCTGACTCTTAAATTACTATTCAAAAACACAGCAACCTCAATTTTGTTGTAACATTGTAGAAAGAAGGTTCTGTACTAAGTCATCTGGAAAAGTCCAGGAAATGGCCATCTCGTTCATTTTTCGCACTCTTCACAATTTGTATTTTCAGGTACTACAAAGGGCATTTACATTGCCCTAGGGGCATACACTAACTCTCTACACTAGAGTTTCCTGTGTGCTGTGCTACTAAGGAGTTGCCACTGGAGTTTCACATTAAACATGTGAAATTTCAAGAGAATGTGACATTTCAAGAGAAAACCAAGTGACGTCTCTTGGATTCAACAGTGTTTGTGCTGTCTAGGCTGGTATGATTTCCCCTAGGACTAGAACAAGATACAGCTAAACCTCAGTATCCTCTTTCCTGGACAATCTTATATGCCATCTGTATCATCAAAGGAAAAACAAAAGTACCAGCAAACCTTTGTGTATATAACACCCTGCTCAGTTCCTAACAAAGCATGAAGTTCTCAGTGTGTCTACCCAAGAGTGGCAGCTTCTTTCTTTTTTTTGTTTGTGGTTTTTTTTTTCTCCCACTGTGTGTGTGCACATATGCTGGGTTTGCCTCACAGACATCAACTTAGCATCAGAGGTGCCTTCTCAAAGTCAAGCTCCAGGCTGGTGTCCAGATGTGCCACTTAAATCATACTCAATAGGAATCACAAGCTGCCTACAGTTTTCCAGCCATACCAAAAAAAAAAAAAAAAAAGGAATGGTACTGCCCAGACAATGCATTAAAAGAACCATTTGCCTTTCACATGTAAAGATTTAAGAGCAAAACCAGGGCTGCAGAGGGAAAGGAAGCAACTTGGGTGGAGAATTCTCTTTTGTTAGCAAAGGGCCACAATAGCCAATTTATTTTATAGTGGTTGTTATTATTGAAACAACATATGAGCTAATTTCCATCTTGCTGTATTTATTACCCACACTAAAGTTGCACAAAAAGCCACTAGTTACAACTTCTAACAGTTAATAATTTTGAACTGAATTTATAAAATAAACCCCTCAGAAAGAGTACTGATATGAAAGAAAAAAAGCATTTACTCAAGGACTGCAAAAGAGTTTTCTGATAACATCAGCTGGTATGGCACAGTAATGACCACTAGATTTTGTGTCTGCTTTGTCAGATATACTTCGTGATAATACAATTCTCCTCTACACAATTACTAGAAGAGGAAATGAGTGCTCCTTTTTTGAGATTCACCTTTCTGAATAAAATACTATTCATAGTATTAGTGGCCCTTCCAGTACGAAAACATTAATTTATGTTTAGTAGGAGACACAGTCTGAGTGTACAAAACTGATTTCTTACGTGAATATTAACCAAAACCCCCTAAGCGCAGAAACTGCCTCTAAGGCAAATTGTTTCAGCAACCTGAACTGAGTTTTCTTTAAATTATCATCACTGTTACTACTAGCAACACAGCAAACAATTTCGGTAGCATATCAGTGCAATCAAAAACAAGCTAGAGGTGTAGGTATATATTTATCTAGCTTGCTAAGTACCCATCCAAAGGAAAGGGGAAATACAGCTGATAGGCTTTTATTTAGTTCAGGTAGATGAGACACTCCTGCATGGTATTTTTAGCATATTCCCCCCGCCTTCCCTTCCTCTCCTCGGTGAGAAGGTTTAACTTCCACTGAGCTGCATTTCTTTTCTAATTTCCAATTCGTTTGCCACATACCTTATAACATAATTTGTTCAGTTAGGATAATGTTAATGGCACCTAATGCAATACCATCCCACTGTGCAAACTATTACTGCTAAACAAAAGAGGGCCAGCTGGCTCCTGCTTGTCCATGTTACCTAACTGCCAGGCCACTCTTTAATTTGTTTTTCACTGTTCTCCCTAGTAGTGCTCAGCATTTAGGTTTCACTAAATGTTACTGAAACTTTTGATTTTGTGTTCATCTGCTGTCTCAAAATCACCTTGGCCTTACTATCCATTTCTTACAATACACAGTAAGGTAGTCTCTTGCAACTGAAATTGTTCTATGATATGATTCTATAATTCTATAACAAGATGCAGTTACAGATATTAATAAAGCTGCTGTCACAGTTTAACCCAGCCAGCAACTAAAGACCACACAGCCACTTGTTCACATCCCACTTGGTGGGATGGGGCAGAAAATCAGAAATATTATTGTTCAATTAATCAGAAATTAACTCTATCCCAGCCAAAACTGGCACAGCTGTCTATGCTGTCAATGTCAAAACCACCTGTGATGGTATATTCCAACGGAAAAATTCTTACTTTTCAGCAAGGATGTGTATTGATCTCCACTGAGCGATCAGTTGCTATAAATGCACTACAGATGTAGCCTGAAGTACTGAGTAAATATAAAGTGATTCTACCAGAAGAAATTGCAGAAGTCCACCTGAATTATGAAATTCCCCTTTGCAAATTAAAAAAAAACCAACAAAAAACCCCAAAACATTTCTAATTTTGAAAAGTAGTGACAGAAAAATTAGTCCTAAAATTTTTTATAGAGAAATAATAGAAAAATATTGTCAGAAGTGTAGGTTTTAAACTAAAGCAGGGTAAATTTGGATTAGATTTTAGAAAAAAATTCTTTGCAATGAGGGTGGTGAAACACTGGCACAGGTTGCCCAGAGAAGTGATGGGGGCTCCAGCCCTGGAGGCATTCAAGGCCAGGTTTGATGGAGCACTGAGCGACCAGATCTAACGATGTCCCTGTTCATTGCAGGGGGATGGACTAGATGACCTTTAAAGATCCACTGCAACCCAATACATTCTATGATTCTATGATTCTATGATGATTTTGAGGCAAAGTCTAAGAGCAAAAACCCTGGAACAGCAATTTTCCATTTTATTATTATTTTACCATGTTTATTATAATTTAATATGAAAGTATTTTTTCATTCTTATCCAGTAGAAGAATGAAATATTTCAGCTAACCTTTATTCAAATTTTATAGTCACTAAAGAAGAGATACTTGCCAGATGCAGAACTTGAATATAACAGTTACAAGTGATGAATTTCACATAAAAAAATTTACTGATTCCAGTTCTTCATTTTTCAAGTTAACATCACTACAACAAGATTTTTGCAGTTGGTACCTAATGCAGAAATCTATACATGTTTCTCTCTGACAGGTTTTTCAAAATTGGTCATGCCTTCTGGCCTGTGACTCATTATGTAGGCAATCAAGGACAGAACCCAGGAGCAAAATTAAGTTATTTTATCATATGTCTGTTTCTTGAGATTGTCATCTGAATTCCTTCTTTAAACAGTGGAGACAGACAAATATCTAACACAGCTGAGCCCTTACCTTACAGGGAAATGAACCACCTTCTGGCCAAGTCCATCAGCTATAGAAGAAACCTCTGTATAGCTACATTTAAATAATCTGAAACCTTCCTATAAAATTCTCAAATAAAATAGTTATTCTTCTAAGCTCAGCTTCTAGTAGAGCCTAACTGAAGTTAAAACACAGTTTCACAAACTTATTAGGATATTATGATCTTCCTTGACAATAAGTACTAGCATGAAAGTGGGTAAAGTTTTATGAGATTGATTACTCAAACATACTGAACTCAAATGCTAAATGCCCAGGTTACATACCCCACTAAAAGGTTTGTTAATGTCACCACCCATTCCAGCAAAATGCACGTGCAAAGGAGAAGTGGGGTGAAGGGAAAGTAAGTTACTATTTTTCAGAAGTGGTAATTTTAAATTTGGGTAAGACATGAAGAACTCTGTTACCCTAATAGTTCTATCACAACTACAAAGAACCCCAGAGATCATACTGTGAGTTCTAGAAGGACTAAGTGCTCAGAATTTATGCTTTTTCAGCAGCACTGATTTTATAAATGGTTGTAATAGTGCAAACGCAGAAGAAGGAATCCTGTGACAATGCACTGTTGAATAAGAAGAAACAAGTAGCCCTGCTTCATTATCAAGGCACAGGCAAGACGTTATGACAGTTTTTTCAGAGGCAGACACAGTTGTGTCAATGCTATCCTCCTAAAATGAGTGTTCAGAGATTTACAGCTTGAATCCATATAGAAACTGAAGCTTGCTCAGAGCATACAAAGCTGACTGCTATGTCGAATACCCCACTGTAAGTACAAGCCCAGCATTCCACGAGCTGTACTATGTGTTTGTGAGCTTGCACATAAAGCTTAAGTTGTTGATTTTGACTAACAGAGTCATAAATTAGTTCAGGAGTTCATAGGCTCCGTGTTCACCAGTCCAGACAAATAAATTGGCAACAGCCTGTTTCAACAGGCAGTCCTTTCAATTGACTTTATTTTCAAGTAAAAAAAACCTGCTGCTCCTGGTAGGCTTGGAAAGTCTTATTTCACACAGTAGACTTCTCTGCGAAAACCAGAGTGCAGCTAAGAGGCTACTTACACCTTTCAGCTGAGAATAATTTTAGCTGATCCCTGGCATTTCAGTGATTTTTTTAAGCAAACAGTGCAAAGGCAGCTGCTTTTGTAGATCCTTGTATACTGTTGTAAAACACCTTCATCCTCTTCATCACACTTCATCTTCCCATGAAACAAAACACTCTTCAACAGCCATAAGTCTTGTGATTTCATGAGATAAGGCAGCAATTACTTGTGTACTCCAGGAACAGAGACAGGCTATAAATACAGCACTGCAATCATTTTTATCATGGCAGTACTAGTAAGAATAAGCAGAACAATTCCCAGAAGATGCTAGTCGAGAGTTTCAACTGCCCAGGTGGTGATGAAGCACTCTTTTAATATTTCGTTGTGCTCTTCTGGAAGGAGCTTTTGGCTCAGACAACAGTAACCTTCATTCTCAAAGTCGCCTCCTTTGAAAATACCTGTGTCAAAAAGTCTTTGGTAAAGCCTGCATTTTCAAGGATTACAGCATTAAAAAATATGCACAAAATAAGTCCGCACAGGCAGCTTGCCTTTGCCTGCTCAGAAGTGTTTTGCATGCAGTAAACGCATTTAAGTAGGCTATGATCACTCCAAACAAACACATGAGACAACAATAATAACTGGCTAATATGGAAAAAAGTTGCTCTCTTTTTACATGGTGGATATTGAACTCTTGGTATGCCAGAGAATGGGAACATCTCTTCCCTCAAAGACATACTTCAAATTTTGGGTATGTAAGGGGAGGCTGGCAGGAGTCCTGCACTGCAGCAAGTTCAAGGGTCATTGCCACTGCACAGATTTTCCTTGAGTTGAGGTGGTATTGCTTTTTTCATTTTCTTACCTGAAATGAGCCTGATAAATTTTGCAGTAAGTCCTCAAACCAACCAGCTTTCAGGTTCACTGTGGCTCAGGTTGGGCTGAACCACAATAAATAATGTTTTGATAGTGATGTCAGTGGTGCTGAAGCAGTTAAAAGTACAAGGAGGTGGTGCAGGGACACGTCAGAAAAAGGATACTGGAGCAACAGTTTTGAAGCATCAGCTGAGAAGAATTGTTCCGCAAGCTCAGTAACTATTTCAAAAGATCAGTTTTAGCACATTCCTGCTATTGAAAATGACGGATTTCCAGGAAGCCCAAAGAGAAAATTCTCCAGCCAACATAGACCATGGATCAGGAGAGTCTGTCAGCTCCTTGGACCACAGGACCAGAGTGATCTGACAGAACAGCTTTGACATGTCAAACATGGTCATATATTCCACTTTTTCCACCCTCCTCCAATATTTTGTCAGTCTGGTGATCCAGGTTATATGTCAAACTCATGTCTTACTTAGCCCTGTAAACCACTGCAAAATCAGAAGTACTGTCTGGAATTTGGGATCCAGTTCAACCAGGTTATATATTTCATCTCAAGTGTTACTGAAGAACCTTATAGCAGCATCTGAATGCTCAAGAGAAAGTAAAAAGGATTTGGGTAGGAACTTTCTGCAGGCACATCTCAATAATTTCTTACACAGGATGAGGTGCTAATTTAGAACAACACTATTTGCCCGAGTTACTGGCCAAGAAGCTGTTATGATTAAAATTAGTCACGCTTGATTAGTTTTGAACAATAGTTTCAAGACTATCTTAATTGTCCTCTTGTCTTTATGAATCATGTTTAACATATTGCACAGGATTTCCTAGGGAGATAAAGAGCTATTTTAATGATCCACTTAGATAGTAGAACATGGAAACCTCAAATAAACATGCAAGAACTCTTTTGGATCTCTTCCGCTCCAGTTTTAGTGAAGGCTTCTCTTTTGTTAAGGGAATCCACCCTGCCTGCCTTGTAATCCTCCATCCTAACAAGTCATCCATCAGAGCGAGAACTCGCGTGGGCATTTCTTCGTTCCAACTCCTGTGCAGCAAGAGCAGCTAACTGGCAAACATAATATTTTCTGGCCGGTTTTGATGTTCACTTTTTCCTTTATCAGACACACAGTCCATCAAGCTACAATCACCCCAAAATTTTCTTTACTGCATCTAGGCTACTCTCTAGCTTAGGCAAATAAACTACCAGGGTTATTTAGAATGGCAACAAGCAAGTAACAACAACAGCAAAATAACAACTAGGGAAACCCTTAGTTAGTTCTCTGAGCCCAACCAAATTTATTTCTTTCTTCTGAATGGGCCTGAGCTTTTTGAGCCATACAGGAGGGTTCCTTTCCCACAGACATTATGAAAATATGATTACATTATAAAAATAGCTATTAACAGGATCAGAGTGGCATGTTTCGAAACATTTTAATTCTGTGAAGGGTGCCTGGAGAACTTATTCAGTGTCTAAGTTGTTTTAGAAATCTGTCTCAGTATCTGATAAAAAATACACAACACAGTAATACCTAATGCTCAAGATGTTCTTTTCTTCTTGATACATGTTTAATAAGAGGTAATGATCGCAACAAATAAATTTTAAAAACTAAATACATAATAAAAACTAAAAGAAAATCTCAGAAAGGTAAGTGCAGAGGTGGAGAGGTTTGCGTCTTCAACTAGTTAAAAGTGAATTGAGTGTTAGATAAAAAAGCCAAATGTGAGGTTTTTGATTCTCCTCCTTCTGTCCTAATTCCAAGACCACTTCTTCATCTTTCCCTGTTCAAATTTTACAATATTTGAAGTAACGGAAAGAAAACACATACTATTATTGATATATACTATGACTGAATTTAACCTTGACAAAAACATATCAAAGAAATCCTCCTCTACAAAAAAGAATGGAAAACTTGCACATAGTATGTTTCTTTTAAGACCATTATTCCTGTACCAAAAGTGTTAGGAACACAGGAATTAGCTACTGACAGCAGGTCACTATTCACCAACAACAACCAATCAGCTGGCAAAAGTCATAGATAAAAATCAGATCCTCCAAATTAAATGTTCAACATACTTAAACACGGATCAGCAAATACAAAGAATAAATGGCTGTAGTCCAAAAAAGGCAGGCTGCCAAATAACGATCATAGCTAAGTTAAAAAGCATAAATGGAAAATAGTTTCCTGGAGCAAACCTAGTGGCAGGAAATGCAAGTATAAAGTCAGAAAATAAAAATTTCAAGAACCACTTCCCTTCAACGCACTGTGTCTGAGCAGCAAATTAACTTTGCTTCAGGTCTACCACTCTACTACGCAGTCCTTGGCCTCCAAAGAGCCTGAGAAATTCCTGACAGCTCCCTGGGACATACAAATTGCCTTAAGGGAAGTGGAGGGGTAACAAGGCCTGTGAGGGAGAAATGGTCATTGTAACTAAAAATTTTTCCATGATGGGTCTGGTTCTAATGTGGGAACCCAAAGGGATCTTCCATCCATGGCGCTGAAGTTCCTGCGTGTAATCTCAGAGCAAAACTCACAAATAACATCAGAAGAGAATTATTATGGAGAGAGGAATCTCTGCAAACAACACACTCCAGATCTCATATGAAGTAACCATGCCGAAGGCATCCTCAAAAAGATTGAGGTTCACAGGAGTTATTCGGAGAAACAGGTCATTTTTCAACTGACTTAAGTGAAGACCTAGCAAGGCCCCTAATTAATCCAATAAAGAGAAGGCAAAAAACCTCAGCCCTGTTTCATATCAGCCAAACGATGGCTTATTCCCAAAGGAGAGTTAACATGGTTCCTATCAATATTTCCGCTGTTTCCACTCAAATAAGAAGTTACTTTTTTAGAACCAAGGCATTGTGTTCCTACTCCTATTCTTCTTTATTGTCCTTAGTGGCTTTTGAATAATTGTTCTCTTTGTGAAAAAAATAATTATTTGTCATAAGAGGTGATATATTCTGTAACTGAGAACACACACCCCAACAGGGAAAAAGGAAAGGAAACAAAGTGACTCTGTTGTGTGAAAAAAAATTATTGTTTTAGCTCACAATACTGTCAAATGTAGTCCTTCTCCCACACCATAGTCAAGTAGGAAATAACAATGAATTACAAGTTTTTTCTAAGATTTAACATCTGTTTTGTATATATAATCCATAAAAGGCTTCCACATGCCCTTAAATGAGTCCTCAATCTTCCACAACTTTGAGTCTTCCATAAATCCTCTGTTTCTTAATCTATATACAATCTTCTTATAATGGACTGATCTCATTAAGAATTTCCATTCTTCTTAGTCTTGGGTCAGGAGGAGGTAAAAGAAGGCAGGGGGAGAGGGGAAGTTGCAAAATTGAAAGGGAGGAAAATTAACTTGTGTTTATATGTTCTGCATTTTTTTAATTAGAAAAAAATGGTAGATGCATGATGGCTTTTAATGAATTTATATGGTTTTCCCAAGAGTTTTAACCATTGTCCTAGTATTTTATACAAAAATAATAACCAAGAAGACAGCCAGCCATGTTGGGTCATACCATCTGAAGCAACTAGCACTGAACCTGCTAATGGTGGATCTGGACCATTGTTTCTCCTAGTTTCACTCTGTCATTGCACCTTGACTAGTGATTTTATTTCACCTGAAGTAAATGCAAACTACTACCTCATTTGAATGGTGGAATTTCACACCAAATTGTCAAAGGAAGAGCAGCATATGTAAGAAAATATTTCAAGATCAGAATCTATTGAATTATTTATCTTAGAACTGTGTATGCCTTCAAGCATGTTGTTTTTTCCTCTCTGAATAAGGCTAAGCAATATGCTACCAAAAAAGGGAAGACATCTGTTTTCAAAGCTTCTGATATTTGAATTAGACATAAATGAGCTTTCAGCTACTGACTTGTATTAGTGATTCCGTGAGTATCCTCACAAATACGACGAATGACAGGTTTTTGAAACATGGAATACTGTTTGGAATGGGAGGAAGAGTTCACTCATGCACAGGTCTACTTCCTACAGCTCTGTAATCAGAGTTTGGGTAATAAACCATGGAGTATCTTTTGGGAAGAAAGGCACCCAGTAAAGAAAATTAGAAAGACGAAAGTCTTGAGGGTGATGGCATTTACATACTAACAATATACAGAAAAAAAATCACACCCACACCCCATATTCTAAATCTCTTCTTTTGCATATGAACAAAGTAAACTGAATAACAGGCAGGTCTTTGGAGACCAGGAGCAGGAATACATGCACCTTACTTAAACCTCAAACTTCATTTTCAACTTTCCAATTTTTCAGATTTTTCAGCATTCCCATAGGAGAAATGACTAATGGATACACACTGGTGGATGCCTCAGCTCTGTTCCTTCCACTACCTGAGGCAGAGCCCAGAAAAAAACCCAAAACCTGTAAATATTGGCGGTATAGTATGGAAACAGCTTTCCCCAAGGCTGCATTCCTGACTAAAAGAAGGGCTCTCTAGATATGTTGCTAGAAGGATGGCAATGTTTGCCTTTATGGAAGACGCCTCTAATGAACCAATGAAGTCTTCCACGGCAAAAAAATTGAACTTCAGGTCTTTGCATCGTCTTTGCATCGTCTTTGCAGTTTTAGGTATCCGTTCAGTCCCAACAGCCTGGCTCTGATATAATAGTAGTTAAAAACATTTCTGTTGTAACCAGATGAAAATTTTAGAATTTGATCCTAACTCCTCTACACTGTACAAGCAGCAGACATTTCTTAGATTATCGTTCAGTACGATTACACAAGCACTATAAAGTCATACCCAGCACTTCGGAAAGCTTTTTGTTTCATTCATGAGAAGATGCTGGTCAGTTTTCACAGAATCACAGAATGTTAGGGATTGGAAGGGACCTCGAAAGATCATCAAGTCCAATCCGCCTGCCAGAGCAGGAATGCCTAGACTATGCCACACAGGAACGTGTCCAGGCAGGTCTTGAATGTCTCCAGAGAAGGAGACTCCACAGCCTCTCTGGGCAGCCTGTTCCAGGGCTCCGTCACCCTCACTGAGAAGAAGTTTCTTCTCGAGTTTAAGCGGAACCTCTTATGTTCCAGTTTCAGCCCATTACCCCTTGTCCTATCAGTGGTTGTCACCGAGAAGAGCCTGGCTCCATCCTCATGACACTCACCCTTGATATATTTGTAAACACTAATGAGGTCACCCCTCAGTCTCCTCTTCTCCAAACTAAAGAGCCCCAGCTCCCTCAGTCTTTTCTCATAAGGGAGATGCTCCACTCCCTTAATCATCCTAGTTGCCCTGTGCTGGACTCTCTCCAGCAGTTCCCTGTCTTTCTTGAACTGAGGGGCCCAGAACTGGACACAATATTCCAGATGGGGTCTCACCAGGGCAGAGTGGAGGGGAAGGAGAACCTCTCTCGACCTACTAACCACCCTCCTTCTAATACACCCCAGGATACCATTGGCATTTTTTATTTTTTTGTCAAGAAGCCTTATGAAAGCTTGTACAGAAAATAAGTTTGGAGCATTTGAAATTTGCTGTTCACATCAATGATTTTTTCAATACACAGCAACTTTTTCATGATCAAAACTTTCTGTGTAAAACTATGCTAAATCAAAATATTTTTTTTAAATTTTCATCCCTTAAACTAACAAAACAGAATAGTCTGGCATTTTGAAATCTACATTTCTTCTTTTAAAAGTTAACCAGTTCTAATTCATCTGATTAAAATACTCTAGAGAGTCTTTGGCTTGATTCTTTATAATGGCTATAATAGCTTTTAAGGTAAATGCACCTTGTAAAACACTCAGTTGTCAGTGGTAGAGATCCAAGAATGAGACAAAACTACCTCTCTCTGAAGGTTATTGATTCAAACTCTGCACCAGTCTAACAGGTGCTCCACTGACTTTGAGTTCAGAGGTGATTTATACTTCCCTCTTCCAGAGCATGGCTGGAATTTGCTCGCCTCTGCCTAAAAAATAGCTTGCAAATCCAGTTTGGGCTGTCTTCTGCAGAACTCTTCCACGCTCTAGGAGGATGCGCTGATGTATTACCAATGTCCAAGAAAACACAGCGGGGGAAGGGATAGGAGGTGCCTCATTATATGAGTGGAACATCTCCCTTATGAGGAAAGGCTGAAGGAGCTGGGTCTCTTTAGCTTGGAGAAGAGGAGGCTGAGGGGTGACCTCATTAATGTTTATAAATATGTCAAGGGGGAGTGTCAGGAGGATGGAGCCAGGCTCTTTTCAGCAGCGTCCATTGACAGGATGAGGGGCAATGGGTGCAAGCTGTTCATAGGAGGTTCCATAAAAATATGAGAAAAAACTTTTTCACAGTGAGGGTGACAGAGCACTGGAACAGGCTGCCGAGGGAGGTTGTGGAATCTCCTTCTCTGGAGACATTCAAAACCCACCTGGATGCGTTCCTGTGCGATCTACTGTAGGTGATCCTGCTCTGGCATGGGGGCTGGACTAGATGATCTTTTCAGGTCCCTTCCAACCTCTAACATTCTGTGACTCTGTGAAGCTGAATCTGAGGAAATGGGAAACATTCCATTAAGTTCACTTTGCACAACATCTCCTGTACTAACGTCACTTCAGCTCTTCCATGCAGACTTCAGTTTTTCCATAGAGACCCTTGAGTGGTGCATCAGGATGGCTGTCACTTGCTTCCCAGTGCTTCAACGTAACCTGTTATCCTGCCTCATGCACTAATTCTTAATCTAGAAAAGACAAAATCCTGTGAAAGGCAGCAAATGCTCTGCCCACACTAGGGGCTATGGAGCCTTTGGCTGTCCGGCAGCCTCTCTTTCACACGTCAGTAACTAAGGCTGCCATTCAACGAGCAGCCTATGTGAAGCTCCGAGGCTCCCACTCACTTCATTTCCTTTCAGGAAAAAGTGCCAGAAATAACATTTCAGCTAGCAAAAAAAGGAACTTTCAACTCAGATTTACAAAATCCAAGTGCTTCAGGACTGCTTGCTTTCTTTCTTGCCTCTGTGCAGATGATTGACCATTCATCTGATTCTTTTTCTGCAAAAGTCATAGCCCACATCATACCAACTGGTGTAAGGATGTTCTTTTTAGCCACTTAATTTTATTTAAGTCAATATATTATTTAGTCAACCTACTCAGCCTGAATCAAAAAATCTTACAAAGCAACCTGAAAAATAGGATAAAACCTGGCAAATTCAGACATTTTGTGTTTTCTAATGAAAACCTCCTACTCCTGGTCTAAGAAATCTCTCTATTCCTTCCAGGTGATCCCAATAACAACTGTGATTCCTGGACGTGGGTACTGCAGAAAGTGCTGCACAGGCATATAATTTAATCTGGCTTTTCACCCCAATGGCTAGGAGAAGTGGTCAGGCTGCCAGAGAAGTGATTTCTTCTGAAAAAAAAAAAAAAAGGCTCCTTGTATCATCTCTTGTGCTCTGACTTCAATCTACATGCAGTATGTTTAGGGAAATTGCAATGGTCTTGGTATCTTTTCCAAAAGAAGAGTAAAAATAGTGTTTTATGCATCCTTTTCCTCACATCTGTCTGTATACTAAGGCAAATTTTCACTAATTCTTGGAATATTGGGAAAGTTCCAGGTGGCTGAAAGGAAAAATTACGCTGTGGCAATATCTTAAAAGGATTAATGAGACCTGGGTCCACAATAAGGCTGTCAGCAGGGCTGCAGTCAGTAGTAAAATGAAACAGGAAAAGAGAGAGAACTTGATTAATACAGCATTAAAAGAGAATAATTCAATTAATGCCAATCACTCTGGATTTATGGAAAATAGACTGTGTCAGAGAAAATTTCCAATCTTTTTTGATGAGGTTACAAACCTGATTCATAAAAGTAATAACGATAATGTAATATACTCAGATTTCTGTAAGACATTTGACTTAGTACCACATAATATTTTGAAATTCAAGTGATGTAAAATCAATATAGCAGACACAACATTAAATTAATTAAGAGCTGCCTAACTGATAGGTTTCAAAATGTAATTGTAAACAGGACTCGCTACTATATAGGAGTGTTGCTGATAGAGTCCTGCACAGATTGCATTTTGGACCTTTCAAGAACCTGACAGGAACAAAAAACCAAAAACAAGCAAAAATCATTGTTGATCGAATTTGCAGATGACACAAAGATTGGTGGACTGAGAAATAATGAAGAGGAAAGGTCAGAGGCACAGAGCAACCTGCATCTCAGAGTAAACTAGACAGAAGCAAAGAATATATGCTGTAGTACAGCATAAGCAAAATGATGAAATCATCTAGAAACAAAGACAATAAGCTTTATAGATTTGCTCTATTTTCACAATGCTTCTTTCAAGTGTTAAACTGTATTTTTTTTTATTTTTATTTTTTTTACTGGATGGTCTGAGCCACATCCTGGTCCTACATAAGTGAGAGGCAAGACTTGCAGAGGCATCAGCTAACAGTATTATTCTTTGCATGATTTAATGCTGTTTAAACATAATTTGATCTTTATGTAAACTTGTTTAACTTCTAACTGCCTTGAGGGTAGAGGGGGGAAAAAACCCTTTCCATGCAGAGAGTTTTTTGTCCAGAACTATGTATCAATCTTCCAATTAACTTTATGATGGAGCTGTCAACTCTGAAATTACATAGCAGAAAAAAAAATAACATTATAAAATGACACAGTTCTTAGCCAGCTGCGGGTTTTGCTGGAAAAAGAAAAGCACTCAGTCTAAAAAAAATTACAAAAAAACTCATTAAAGTTGTGTATCAGGGTAGAAATAAGGAGCTAAGTACTAAAACATTCCAAGATTATTCACAATAAATGATCAGGAAACTAGTGGGAATGAAGTCAGTTGAATAAGGTTCAACTCTAAGGAAAAAATAAGTGGTCAAGATACGTGAATTAATAAGAAAGCTATGTTGCTTCCTAGTTCTCTTACACATGTGACAGAAGCAGACCATTCGCAACAGAAAATGACTTTGAGCTGGTACAATTACCTTTCCACCTCTTTGCTGCCAGATGCGAAGGACTAATTGTTGGAGGTGATCAGAAATTCCTTGCAGGCTGCTGCCTCCAGAGCGCTGCTCCCTTTCTAAGGCTTCTGTCAGGGTTGGGGAGGGGCTGGGGGTACCTGCCAGCCCTGCCACCTCCCAGTTTGTGCCCCGTGTTGGCAGCATCCTGCCTGGCCACCTGGGGCACAGCCAAGGTCCTCAGAACCTGATTAGCAATGACACTGAAACTCTTGAATTTGTTTAAACCCACTTGCAGAATATAATTTAGAAATTATCTGGACAAACTCGGTCTTTTTCCTTTTTTTTTTCTTCCCTCTTTCCCCCCCAGACAAAAATATGGTGTAGTTTGGTTTCATAGAGAAACAGGAAATTGGAGTTTTCAACAACAAACTTACACTGAAATTTTATAGTTCCAGTGTCACTTTTGAGCAGACCCATCACTTTTTGAAGTACAATAAAATATATTTCATTACTTAGTTTCTAATTTTACCAAAGCCTCTTATTATTACTCCTGTGCCTAACCCTGTCGTGGCCACGTAGTATTAGTGAATGCACTTGTTGCAGTGTAACTAAAATGTTATTGATAAAGGAGCATAGGAACTGCCTTCCTTTGTCAGATTACAATTTTATCTGAGCAGCCTAAAGGGTTAAAATTAAATTAACATAATCCCATATTTCGTCCTTAATAAGCACAGCTACATGTTGCAGTAAGGGTAGTAGGATCTCACACTGGTATAGCACGTTTATTTATTTTAAGGAGTTTTGAGGTTTTTTTCTTTTACATTGTAAAAGACTATTTTGTAGTAGAGGCCGTTAAAAAAAAATAAAAACAAAACAAAAAAAATTCAGACAACCTGCTACCAGAGGTAGTCTGGGTGCATTTTTCTGTGATCATTGTCAAGATGGAGAAGAAGATATATTCACCTTTTACCTAGCCTGCCATTCCCTTTTGCCTGCAGAATGTGGGACAGAGTGGTGAATGGGAACATGAAGATCTTGGCAGCTGAGTATGTTCAAGATGAGATTTACTGGAAATTCACAAGGCACAGATATAGATCTGAATTTTAGGAGGCATATATTAACTACGTATTTCTGAAGCAAGAGTCAATGTGTTGGTATTTCAGCAGTTTCCAGTGTTTCTCAGTCAAGCCCTTTATTAAAGAAATTAGCCAAGTCTTACAATTTCAGGCTGCCAGTGAACTCTGGAAAAAAAGCAGTGTATGAATTTACATTTGGTTCATATTTCTAAAAGCTGTCTGCAAGTGTTAGAAGCAGAAGCTTATTAGTTTTCTTTTTTTACAGGAAGGAAGAGATTCTTGAAAGCATAGTGCAGATTTAATTCTGTGAATGAAGAAAACACAGGCATTTTGTTAGGATGGAACTGAATCACAGTCCTAGTACACCTTGGAAATATGCCTTCCTAGACTTTAGCATTGGTGACTTCTGCCTTCTTCTCATCTGAAAAAGCATTCAATTCAGAATGAGACAAAGTGCTTAACAGCCTGAAACACTGAAACATAAATGTTCAAACAGATCTGCTGGTTTTGTCCGCCAGGCTTTCTTTGGCAAGTTTGAAAAAGTATTTTGTTTTGAGATCATCTATCGCTGTTTCGATTAATAGATACTTCCACACAGTACTAACCTCTCCTTTGTCTTAAAATGAGTATATTCCTTGTAAATATGCAATTGAAATTGTTTATGAAATTTCCATCAGTGCTATTACAGATGTTTTATTTGCCTGAGGGTATAGTATAAACTTGCTACATGCTACAGAATAGTATACTAAAGAACCTGGAAAAAGTATGGTTTTTAAAGCCAGATTCCAGAGACTCTCAGACTCTCAAACTGAAGTTAGTAACATTGACCTTATATTTCTCTTCTCTATATAAAAAGAAAACAGCTATCAATCCTAAAAGAACATTGGTGTTGAATATGCATGGAGGAAATGGAGGCTCTGACTATCCTGAGGGACAAAACCTAATCACGCACCCTCTGCTGAAAGCTCAGGTGATCTACTGGGAACACAGATTTTGTATATGTAGCACTTGCAGGCCTCTGGAGCTGAAGCTGCATCTAGAAGCCCCTAAATCCCTGCGGCATTTTCCCAAAAGACACATCCTCTGTCTTGCAAATCTCCCAAGGTCAAGCACTCAGTATGCAGTTGCACGTCTCAGGAGAAATTATCAACTCCTCAGTTTCCTCAGAAATAGGAGCCTTCCGTCCATGCATGTTAGGCCTTTACTAGACGTGTGTGTGTCTTCTTTTGCAAGGAATTAAAACACAGTTCCTTTTACTTAAAGGAGAAATTGTAAGTCGTTACTGAATGTTATTAATCTGTCAAGGGTAAGATCTCACCCACCCAGCGTGCAGCACCTCACGCAGATTTGTACAGATCTCCACAAGCACCTGCCTCCCCTGGTGACTGGAGAGCACCTCTGTTAGGGCTGTTTTGATAGCACCAGGAAGTTACCACCTAAGTCAAGTGGACTGAATCCACTCCTAATACCTGAAAACTGTGCCCTTCATTTTATCTTGTTCTTCCCTCTGGTTCTGCTTGTATTCCGTTTCCCTTCTACCCTGCTGAGTTCCTGGAGCAGATATCTCTTCTTCAGCCTGAGCTGCTAAAAATGGTCTGTTATTCTTTTCCGTAACCTTCTGGTTCCTCTGCCAGGCAACATCTTTTGTACACTGATCTAGAAAAAACAGGCCCTAGGTAGGTGACTTTGTTGCTTAAGTGACCTGCTGCCTATTGTACCGAATCCAAGTAACAGGAGCAATCTCATTGCTTAAAGCAATTATGCTTCACTGATCCAGAATCATGTCCTTTTCTCTGCTCTTTGTGCCTCCATGATGTGAAGAATCAGGCCAATGTGCAAGCGAAGACAGCAGAAAGGATAAAAACCCACCTAACCAAAAAAGGGCTGGCAGCTTTCTAAGAGTACAGACATGACACTCACAAGTCGTTCCCCACTCTCTATGGCCTCCTTCTAAAAAAAATTTAAAAGCCCCACAAGCACAACTTGCTGAGATTTATTTAGACATGGAAAATGTAGGTCACAGGGCTCCTTTCTTCTCCCTTTTCCTCTCCAAGCTCTGCAGCTATTTTATTGGCTTCGCAGAGGCTAATGTTGCTCTCATCTTTGCAGTGTCTGAGTGCTGGCACGTCTCCACTCAAGCCCTATCCCTCCTGCCAACATCCCTGTGGCAGAAGAAAGGGATGATAAATGGCCTTCACAAAGGTCCCTCACAACTCCTTCACAGCTTCTGCAGACTCTCATGAATTTGACTGGTAAGGTACGAGGGAATGGAAAACCCCTCGAACCTGTCTGCTGGAAAGACTAAGCTGCCAGCTTCCACGGTTGCATGTGCATCACCCACCACTCACCTAACCCCCACATCTTTAACAACACAGTTCTTTCAAGATAAATAAGGTAAGTGGACTGAGTTACATGGGAATATAAATTTTAAAAAACCCACAAACCAGAAAAGCTAGGAATACAGCAGATGTATAGAATGATGCATAAAGCTGGAAAAAGAGTGTAATAAATGTACGAGCAAAATCTTCTGCTTGGATGGGGAAGTCACAAAACACAGAGCATGATGAGAGTGCTGTTATTTGCATTTACTTGTTTCCAGCGAGACCCCGCTATTTTTACTTACTTTTTTTAACACAATGCCTATGCAGAAGCTTTCTAATTCCAAAAGTGCCCAAAGTTATTTTTATAGTCTAGTTAGAAACTTCTAAAAATAGAGCATTTCTAATACAAACCACTGGCTAAACTTATTAACTGTTATAGCATGCTGGTGTGGTCTGAGCAAATGTGATGACTTAAAAACGAAAAATAAGAGGAGAAACAGGAGCCCAATCGACCAAAGTGTGACACAGGTAGAAGTCCCAGCTTGACAGTCTTCAGGACTGTTTGTGTACACAGTGGAATGCTCCAAAGTTTCATTTATCACATCTTTCTGCAACATCAGCTGTTTTTCTACACAATGCTAATCTGTGCCAGTTAAGAAAAAGCTTGGCCTTAGCTACTTAGATCATTATAAAAAATCCCTTGCTTTTGTTCACCACAGCCAACCTTTCAGGAATATAAATAACACAGTTTGTCCTGCTATCAGAAATAAGAACATTTCTAACAACTAATGGATCAAAGCTGGAATTGTGCTGTTATAAACAGTACTGCTCAGAGAAACTGAAGTTTGATGAACTAAGGCAAGGACCATTTGCAAAGCTTCTCATCAAGATAAATACTATTAAAAAAATATAACGGCACAGTAATGAAATACAAATTTTTCTTTACAGAGCAGTAACTAAATATTTTATGACTTACATGGATTCTGTCAGCATTTCTAATGACAGCAGAAATATTTCTGGAGCAACGCAGGTTTCCCAGGAGGTTTGCATCATGAGATGAGTAACCTTTCCTAATGAAAAACAAGTATGCAAATAAATGTCTGTAAAAGAAATGGTATTTTTCCCATCAGAATGAATTTGAGGCCAACATCTGAAAACTGCTGAACACCAGGGGAAGTTCCAAGCTCATGTTGTTCGCATGAGCATGAATAGTTATAATGAAACTTGCAAAACGTAGGTTCAGAATGAACAAGGATTCTGTGTGAATGTTGCTCATATTTTTGTATCCACACTTACATAAGAAAAGAATCAGCACTGTATTAAAAACAAACAAACAAACAAAAAACCCCACAGAAATCAAAGCTTCACAGGTTGTTAGAGTTAGGCTTATTCAGCCTGGAGATGAGAAGGCTTCAAGGAGACCTCATAGCAGCCTTCCAGTACCTGAAGGGGGTTACAGGAAAGCTGGGCAGGGACTGCTTACAGGGGCCTGTAGTGACAGGATGAGGGCTTCCAGGATGGAAGCTGGAAAAGTGTAGATTTAGACGAGATGTAAGGAAGAAGTTCTCTACCCTGAGGGTGGTGAGGCACTGGAACAGGTTGCCTAGGGAGATTGTGGATGCTCCATCCCTAGAAGTGTTCAAGGCCAGGCTGGATGGGGCTTTGAGCAACCTGGTCTAGTGGGAGATGTCCCTGCCATGGAGAGAGTTTGGAACTAGATGATCTTTGAGGTCCCTTCCAATTCAAATCATTCTATGATTCTATGGTAAAAACTCTGCTCTTCTTCTAATAAGCTACTATCTTTTTCTGCCTCAAACCATGAATCTGCATTATCTGACTAGATGTGAAATTGCCACAGACATGGTGCTGTGGTAAAAAAACAAAACCCTTTCAGTTCTGTTCCAATTGCTTGTCAAATATCAGTCCCTTAGACTACATTGTCTGAAAATAAAGGTCCCATAAGAGATTATCCTATGAAGTCTTCAAGAAAATCCAAATCAGTTTTTCCAGTACTTGGACCACTGTAACACTGAAGAACAGTGAGCCAAGTCAGAGAGGGAGGTTATGCAATGTTTCAAGCCCAGCAGAAAGCAAACAAGCTATGTCTGTAAAGTGTGGTGTGCTCTATGAAACAACACAAGAGAGAGTAAGCGTAAGGTTTTATGTTCCTAAGTGTACTTATATCACTAGACTAGTCCAATATATCAAAATGCATAAGGCATAAAGTGAAAGGGGTAATTATTACTTTTAAAAAAATCTTAAGTCTCTTTTTCTCAAGTACATTGAGTTTCATGTTCTGCTTTATTCTTTTTTTTCCAACAGATTTTGCAGGAAAGTATTGCAAACACAATAAGGGTCAGTCTCAGACATGGAAATAAATTGAAAAGATGGAGAGTGATATTAGTTTCACAACACATAGCCCTACCTCACTAAGAACTCCCTTTTCATGTGTTCATGAATGAGACTGCTGCATATTCGAAAGAGATGGCAAAAAGGGATACAGAGCAAGGTGACAGAATTTACCACATGCTGCTCCTCTCTAACATACGCTACAGATGGTGATATACCCAAGCACATTGTCAGGTTTGTCTTCTCATATTTTCCAGGGTGCTTTCTTTTTTGTAACCACATCCTGAAAAATTTCACTGTGAAGCTGAAGGCCAACTAAAATCTCTCTCCAACTGTAACACTTCAGATCTGCTGAGGCTGGAGAAGTGAGAGACTACAGGATGCTTTGCCAAATCGGAAGGAGCTCTGCAGGTGATGGGGTGGGAAAGGAAAGTGAAGGCAAGCCAAAGGAGGACAAGAGGATAAGCTGCACGGATATTACATACACATATTCATGTCCATGACACATCACACACTTGGCAAAAAATGTAGCTGGTGGAACCAATACTAGAGCTAAGACATTAATGCACAGAAAAGGCAGACAAGGGACTGGTGCTGTGATTCTTTTTGTGGTCTCATGTTCCGAGAGCATCTAAGCTGCATCTGCAGCCTGTGTGCATCTTCCCTACCTTAAGCACACCAGTTCCGATGAAGGTGAAATGAATTTTATCTTTACATCAGGATTTTTTGCTCTTGCCCAGAATGAAAAAGCTCCGTTTAAGAATAAAGCTCTAAGCTGGAGTTCTTCCACACTCCCTATTGCAGCCTGGTCTCAATTCCAACCCTGACAGCATGTCTCTAATCACACATATCATTTTAGAAACACTGTATTCCATGATGAAACTAGTGTAGGCAGGTAGGCAATCAAGCTTTTCAGCAGATGAGGCAATGCTCTCTACAGCTATAAATACTCTTTCAACAAGGCAGGTATATTACATCTACCTTTAGGATTAAACCAAGATTGAAATGGTAGAGATCAAAGCTTTACGTTCAGTATTTGCAAAGATCTCAGTAGTGTTGGATTTGGTTTGAATCTCTTTTATCTGCTAATAGAAACTTAACAATACTTACCTTTAACTAAAGTTAAACTGAGTGAATGCCTCTGAGACTACCCCAGCCTGTAATGCTAAAGCTGTGTAGAGCGTGCTTCAGCAGTCAGATCCTTTACTGTAATTGACTGAGGAAGAATGAGTGTTCTGAAGATTTTCCTATCCCTTCAGGGGCTTTCAGTAAATCTTTTATTCAGGTTAGGTGGAATAGTAGATTCTTTTACGAACTAGCATGGCGCACAGTTTGAATTTTTCCCAGGTCTACTCTGAAAATAATGGTAACTAGGCTGTAGAATTAAACCTAGATCCAACTATTTAATTTCAGAGGTGCCCCTAGGGAGACAAGATGGGATATATATATATATATATAAAATAAATACCTCCCAGATTTATATATAGCAGCTGCCCTATCAGCATGATTGCCTAGAGGAGGCAGCATCCATTCACCTGTAGATAGAATCATATTAATGCAACTGATTTCCACTTAAAGAGCTGTATTTCTTATGCCCCTTTTGGTACCTACTTTTGATAGCAACAACTCTTTCCCAGATGCTGTATTTTGGGCTGATTACACTAAAAAGAAACCTGTTTGCAAACATTTTCATGAGAAGTAATTGTGTCTGAAGACTAGCAGCTGCTGCAACTTCCTATACATGTAAATGAGTACACATTCTTCTCAGGCTTATCTTCAGATATTTTTTAGGTAAGCTTGATGCCACTGTGCATGTTCTACTCACAGGGCAATATGGTACCAGGCACATTTGAAGCAAAGAGGAGGAGCAAGGATTTGAAACTTCCCCAGTAAATATTTAGTGCATTAGGGGAGATATATGCTACATATCGTTATACACATTGAGCTCAGGGGATGACAAGAAAAAGCGTATTATCTGGGTGATATTGCCTGCAGTTGCTAAAAGGGGAGGTTACAGGGGAGATTATGATTTTGAATGTCACATACAAGACTATCAAAAGTAGCCAGTTTTCAAGAACTCTACTGCTCTACAGTTCCTATCTTTTAAGGCATTTATATTATAAACCTGGTTCATTGGACTACAGTTGCTGGAATATCCCTACATATAACTCCTTTTTTCTATCTTGGGATGACAAAAGCCAAATAAGGAGTACACTTCACAAATAGACTACCTGATTAAAGATCCATAGAAATAAATGTGTTTCCATTGACCTTATTGGCCTATGGATCAGACCCACAAGCATCATTAATCCCAGAATAAAAGTTAGTCAGTTAATCATTTTTAAGACTTTTTCAGAATTGCTATTTCTTTCCCCATTGCCTTCAATGTCAGACTTTTTCTGTAAATGATCTCTTTGCACTAGAGCAGTGTGATTGTTAGTTATCCCTTGAGGAGACCTCTAGCAAGCTTAGATTTCCCATGAAAAATTGAGAGGACACCAGCCTTCCTCAGTGGCCCTTAGTGAACTGTGTAGGATCCCGTCTCTTTGATATGCCTGTGGCCCTGTAACTGTGTCCTAGAAAGAATGGTGTTGCATTCACCCTTACCTGATACAGCATGCTTTGTGATCTGACAAAACTCCTCGTTGCTTATTTTATGTCTTTCATCATGTAAAAACTGGAGGTTTCAGCTTACACCCAAACATCTCAGGAATCGACTTTCCTGCACACTCCAGAGATTTCACGATATCTTGTGTCCAAGAGATACACCTCACCTGTTCTCCTTCCATCAACCAAGAAACATCCTGCATCCATCAGGATATAGGTTAGTGGTCGTGGTAGTAGTGGATTGACAGTTGGACTAGATGATCTTAGAGGTCTTTTCCAACCTTAATGATTCCATGTTTCTAAGATTCTGTGCAACTCTGTTCTCCCTTCGTAAGCGGAAGCAGGTCAGCAACTTGTTCAGGCCCACTT
The DNA here is from genome assembly GCA_020746105.1 of Trogon surrucura. Taxonomy (NCBI): domain Eukaryota; kingdom Metazoa; phylum Chordata; class Aves; order Trogoniformes; family Trogonidae; genus Trogon; species Trogon surrucura. Next base: position 47,356,386 of record CM036617.1, read on the forward strand.
CCCATATTCTTCATGCCTGTTACACCTCAGTAAGCTCATCTCTCCCTCTGTGTTTGGCTGCATAAATACATTTTGCACAGGACTTGGAAAACACAACAGTTGATAAGAATTAACGGCTTCATATGGATCAGATTAAAAATTCTTTCCTGAAACACAACTATTAAAAAGGTACAAGTAATCACTGCAAATAATCTTCAAAATTTAGTGTTATAATCCTCAAAAAACGTTACTATATGCAAATAGGACTGCAAAATGTATCTAAAAGGCAAACCTTCCCTCAAATCACTAGCAAGAATTATGTGAAAGCTCTAGGCATTTAATACAAAGACTCTGATTAGGGGAAATAATAGACTACAGCTATAATTGGGCAAGGTTTGTCTTCTTTATACTTATATGCATGTTTTGCAGGAGAGGATTCCTGCATAATAACTATGGTAACCATGAGTTACATGAACTCTTGTTTGACAGCTGCAAAACTCCTCACAAAACATCCCATCTATCCCATCTCTATCATTGCCCCTTCATAATTAAGGTTTAAGCTTGACAACGTCTGGTACTTTCTTTTGTAAATGGCTGAAGAAAGATAGAGAAATCTATGAGATGCACAGCTTTACCTGGAGAAGCAGTTACTTCTGATAGTCTCATATTTCCAAATAGCAGAAGATTTCTTCTCAAATCTACAAAGGACTTGTAGATCCAGGAATTGTAAATCCTGACAATTCTTTTCAGAAGGGCACTTGGTGCAAACTCCGACTTCTTCAGCTTATCTATATTGTTAAGGCATATAGGTTTAAAAAGAATCATAGAATCATAGAACGGCCTAGGCTGGAAGGGCCCTTAGAGATCATTTAATCCAACCTCCCTGCCATGGGCAGGGATGCCTCTCAACTAGATCAGGCAACACATGAGGACCGAACTGGAATCGAACCCGCAACCTTTGGTGTTTCAGTACCACGCTCAACTGAGTGAGCTAAACTGGTCTCAAGTCAGTGGAGTAGTACAATGAAATTCAAAAAATTGAAGTGTTTGCCTATTGAAATATTGACTAGATGAATCTAGGATAAATCAGTATTATGAAACTTCATTTCATTCATTTCCCAGGAGACCAACTTCTTTAAATTTCAGCCTTGAACATTGAAGAAATACACCTAAAGTCCTTTGTTCACTAGCTGCAAGTCCATACACACAGAGAAAATACTGTAGAACAGTTAAATCACCTCAACAGTATCAATGATAAATGGAAATCTTAGTCTAAGTGAAAAGGCCTAGTAACTCTTCTAGAGGAACTGGTTCCATTTCAGAGAGAGTCATTGCAGTAGTATGAACTCCAAAACTCACTCAGAAGCCAGACACTGCTTTTGTTCTTGTCTCATCCTTTGCTTTACCTGTACTTTCTTTCCTAGAAGCATTTTGCTCTGGTGACACTAGTTTCTTATGAAGTTTTCACCATGGTTCCATCAGTAGAAGTAAAATGTCTGTGAACAGTATGGAAAAAAATGGCAACATAATAATTAATTTTTTTTCATTAGAAAATTTCCCTGAGGTTAAAAAAAGAAAAGAGTTGGAAGAAAGTGTCCAGAATATCAGTTGTCTTATTTGTAAATGATGAAAGGAGTTAATGTGAAAGCCCTTGAACAAGAAAAGTGAAACTGAGGATGCAATCCACGGAAAGTAGTGCTTGTCCTGTGTGTACACATTCATTATTAGATGTAAATATTCATTTCCTTTTTCATATTATATAGACAAGGAAAATCCTCTTCAGAGGCAGGTTGTCGATTTTCCTAGTGTTGTGTCTTTGAGGGCAAAATGGAAGCAACAGATATGTGTGCTAGTTCCCTAAAAATTTAGAAGAAGTTAACATGATTTTGTTTTCCTTTCAGCGTTTTTAGAAGATGCCCAGTCTTCCTTGTAAGTTGTTGCAAACATATAAAAATCACTAGTACTTTACATTAATCTACATTGTGACAGAATATTAAAGGAGGGATGGGATATGGAAAAGTAGAGAGATGCTGTGACCTTAATACAGAGAAAGCTGAAAGCCTGTGTGCAATAAGTAAACAGATCAGGACTTCTTCACTTTCACTTAGCTTTACCTGTAGTCATCATCAAACAAACTTTTCCCCCCAGCTCTCTTCTCTCTCTGTAGTCTATTGCATATTCATCGTATAGATCTTTACAGAAAAAAAGTAATTATCAAGCACACATTTTCACGTTACAGTTTTCTAAACCAAAAAAAAAGGACTCTGCTGAGAAAAAACAGCAAATTGAACATTTTATTTAAAATGTTTTAAGAGAAAATAAAAATATTTCAAGTTCTTTCTTTTATATCAGAAAACTAAGAAAAGTATTTTTCAAAATTTAGCTAAAATCTAAACTTGGATTTTATTAATTGCTGTAAAAAAACCAAAGCTAGCAAGTTCTTTATTACTCACTTGATTAATATCATGGTCCTTTCAATGGACATCTTTCTTTCTGGGATCCTTTTCTCTCAGGATTAGTGTGTAATAGTTCACAGGATTACAAACCACCAAAAGATAAGAAAGGTTCATAACCTTAATGTATTTCATTAATTGTCAATTTCTGCTTAATTCTGTAGCCCTGGAAAGATTACTGCCTTCAGTAATCACAGAAGCATAAAGTGGTTTGCATTGGAAGGAAACTTAGAGATCATCTAGTTCCAACCTCTTTACCATGGGCAGGGACATCTCCCACTAGACCAGGTTGCTCAAAGCCCCATCCAGCCTGGCCTTGGTAATTACAAAGCATATTTAGAGACAGAGATCCAGAGCTTAGTCTCCAAAAGGCATTTCACCTGGGATAGCCAGATTCAGTACAGGTATTCTGACATTAACAGATTTTTCATCAACTCCTCACTGGTCCTTCACCATGATACTCATACATTGGTTTATCAAAATGAAGCCTCTATTAGAAGCAGGAAAAGTGGCAATGTGCACCTAGATCTGGAAAAACCTCATGTATACACAAGTCCACAATTAAGATGTACAAAGTAAACAAAAGGAAATCCTGCAACTATAAGGGGAAGTGTCCAGATATTTTGATCTTTTCAGTTAAAGATAAAAAGAAGTATTGGTATAGACCCATATGTGCTTACCAATCTTTGGTGACTGACAGCATTTTATTCGTTTATAACTAGCATAAGAAATTAACCCTATTTCTAAAGGGTTGCTGTTGAAGATGCTACAGAACTTTCAATATTTATGATTCTATATTTCAACAGTTTCTCATTCCTCTGCTTGAGGCATATCAATTGATAGATTCATGTTGATGTTAATTTATTCTTTGTTAATTAACATAAAAATGCTCTTCGTCACTTCTACTGGACAAAACCAATATTTAGATACACAAAGATAACCAGGTGAGACAAATAGCCGGGGGTAGGAAATAGGAAAGATTGTCTCCCGCTTTTTTTTGCAGCATCAGAGATGCCTCTTTCATTTCAGGTCCTACTGCTCCGTGTCTGCTCTCCTGGGACTTATGCAATGCTGGACTGAATACCAGTTTCCTATTGACACTTGACAGTGGCTGCCTCATACTGTGAGTTTAAAAATTCATGAATCTGTAATGCAAGAAAGAGATACTTTTTCCTTGCTGTATAACTCAAGCACTGCACAAAGGTCATGACACAAAAAGCCTGGTGGAATTAAATGGGGTCTTTGTTTTAAAGCACTGAAGGGATGCCTATATTAAAAAACAATTATAGTCATTCCTTACAAAGTCAGCAGCCCAACCCACTTAAGAGTCATTGATGTAAAAGGTGGATCCGCTTACAAGCAGTTCAGCTCCCTCCAGGGAGAATTGCCCAGATAGAGGGAATCAGAGCCATGTTTATCTGGGGCTTGCACCTAAGGTTTTCATCTCTCCTGTATTTTTTATCTCCAAAACTCCTTATTACACTGTTTTCCTCCTTGAATGTGAACTAGACAAGATTTTGTTCGTATCACTTAAGAAAACACATGTGTAGATACAGACCAATGCTGGTCCACAGCTGTCTGCTTGTGAATTCTAATCCATGGCTCCTTCCCATCACACAGGTTTATCCTGCCACATTAACTGGGGAACCTGGGAGTTTCCTTAATCCAGGTGCAGGACCTTGCACTTGGCCTTGTTAAACTTCATGAGGTTCACACAGGCTTACTTCTCCAGATTGTCCAGGTCCCTCTGATGACATCCCATTCCTCAGGCATGTCAACTGCACTGTTCAGCCTAGTATTTTCTGCAAACTTGCTGAGGGTGCACTCAGTCCCTCTGTTTATGTCATTGATGAAGATATTGTATAGCACTGGTCCCAATATGGAGCCCTGAGGGACAATACTTATCACTGATCTCCGTTTAGACATTGAGTTGTTGACAGTTACCCTCTGGATCCAACCATCCAACCAATTTTTCGTCTACCAAACAGTCCACCCATCAAGTCCATCTCTCTCTGAAATAGAGAGAAGGATGTTGTGGGCGACCATGTCAAAGGCCGCACAGAAGTCCGAATTACAGTCACTCCATCATAGGAGGCCACTAGGTTGGTGAGACAAGACTTGCCCTTGGTGAAGACCTGCTGACTGTCTTGAATCACCTCCTTGTCCTCCTGTGCCTTAGCATAGTTTCTAGGAGGATCTGTTCCATGATCCTTGAGTCCAATGTTCCATGTTCCTTGAGCCCAAGTGTCACTGTCTGACTAATGTCCCCACTGCCAAGGACTGGCCCCTCTACAGCGGGTTTGCCTTAGAGAGCCCTGGTTGGACTAGTCCAGGAAAAGAGACTAGAAGTGGGATAACAACTGAAGCTACATGGGCAGAGATGTAGGGCTGAAGTTCACTCACTGCCAAGTTTTAATTATGCATTCACTCCTGGAGTTTGATGCAGCTTGGAGGTGCACCTAGATCTGCTCAAGGAGTTCCTCCTGGCACCCTCAAATCTAAGCACTGTTGCTATGACCAGGGCACACTCCATAGCTTGTTTTCCTCTTGCCACTTCCCTTGAGAATAATACCCTTTTCCCAAAAACATTGCACAAACTCCTCATTTTTTTGCTTTCCGAGGAAAGCATGACCTCTGACTACACATGAAATTTTGCTAATTTTGCACCATGTCTGTTGTACCTTGGGCTGTGTTTATAGTAGGGCTAACTCAAGTTAACCCCACTAGGTAAGCCCAGCTCAATAAGAGTCACCACACTGTGAAATTACACTTAAGCTGCAAAGCAGTCGTGTTATTGTATAGAAGGATGGCATTAGAACTGACAAATTGTGTTAACAAGGTATATATCTTACCCCCTGAAGGGCCAGGAAAATAAAATACGGAGACCCCGCTTTCAACTTTGAAATGACTAAAACATAGTGTTAATTCAAAACAGTATGTTCAAAAACTAGTACAGTGACTTAACTGTGTAACAGCTTAAGTACGGAGCTACCTAAGGTGAGGCAACAGCCACCAGTCAAACATAGCACTGGGCAAGCAAAATCAGTTCAGCTACTTGCAGAGGATGATGTATCCATTGGCTCTGGACTTTCTCTCGGTTTGTAAACTATAGTTCAAGAAAAATAAATAAATCTAGTTTCTTGCTGGAATAGCAATAGACACACTTTAAAAACCGTCTCCTTTCAGGAGATGTGTTCCCAGGGACAAGTTTCAATAAAGAGTTTTGAGCCATCAGGCCTAATTTCTGTTTAATTTTAAATATTTTTCTTAATTGCTCTTACTTTTTCATCTGTGTAGAATTTAAAGATGTGTGTATATGTTCCTTCACTACCACCTGCTTTGACTTTTTTCTTTTTCCCCAGTGTTTTATACTGAAAAAAATAAGAGCACAAAGAAGAGATGAGGAGGGGTTTATGGGTATTTTCTGTCCTTTCACTTAATCTTCTTTCACTGAGTAAAAAAGCAAGGGAAATTGTAAAAGAAATGGATAAAAGGAGAAACCAAGAAAGTTCAAAGTTTGAAAAAATCCAGCACAGAGAACTGAAAGCAGAAACCAGTTTGCCTAAATTAGGGTTTCAGTAGAGAAAATCCAGTGATGTACCTAGCAATTTGGAAACTGGCTACTCTCCAGCAATCCTTAATTTTACAGACACCCAAATCATTGAACAACCTTATTGCTGGCAGAATATTTAGTTCCCTGAGTGCCAAGATTTTTTATTTCAAAACATTTTAATTTCAACATTTGTTTAGATCTTTAAAGAGAGGTAGAAGAGAAGATCAAATGACAAAAATATGGGGAAGAAAAGTCTGCCTGAGGTTGAAGTGCTTCAAATTTCCCAGAGCTGGTATGTTCTCTCTCCTCTCCTCTCCTCTCCTCTCCTCTCCTCTCCTCTCCTCTCCTCTCCTCTCCTCTCCTCTCCTCTCCTCTCCTCTCCTCTCCTCTCCTCTCCTCTCCCTATTTAAAATTTCCAAATTATTTTTAATATATTAGAAATCAAACAAAACCCCCTTTTTCTATGTTTATTCTACTAGAAAATACACAGAAAAAAAAGACCCTTATTGCCCACCTAAAGGAATAATAATTATATTAGCAGGTAAGAGAGATTAGAAAGGCAAGCAGATAGATGAATCCAAGAAAGGTCATGCAAATGCATCATTCCTAACAAGCTCACCAGTGTCCCATGTAAAGCACAGAATATCTTGAATAGCAAAGTATATGTTGTAATATACACCAAGCAGAGTGTAGATTATGTTGCTACATTTCGCAGTAAAAGCAAAGTATTTCACAACTGAGGCTCACAGTTTTCATTTCAACCACTATAGAAAATTCCCAGATCCCAGAAGAAGAGGGATTGTTCATTCTTTTAATTCTCCTCTTGTTAAAAATACCGCCACCCTGTTTACCAGGCAACAAGCCGAGTCTCAGTCATGAACAGTACTTGCCAAAAAACCCACCAACACTGAAGTCTGGGAAACTCAACTGAACCATGAGCAATACTTCCTACCTCACAAGCTGTGAGTTTAAACAAAGTGTTTAACCAAAAGGAACTGCTGGGAGTGAAGGGGGAAAGAGAGAGAGAGGAAAGGAAAATACAACATGTGTTATGAGTTGGCCCCAAATCTATTGTTTAAATCGAATTCTCCTTCTAACGACTACCAGTGGCTGTTGTCACAGCTTGTCTCTTCAGTCACACCTCATTCACAGTTTGTTGTCCCTGTGGGGTGTGTCAAGCTTCCGGGAGTCAACAAACTGTGCTGTGATTAGGCTGATGTACCAAGTGGTTTGAGTGTGACTGCTGGCAATCCTGATGGTCACACTGCTGAGCTGTGATGCTGTCACACGTCGTTTGCAGGAGGCAGATGCCCGGGAGCATTAGCAAAGCATGCAACCTCTTGGGCCAACTTTCACAGCTCTGGTCTAGCAGCTAGGCTGCAGGTCTCACCACAATGTGCGCAGGACTTTATAAAACCTCTGAAGATGAGAAAATTCCAAAAAGAGGTATCTTTTCTTTCTGTGGTGCTCTCAAGTGCCTCTTCATCCCAGTCTCCTTCACCCAGGGCAGCCAGGTACATTAGTTAGTCTGAGGTGAGCCGCTACCTTCAACCAAGCCTTGTGGCCCCAGTGTTTCACACAATAACATCCACAGCTCCCACAACTTTTAATAAATAAAAAACCCCAAAACCCCACAACTTCCAAGACACTGACAAATATATGTGTAAAAAAATGTTCTCCTCATGACATGTGCCATCAACTTTCTTTCACAGTAGTGTTTCAGTCCCTTTGGGCATCCAACTCCCTGTGACTTCTGAAGGATGCCACTCTTCTCCTGCAGGCCCCAGGTCACCAGCACATTTCTGAAGACTGTCAAGGCCACATAAAAACATTGGCTGGATGATCTTTTTGTGGTTTATTAAAATGCGAGTACACAACCCCAGATGTTTCAGTATGAAGGTAGAAAAGAGTTCTCTTTCTTCTTCTAACATAATAAATTCTTTGTCTATATATACTCTATATAGTTTGTACCAATTTCATAACAGGCCATGCTCATGTTGCTCATACGTGGGGCAGCAAAACTAAACAGGTCACCAACTTTGATTTACCAGAAAAATAAGTGGGTAAAACTATTCTCCTGAGCTGTAAGCCAGAGGAGCAATTTTCTGGGTGAAAGTATAGTCTATATTTTACAATTTGAGACTGTGCTTTTTAGCCAAGCTTGCAGAAAACAGCCAAAAATACTTGTTTAGAATAATACAACAAATGGGAACATTTGTAAGAATAAAAATACTTGTAGTGCTTTACAACAGAAGCCAGAAGTGTAATACTATCTTCCACATCATGCCACATAATCCTGGCCATATTTAGATAAGACTTTGCTATGCCTAAGTAGCTTTTTATCTCTGGATATTTGAGTGGTCTAAAATACACAATATTCATTAAGGACACTTTGCCGACAGCCCTTCTACTTTTTTTTTTTTTCTTTTTTTTTGGCACAAATTACACTAGACGTGTAAGACCACACCACGAAGACCAATTCAAGCCTGGGAAACCACAACACCATTTCTCATGCTACCGTGTCACAGAGATGGTCCAATGGCTCTAGTGCCCCAAGCAAATGAGAAGAGACAGGATACTGATAAAATGGATTATTTCCTTCACCTTGGCTAGTCCTACCCTGGATACAAAAGGCTACCTGAAGATTTAGCAATGTCAGTGACCTCTTATGCATCCGGAATCTCAGGGACTCATTCCTGCTGGCAGTTCAGCGAGGGCTTTGCCGCCCTCTGTTTTTGGCTAAACCCTGAGTTCCTACAGCCTCTTCTGAAATTCAAAGAGAGTGACTTTCCCCAAGGTCACGCAAGAAGCGGATGGCAGAGAAGAAAGCAGTGCTCTTCACACCCTTAACAGCAGATCTCTTAGCACTCATCACTGAGACCTTCAACCTCAATGCTGGATTTGCTTATTAGTTATTGAGCAGGGGAGAGTGAAAACCGAAAGAGCCTCACATGGACCTGGTGGGAGACATCAAGTAGCCTGGTTGGGCTGTGTCACTCTAGGAGTCCCCTTTTCATTGCCTTTCTTCCTGCTGCATGAAATATGGTACATATGGTAGATTAAAAGACCATACTTATCGTAAAAGTGCATCTGTGATTGCAAAAACTTAGGATTTGAGCAGGAAATGCGCAAAGAGAGTGCTGACAGAGAAAACAAAGTATTTCAAAGTTATAAAACTCTAAACAAATGCTTATTCTTTGTTAACACATATTTAATTTCAATGCCTATTAAACACACATGAAAAAAAGTCTATGTCAAAAATTCAACACCTCTCCCCTTTGGGGAATCCTTCATGAACATGAAAGGCTTTGCAATTATTGAAAGAGGAAAAAAAAAGTAGAAAAAGAAATAAAGGCATTGCAAGCAATACAACTTAAATTAATGGATCAAGTGGGAAAAGTATTATAAAGCCCTCCAGTCACATGGCACATCCATGGAGGTTCTAAACACTGTATGGTCCTCGCTTTGTCTTCAGCTGCCACCCCTGGAGGGCACAGTGTCCTGTAGATCCTGGGACATGTCTCCCTACCAACACAGGTACCTCAACACCCCACAGTGCCCCAAATGGCAACAGATTCCTCTTCAAGTGATTGTTGTGCCTCTCATCATGAGATCTAGAATTTATAATCATTGAAAAGTAACAGGTTGATTCTCAGACCTGGACTACCGGGAAGTAATTCAGATACCCAAACTTTGATGTGTCACACACTTTGAAACCCTGTTGGTAAGACGTGACTCGGGAATCTCAGAAGACCTTCAGCTGTTTGGGCAGGTAGGACTCCTTTGAGTGTCTTAAACAATTAGACACCAAAGTAACTGAAACCCATCTTTTTAACCTGGAGTAAACTTGCTAACACATCCTTTTCCTGTCCAAAACTCTGAAAGGAAAGTGTAGTTTCTGCCACATGATCAAAGATGCATATTCTCCTGCTGGTTCTAAGATTTTTTTCTCAGTAGTTCAATACAGTTTGGATTTTTAGTTTTTTAATATATTTTTGTCTGAGTTAGCAAAGTCAGACAAAATTAGAAAGGTATAGCAGCATTTTCTTTACAAAACTTTGTGGAAAATACACAAAAGAGAAAACACTACAATAGAAAGCAGAGTAGCTAACTTGCAAGTGTACCTACCCTTTGAGGGATAACAAAAAGCCAAGTAATAGAATACAGAAAAATTATTCCCTTTTTAAAAAAAAATACAAGGTATGGGGCAAAGTATGTTCAAATTCACTGTAAGACAGCCAACATAAATCAGCAAAGCAAAGATATTGTCTTTTTAGGAGTGCGAAAAGGAAATTAGTTGTCTAGATCACTAATTTGTATTGTGTCTATCATCATAGCCACTAGGTGTTCTAATTACAGAAAAGTGATGATGCCAAAGCTGCTAAGCAAATGTTAAACAAAACTAGTGCATATTCCATAAGCCCTAAAGGGCTGTTAGACTTAAGTACTGAAAGACAGAAAGAGGAACAAATTCCTCAGAAGGGAAGATAATACTGGTGAGGAAGATCTTTGCTCCAAACCGCAGTATTCATACTAGGGATGCAATCCTCAATATCAGGCCTAGTGAGTCCAGGAATCTATGCTGCTATTTATATTACTAATAGCACCATTGAAATCAAAATCGTTTTTCTGAAGACTCTAATTAGTATCTATTATTATCTCTGTTACATTTGGCCTTGAATACTATCATGAGTACTTAGGATTGCTCTGACGCAGAATGCGCCAAGTTCCGGTTACTCCCATGCCTGGGAGAAAATAGTATGTTGACAAGGGCATAAAACAGTGAGGAGGAGTTGTTTGGATTTTTTTTTTTCTATCCTGTTGCTTCTTTCTCTTGGTTGACAGGTATTAAAAGTGAGCAAATCCCAGCCAGGCAATGGAGGAAGGAGTGAAATGGGATTTCTCAATCAACCAAATGATCCACAGAGCACTCAAAGGAAGGCAGATGTTTTCTACATTAAACTGAGCCTCTAAGAAAACAATAGGGCAACATTTCAAAATTCTTATGCAAATTTTGCTCATTCAGCTCTTTTTCTGAGGCCTGGGGACAATGAAAAACCTGAACGATAATTCACATGCTCATCTCAATATGGTATTCATCAGAAAAACTTCTTGCCTTCATCCATAGGGATTTTGCAAGGCTGATTTACACTAGCCTTCAGTAAATCTATTCAAGCCTGAAGAAGTTAAAAAAGGCATTCAATCTATAATACTTTAAAATGAGTGAGGTATCTCAGCTATTTCTATATGGTGGCAAGTTTGTGCCGCATTTACAGAGCTCCTATAATTCCTTCTACCTTCCGGTCACTTTGTGAGAGCCTTCACAAAGCCTTCACACTATTCTAAGACTGGGATCTGGCTGCTGTACACAGAGTATTCCTCCTTTGTTTTACCAGGTAAATTTCAAATGCCTTTATTTCTTCATTTGAGAATCTGCAATTTAGAGGCATATTAAAGCAACAAACCAGCCTACTTTCATGGTTATTCTTATCTAAACCACCACATTCATATAGTTGCAATAAAAGTCTTTTACACCAACAAGGACCTCTCCAGTACCTTTGATGGAAAATGTTACTCCTTTTTTGATGCGTTTTATTCTTTTCTTTTATTCTTTTTTCTTTCCTCAAAAACTGCCTCAACTTGCGTGTCTCAACTAGTCTTCAGATTACTGTTCTCTATTAAACTGTTCCTTCTGTCTTTGAGTTGGTTTTTTTTGTTTGTTTATTTTCTTTTCCTGCATTTGTTTCTGGATTATGTGTGTTAGTTTTCTGTTATTTTTTTGGTGATCATTAGATTTTCTGGAAAGTTAGACCCATCTTCCCTGTGATGCAAGAGCCACTGTGATTCAGACACATCACTTTCTCTCTACAGGAGGCTTCGGGTAGCTCTGAGACAGCCCAGCTGGCTTGGCTTCCAGGGAGAAGAACTTGCCTTTCTTTAACCCATTTACACACCCCTTGCACTTGGGCCAGACACCCTCACCCATCCCACCAGCTTTCACATCAAGGTGACATAACAGGCAGCATTTCTTTGGGCTCTTTCTAGGAACCCTGATGTTGTTAACAGAACCAAAATGGAGAAGACAATGTGCCTGCAAAGGGAACATCATGCTGAAGGAGGACTTTGTGCACATGGTTTTCCCGGGACACCATACCTCATATTCAGATGCTGGTTGCAGTAACAAGATACCAAAATAATTTGCACCATGTCATATTTACATGTGGCCAAGGGAATTCTCCTTGACAGTCTGACACTTCCTTTAAAAGAGTCTGACAGGGTTTCTCATAGCCTGGCCAGTTACCATTCCTACAGGAATCTGCTGCAGGAATCTCCTGCGGGAATACTGATGGATCTAATGACAGACCCACTCTGTTTTTGCTCAACAGACACACACACGCACAGAGTTTTTCCCATGCCACCAGTCTTGTTTGGCAAAAACACAGAAACCCCTCCCCACCAAATAAAACACAAAACCCCACAAAAAATACTGATGTAAAAATTATATAAGCATATGCGCTTTTTTCCCTCCAGTTTAAAAAAAAAATTTCACGTCCCCAGCTTAAGACACTGTCAGATCTGTATCTTAAAAAGACATAAGTTTCAATTAGTTTTTTTTGTTTCACAGATTGCTGGATACTAAAATACTGCAAATACCCATTCACTCAAAGTTAAACCCTGAAGTGACTGCCATTTCAAAACCTCATATTCAAAAAGCATGTTTTTTGAGGAAAGGTATGAAACATGTTTGTGGCAGTTCTTTCTTTTCCACCAGAAGAGTCTGTTTGACATCCAACAGAGGTTTGGAATATTGGAAGTAATTCCAGTAGAGGTTAGTGGGCAAAGTGCACCTGAGGAGGATGTTCAAGAAGGCAAATACAATTTATTTCATGGTTCCACGGTTTATAGAGAGAGAGAATGCAAAGATATCATGTACTGTTCTGCTTATAAAGCTCCTCCACTAATGGGAAATAAAATATATGGGCTATTTTTCTCTTAAGGAATAATATTCCTCCCACTTATTTTCCCCATTAAACAAGTTGTTTCTGCCTGAGTAGTATCCACCACATGGAAATTCTTACTCTTATGCTGGCTTGGGCTAGTTTCAATCCATTTGTTTTTCTAAGGTTGTGCTTGCAGAGAGAAGTGTGTGGAACTTGTTTAGATTCAACAGTTCAAAGTGGGGAGGAATGTAACTTTAGAAAAAGGTTGTGCTTTTCAGCAACCCCGTCCAGTCACAAAAAAAATAATTTATTTTTTGGAGTCATAAAGGAAGCAGGAAATTAGTTGCCAACTGGTGTTTCTCCTCTTCCTGGATCACACAGCTCACTCTAGCCCACAGCTTTTTTTCAGCATTGACATCAGTGTTTCGGTGCATTCCTCACAGTTAAATGGATGTGTGTTTGCAGCACATCTGTCCTACCTTGATCTTGCTAGAATAGATGAAAATCAGTTGCAAGATGCAGCATCACATATTTTTTTTGGTACACCACAACACGAACTTGACAACATTGTCAGTTGTTTTGGTGGCTACCGAAGCTGTTGAAATTACATTAGCACAGATACTCCAGCTCAGGCTATAATCATGCCTTAATTGTGTTGTGTAGATACAGCCTTATCCATACTGTGATAGGGCTATGAGGGGTATTTGGATGCTCAGTCCCATGACAGGTTTCTTAGTGTATGTCTATTTGTTAATGGCTTTTGCTAATAGACAGTTTCAAAACACGTGCTGCACTTTGGGGCACTGATTGGCTAATTCTTTACCAGTATACAGCCAGGATATCCAAATTCGTTAATTAACAAATAGGGAGTTTAATGCTGCATCAAACTTAATTGCACATCTGGCACATTATCTACGTAATGCCCAGTTACATTACTTCTGTTTTCAAATCTGTCTCAATGATTTTCACAGGCAAGATCCGAACATAAACAGGGACGCCAGATGTCTCCAGCCATTACTACCTTGGAACATGTCAAGTGCCGAATTGTACGTAACTCCTAAAGGAAGCAGAGAATTTCAGTCCTCCTGTCTACTGTGTAAACACAGAACGAGGAGGTGGGTGATGAGCTCAGATGTATAAAACTACATTTGAGACAATTATTCATTTACCACGTGTTGAATGTACAGCCATGTGTCTTGAATCCTAGCTCTGAAAGGAACTTGATGCATTGTCATGTATACATTGATTATCTTGGAAAATTCAGTTTTCTACCTGAGTAAAACAATGAATCCCACATAAGTTTTATAACTTAAAGTACTTTAATGTGAACTTCATTATGAGTCAGTGAATTCTGGGGCACTACATGGCCTTGGTGAAAATTCCACATCTCCTGTGAACTCCTTTTTCTGAACTTTGAAGTGTGATTAATTGATCTTTTCAGGTTATTCACATATTCACAGGAATAACTTGTATGAAAATTTGTTTATCAGTTATTGAAATTTGACTTGATAGGGTTTACATTTTGAGAATTAAAAGCTATCACTTTTTTTTTTTTGTGGGAGTGAATTTCTTTATTAACAATTTACCCAGCGTCACATGGAAGGTCAGAGTTAAAAGTCCATCCTGCCATTGTGATCAAAACATAAGCAGAAGGGCATTCAGTAAATATATTTATACCATTTCTTTCCAGAATTACTGGCATATTTTATTCAATTAAAGTAAATTCTAAAGGTAAATTTCAGTAATAATCCAATTCCTAAGTGCCATGAACTGCTGCTAAAGATGCTTTAGAAGATTTATTTAAAATTACTGAAAAATAGTCCATATAAGATTCCATCTGGAAACAGGCCTATTACGATTTATGTTAATTCAGATAAGACAGAAGTCCCATCAGTGTTTAGTGTAAGAGTTTTATCCTGTGTACCACTTCATACTTCTTAATTAAGCCACAAGTTATTGCAATTAGCTACATAGTGGGCCCACAGAAACTACCAGCTAGAGATATAGCTAGCCAGGCTGCAGAACTCAACTTGTGAGCAAGCCCTTGAATCACATCAGTTGACTCACTGAAGCTAATAAACCATTAATATGAAGGATGGTTTGCAGGTATGTGCCTCTCACTTTTGCCATTTTCCCAGAACAGCACTCAATTTCGTAGAAAACTGCTTTAAGGAAAGGGTGTTGAAGCTGTTCTCCATGGCTGTGTTGGACAGGACAAGAAGTAAGGGGTGCAGACCCCAGTGTGACTGCAGTTGATCATCTGGATGAAAAGAATAAACAATGAGGATAACAGAACACTGGAATGAGACTGCCAATCCCACCCAGATAGGTGGGGAAATCTCCACCACGGGAACATTGCAAGAATAGGTTGTACAAAATTCAGTCAGCGTCTCAGCAGAGCAGTAACTAATCATATGACTTATCCCATTTTAGGGCTGGAGGATGAGTGGGGGCTTTGCAGAGTACCCCTGGGGTATTTGCTTTTTTTGTGATTGTAGGAACTAATCTGGAATTGCCTTTGTCGGATTCTTCTTGTGTACAGAAGCCCAGCGCACATATAAGATACATCCTGCTGATTAGAGGTATTATTGTTATTGAGTCTTTCATCTGCTAATTACTAAAGCTGGCTCAATTATAGAACATTAATAATTCTTATAGGTGGTAAATGCCATGGCTACAGTTGTCATGGCTGCAGAAGGAAGGTAGTCTAAAGGAAGTATTTTGTGGAAAAGAAGCAACTGCCCCCCAAATAAGATATTACTAACATCCCTAGATGAAAAAAAAAAAAAAAAAAAAGAAAAAGGGGAGGGGGTTATTCAGCTTTAAACACTATACAGAGCATTGCTCTGACTTCCAGAAAGACAACAAGGTTCTATACTTCATATTCTTCCCCTCTTTGATAAAAAGTGTTCAGTTTTATTTTGTATGAAGGAGTCATTGATGGGACTATCGTATTCTCTGCACCTTCACTGCTTTAATGTGTGCATCTCTGACTCGCAGGGACGGTTTATAGCAGTGAAGAGCTATGGTCCGTAGGATAGTACAGTATTATATGAAGTATTACATGAATAACTGCAGAGAAAACTGTTTTGAAAGCATTCATAGGACCCCTGTGAATATTGCAGAGAAATCTCAAGGGATACTCTCAAACATCACTGGAGAAATCGTAGAGGCTTTTTGGTGCTATTGCATAGGCACTGAGCTACAAATGTGAGCTAGCTGAACAGATGTCCTGCTAGACAAGGAAAAGACAGCAACGATTCCAGATGACCTGCTGCACTTATGACTTTTCAAATCCCCTTTGTCCCACAGTAAGATCTACTGTGCTATTAGGAAAATTGCATCCAAGGACACTGCTTCTCCTTCTCCACTCCAAGTAGACATCACTGTAGGAAATCCTGAAGAAAAGCTCAAGGTAGAAGTGAAGGCAGAACTTGGAAATACTAGTTTCTCTGCAATGTTATTTTCTCTCCATTTTGGCCAACGTTCCATTCGAGGGAATCTGATATCATGGTGTCTTAAACAAAGATTTATTGGCTGATAGCAGAATGTGTGGGTGTGTGAAAAGCCTGACAAAAACCTTAAGAATTTATTTATGGCTGCAAATATTATATCCATATGGGAAAGTTCATTTGTCTTGAACTTTTTTCAGACACTGTAGAGACTGTTATTAATTTATTAGTCTACTGGAATATAGGGGGGGGGGGGGGGGGGGGGGAACATTACAGGAGAAAAGTTAATTATGATAACAAGAGCAAGACATGTATAATTCCATTAAAAAAATTAGTTACTTCTCTTCCTCTATCATGATTTTTCCCTAACCACAATTCTCTGTTCATTAGGAGATAATTATCCTCATTGCCAAGCAACTACAAATGCAGTGTTTAACCAAGGATAGAAGATTTTAGGGTTACATTTCTCGTCAAAAGTGTTATTGCTATTGAGGTAGTCTTACTGTATTACATTCAATAGGCCACTAGACAATGCAAGTATATGTGTGTACATTTGGTAATGGTTCAAAATTATTTTATTCTTAAGGGACAGATTTAACAAGAATGGCTTTACTGATCAGCATTTTCATTCCAGACCACTGCTATCAACACAACAAGAGCCATGTCACCAAGAACTCCTTTACATCACCATCGTCTGCCTCTCCCACTTTTCGGATACAAGCACCTTCTGAGCGATGTGCCTTGTTTCTCACACAAGATTAAAAAGTGGCACTACAGCAATAAAGCACTAGGCTATCTGGCAGCCAAAGAGTACACGCGCTAATTAAACTTCACACCACCTATGCAAGGTAGGCAGTTAATTACCATCATTTTTATTTCAACAGATAAAAAAATGTGAAACAGGCAAAGTGAGAGCATGCAGCAAGCCAGAGCTCAAGTGCCTCTCTTACTCATTTTCATCATTATTCCTCTATTTTGAGATGCAGTTCTGCATCAGCTGCCCCATAGCTAGAGACAGTGTGCACAGCCACGTGGAAAGCTCTACTTTGGTTGCCAGGCTCCTGCATCTTAGTCCATTGGTAAGAACCACCATAGGAATAAGGAAGGCCCTAGACAAGCAGTAGGGCATGCCCAGACTTCTTCACTGGAGATCTTCTCCACATCAAGCATGCAGATAACAGGTAATAGTCAATGTGATCCATATTTAGCCAAATAAGTACCCAAATTGCTCTTCTCCCTCCCTTGAGGGTCAACAAAGAGTTTGGTGCGTCCAGAAGAAGACTCGACATGCCTGAGATCTGAGTTGCCATGGGTTAATAAAGGAAATGATATCCTCCCACAAATATCTCCTGGTTAAAATATTTACTCACCCTAATTTTTGCTCTCTGTCATATCTTCCCTACTACTTGCTGAATGTGTTGTTTCAGACTGGCATCTAAATTTACACATAGTATTAGTCATTAAGCGATAGTAATGTGTAGTAATCCCTTTACCACAGACTTTCTAATTCCTTCATTCCCACAAGTTCGTGGAAGGTCAATGTTGTAAAGTTAGGATGTGTTTCTTACTTGAAGGATTAAAGGATTTTAGATATTATAATTGACACACAGCACACTATGCAAAACAGCCTGGAAATGATTGCAAAACTATTTTATTCTCTGCCTTGTACAATAAAGCATGACAGAAAGAAAAAGTTCCAGGAAAAATGAAATAACGGGAGAGCAATATAATCTGTGGGGTTTGTGCCTTTCGTGAGTTATTTTTAATGGGACAGACCATGAGGTCATTATTTTTTGGTGCAGAAATTATGATTTTACAAAATTGGTGGAGTGCTATTAAACAGGGACCTAAATAAAAGGATTCAGTCACCCACTCCTATGGAGTAAAAAAAATGTAAAATATTTTTTACTCCTTTATAAATTTTCACTGGCCTGAAAGTCCAGTAGGAAGCTGAATGCATGCCACAAGAATGATTTATTGTTTGGCTCAGCATGCAAAATGAAAAATTGGGGAAGCAGACAAAAATTTAGAGGAAAAAGAGTGCCACAAAATGAATGAAACAGTGTTTAGATAGAACAAAACATGAAAAATTTCACTCAGTTGGAAATGGTAGGTTTCTTTTAATTTTCAGATATCGCAGTATAAAATAAAAATAAGTAAAAGAAAAAAAAGATAGCATGCATGAGAAGCTAGTCTGTGGAGCCATTCAAGAAACCACAAAAAGGACATGGCAGTGTTTGTGGCCACTCTCCAGAGTAAGCTGATTAAAACACTCATCTGGGCCCAACTCCCCCTTGCCGTGCGATTTGGAAGAAAATATTGAGCTCAGGTGTCCCTCCTCTAGACTCTCAGCCTATGGAGTCTCTCTTCTTCCCAGGGAGTATTTGTTTATAACAATTTGATTTCAAAGTGGAACAGTTCCAACAGAGAGAAAGAACAACTAAAGTTGCAATACTTGATTGCGCAGTGGGAAAAGGTTCCTTAGAAGAAAGTAGATAGAAAACCATGTTTTCAGAATCAGATAGGGATGGGCTTTGGGGTCTTCAGCGTGTTGAGTTAGTTCCCTAATCACTGGGATTATGAGAGCAGGAATTCCTTCAGCAGATGCTCTTTTTGAATCCAGCTCAAAAAAAAAAAAAGAGAAAAGTTGTCTTTGGAGAATGCTGAAACTAATCTTTTTGACATTGCCAACAGTTTTTTGGTTTGGTTTTCTTTTTTTTGCTTGCTTTTCTTCAGTCAGAGTCTTTTTTTTCAATTTGACCTAAATTTGCCACTGATTTCCAGTTGAATTTTGAACATTTTCAAGTCATAAGCCACTCGCAAGAAATAGAAAGTAAGTAACTATAGTCACCACTGGTCTCAGAGTACCTCTGCCTCTCAGCCCAAACACCTTCTGCTCCTTTACTCTCTGTATCAATCTATTTCTTTGCTAGAGCTACAGATCTATGTCATCGTTTGGTGGCTGTCACTATCAGAAACTTGATTTTATCTCATAGTGGGAGATGAAGGAAAATTAATGTAGTTTAAAGATGCTAACCTTAAATTTCCCATAGAGTTCTATAATAGCTTGCACACGTATTCTTGAGCCCTTTGTGTACAAACTCCTTAACTCTTAACCTGAAGCCATTGCATGAAGTGAGCAAAGAAGGTCGTTTTGCTACTGCAGCCCTGCAGGCTGTGTAATCTCAGAAGAAATGCCCACGAGGCTGAGGGAATACTCAGTCAGGGTCTGCTGCCAGAGAAAGCTGCAGCACAACATCCAGCCCATCAGAGGGATCCTATAGGAAAGGTTCAACCCACACAAATGAACAGCAACTCAGTCTCCAATTGGAGACCAGTGACAAGTGGTGTTCCTCAGAAATCAGTACTGGCACTGGTGCTATTTAACATCTATTGGTGACATGAACAGTGGGATTGAGTGAAAACTCAGCAAGTTTGCCAACAACACCAAGCTGGGTGGTGCGATCTACATGCTTCAGGGAAGGTGTGCTATCCATAAGGACCTGGACAAGCTCGAGAGGTGCACCTGTACAAACTTCATGAAGTTCAGCAAGGCCAAGTGCAAGGTCCTGTACCTGGGTCAGGGCAATCCCAAGCAAAAATACAGGCTGAGAGGTGATCAGTGGATCAAAAATAACCCTGCAGTGAAGGACTTGGGAGTGTTGATGGACGAAAAGCTGGACACGAGCCAGCAATGTGCACTGGCAGCCCAGAAAGCAAATCACAACCTGGGCTGCATCAAAGAAAACATGGCCAGCAGGTAGAGGGAGGTGATTCTCCCTCTCTACTTGGTTCTCATGAGACCCCACCTGTACTACAACTCTGGGGCCACCAATGTAAGAACATAGACCTGCTGGAATGGGTCCAGAGGAGGGCCACAAAGATGATCAGAGGGTTGGAGCACCTCTCCTATGAGGACAGGCTGAGAGAGTTGGGATTGTTCAACCTGGAGAAAAGAAGACTCTGGTGAGACCTTACAGTGACCTTCCAGTACCTGGAGGAGGTCTACGGGAAAGCTGGAGAGGCACTCTTTACCAGAGAGCGTAGTGACAGGAAAAGGAGTAAGAGTTTTAAATTGAAAGAAGGTAGATTTAAATTAGATATCAGGAAGAAGTTCTCTACTGTGAGGGTGGTGAGATACTGGAACAGGTTGTCCACAGAATCTGTGGACATCCCCTTCCTGGAAGTGTTCAAGGCCAGGCTGGATGGGGCTTTGAGTAACCTGGTCTAATGAAATGTGTCCCTGCCCATGGCAGAGGGGATGGAACTATATGAGCTTTAAGGTCCCTTCCAATCCAAACTCTTCTATAATTCTGTGATTCTATGATGTTATGATTCTATGATTCCATGGTCATAGCAAGAGTGACTTCTGCTCAATTCCATTTGCTACTCCTACCTGTTTTTTTTCCAGCATAGGCTTTGCCATGGGCTTCCTAGTTCATTCCTGTTTTGTTCCTGGTTTTTGGCCTCTGACCTGAATATCTACTTGCATTATGATGTGAACATCGAGGGCATGGAAACAGCCTCATTCTCTGTGTCTACAATTGACAAGAGATTGTGTATGTGCTAGCTGATTCCAAGTCTCTAACACTATATGGGTAAAACATTTAACCACCTGCAACAGTTTAATGTTGAACACAGTTAAAAGACCTTGACTTCCTGTGGCTCTGATACATCTCAGCTCTAACAAAGGAATAACGATGTATGAGTTTTAGCAAGGGAATTATTTATTATTATGGGTAGGGCTGGACCTCCTAGAAACTGATGGGTGTAGCAACAACACTTCAATGGAGATAACTTAAGAAACTGTTATGGTATTTTATTCTACTCAAACATCAAAGACTTCCTCACAAAAACTGCATTGAGAGGTTATTTAGATATTTGTCCAAGGAACAAGGCTTTTAGTCTAGTTTTAATAGAGGAATCTGTGTTTGAGAAGCATGAAAAGTACAGGAGGACACAAAGACACAGGCATAGCTTACATGAAGATGGTTACCCCCAAATGGCAGCACAAGCATGGTAAGAAACCAGAAGCAGCAGTGTGTCATACAGAGACATAGTGTTAGAACAGGTTCATGACACTGGAGAGCAAATAGGCAAAAAAAGGAGGTAAGTATGAGAGAAACCGGTCCTGTGTTAAAGCAGTGGGAGATGATTGAGATATTTGAGAACAAGAATCTGGAGAAGAAGCAAATATAACTATTTGGTAGAATAACTGAAGATAGGGACATGTACAGCCAAAAGGCAAAGTGGAAGAGACAACACATGCATATCAGCATCAGAAGAAAAGAAGCCTGAATATGGTTGCGGGCTCTTACTAAGGAGAACCATCAGGTTTTTCAGTTAAGCACAGGCAGAGTAGAGAGCGCTGTGCAGTCTGCCAGGAGGACAGGTACGCAGTGTGGGCCTCAAGCAGGAAAGGACCAGGGAAGGAAGAGTTCTTCACCATGAGGGTGGTGAGACACTGGAACAAGTTGCCCGGAGAGGTGGTGGAAACCCTATCCCTGGAAGTTTTTAAGCCCAGATTGGATGGGGCTCTGGGCAGCCTGATCTAGTGGGGGATGTCCCTGCCCATGGCAGGGGGATTGGAACAAGATGATCTTTAAGGTCCCTTCCAACCCTGAAAATTCTATGATTCTATGGAACAGCAAATCATTCTTCATGCTGGTACGAGCAATACCGGCAAAATTTAGACCAAATAAAACTGATATTATTGAACAGCCTCCCAAAAGAAGGATGGCCTGGTCTGAGCTAAACGGAACCAATTCTGTTCAGTGATTTTAGTTTTCAGCTCAGCCCCTTCTACGAGGCCGCATTTTCTGAAGTTAACAGCATGTTTTTGCAGATAGTGTCTGCTTCTAGAACTGACAATTTCTGACGTCTGCTACCAGGGACTGGTATGCAAAAAAGCTCTTACCTATACTTGCTTCTGTAGTGACCAAGGTAACTGCTAAATCTTATGTACAGTCTTGTGGATACCAGGAAGTAAAAGGGGTCGCAAGGAAGTAAAATATTGCACCTCTGGAAAGGAATGGACAGGAGAGTTGACCAACAAAGTATTCCATTTCATATACATCATATTCAGTATAAAGCTGAGGGATCGCACGGATTAAGTATTCTCACTCTTCCTCTTCTTCAACGGCTGGAGTCTGAGGAGGACTCCATCCATTCTTCTGCCTTTGATCCCAACCCTGAGTTCCCGAATCCAGCTTCTGTGTTCAGCTTACCTCTAACACTGAGCCTGGGGCTTCCCAGGTGCCTTCCAGCTCTGCAGCATCAGTGGTGATTGCTATTGGTGCGGGAGTTGAGTTTGATATTAGGGTTGTACACATTCATGTATATTTATCATTATTTTCATTATTTCCTTATTAGTATTATTATTGTTTTATTAAAGCTGGTTAGTTTTATTTTCCAGTCTGTAAGTCTCTATGTCATATTTCCTTTCCCTTCCCCTTTGGTGAGGGAGAGGGCTTAGAGAACATCTGTCAGAATTCAGTGGTCAGCCCAGCCCTAACCCTTGACAGAGGAGTATGATGCAGGAATGAGCAGATACAGAGCCTGGCTGTGTTTGGGAAAGACATGTGTTTTGTCATCACTGCTTGTGATGCAGGACTGGATTCAGGTATGCCAGGAGTCTCACTATTTCCAAATTCTTGGAGAAGATGCTGTGGAAGCAGGAGTAACACTCGTGTCATTTGAAATCAATGGCAATGATCTGTCAAGTAGAACACGCTGCGTGAAACATTTGTCTTCACTGTAGACATGTAAATATCCGTTCAGCTTTCTCAGTAGTCAGTAGGGAAAAGATGTACCTACAAAGAATGATTTATCTGATCTGCCTTCAGTGCCCATTTTTTGTGTGGAATTAATTGCCTCTTCAGAGACATCTATCTGTCTGCTATAAAAGGAACCAAATGGTTCAGATTTAGCCAAGAAATGGATAAACAAAACTGACATAGATACCACACATGATGTCATCTTTCAGTAAAGCCACTTCCAAGTGGTGGTCGGGAAATAGTTTTATCCAAAAAATGTTCATTTCCAGTATATGTGAGAGCTTACAAAGAGAATTTATTTCTGTTTGAGATTCTGAATAATTGTGCCAAAGAAGCGACTTTCTAATAATATACTTAATATTCCTAAAAGAATTTCTGTTTGAGATTCTGAATAATTGTGCCAAAGAAACTACTTTCTAATAATAAGCTTAATATTCCTAAAAGAATGCTTCAGCAGCAGCATGCAGTGTGACTTGGCCTGCATAAAAATTGCGCATAAATATTTCTGTTTTCAGTTATTAGAGTTGGAAGGAAAAAGGAGTAAGAACACTTTAAAATATTGAGATTTCGATGTTTTAGTTGTCACAAAATCTGATCTTTCAAGTCCTAAAAGTGTGAAAATTTGGGATATTTTTGCTAATAATATGAATGTTTACATGTCACATTTCAATCTCTGGAAAAATTTGCAGGAAATGCTAAGTATTTCCACTAAGTATTTTCAGACAAATTCCTGAAAGAAAGACAATTTAGACTTGAGTTATCTGTTGTAATTCAGATGCCTATCGTTTGGACATCTTAATCCAATATACTGACACTATGTTCTTTTTATGACTGTTAATAGATCCCATCTCTCAAGAGCAGTAAATCTTATGCTAAGACAGGCATTTATAATAGGTCAGAAGAGTGGCTTTCTATCTTTTTTTCTCCATTCAGTATCAATCAACCCTAAGGTAATTCTGCCAGACTTAGGTGCATAACTTTCTAATATCCAAAATTAAAGAAGGCAAATCCAGGAAGACTCGGTTCTTCCAAGGATATGGTCTCCCTGTGGATATACTACTCCTATGCTCCTTTGAAAACAAATGATTCTGCCATTTTTTGCCCAAGCGACCTCCCATCCAAGGTCAGAAAGTGAGACTGGAACAGAGCTGCCAACTGAGTCCAACATGACATTTACTGCACTGTGCTCCCTCCTGTTCCCATGCTTCTGTTTACAACCAAAAGCCAGATCAAGTCTAATTTATGTAGCTATTTGTATGCAAATTAGAAGTTATTTTCAGATATATTCAGCTTCATGTAGGAGGCAGGCAGCATTTAAAAATGTGCTTTTCCCCAGGATGATAGTGAGGTTTTCAGTTTCTATATTGCTCATCCTGCATTTGTTGGCAGACTTGCTCCTGACACTGATTTATAAGCATTTTAAAGCCTAGTGTGTCACATGCTTCATTGCCTCCAACAGGGACTAAGTTTCCTCTGCTTCTCCCCTCCAGCAGAGCCCACCTGCTGCCTTCCCCTCTCTCATTATTCCAGAGCATCCTCTCCCATACTCTGCGGTGGTAGATGATTTACCTTCCTCTCCCCTCAACACGACCAGCTCATACATATGCCGGAGCTTCCATCAGTGCTCCATTATGCCCATGATAGTGCTTTTTCTGTCAACTTTTCCTCCAGTGTCAAGGTCTCCTTCCCCTTCCTTCACATTTCCCAAGCTTTCCAACTCCTCCAGTTCCTCATCTGAACCCCAAATCTCAGCCTCTCCATTCTTCTCGCTGAACCTAGATTTCTTCTCTGTCTCCCCACTAACAAGCCTCAAGTGCCTGCTTCAAACTGGGCACACATCTCATTCCTTCACGCATCTTCTGCCATCACTACTTTATAGGCTTGCTTACTTTGTCTCCCTGTTGTCATGTCCCACCCAGGAGAGAGGGACAAGTGACTTTCAGATTCGTAATACACCGACGGCGTGGACAACGGTGAGACAAGTCTCAAGACCCATACACAAACATTTATTAATTTATCACAACATATAGATAGGACTCACGACAATTGACTCTAAGTTAAAAGCACGATAGGGCAGACAATACAATAAAAATCCAGGAAAAGGCTAAATAAGAAATGAAATTAAAAAAACAACAATAATAATAATAAGGAATAATAAAGGACATCTAAACACAATATTAAGACAGATAATATTACACTTAACCATCACAAGGAAGAAATTTAGGCATAAAACTAAATAAACGATATGATAGACCTTGCATTATTTAGCGAGGAAAGAGAGAGAGAGAGAGAGAGAGAGACTTAATGATAACAAGGAAAATAGACGTAAAAACTTCTAACAGGCAGCATTATACTTCTGATTACAAGACAGAAAGTAAATATAAACTAAGCAAGCAGTGTGATAGGCCTTGTATTACTTAGTGAGAGAGGACAAAAGGAAGGGGGGGGAGGAAGAGAGGGGGGGGGGGGAGGGGAGGAGACAGGGAGAGACAGAGATCATCGGTCCTGGTCCCTGCATTTGTCTCCAGTAAAAGTTCAAGGATGCTCTCATCTTTTCTTCTTCGTGTCTTCATCTCAGGCTACATGGTTCTTCAGTGTTCTTTCTTCTGTCTTTTGCTACCACTTTTTCTTCAACTCTTGCTTCTACTGTCCCCCATTTATACACACTTTTCTGCAGTATGACAGGTAGGGGGATCACAGCACTTCATTGTTTTCAATAATCCTCATTAGCATATGTGATTGTCCTATGTCCTTGGAAGATATGCTATGAGACAAGGCCATCCTGCCTCTGCAGAATTAACATATCTCATGCATATATTCAGCATCAGGGGTGTTTGAGACATCTATAGCCTTATCAGATTGCCCCTCTACAACATTTCATCAGTTTGCCACTTTCTGACCATGCTGGGGGGTTGTAAAAATGACAAGAATTGTTTAAGGCAAAATCCACAAATCAGTCCGCTACACCTGTCCATTAATATTTTTGTATTTCCAGGTCTCTCATATGTCAACTGTAATATCTATGCTCTCTGCTTTATTTCTGCTCAAACTTGACTCTTTCCATGTATATTTCTACTTCCAGTATCACTATTTCCCATTCCACACACTTCTGCTCTTTCCTATTTCTCAACACATATCTCATTATATGGTTCTTTTGATGATTCCTGTCTGATATTCATCTTTGCCAATGTGTACATTACTGCTAATGATCTTTTTTTTGTAACAGACCCATTTCTTCTGGTGCCCAAGTTATAGATCATTTTCCTATGTTGGCATACGTTTACCATTTAACCAGCTTATTAGCAATCTGGGCTTTACCTATGCATTAAATTTTAGAAGACTGAGCTATTAGTAGGAGAGAGTGGACAGTTTTCTTTCAAAATCATGTGAGAAGAAATTTTATCTTGATCACACCAGGGTGAATCTAGAATAACCTCGCTGGAGTCAGTGGAACTACACTAGCACAAAATAAAAATATGATGGCTGTACAGATCTGTCATGGGTTTGAGTCTGGCTGGGGTTTTTGGAAGCAGATAGTGGGCTGTGGGAGTGGCTCTTTGTAAAACTTCCAGAGCCTCCCAATGCCCCAGCTAAAAGTTGGACCTACCTCTGGCCAAGGCCAGACCAGTTAGCACCTCTGTGATCAATGTATTTAAGAGGAGAAACCTGTTGAGCCAGCCTCTTTGTCTCTTTGTGTCCTGTCTTTTGTGTCCGGGAATTTTTCTGTTTGGAGAAGAGGAACATGGGAGGAGAGAAAAACATGTGATTGGTGAGAAAATTGGGGAGAAGGCACCAGAGCACAGCGTTACCCTGGAGTCTCATGGTGAGTGAGATGGCAGGTAGATGTTTGCCTGCCAACTGAGAAGATCGATGGCAGCAAAACATCCAAGATACAGCAGCATATGGAGGACCACATACCAGGGGACAGAAAGACCACACAGGAGGAGGATGCACTAGAGGCAACCCATGACTTCCAGGAGGATCCTATGCTGGTGGGAAGGACTCACGTGGAGGCAGAGGATTGCCTCCCATGAGATGGACAGCACGTGACATCAGGGGAAGAATGCAAGGACTCCTCTTCTGGAGGAGGAAGGGTTGCCACAGACAATGAGTGATGGCCAGACCACACCTCCTACCTTCTACCTCCTACCTACCTCCTACCTTGGCTCCCCTTGTGCGGATGGAGGGGGAGAAAGTAACTGGGAAGAAGAAAGGGATGGGGGTGGGGGAAGTGTATTTAAGATCGGGTTGTGTTTATTTATGTATTTCTCTCACTATCCTATTCTGATCTAGTTGACAATTGGTGCTAGTAAATTAAATTTATGTTTTGTCCTCAACTCTGCTCTGTTTCTTGTGTGTTACTGTAAGTGGTGAACGAATCCTCCCGGTCCTAATCTCAAGCCTTGAGCCTTTTTAGTTAAACTTTCTCTCTCTCATCCCTAAAGGGATGGGAGGTGGGGGGAGAAATGAGTGAGCAGCTGTGTGGTTCTTTGTTGCCAGCCTGGGCAGCCAGCTCGAACCAGGACAAGATCCCAAATAACTTTCCTCAGTCCTCTAGAGCTCTAAAACTACATACATAAAATAAATTAACTTGTGTCAGGAAATGTTTCAGGGCAGTAGAATTTAATCACCTCCCAGTGCTGTTGGAGCAGCCCCTGGCATGGTTTCAATATGAATTAGCATTCTCCCAAAATAGTTGTCCCCTAAGCAAAAGTCAGGGACCATGCTCGGTTTAAGTGCTGACACCTGGTTTGGAAGCTAAAAGGTTTAACTACACAGTCAAAGTCCACTCCACGCCAGCTGGCTTCTGTGTCAGAAATATGTCACAAACACATTCAGTTCTTTTGCATGTATGTTCTTAAAGGTGCATCCCTACAGTCAGTCCACTATTCCACACTGAGGTCCTGTCTCCATTGTACATAGGGTAATTCATCAAGACTCAACTCTGGAGCAAATAAATAGCTGTCTTGGTAAGCCCATCTCAATGCAGGATAATGCACTCTGAGGACTAGGTCTAGTCTTGACCATGGGCTAGCCTGTGCCTCTTCAGCCAAAGAAACATTTTGAAACACTCCAATGTCAGTGACAAAAGACAGGATAGGTACAAGTGAAGGGACACGCTCTATCTGGGGATAGGAAGAGTCAGGGACTGGATTCTGCTGACCATCCAGAAGAACATATGGAAATCTGACACCAGCAGTTACTCAACCTCTGAGTCCTGTGCCCCTCTATCACAGTCACATTACTTTCTTTCATAAAGTTTTCAAGTTCTTCTCACTCTTGACATGACCATCCTCTACCCTCCCGCAACATTTCTCTGTGACGCAATCAAGAGCACTGTGAGAGTACTCAAAAGGACTGCTGAGAGTGGCCCTGAAGAAAAGAACTTGGGGGTTCTGGTGGACGAGAAGCTCAACATGAGCTGTCAGTGGCACTTGCAGCCCAGAAAGACAATCGTGTCCTGGGCTGCATCAAGAGATGGCAATTCTATGGTTCTATGACAGGTCTCCACTGGCCAAAGGCATTCTCTGCCAGGATTTTGACATTCATATTAACTTCCTACCTGCTGCAAGTAAACAAAAAATAATCTACCTCTCAAAGGCCAAATTTTTTTTACCATCAGCTACTATAGCCTATTATTTATTCATTGTATTTATTTTCATACATTTGCATAGAATCATAGAATCGTCAGTGTGTCACCACCCTCACGGTGAAGAACTTCCCAATCCAATCTGAACCCATCCATCTCTAGTTTAAATCCTTTCCCCCCAGTCCTATCACTATCCAACATCCTAAAAAGTCCCTCACCAGCTTTCCTGTAGGCCCCCTTGTCTTTGATACCATAATGACTGCAAATGATCAAATTGTACATTTTTTTTTTCCTTTGCACTACAGACTTCACTGTTCTGGTAGACTAAAATACTGATCTTACACCTGTCAATAACTTACAGATTCTCATCTGAGTATTTCCCCCAAGAAACAGTTTATTACTGTAGTTAACAAGCACTCACTTAGTAAACTGCTCTAAGACAAAGCTAAGGACAAGTTAATGGTGTAATAAATCAGTCATTACATTAAATGATCACTTTCCACTGTGCAGTATTATTGCTTTATTGACTCCTACTTAAAGATTTATCACAGAAGCATTTTATTGTGGTTATAGGATGCATGGCTGTAATACAACAGGGTACAGTTTACGTTATGCTTCTGTTTTATTTTTAATTTCATTTAGCACTTGCTGTGGACAAAATACTGAAAAAGTTGAAAGTGCAACACCTGAAGATGGAGAAGATCACTTACTGAATTGAAGCAAAACAGTAAGCACTGGGGGAGTGATGGAACCGGAGGGATGCTTTTTATTTGCCTCAGAGTTGTAATGCAAACACAGAACTAAGGAGTTTGTAGACAAAGAACTACAGAATCTTCTTCTATAGTTTTGCCAGCTGAAGAAGTTACTACATCCATCCTATCTCCCCTCTTTTCCAGGCTGTCTCATCTTCCCATTCTCACCAGTCAAGGGTTATTTTTCCCTCCTATTTGGCTGCAGATCTATTTTAATTATTATTTCCCTAACTGTTTCCATCAATTCGATGCTGAATTCCAAGAGACGTACTGTGCCAGTTCTTCTGGAAGGAAGTGGGCTTGTTTTGGCTAACACTAGAAAGATGTCATGTGCATCTATACTGGAAAATGTGAGACAGACCATAAACTAAAGTAAGAGCAGCAAAGAAGAGATGAAGGCTGTAAAGCCACGAGTCATCTGTGCAGGAAAGTGAGAATGTCCAAAGTCACTGTAATAAGAGAAAAAGTGTTTGTGTATGTGTTGAGGAAGAAAATGGACCTGGGGTGTGTGGTATTGGGAGGAGTTCCCAGACCATTTGAGAGCAAAAAGGAAAGGATGGAAAAGAGAAGAAAGTCTGAATGGAAAGAAAATCTGCAGCACCAATTGGTTCTTAGTGAAGCAAGCCTTTAGATTCAGTGTGTATCAAGCCCACTTGGCTAGCTCATCAAGAATGAAGTCTAGACCAGCCACAGCGGTAGTATATCACCAGGTAATCACTGTTCTGTGATTTGTCTGAGAATGGGAGAATTAACATACAAAATCTTCTCTTTCATGGCCCTAGCCATAGGCCTGAAAACAGTAAACTCTTAAAACAGAAGGGTTGATAAACACAAGGTGATAAACAGTTCTGGTAGTAAGATGGAAGTTGTCCCTTCGTTTTCCTGCAAAGATAATTTCAAAAAGGAAGGAGATAGCCCTGAAAAAAATCAGCTTCCAATGAGGTGCTGTAAGCAGCAAAAGAAACATAGTTTGTAAAAAGGCAAGAAGCTTCCCTGGCTTCTCAGCAACATTTTTTTGTTAAAAACCATTCTGGAGAAGAAAAAATTATTGTGGAAAAGTAAAAGGAGTAACAAAATACTATTTTCCAGATGGTGAAATTACGTGCGACAAATTTGTTAAGAAAACTCACTCAGCTCCTTCATATGTATTTTGCTGCACTCATTAAAATGAGCCTTCATTCAAGGTCAATTGGAAAAGACCATTCAGAAAAGGATGGCATCCTATGCGGCCACATGCCAAAAGGGCTGGCGTCTGGTTCTTACTTTCTGTACACCAAAGTAATGAATGAGCAGCTCTACTAAGTAGTATAAAAGAATGAAGAATCAGGTCTTTTAATGTATTGCTGGGAGATGGGCAGAAAAAGTAGTATTTTGGACATCAACACAGTAATACAGCATTTCTAGAAGAGCAACAATAAGGACAACTTTTCTATTTGCAGGCTTTCGTAACTGACTTTTATGCCAGTCAGGGTCCATATTTGCAGTAGCCAAAGCCATAACGGAAACACATACAGACACGTTCAACCTTGTTTTAAATTAGCCCTGTCTGGTAGCAATATCCACCCAGCAACTGAGGAAAACTTTGGTGGTTCGGCCTGTGCCTTCTGCTTTGCTAGTAGGCCTACCCCAATGAGACATCTGAAGTTAGCTTGAGGTATGTCTACATGATCAGCAATCACAGCAAGAGATGCAGTGAAATACAGCCCCACTCAGCTCCATGCATAGGAGATTGCCCTTTAAAAGACGACATCGATTGCAAACAGATGTTATCTCCACATGCACTCCACCTCTGGATTTTACTAATCTAAGCAGCTCAGAGCCTCAGATCACAGCCAGGGAAAAAATATAGAGAGATTTCAGATCAAGTTAACACAGCAAGACTTTTGGCATTATTAACATTTCATGGCACTCAGAGAGAGAGAGACATAAACATGAAGTAAGGAAACTGGAAAGACAACCCCCCCATTTTCTCTACAAGTACTCAGTCCTCTAATGTTGTCTTTACAAAATTTTATCTGGCATATTTTAGTCTTGTCCAGAGGGAAGGAAAACAGACAGAAACATAAAGGCCAAAATATTAGGATACATTATACATAATATCAAAGTCTTAAAGCAAATGTGTATTCGGTGATGAGCTCTAGAGTGGTGTAGCCACAGAAATTGCAGTGGCCTATCTTCAACCAAGGTGAACAGGAACATCCCCAGGAACACAGCATAAATATAATCTGCAGAATTTTCTGTCAATCCTTGTGTTAGAACAACTAAAATTAACAAAGAATTGCTATGCATACTTATTAATGAAACCCTAATGAACTGCCCTGTAATCCCTCAAATTTCTTACCGGCATATGACTTGTTGGCCTAAAAGGGAAGGCTGCCTTCACCTGAGGGCCTGGCTCATTTCCTAGCAAATCAGTGCTGTGAAGAAATTTTTTTATTTAAGTTAGTCACAAATCTGCAAAATATTCACATCTCTGAGCCTAAACAGCACAACTAAACAGCATACGCCCGGTGTAAAAACCACACTTGATAGTCTTATACACTGCAATATAATTACTAATGGAGTTTCCCTATATTCAATTTGCAGTCAGCTTCAGCCTGTGTGTGACTATATGACACGAATAAGTTGTGTAATGACTTTTTCTGTCCCCCAGAAACCCATCTCCCTCATGGGGTTTCAGTTCCATGAATCTGAAAACAGGATCCATCTTTTCATAGACCTGCTCTCCCTGTTTTGCCTCTTTTCCCTTTTTCATCCAATTCTGGTTTTCTAAGGGAAGAGGAGAGACTTAGGTTTGAGTTTTTTTATAGTAAAGATTTTTGTATTATGTCTTCTTCTTGAAGCAACAGGTATATTTTTGAGTTATTTTGCTACTCGGTTCTTCTAGGTTATGTGTTCAATTTTTTTTTTACTCCACATGAGTGAAACAGCTTCAGTTTAATCTGCAGAATTTCTCAATCCATATAAAAGTCAACCGAGAGACATTTTTTTATCCATGCATTTCTACATTACTGTAGCCATGGTCTGCAGATCTGCAAAGAGGCCAAGAGTCTGTGATACACCCTTTTAAAAGAAGGATGTATGAGATGGTAATGGAAACTCTGAAATACGTACTTCACTTCCTAAAACACTGGACATGTTTGAGGAAAGTAGTTTTTAATATGTCAATGTAATGTGCACAAAACCCATTAAATAATGACTGTTTTTCCAGGAAAACTGTATTTGCAAGCACATTTTCATTAAAAATGGTATCTGTTTGCCTGAATTCACTTCAAGGATACACAAAGAAACATCGCCTACTACAAAGGGGAAGCTCACTTAGTATCAGACAAAATAGCCCTAATCCCACACAGGATCAACAGAAAAAAACAGGAGAAAATATGTGGGGTGTTCTCAAGGAGCCCCACCAGTGACGCCCAACTACATGGATTAGTGCTAGTCAGAAAACTGGACCAGTTGCTGGATTTTTCTCATGTTTCTTTGAAAAACCTTTTAAAAATACCTTTCTCTTCCCCAAACCCTTGAGGAATTTCAGGCACAGGTGATTCTTTAAATTAAAACATCAATGTTTTCCATGGAAAGGACACATTCTTCATTAAAGTTCTATCCAAAAAAAAATTGCCTATTGAAAGTACTATAATTTTCACAGAAAAAGAAAAAATAAAGTGGATTTTTTTGGAATTGTTGTTGCTTTGCATCTAATTTTCAAATCTTCATGTATATTTTCAAAATCTCTACATTTGAGACTGGTGTCCGACCTCTGGCTCCCAAAAGAACACATCTCAGGGTCAGACTTGCTGCCCAATACTCTTTCTAAGTGGCAAGATCCCACCTGAAACAGCTGGATCATATACCATGTATCCCTTTGGTACTTGGTGGCACAGAAAAGGGAAGAAAAACATATTTTGTGAAGTGATCTTTGTCAGTGCACAGGCACACACCTTATTATTCGTAAGCCCAAAGATTATAGCTCCCTGAATTATGGTCCCCACGCCACCCTGTAGGCGGCAGCGCCCTGTGATTTTGCTCCTGGCAATGAACAATTTCAAAAGTAATATATTGATCTGCTGTGCTACTGCCCAGGCTGATGCACAGAGTAACATATAGGATCACCAGCAGTGTGGTTACCTGCTCAGCATTGCTGTCCACAGGCCCAGTCAGGGTCGATGGGCATTGCATTAACGCTTTGCATGTTGGCTATAAACATTACAATATAAATTGTCCATGACACTTGGAGCTGTGCTGTGATATATAGATGTGCTCAGGTGGACAAAACACATGACATTAATTTTGCCTGTAAAACGGAGTTACAAAAAGTAAAGTTAAAAAGGTCTGGAAACTATACCTCATATGTATGGTTTTATATGTACCATGTAAGTGTCCATGTGAGAAACCACAGAATCTTGTAACAAATGCGATTTATTATTCACATCTGACTGCTTTTCTTGAATTCTGATCACTAATCCATCTTCCCTGAGATTACCTCTTAATGTTTTGAACACTACCCAGCTTTCAACAAATGGTTTAAGAAAAACTTTTCCAGCTCCCCCTTCAAATATGGGCTTTATTCCATATAATTACACCTTCCCGAGGTCTGGGATGAGTAATATTTAGTTCTGGAACAGTTGCAGGTAGAAAAATTCAACACAGTACACTCATTCAGGCTGCAAATGCAAGCAAGAAAAATAGGAATCACAATTAGAAAGAGTATAAGTCTTTTCCTCTTTAATCTTCTTTTCCTTCTGTCGTGGGTTGACCCTGGCTGGCCGCCAGGTACCCACACAGCCGCTCACTCACTCCCCCTTCACTGCTGAACAGGGGAGAAAATATTTCAAAGGGTTCCGGGTTTTGAGATAAGGACAGGGAGATCACCCTCATTTACCGTCCCGGGCAAAACAGACTCAGTTTTGGGGAAATTAGGTACATTTATTAAAAGAACTAATCAGAGAGGAGTAGTGAGAAGTGAGAAAGAGCAAACAGATCTTAAACAGAACACCTTCCCCCATCCCTGCCTTCTTCCCGGGCTTAACATCAATCCCAGTTTCTCCACCTCCTCCCCCCGAGCGGCACAGGGGGACAGGGAATGGGGCTGCGGTCAGTTCATCCGATGTTGGTTCCACCGCTTCTTCACTCCGGGGGAGGACTCTTCACTCTTCCCGAGGGCCACTGTGGGGTCCCTCTCACGGGAGACAAGCTTCACGCTCTCTTCTTTGACATGAGTCGTCCCACGAAGGGCAATTCATCACAAACTGCCCAACGTGAGACACCTCACGAGGGGCAGCCCACCCCTCGTGAGTCTGAGGCGCAGTCCTTCGGGAGAAACTGCTCCAGCGTGAGCCACCCGCAACGTCCCAAAAGTCCCACCGGCCAACCTGCTCCAGCGTGGGCATTCCTCTCTTCCACGGACTACAGGTTCCGGCAGCGACTTGCTCTGATGCGGGCTTCCCATGGGCTACAGTCCCCTTTCAGGCAATCCACCCACACGGCGTGGAGTCCTCGGTGGACATCTACGCGGTGATCCTCACAGTGGACCTCTGCACCTCGCCCATGGGCTGCAGGGGGACAACCCGCTTCACCATGGTCTTCACCACAGACCCGGGGGACTCCTTCTGCTCCGGCGCCTGGAGCTCATCCTCCCCCCCCCCTCCTTCTTCACTGACTTTGGTGTCTGCACAGATTCTCACTCCTCCATCTCTGTGCCAGCTGTTCTGGCGCAGTTCTTTTTCCCGTTCTTAAGTATGTTTTTCACAGAGGCGTTCCTCTGCTATCACCTTACTGATAGGCTCAGCCTTGGCCAGCGGCAGGTCCCTCTTTGGAGCCGGCTGGCATTGGCTCTATCAATCTTGGGGAGCTTCTAGCAGCTTCTTACAGAAGCCACCCTGCAGCTCCCCCCCCGCCGCCGAAATCTGGCCAGGCCAAACCAAAACACCTTCCTTCCTTCCTTCCTTCCTTCCTTCCTTCCTTCCTTCCTTCCTTCCTTCCTTCCTTCCTTCCTTCCTTCCTTCCTTCCTTCCTTCCTTCCTTCCTTCCTTCCTTCCTTCCTTCCTTCTTTTCTTTTCTTTTCTTTTCTTTTCTTTTCTTTTCTTTTCTTTTCTTTTCTTTTCTTTTCTTTTCTTTTCTTTTCTTTTCTTTTCTTTTCTTTTCTTTTCTTTTCTTTTCTTTCTTTCTTTTTCTTTTTTCTCTTCTCTTCTCTTCTCTTCTCTTCTCTTCTCTTCTCTTCTCTTCTCTTCTCTTCTCTTCTCTTCTCTTCTCTTCTCTTCTCTTCTCTTCTCTTCTCTTCTCTTCTCTTCTCCTCTCCTCTCCTCTCCTCTCCTCTCCTCTCCTCTCCTCTCCTCTCCTCTCCTCTCCTCTCCTCTCCTCTCCTCTCCTCTCCTCTCCTCTCCTCTCCTCTCCCCCACAGATTATGACTCTTCATCCTGGAGAGAAACATATCCAAGAGGATATGATAAAGGTCTGAACAACTCTAAGTACTATGGAGCAGATGAAGTATTATATTATATATATTATATTATAGTATTATATGAAGCAGATTCTTATTATTTCTCATAACACAAGAACTAAAGAGGTCCCAGTGATCTTTTACAGAGCAATTTTAAAAGCAAGCAGAAGGACATCATCTTCTATATGGCACAGAGTACTATCATAGTATTCACTGACAACCTGTAGTGAGAGTTACCCACAGAAAAAAAAGGGTTTAGAAAGCAATTGAGTGAACATCAGATAGGTGGCACCCCTGTATGATCATCTGCATGCAACTCTCATTTCCAAAGCCCCAAAGCAGTTGATTTGTGTAAGCTGAGCATATAACAAATTCAAGGTCACTCTGTTCACATCCTTTTGCTGTCACCCTTTTCCTCAGCATCTGCCGCAGGTTGTGATTAGAGACAAGCAGGAGAGATTTCTAGATTGACCCAAAGAGCAGCATTTAAGACTCAAAATGTATGTTCTCTTGAACACTGGTAACATTATTTTGCTGTAAAGACTCTGAACGCGGAGGAAGGAGCAACCCAGCAACCACTCTGGAGGGCAGAGGCCCCTTTTAAGCTCTTGGATCTTTCTGCCAACCCTCCAGGGGACAGCTTTGTCATATAAAGCATTTAAGAGGGCACCAGAGATTTATATTTCTGCACCTGCATCACTCCTAGAAAACATGCGATACATCTGCACAATCCTTCGGGATGAGCTGGATAGCAGGTTCTGGCTTGGCCAGCCTGGAAGAAAAAAAATCATGTATTTTATCTCATCATCCTGTAAAAACATATAAAATGGGGCAGGTGCAGGAGATGAAGGAGAGGAAGGGGCAGGATTTCGCTCCCAGTTTACTGTCCAGACAGCCGCCTTTGCGAGGACACTGTGGAGGCGATACCACACAGCAGCTTTCCAGAAAACAGAGTGAGCTGTGGATTTGGGAATGGTTCTTTTTGCTGGCCAGACTCCCTCCTCCTCTGCTCAGAGGACAAAATTGTTCCAGGCTTTGCCCAGCTCCTCCCTCCTGGAGTAATTTCATGGGGCTCGTGTGTGCTGTAAAGTAAATAAATCAGTGCTGGCGAGGTCGGGTAACCAGACCGAGGTATACACAAACAGAGCTGGTTGATGGCTCCTGTTGCGCTTCGTTCTTCCAAGAGTCAGTGGAGGCTGGTTAAAATAAAGCTGACATGATGGTGAAATAGCGATTACCTTGCTTTCTGCCAGCATTTCTGAAAACGCAGCTCATAAAATACACTGAATCATATAAAAGTCTTCAAGGATTCAGCAAGAGACGGGAGAATTAATCTTTTCTACTTGGCATCTATTTTTGCTGTAATGATGAAACCATGCTCCTTCAGTCCTTCTGAAAGTTAAAGACTTTTATTCAAAGAGGACCTGACTCTGCAATCCAGTCATGTTGAGTAATGTTTCAAGGGGATTTCACCATGACAGCTTGCACAAAAATATATTGTTTTCCTACGAATCAGGTCAGCATAGCAGGTCCTTCAGCTTTTGTCACTGCTGTTTTAATTTTCAAGCTGGCAATCAGGAGCAATATGAAGTGTCAAGTAAAATATTTTGTATCCTTTATTCAACAGTATTCTAGAAACTACAGCTTAGGGGACCCATTTCTTAGAGTAAGAAAAACATTACAATAGTACACCATACTCTTACCAAAAAGAAAATAGAACTCAGTGCAGGACACTCCACTGTTGGACCGTGGTAGAAGCAGAAAGTTGAGAGGTCGCACAGCACAAAACTGCTAAAATTATTCTTTTCAAAATCCATCCGCTGTTGCTAACACCTTCTCACCCATAACCCTCAAAAGATAAATGAAAAAAAAAAAAGAAAAAAGTAGAGATAACCGCATAAAGAGTTCCACTTTGCAAGTCAGTTGTAGATGTAATCTGATGTTCCCTGATAGTCCATTCAAGAAATCTTGTCATAAGTAGCTCTTTTTAAAGACTAAATAACATTACACTCTAAAAGCAGAATCAACCTTTACATAGATCATAGAATCGTAGAATCATAGAATCATAGAATGTTTTGGAATGGAAGGGATTTTTAAGGGTCATCTTGTCCAACCCCCCTGCAGTGAGCAGGGACATCTTTAACTGGATCAGGTTGCTCAGAGCCCCTTCCAACCTGACCTTGAATGTTTCCAGGGATGGGATTTCTACCACCTCTCTGGGCAACCTGTTCCAGTGTTTCACCCCCCTCACTGTAAAAAATGTCTTCCTTATATCCAGTCTAAATCTACTCTCTATTACTTTAAAACCACTACCCTTTGTCCTATCTCAGCAAGCCCTGGTAAAACGATTGTCCCCATTTTTTTTCATAGGCCACTTACAAGCATTGAAAGGCCACAATATAATCTCTCTGGAGCCTTCTCCAGGCTGAAGGACCCCAACTCTCTCAGCCTGTCTTCATAGGAGAGCTGTTCCAGTCTTCTGATCATTTTTGTGACCCTCCTCTGGACTTGCTCCAACAGGACACAGAACTCCAGGTGGGGTCTGACTAAAACAGAGTAGAGAGGGAGAATCACTTCCTTCGACTAGCTGGTCACACTTGTGTTGATGTGGCCCAGGATGCAATTGCCTTTCTGGGCTGCAAGCACACGTTGCTCCTTCATGTCCAGCTTTTCATCAGCCAACACCTCCAAGTGCTTCTCTGCAGGGCTGCTCTCAATTCCTTCATCCCCCAGCTTGTATTGATACTGACTCAGGTGCAGGACCTTGCAGTTGGCCTTCTTGAACCTTATTAGATGTTCTGAAAGTGAGTTATTTCTTCTGCCTCAGCACTCCAAGGACCCATATCAGGGGCCACCTCTTACGGAAGGGAACCAGGAAGATTAAAGCTGTTTTTAAACAGGACGATTGTCGTGGGTGTATTGCACTTGGATTGCACGGTAGGCGTTGTTCAGAGATAGAGTCATGACTGGGATGAAGGAGATGGTGCTGCTGCTCTGGTTGACTC
Source organism: Trogon surrucura (assembly GCA_020746105.1). NCBI lineage: Eukaryota > Metazoa > Chordata > Aves > Trogoniformes > Trogonidae > Trogon > Trogon surrucura. The sequence continues at coordinate 47,395,326 of CM036617.1, forward strand.
TTCTGGAAAGGTTAAATTTATGTCTGCTCACCTCAACCCCACAGGGGGGAAAATAAAACTTCGAAGCAAAGCACAGCAGTAAGAGCATTATTTTCAGACAACATATTTCCTTCTGTGCTCTGCGGCCTTTAGCTGTCTACTTTAATGTCATTGGTGTTTGTGGCTATAAAATTCCTCATCACGAGCCTTTTAATGCAAGATAGACTTTTCTACAAAATCAGTAATAGTCACTGTTCAGCTCATAAATACATGAAGCAACCGATATTTTATGGTGCTATCCATGCCTCATCAAGCATTAATGTATTCCTTGTAAACACATATTCTTTATTTGGTTAGGACAATAACAGTGCCACGTGCCAGACTTACCATTAAATCCCAGTTCTCCTATTTGTAACGGGCTGTAACAGATGTTTTATCCTCAAAGAATATCCCTCATTCCGTTTTCTACGCTAAACACACCAAAAATCCCACATTATTGATCTGTACCTGTTTTCCCTCATTGCCTTTCAAATTACCACACAGAAAGCACTTTGCTGCAGACACATGAATAGCTGTTGGGAGGTGAGTGATTTATATCCTGGCACCAGAATGACTGAAAATCACATCAGTGATTTAAAATGTAGCTGGGGGATGGGGGAAAGAAAAGAAAAAAATGTCACAAATTACAAACATGTCATCATAAAGCTCCCCCAGACAATAAATATCATGCACTTTAGCAGCCTGTAGCGGTGACATTTCAGGAACTGGATGTACCACCTTGGCTCAGGGCATCCACCAGATTGGCAGAGGCCTGTGCCCTCATGCCAAGGTTGGAAATACAGGTCTGGGGATGGTTTTAATGGCCGCACCAATACTCTGAGTAAATGCCACCTTAGCCACGGGTGTTCTTTGTTAAAACTTCAAAGGTGGCTTCAGGAAACACTTGCAATCCATCAGCCACATGGAAACACTTGACTGATGGCCAGAGCTGAGGGTGGGTTATGAGCTCTCTCCAACTGCCTCTTCCTTTTCACCTTGTTTTACATGCTATGAAGTGAGATCAGAAAAAAAACAAGTTAATTGCAGTTCGGCTGGTTTCATTTGGTTCTTTCAAGAATAACTGCATCATATCTTCCAGAAACTACTGTGCTCAGCTCAGCCAGGGGTCTAATAAACATGTGTTCTCTTCTGATAGCCTACCAACGAGATGGATAAATCAGCTAGCAACTCCAGATCTGGCACAAGCTCCCAACCTGTTCCTGTGAAACCTTGTGTAGTTTGGCTTAGAGTACACTTTACTTCCAATCTGCTTTCTAAAAAGCTGGTCTGGAATTGAAAGCACAAGATTATGAACCTTTGTCTCTAACACACATAAGGCACCAAATCAATTGGTGTACACTACCCTGTCTGTACATACCTGCCCTGTACATCACCATGTGGGTGACACAAAGCTACAACATGTCCTTGGGCAGGGAAGAGGTCTCTTTCTATGCTTTTATTAGGTTTCATTGAATAAATCTTCAACCTCAACTGGGAAGCTAGAACTCAAATAATAAGAATGTCTCCTCTAACAAATCAAGTAGATATTTTTTTTTCCCCTAATACTAATAGTGGGATTCAGTGTAGCAGAATAAGCCTACAAGAAATAAAATCAGAGATATACAGAGAACACCCATTGGTAAACTGCAGTGTAATTTTATTTGACGTTTCCTTACAAAATTGTGGGTTTCTACCTGCAGTAGTTTGATTAAATGGCATTTGTGTTTGCTAACAGCAACATCACATTTCATGTTTACACTGCATTGTGGACATCAGGTGAGATGTTTCTCTTGTGCATGTTTTTCTGATTCAGAAAAAAATCTGTATTTACTCTATTAGTCCTTTCAGTCAAGATGCTAATTGATATTCAGTGGTTACTCAGTTAATTTTCTGATTCCTTCTTTGACGCTACAGACCCAAACAATAATGCTTGTTCTACTCTGGGTGATTTATGGACAAAAATTTTGTTGACTTTGTTTATCGAATCCATTTTTCTCCAAATACATCATGTTGATTTTGCTACTGATTCATATTTTATAAGTTTACCTTCTACATAGAAACTATAGGCTTGTAACTACATTCTCTTGATACTTAGATGAATTATACACTACACAAGATAACTGCATGCAATGTAATATGTAGTATTACATGTTGTGATATGTAATTATGCAATAATGTGCTAAATGTGACCAGTGACAAGTGGAGTTCCTCAGGGCTCTGTTTTGGCTCCAGTGCTGTTCAATATCTTTGTCAGTGACATGGACAATGGCATTGAGTGTACTCTCAGCAAGTTTGCCAAACAAGTTGTGTGGTGCTGTGGACTCGCTTGAGGGAAGAGATGCCATCCAGAAGGACATTGACAGGCTTGAGAAATGGGCCGGTGAAAACTGCATGAGGTTCAAAAAGTCAAAATGCAAGGTCCTTCACCTGGGTTGGCCAGTACCAGGCACAAATACAAACCGGGCACAGAGTGGGTTGAGAGTAACCCTGAAGAGAAGGATTTGGGGGCTTTGATAGACAAGAAGCTCAACATGAGCCAGCAGTGCGCTCATGCAGCCCAGAAGGCCAACAGTATCCCGGGATGTATCAAGAGGAGTGTGGCCAGCAGATCAAGAGAGGTGATTCTCCCCCTTTACTCTGCTCTTGTGAGACCCCACCTCAAATACTGTGTCCAGTTCTGGTGTTCCCACCATAAGAGGGACATAGATCTGCTGGAATGAGTTCAGAAGAGGGCCACAAAAATGATCCAGGGGCTGGAGCACCTCTGCTATGAGGACAGGCTGAGGGAGCTGGGATTGTTCAGCCTGGAGAAGAGAAGACTCTAGGGGGACCTTATAACTGCCTTGCAATACATGAAGGGAACCTACAGGAAGGCTGGAGAGGGACCTTTTACAAGAGTGTCCACAATAGGACAAGGGGAAATGGATTTAAATTGAAGGAGACTACATTTAGATTGGATCTTAGGAAAAAATTCTTCAGTACAAGGGTGGCAAGACTCTGGAATAAATTGTCCAGAGAAGTTGTGGATGTCCCCTCCCTTGAGATGTTCAAGGCCAGGTTGGATGAGGTCTTGAGTAACCTGGTCTAGTTGAGAGGCGTCCCTGCTGTGGCAGGTGCATCCCTCCCCTATTGGTCGGGAGTGCCCCCCCACTCTGTGAGTCAGCAGTTGCTAGGCAGATTTCAGAGAATTTTCTGGAAACCTGGGCTGGCTCGGAAATGACCCATCACCCTGAGGGGCGCTCCCAGGAAGTTGGCTGGCAGCCAATAAGAGGCCAACATGGCTTGATTGACCACAGTCAGCTCGACTGAGACTTTAAAATGGGGTGCCAGCAGCCGTCTTGGGGGAGTTCCCTCGTGGCAGCTGGCTCTGCAGGCAGGGGTGGTCAATCTCCCCCCTTAGGTGGGACGACGCCTAAGGACTTTTGTCCCTGGGGTTGAGACTCCTCATCTGTGTAAGGTGAGAGTACCATTCTCGAGATTGAGACTCCTCATCTTTTATAAGGTGAGCGTATTAGGATCCGGATCATTATTCTTTGGTTAGGGTGGGTGTAGTGTAGTTAACTCTTTTCCAATTGATACTCGAACCTTGAATTTTGTAGGCGCTCATGTTTATTAATAAATCTAATTTAGGCACGTGCATGAATTTATCATCTTTAGAAACATGGGAGCGCTCTTCTCCACTGTCTGCACGACACCTGCCCATGGCAGGGAGGTTGGATTAGATGATCTCTAAGGTCCCTTCCAACCTAGGCCATTCTATGATTCCATGAAATGTATATGACTGTGAGATTGATAAAAAACAGTGTTATAGGATAATGTGTTCTCATTTCATGGGTAAGGGGCAGGATCTGGAGGGACACAGCTGTAGTTTGGAAATCCATTTAGGTGCAGCTTAGTCCTACATGCTCCTGACATGACTGTTACGCCATATCTACCTTATATTACTCATCCTTCTATGCCATCCTTCCATGCCATCCTTCCCACTTACTACATGCAAAAAAAGGTCCTATCTACTCTTATTCTAAAGAAGTTTTAATTTTCTCTGTCCTCCCTCTAACCATCAACCAGCTTCCTCTCTTCACACTAACCACAACATCTCAGCTTGCGATATTGCTGTTAAAATAACTTGAGATGTATCTATGTGATTTTCATGGGGGAAATCAAACTAGTGAAACTTGCTTCTGAGTTCATATTTAAGGCCAGCTGAGCTGGAGCTTGTCCTGAATCAATTCCAGTCCAAGGTCAATGAAACTTAAAAATAAATACCCTATTCCAGATTCAGTCCCAATGTCTGAAGCAGTTGGGTAAGGTTTTTAGCTTGGTTTTGACTCAACTCCTTGAGTCTAAAACCTACTTCTGCTGAGGAAGACAGGTCTGTGCCCTACTTTTGAAGCAGGTTTTCTATGATTATGAAATTTCAGCTGCTAGTATGTTGAGAAGCCTATGAGACCTTAGTATTGGTGACTTGGTGTCATTGTGAGTTTAGACAGATTATTATCCCATCCTTTACTTAGGTGAATCCTTAAATTAATTTGTTGAACTATAACAACGAAATTTGTTGTTACAGAGGAAACAAAAGAGAAACCAGAAGCTGCTGTGGGTATTTTCAGAGCAAACAACATTCAGAAACTCTTAGAATAAACCATATATTCAGTGAAAACAATTCAGGAAATCAATTATACCAAAGGCTGCTTTATGGTGTTAGGCGCTGAAATTATGGTCCTGTTAAAGTCAATGATCGTTTTGCCGTTAACTTCAAACAAACAGGGATTTCATCTTCTTAGTCTTTTCTCCTTGCTGGATGAAATAGGGCCAGAGAAATGGTACCACAAAACCAATACAGGAAAGGAACTTCAAGTGAGCAGAGCTGCATCACATGATAAATCAAACACCTAGTTTATATAGGTTTGGGTGCTGACAAGTTCACAAATGGTAGGAAAGATAAAAACACAATTTTGCTCTGAATTTTGCATTGTATCTCAATAGACCCTCAGTATAGAAAACAAGAGTAATGATTTTTTTAATGCAAGGCCAGAGCCTCTCACTTTCTGCTAAAATAGCACAGAATGGGAGTTTCCATCTTGTTGCCCTAGTGAGGCATTATAGGAAGGACGGTACTTTGTGATGTGGACCAGCTGTTAGAGCAAAGACATCTGTGTAAATGTGGCACTGGCTCTCTTTTGCCAACACAGACAAAAGGCTGTTTGTCTTCCCATTTTTTTGATGATCTAACTGAGGACCATTCCAAAAAAGGAGCTGTGTTTCATTGTCTCTTCTACCCCTTTGAATACTGGAAGAATATTATTAACAGGATGTTCTAAACATCAGCAAGTCATCTTAGGGTAAAATATGCTTAGAAATCATCATAGGCAGAGATAGGGAAAGCTTAGCAACTCATACTTCCAGTTCTGTGCTCAGTCCACCAAACCAAACTTCGTGCAGTAAATATAAATGGTCTCCAAGTATTGGCATTTACAGCCCAGATTTGTTCAGAAAATTGCTGTGATAGAGAGTTAAACAGGTATATTTTACTGCACGGAAACCCCTGTAATTTACTTTTTTTTCCTTATTTAAGAAAGAAGAGAGAGAGAAACATTCATCACAAACTGGGAAATAAAACGAGAGGGCAACACCCAGGGCAAGTCACCTGTCTCTGAGAGACAAAAACCTTGGGCCAAAGGAAGAACCAGCCTTGCAGGAGACACATCTTCAGGAAGCTGTGGTGAGAGAAGCTCAGCCTAGAAAAGAATCTCAGGAGAGATCAGCAGAGTAACAAAATCAAACACATATGCTGTATAAAAAATGTCTGATATGAGGACATCTCAACTATGTGCCTAAAAAACACAGAAAGAGCAAATATGCCAAGAAAAAAAAAGTGCTGCTCTGTTAGGTGTGGTTTTCCTTTAAACATTAGTTCATCTCATATCTCAAACCCAGCATTTCTTATAGTCTCTTCCAGCCTTAGCCCTGGATGCCAGGAATGCAAATGAGCAGCCGCCCTTCCCAGCCCCTATTTTGGATCTTACTTAGCTGAGAGAATCTTCAGACCTTAGAGCATATTTATTCTTTGATTTCCTTTGCTAAAACAGTCTGCAGCCTGGGTAAACACTGAAGAGGGCATCGAGCCAAGTGGTTTGTCTACATAGGCAGCTTTTTGTTTCTCCAGCCTTCATTCATATTTACAGCTGAGCAGTTATAAGCAGTGGATGCACCCTGGAGAATCACTTTCAACCCATGCAAACAAAGCTGAAATCTGCGACATTTCTTTCTCGCATCCAGATTCAACCAGTTCAGTTGTCTGTATGTATCGCAGAGATGAATCTGGGTAACTTTGGTGGTTAACACACCACCAATTCAGCCCCAATCCCACAATGTCCAGGTCTGATCTCAGACCAGTTAGCAATAGCACAGGTTTTTTTTAGGACTAGCAAAGTTTCTTCCAATTTATATCAATATATAACATGTTGAATCAGACTGACATAAGGCTAAAGTATTGGTACTCAGTCAAAGGTTCAGGGTTTAAAAGGCTTTCACTTAGCATCCAAGTACTTAAAATTTGCCTTCCTCTTAAGTGTGTTGGTATTTCCACTTGTAGGACTAGTGAAATACACATTAATGTTTAATCTAATGGCTAATCCATTGGCTAGGACATGTGATGGAGACCAATGAATCACTGGTTCAAGAACCATCTCAAATAGTCTGTTATACCATCCCTCACCTGTTACATTGGCTTCAGCTCACACTGAACCCCAAACCACACTCATAACTCCTGTCCATTTGATAACACTCTGCTCCAAATCTAGAGTGAGCTGAGAGAACCCATAAATAGCAAAGTATGCCTCAGGGGGTAACATACACTACATGAATAATCTTTACTTGTCCCACCGACAACTTCATAATAGAGAGTAATCAAACAAGATAAACGGCATTGTCTTTGTTCTTGATTTTTGTAATTTAAATAATTTTAGTGAAACTTTACTGTTTGGTTTTATGCACAACATCTCTATGTTAGTAGAGCTTTCTTTTATGGTTCACTTCCCTAGCTCCCTGAAGTCCACAGGAGCACTGAATAATTACCCTTTCCAGTGGGACAAAGCTCCTATTTCAGCTTTATTGAGACTGCAAATAGAAATCAATTGTTGATCAAAAGTTGAATTTTGCCCAGCTTGTACCCTGAGTCAACTTATGTCTGTATTTAGATGAATGAATGAATGAAACTTGCGGTAGACCCATTTATTTCATTACAGTTGTAGCGGTAGGTTACAGAATGAAGTTACACTGAAGTTTAAAGGAAGAGCCAGTGGTGAGGAGTTCATGGATGGTACATAGCTGAGGCTGGTAAATCTGTAAGTACAACCTCTATCTCTACCTGAGTGATATATAGTACCGAAGACAGATGTACTGACACCATCTACAGTGAGGCGAAGCAGGGAAGGTTAGTACAACATAAGTATCTTTAGGTTATAAAGTTGCATGCAAAGTTGTATGTGTCCCTAGATATATACCTTCTCATTTCAGTTTTGGGAGACTTGGCTTAATATGGTTACACAAAATTTTGCAGATAACAGGGAATACAGGGAAGAGGTGAACTTACATCTCATTCAATAAATTCATACATATTGCATATACATGCACATTCTATACATAAAAATATGATCTTATGACTTCTTTTGATTTGAAATAGCTTAAATTAATAAAGTGTCTGTGTTTTGAATGTTTTACACAGAAAATTGTTTCATGTGATTCTATTTGTTCTCTCCATGCAGACATAGCTGCTTATCTTCTTAGCTTACACAGTTGTTTGTTAAAGTTTTAAGCATGGTTTAATAAGATAACTGAAAGGTTAGTACTGGAAAAACTATAGGAATGGGGGAGGAAAAGGCAGCCAATTTAATTTAACTCAAATATTATTTGTATAATAGATTTTCAGCTGAAGTAAACTAATCCTTAGTATCAGCATTATAATGACTCTACTTTCTTAGAGAACATTTCCTGGAGTCTGAAAACAAAAGGCTACAGTGTCATTTTCTTACTGCTGCCCTGAGTAACATTAAAGCCACAAACAATTGGTCACAGGATGCTACAGAGCAACATGATTTTGGCAAATGTGTCAAACCTGGAATATGTCTCTATGAGACATACCAGAGTGATAGTACTCCATCACGTCTGGTTTAAGTTGAATCCATATTAAGGCAGAAAATTAAATTTTTTATTCATCAAGATCTTCCTACTAGGTTATACCTTTTGACAGACAAATAATCTTACTTTATCCCCTTCTACACTACAGTTGATCTACAAATAAGATGATATCCAATGTTTAGCATTATATAAGCTTAGGCTCTTTAGCACAACATTCTAGTAACCATTTTTGCCGATTTTCCTCTGGGGAGCTGGGATGCAGCCACAGTGATTGACTCTTTTTGTCTCAGTAGGTGCCTCCGCAGTGTATTTAAAGTAAAGGTCCAAGCCCAGCCTCAAGTCCAGATTTCCCTTCAAATCTCATACCTACATGAGGAAACACAGACTTTGCACTAACTCCATCAAGATGCTACTTGCACTGGCAACAGGATGAGCACAGCATCTTTCATCTGACAGTCACGTTCTGGGGAATGAGATGCCTTCTCATGGATCTCCTTCTAGAAGGTCACCTGCACTGCCTGACACAGAGCTACCAAAAGCTGCTACATGAAAGAGAGTCTTGGCATACCAGAGTCAGGGAATACCATAGAATCACTGAAAGGTCTGGGTTGGAACTTAAGGAAAAGGTCTAGGTTGTGACCTTAAAGATCATTTAGCTCCAACCTCACTGCCACAGACAGGAACACCTCCAACTAGACCAGGCTTTAGCTCACTTTAGCCCCATCCTGGCTTTTAGGAAAGCAATGTAGGTGCAGCCAGTCTCAGTATCTCATCCACTGCCCTAATAAATTTAATAGGATAGCTATACTGTTGCAATGCAACATCAACATACAGAAAAGTACTGGCTGCTGTTCCAAAGCACTACAAATGGCTTAGTCCCACATATGGGAGCATATAGTGTAGTGGTTTATACCATGGGCCATATAGCTTCTGGACTGGAGCTGGGGTTGTGCTTCAGTTTGGACAGAACAAGCTGGTACCTGGCTGTCCTGGTCCATGCAGACACAGTCCAGGACTGCTGCATCATTTCTCTTGAGTGCAACTGGAGAAGGAGGCAGCTGCTTCTATGCCTTGCTCGGCCACTGACAGGGAGGAAGAGAAGCCTTTGAAATTATTAGCTACTGCCAGAACTGTTAACTACAGCTATTAAAATTCTTGCCAGAGATGTTTCTTTCGTGCCTGGGGATGCACATGTAACAAAAGGGAGGGGAACAAAGAGGACATGAAAAAAGTGAAAGAAAAAGGTGACTTTTTTTCCATCCAAGAAACAGTGAAAGCGATTACTTCTCAGGTTGTTCAGCAGTTCAGGATTGTGTCATCTAAAGTAAACTGTTTCTAAATCGATGCAAACTAAGGTCAATTTTTACATGAGCACTAATTTTTTTATTATACCAATAGGCAGACAGATACAAAATCAACGAGAACACAAGATGAACAAGAGCTGGTAAATGCATCTTCTGGTGTTTTTTTTTTAATTTATTTTTGCTTTGATGAAGTTGGGCTCCATTTCACAAAGGTGTTGTAGTAAATGCAGCAGAATATTAGCAAATCTGCTGATTCTGTAGACAGTTTTTTCTTTCTGTTGATAATGCTTTTTGTTTATTTTTTTTCTTCTCTAGTGAATATATTAGAGAAAGAGGGAGAAAGAGTCAAATCTGCTTTTTATTGACTATCAAAAAAAAATTATTCATTGTCTCCCAAACAATAACATTTGGTAGTATTGTATGGCTGAGAAAGTATCAAGGTAGGACACAAGAGAGACCTCTTCTACTCATTTGCTGTGTTCCTGTGAAATAAGTCATATCATCTCTTCATTCTTTAGTTTCCCCAGTAGCCTAATTTGTGAAGTGTTTGAAAAAGTATTGATGAAATACCTCTCATTTGTCTTTACTGTGAGAATTTGTTGAAGACAACCAGGTTGGACGAATGTCACCAGCAGAAAAAATTGCCTGTCATACACTTAAAGAAAAAAGGTCAGTGCTGATATGCAAATAAAACAGAGAAAAGTCTGTCTTTCAAATCTCAGACTGAGATTGTAACTTTGGCAGCTGGGAAACTCAATTAAACACATTTGCCTTGAAAACTAATGAGACAAAGCTACAGATTACCCTAGTATTATTCATATTACTGTTTCTCATAGTGAAAACATATTTTGGGCCTTAAGACATGATGAATTACAATAGGCAGAAAAAATCCCACATATTATATGAATAGACAGAGTGATACAAAATGCTCTCACACATCCCAGTTCAGGAAGCTAAGGAAAGTACTGTTGTTTTCCATTCTGTCCTTTGTTTCTCCTATATTTAGCATCAGCTCTACTTTTGCACTTCTACAAACAGGAGTGAAAATACTTTCCTAGCTGGAGCTTGGGCAATGAAGACTTTCACCCTACAGGCTCTATTCAATTGATGCAGATGCTCAACTTTAGGCTGCTTCTTCCCCTCCATCCTCTCACAAACAGACCTTCAAAGGTTTCTTCCTGCCTTTCTCTGTGAAGCATTTTAGGTACAAACCCACACCTAGCCAGGGCAGGACTGGTTGGTGGGTGCTGGTGCAGGACCAGGACCCAGCCTCCCCACACAGCCAGTCTGGGCTTCTGTTGGAGGGTGCAGTGCTCTCAGGAAGGTTGCACACCCCATCACCTGGGGACCTGAGAACTGAGAGGTCCTGAGAGGTGCGAGGAAGAGCAAAGCAGGCATAATGGGGGGCTCTTCTCATTCGTCTCTTTTCCAGGGGAAACGTCTCTATCCTTTTATTTCTACTGCCTCTAAAAGACCCACTCCCAATGAGCTGAAACTCTTAAGCACCACCCCCACTTCCACATTGCATGTATTTACTCATGGCTCTTCAAGCAATCTCCTCAGCTCCCTGCCCAAGGAGGAAGCACGTCCCAAGCTGGAAGTACTCAGCAGACGTTGCTGCTGCTGAGTGGGGGATGTGCCAGCAAGTGTAAGATTTTGATGTAGCCAAAGCCGTGGGAGATCTTGTCACGTCACTTGAGCCCCAATGATGGTTTCAGTAAGCAAGCTAAAGCCCTGGCACCCCTATGAGCTCAAAGTTCCTGCAGCAACTGAGCTGGATGAAGTTTCACAGCCTGTGCACACCAGCACTGGTGAAGGATTCACCTTGTCCCTCACCATCCTCCTGTCCTTGCCCCAAGCCCCTAATTCCCATAGCCACACTGCTTCCCCTGAGCCCAGCAAAAATATCTGTGTGCCCAGACAATGAATCAGATAGGAGAACTGATCCAGGACATATTCCAAGTGTGATATCGGGGTACCGCTGAGCTGATCCCAGCAGCTGCTATGTAGCTAGTCCTGGCTCTCCCCATCCAAGGCACACAGTCCCTCCTCCTCTGCTAGGCTAGCATGTCTCTAGGAGAAGGGGTCTAAACTAACAGAAAAACATTCCTCTTGTTCTCTTAGTAGTTACTTTGCTGCCAGATGAACTCTCTGAACCGGCACACCACAAGATCAGTAAAGCTTTCTGTGCTGGTGCAAAGGAGCAGTGAGATGGGAAGCTAGGAAAAAGCAAAATCTCTCCCTGCAGCAGCAGCTGGCCATGCAGTTCATCATCTCAGCAATAACTGCACCCTGCGCACAGCCACACATGCTCCTTACCCTTACTCTGGAGCATCCTCCTCCTCCTGGTTTATGCTACAGGGACCCAGTGGAAAGGATGGGTGCAGTGCAGGAGTGAGCAGGTGGTGATGGGAGAGAGGGATTGCTTTTCCCAAGGGCTCTCTTAGTTACACCAACAGATGTGTTTGTGAAACAATGGGCTCAGAAATCTTTCTGCTGCACTACTGAGTGCTTATGATGGAGAATTTTAGAATTTTTCTTTGGGTTTTTTTGTGTTTTTTTTGGTCTTGGAAAGTGTTAGATTGCTGAGTACTGGACTGGTTTTTATGATTTGAACCAATAAGCTTTGCTGGTTTATGCTTCTCTTTTTATAGGAGATATAGCTGATTTTTGGAGATCAAAATAACTGCTCTTTAAAGTAGTTCAGTTACAGTAACAAAGCTTAAAAATCTGCTACAAAAATTTCCAAATGGCCCAGTCCAATTTTTATTTATTTTTTCTTTCAAGTTGATCCCTCTCCCCATGGTGTTTTCATCTTTTCATCTTGATGAAGTCTAAGGAAAGCCTCACAGTTTCTTTTTCAGACATGAAAATCACTTCCTATGCATATCCAGTTCTGAAGCAACATTAGCAATAGCTGATGTCTCCTTCTACAGCGACCCTCTGTGCCAGGGAAGGCTATGCTGGAAGCAGCTGCCAGTGAAGGAGCATGAGCTATAGTTTGGATGCTCCAGAGCCTTTGCAATGTTGCCTACAACCTTCACCACACCTTGGAGAACACAAGTAATTTGGGAACTGAATCCCCAGACAATTTTTTTAACAGGAGCCACACTGCACCAGGACAATTATGAAAAGGAAAATCCATGAGTGGGAACTTAAAGAAATGTATTTATCCCTTGTTTCAAACAGATACGGTGCTGCAGGGAAGACCTGGTGTCCAGTGGGCACCTCCTAGCTGTAGCAAGATTTCTTCCTAGTTAGGTAGTTGGCAATACCTCATCTACTGCTGTAATAACATGACTCTTAAGTACGACTCCTGTTGTTTGGTGTGGAGTTCATTGAAGAAAATCCTTGCATAGTTATTATTGCACTCTCCATACATCTTAGACGTGGCTGAAAACTGCCTTTACAAGCATAGATCTCCTCACAAGACAGCAATGTTTACTATTCCTTGTACTTATGAGGATGGGGCTGTTTATACACAAGTGGATCACTGTCAAAAGTAGGTAGAGAATTATTTCCATACAGTTGGGGTAGAAACAAGAGGGATATTTTAAAGCATATTTGAAGTTTTTACTGCTTAAAATTCATTGGAAAATACTTAGGTAGTAGGACAGACCAGACAAAGAAAGAGGTATGTTTTTATCTCTGACATAAATTATTTCACAATTCTTTACATGGGCATTATCTTCAAGGCGATGGAGTGAAGGAAAATGTGCCTCTTTGTAGTAGCTGATGACTGGAAAGTGGAGGCCAATAACAGATTGAACATCTTGAACCACAAGAAAGTTGATGCTAACCCATGGGAAATTAATTTTCAGACTCAAAATGGTCTGCGCTGTTTGTTAACATCCTTCTTGCAAACTAAAGCACACCTTTTCTTGCCTCTTCACACAAAGTACTGACTAAGTCAAGATTAGGATTTGTGAGTGGGTAAAATTTCCTCATTTCATTCAGTCCTGTCCCTGAGTACAGTCAGTCAGAAACAATGCCTGCGAGTGTTTGGAAAACCCAAATTAAATTCTTTTATTCTTCTTGGTAATGCAAAGTATTGAAAAGGAAGGTGGAGCAGCAAGCTCTGCAAGATACAACATAAATATTTATTATGCAACAGGAAGAAAAATTCATTAAATAAGAAGACATATTCCTTCCTTCACCTACTCTAAGTATCTCCTCGTGGTTTAGCTCTTCATGAGCTAGACCTTCATCCATTTTCACTGTTTAGTGTTAACAAGTCAGTGGAAAGGAGGCTCTCCCCTTTGGTTGTAGCTGGATCCTGTGTCCTCACCAAGCTGCCACAGCTCTGTTTTCCCTGCCCTGCTGTCTCCGGTACAAGCAGTGCATAAAACAGCCATGGTCAAATGTCCACTAAGTTCTCTTCACTTAGGATAACCTGGCAACTGCTTAAAAGTAGGTCATACATATGGAAACAGCTGCCACAGCCACATTCATAGAAAACCAGGCCACAGGCATTCAGGATAGGATTCACTGGCCATCTCAGTTTGCCCAGGTCCCATAAGGTCATTTTATAAATAGTAGAGAGTGTGGGCATTGCATCTAACCTAGCTAGACAGCTGCATTAGAGTGAGATGTATCATCCTCTGTGGATTCCTACTCCTTTTTGCTAAAAAGACTTTGGTGTGAGTAGATGTTAGATGCCTAACTCAGTGCAGATGAATCCACAAGAGTTCATAGAAAGTCTTCTCCAAGTTCCCCCTCAGATCACAGAATACCTTTAATATCTGTTCTTAAGCTTTAAGGTTACAGAAAAAGACTGAAAATGTAGCTATACTGAGCCATGGACAAAAGTGGGAAAGCTCAAGAACATCAGAATTGTGTCTAGATTCCTAAAATAAAAGGGCATGTATTAAAAAGAAAACTGACAGAAGTTCTTAGAACATTCTCCGGGCTTCCATGCTGTGGTCAAAAATACTCTCCAGCAGTCCCTGCCAGTCTCATCTGGAGGAAAACTCTTTTTGGTGCCCATGTGTGGAACAGATTGACCTGTGATAAAACATGGCCCAGGAATTCAGCAAACAATAATCTGAAACCCTCTTGTATCAGCACATACCTCCTGATGTACATCCTCTCTGTCTGAAAGATCTAGACTGGACAATGCTGGTGCTCCGAGGAGAGGAGAGAAATGGGTCAGGCTGACAGTGTCTACAAGAGCTTCATGATGTGGCCCAACTCTTGTCAGGTGTCTGGAAACATGAAAGGTATTTTGTATTTCAACACATTTAGATGTATTTCAACAGTGGTATGGTCTTCCAGTCTTCATATTTCATAACAATTTGCTCTGGTTTAAAAAGAAACACAGCCCATCAGCAAGAGTAGTGCAGAAATCCTCATAGGTAAACTGAGGAAGTGTGGTCTGGATGACCAAGTTGTGAGGTGGGTCGAGAACTGGTTGAAGGGAAGAAGCCAGAGGGTTGTGGTCAATGGGGCTGAGTCTGGCTGGTTGCCTGTGTCTAGTGGGGTCCCTCAGGGGTCAGCAGCTTGGGCCGGTGCTGTTTAATATATTCATCAATGATCTGGATGAGGGATTAGAGAATGTTGTCAGCAAGTTTGCTGATGATACGAAGTTGGGGGGAGTCGTTGACACACCAGAAGGCTGTGCAGCCATTCAGAGAGACCTAGACAGGCTGGAGGGCTGGGCGGGGAGAAATCTTATGAAGTTTAATAAGGGCAAGTGTAGAGTTTTGCACTTGGGAAAAAATAACCCCATGTACCAATATAGGTTGGGGACTGCCCTGCTGGAGAGCAGTGCAGGGGAAAGGGACCTGGGGGTTCTAGTGGACAGAAGGATGACCATGAGCCAGCAATGTGCCCTCGTGGCCAAGAAGGCCAATGGCATCCTGGGGTGTATTAGAAGGGGAGTAGCAAGTAGGTCAAGAGAGGTCCTCCTGCCCCTCTACTCTGCCCTGGTGAGGCCGCATCTGGAATATTGTGTCCAGTTCTGGGCCCCTCAGTTCAAGAAGGACAGGGAGCTGCTTGAGAGAGTCCAGCGTAGAGCCACAAAGATGGTGAAGGGAGTGGAACATCTCCCTTACGAGGAAAGGCTGAAGGAGCTGGATCTCTTTAGCTTGGAGAAGAGGAGGCTGAGGGGTGACCTCATCAATGTTTATAAATATGTCAAGGGGGAATGTCAGGAGGATGGAGCCAGGCTCTTTTCAGCGGCGTCCACTGACAGGACAAGGGGCAATGGGTGGAAGCTGGAACACAGGAGGTTCCAGAAAAATATGAGGAAAAACTTTTTTACTGTAAGGGTGACCGAGCACTGGAACAGGCTGCCCAGGGAGGTTGTGGAATCTCCTTCTCTTGAGACATTCAAAACCCGCCTGGACGCGTTCCTGTGCACTCTAGTGTAGGTGATCCTGCTCCGGCAGGGGGGTTGGACTGGATGATCTTTAAGGTCCCTTCCAACCTTTAACATTCTGTGATTCTGTGATTCTGTGAAATCTAAGTCTGACCCATATTCAGCAAGATGACTGTGGACTTACTTCAAGTGACTGAAGTAAAGACATACTGGCCGTGCTCTGCACCATTCCTGACTTGGCTGGTTGTTTCTCTGAGGAAAGGGAGAGTGCTCTGCTCACTTTCCTGAGACCCTGCCACATGCAACAGATCAATTCATTGTGAGTAGCTGCACTTTGTAGCCTATGCATGCCTGCCAGGAGGATTAAGCCTAAATACAAGAGGGATATAGATTCCCTGACTCCTGTTGGTAGTGAACTGTTGCTATAAAGAAGGTCTCTCTTGTCTTTCTGAAAAGAGGATATTTTGCCTTTGAACTGCACCATCGGTGCCTGTATATATGCAAGACATTTACAGGTGATTTTCCCACATCTTTCCATCCTTCAGGTTTTAGGAGATGCAGGAGCCCGACCTACTGGCATGTCTTTCTTTGTCTGTCTCTTCCGCCACTTTAGTGACACAAGTAATTCACTGAGCTACAATCCCCATGCACTCGGCACGTCTTGCTTCACAAATTTATAGTCTACCGTGAGACATTTACCACCATGGGCCAGATATTTAATAGTGCTCAGTAGTGACAGTAAGTCCTAAAAAACTACTCCATACTGGATTACAAGTTTGTCTTGGCAAGTAGAGCACTGTTTTACTGCTCATGACAAAGGATTCCCTAATGCAGGGGACCTGCTTATGGTAGGTTCCCAATTCTTCCTTCTGCTTAAATTTCTTATACATCCTATGAAGCTTGTGGTGTTAAAGGAATTATCATATAAGGAAATATTTTTACTTTGTTTTGCTTTAATGGGGAGTGTCTCAGACTCAGCTAACACGGTTTTTGAAAATGTTATTGCCACAGCAAGACACTTGGAGATATAGGGATTTCTTCATTTCCTTCCCCTCACACCCACTTCCTCACCGTTTGTAATTTCTCTAGCAGATGAGCTGAAAATCAAAATCTTACTGCTGGAGGGAATATACTGTACATCTGTTTCCAAGTTCAGAAATTATTGAGATCATATTGTTTGCAGATCTACAAAGCCATTCCCTTGTTCTAACAAAGACTAATGCCAGTTCTGTCTTGTTCCTGCTGTACGTAGTTATATTATTGCTGTTTATTTTTCCCTTATTACTTTTGAAAATTATTGCACTTCATCTTGATCATCAAATTGGTACGACACACAACACCATGTAGTTGCTTAATTATGCATGTGAGTGTTCAGTTTGTCAAAACTATACCTTTCATGTGCAAGTCTGTAGTAAGGCAATGACTCGTGTGTAGTCATCTTGTGAGACACATCCCTGCGTGACTTTTCAGCAACCTGCACCGTAGTGTCACAACATTCACATCATAGAGTGCAACAGCATGTCATCATGAAATGCAACAAAAAAAAATGGGGAAATACTGCTATTACATTGAGGTTTTTGCCTTCTGTAAAATTTGTAGCAGTCACATTTCCCCAACAAAACACCGAACAGGACTCATCCTCTCAAAACATTGAGGTGCTGGAACAGGTCCAGAGAAGGACAACAAAGCTGGTGAATGGTCCAAAGAACATGTCTTATGAAGAGCTTCTGAGGGAGCTGGGATTGTTTAGTCTGGAGAAGAGGAGGCTGAGAGATGTCATTGCTCTCGGCAACTACTTGAGATTTTAGTGGGAGCTGGTCTCTTCTCCCAAGTTACTAATGATAGGACAAGAGGAAATGGCCTCAGGTTGCACCAGGGGAGGTGTAGATTATATATTAGGAAAAAATTCTTTACTGAAAGAGTGGCTAGGCATTGGAACAGGCTGCCCAGGGAAGCGGTGGAGTTGCCATCCTGGTGGAAGTGTTCAAAATACGTGTAGATGTGGCACTTCGGCACATGGTTTAGTGGTCATGGTAGTGTTGGCTAGATGGTTGTAAGAGATGATCTTAGAGGTCTTTTCCAAATTCTGTGATTCTATGATTCTGTGATTGATTCTATGACAAACCAGCTTCCATTGTGGGGACCAGAACTGAGGAAAGAGCCCTTGGGTGCACTTCCAAG
Organism: Trogon surrucura; assembly: GCA_020746105.1. Taxonomy (NCBI): domain Eukaryota; kingdom Metazoa; phylum Chordata; class Aves; order Trogoniformes; family Trogonidae; genus Trogon; species Trogon surrucura. The sequence continues at coordinate 47,413,287 of CM036617.1, forward strand.
CACTACACAGCCACTGTCATTTGTCTGCAGCTTTGTTGCCTTCAGTGTCACACCAATGTCAAGGCACTGGGATGGAGGGGACATTTTCCCCTTCATCAAGTTCAAGAGGAATTAATTCTCCAGTGCAGTGACTCAGCAATGAATCCAGAGCAAAGTGGACTAGCCTCCATACCAAAAATTACTCTAGATGATACTTCTGGTGTATGCAGGACACAGCTAATGATTGAATACACTTTTTACTCCAAAAGTTAGCTCTAAGGATACAGCAGGACAGTGCATGTAGCTAATATTGACAGAGACCGTGCTGTAGGTACTGTGAGGAGAGATTGAGTCATTCTGTCCAATTGCTCTCCACATCTTTCAACATTATCTGATCAAAATATAAAGAAACACCTACATGATTTCAGTGTTTTTTATTATCCTATAGCTTTTGTAGAGAATTACTTGTCAGCTAGCATTACCTCCTTTGATTTCTGTATTAGATGAGTCTATTCCCTCGGACCAGGAAAGTTATTCTTCTCAAACTATGCTTCTGCAAAGCTAAAGTATTTGCTTCTTTGGCTCATTAACTCGTCCTTGCCATTGAGAAAGGACATTACCATTTATGACTTAAATGTCCACTTTGGCTGATGAAGAATGCCAAAGAGATTAGCATGGCTTCATCTCCATTTTGTCCACACTTCATATTAAATTTTCTATCATATCATGAATTATGTAAAATGCTTAAATCACTGCAGAACTGTTTTGCCTGTGAGTGATAACATATAACACTGCAAATGGCAGTGCAAGAATGGAAGAAAGAAGAGCTAGAATATGGAGAAGATAGGCAAGATAATGGCATAGTGATGAGCAAAGCAGTAGGACGAGAGGCTGTAGACCAATTTGGAAAATAAGTTACAGCGAGGTAAAAAATCATGGTGAATATGTCATTTTCCTACAGACAAGTGTCTGAGAATCAGTTTAAGGACATTTCCCAAAACATAAGTTTGCTTTAGTGAATTATGGTGCAAAATAGTCAGTTCTCCCACAACTGTTATCTGCATTTCCATGTGCAATGACAAGTAGTACATTAACACAAGAAAGAAGCTCCACATATGAGGTGAGTTCCAATGTTCAGCAGATCTTAGTTGTGAACCTCCCTTTTTGCTCAAAGCTGGGCCCCTTTCCATCCTGACAAGTTTTATTGGGATCGTGCTTGCCAAGGACTCACATTTTACCTTTAAAAGCCCTTAATTTTATATGCTACCCAGAACTTGTTGCTTATAGACACAAAATATTTTTTTAAGTTATTTAGAATAGTTGTGTATTAATTCGTCTTTTGATAGAATTTCTTCAGTAAGGACATTACATTTAATAACCTAAATTTTGTTCAGTTATGTCAATATACATAAGTCACTCTTTCAAAACATGTAATTTCCCGCTTGTAACATTCAGTTGAACCTGGTTGTAGTTACTTTGGGATTTGAATTGTTTAATAACTAAGTATCCTTAGTTTTAGGAAATCAGCATATTAGATTATCTCCCTTTTTCTTGGCCTTTGTAGACAACCCTTTTCTATTAAACACAGAAAATAGGGATTCAATATTAACCTTATTACTTAGACCATGAAAGCAGATTTGAAACGTGATTGTTGCTTCCTTGTATTCCTGCAAACAAGAAAATCTGTCCAATTGCTAGAATGGATTTGTACTGATTCATAATGGACTAATCATTCACACAACCCTACCAATTAACAATATTACACCAGGGCTTAATTTGTCTTATGGTTTTTAGGACATGTTGCACTTACCAAGAGTATATGTGGGTACCTATTAATGTAACCTGACAAGTACATGCCAAAGTCTTTCAGTGAAAATCCACCAGTACCCATAATCACCTCTGCAGAAAATAATCATAAAAAATATACTCTGGCCAGTTGCTGCCTCCAGTATTTTACATATTAGCTGCACTAGTGCTTTATATCATAAAGTGTCTTTGGACATAAAATATTGCCATTTGCAAATACTTCTATTCATCAAAGTGTTTCTACAAGGCTGCACCCTTTAAAGCCCTGATCCTGCAAATGCTTGCCTTCGATGACACTTGAACAGGGCTATTACTCACGTTTCTAAGGTTAAGCATATTCATGTCCACTGAATCACTCCTTAGCTCCTAAGCATCTTGAAGCAGGACCATTGCCTAGAGAAGAGTATACCTCTGGGAATAAATTGTCATTGATGTGCTTCCATGCACAGTGTATAAAGAATCAATGATGTATGTATTTCTTTCCTTTTAATGAATATAAATCTATCCCGTGTCCTCAGTGAGACTAGTTTATCATCAGTACATCACAGCTAATGAGTCACAAGTCAGCCGAGGCCAGTCCTGCCCCCTCAGATCTCACCTCTCTGTCTCATGCTGTCTTCTACCCTCAGAAAATACAGCTTTCAACAGCACCTCGTCAGGACTTAATTAGCGGAGGATATGATTACAAGTTCAAATCTATATGTTTTATATATTTCAGGTAAATTCCATCTTGTTTTTGCAGTCATACTGGGATGGATCTCAAAAATAGAGGTATGAATTAAACTAAGGTGACAGCGAATGATGCAATGAACACAGGGCTTGAAAGAAACGGAGCTATGTAAAACATTGGTCACATATCATTATTAAATACCATTGCAGAAGAGCATACCTAGAGTTCATTCTTGCTAATTCAGCAAAACAGAACAATAACTGCCATTTATTGCTCTTCACATGGATGTTTACCATTTCTGACCAACAGCAAACCAGGAGACGGTTGAGACTGAAGCACGTGAGCAGCAGAGCAAGAAATGCACAGGTTCAGGCAAAGACAATGTTTTCAGTCCTACAAGGAATACTCAAATCTACCAAATTACACTGTTGAAATCAGCAGCTAGGGTATCAAAAATAAAGTTGTAGAACTGGGTTCTTTGTTTAAGAGAGAAAAAGCCACACATCATCACCCCCAGTGTGGCACTACAGACACACTGTCCTGCAATGCCAATTTTATTGCTGATAGCAGCTCTGCATTTGCCTCATGGCTGGAGAGAAGAACCAGGGGCTTCGAAGCACAACCCAGCCAAGTTTTGTGTGCACACACACACAGAGAAATGTCAAAAGTATTCCTCAGAAATAATCCTCTGAGCTCTTAGGCACAGCTAAATGGGGCAAGGCTCAGTGCTGTGAGAGTCACCCTGTCAGGAAGAAGGAAGGGAAGCCCCAAAACCCCTTTGGCCCCTCTGCTGCTGGAAACATTCCCTGCTGCTGCTCACCCCACCCACGGGCATCCTCCACTTCATCCTTCAGCCCAGACAGTCTGCCCTGTCAACCCCACCACTCCTGGTGCCCTCCCATCAGCAGATATCCATGGCAACCAGTCTCCAGCCCCAGGAGGAGGCAGCCCAGCCAGATTGAAAGTCTCCCTTCTGCTCCTGCCTCCGTCGTGCATGGCAAATGGGCAGGCAAACGGTTTCCCCAGCTTCCTCAGATTAGAATGTGCATTTCTGCCTTCTTTTGTTCCCCTCTTTCGAGCTGCCACGGGCATGCTCAGCATGGACACCCTCGCGCCGCTGATGTTGCTCACTTAACAAGGATAGTGTCCGCTGGCGGTCCCCTCGCACCCTACCGAAATTAGCACTCGGTAGGCGAGCCTCGCAAATTAACTGACAAACACAGAGCCTCTGGCCACACCAAGGCTTTTGTTGCACTGCCCTCGGAAACCAGGCAGCCACCTAATAAATAGATTCTTATAACACAATTACATCAGGGGATCAAATAGCCGTAATCACTGTAAAGCGGTTGTTGATGCTGCAGACCTTTAGGTGGGATAACAGATTGCACTTCGCCTCCTCCCTTCTTGCCAGTAGAGCTCCAGCAGCTGCTTTGCACACTGTGGCCCAGTGGCACGGCAGCTGAGCCCTCGGTAGATTTCCAGCAAACCTGTCGGCTGTGAACCGTTAGGGTCCACAGGCAGCAAGAACACACACATACAAGCCTTCACATCCACTTCTGTTAATTTGCAGTATCGGCAGCCCCAGACCAAGCCAGTCTGCCAAAGTATTTTGAACTCTGTTCAGGAAGCGTTTCCATTCTCATTTGTGAGCTCATATTTTTGGATATCCAGCTAAACCTGAGTCACAGTCTGGCTTTGTGTTCCTTGAATAAAATACTTTTCTTTTTTTTTTTTTCACTCCGTGGCACTCCTTGGCAGATCCTTGGAAGGAAGAAGAACATCAGAGTTTGATGGGAACATGGCACCAGCATGTGGTCCTGCCTCGCTAAGGCTGCAGCAGTTCAGAGGCTGATGCTAAATCTCTGTGCTGCATTCGAGTTGTCTCTGACTGTTGTACTAACCTAAATGGAGGGTGCTGAGAGACAGGCATCTTACCTTAGTTTTTCCACAGAGAGACTAGTACCTGGATTTAATACCTCTGGATTTACATTCCCCAAAATCCCCCTTTCCTTTCACCATTGCACACAAAACCCTGTACAGCTCCGCAATTTTACAAAGGTCTTGCAGGATTAGTCACTGAATACACAGTCCATCAAAATGCCTTAGAATAAACCTATGAAACTTCTGTGGTAATTTAAATTTTAAGAAAAAAAAAACAAACAAACCCAACATTCATAACTATTCTAAATATTAGAAGTTGGGGGGTTTGCCCCCAAATATGTGTAAAGTTAAGAACATCTGCCATCCAAAGAACCTCTTTACACCCCAGTTTTAAAGTCCAATTTCTGATGATTGTTGTGGGTGAGCTCCTGTTAGCCGTGGGTTGCGGATGTGCTTTAGGTGACTGATTAACATAACTGGTTACAAAGGCACTGACATCTTTCTCAGCTGCACCATGAAAATAGCAGCCTATAGCAACAGCAGAAACCTGTGTTTTCCCCAGAGAGATGCAGTGGGTGGGCCACATATGTAGCCTATTAATACAGAGAGATAATATATACAGGCTTTCTGCATCATCCTTCTAAAAAAAAGGTTATTAACTGTCTTACATCTAAGGGGAGAGATTGGCCAGACCTGTCATATGTTTCTGTCAGATTTTTCATACCAGCACTGCAAATTGGGGCTTTGGGGAGTTTGCAAAAAAATAAAGTTGGTACGGAGATGGGAGGAGAAATATGTTGAATGCCCTGTTTGCATAGGGTTTAACAGGAATGGGAAATTCAAAGTGAAATTCATCCCTGTTGCAGAGGGCTGGCTTGAGTCCCGTGAAACACCCCATTAAACCCCAGTGACTCCATAGCTGAGGTAGATCCCTTGCACAGAAAAAACACCCCATTTAGAAAAGATCTTGGATGTCCATGGCATTTCCAACTGACTCCAAAAAGATACAATGCAGTGTCAGCAAACACTAATACCATCCTCAACTACATAAGATATATCTCTCACTAGAACTTGAAAAGAGAGAGAGAGAGATATCATAGCAATTTTCTCCTACCCAGGAACAGCTATTGGTCAGGAACACCAAAAGCTATAGAAGTGATGAATTTCTGCACTAGAAGTCCAGTTACAAGAATCCTTCACTTTTGTGTGATTAATTCACTATATGTTCCTATGCTCACAAAAACATTATCATCAGGCCTTATTCTTCCCTGTTGGTTATTTCTCTATGATATCATACGTGCCATATCTTGTCATAAGTCTGAGCAGCTCAAAGGCTGCCCCAATGTACAATTCCTGCATGAAGAAAAGGAGGGAAAAGGACCTTGGCCAAGGTCCTGCCACACCTTCCCCAGCCCCTTCTCACACTAGAGTGAGGCATGTGGTGCCTGAGTCAAAAGAAGGTTTCTACTGAAACAAAAAGCCTTACAATATTTTAGTCTACCCCTTATTTAGCCTGATTACTCTACTTCAGCTCTGTTTTGACTCCCAACTGCTTGCACTGGTTCACTGCTTCCTCCTACCTGCACTTGTCTTAGCTCCAGGGCTCTGGAGCATGAGGTTCAACACTTCTGAGTGCATCGATTGCCCTGATGAAGCCATAGTAACTGCCTAGAGATGACTTCTGAAAAGGAGGAATGCAGAACAGATGAAATGATCAATTCTGGTATAAGTAGGATTCACGTCATGAGTTGCCTGAAATCTGACAAGTCTTAAAAAAGAGCATGAGTGTTTTGAGAAACTGGATGAAACCCCAGAGTAAATAGTACAAGTCATTAACTGTACACACTTAGAAGTTCAAAGTCCAGAACTAACACAGGAGAGTTTATTTCCAGCCTAATCCAAGCAACACTTTCTCTTTTGTTTAGATGGTTTAGGGCAGTTGGAGGCAAAAACTTGTCCTTTTATTCATCTATAAAGTACCATGTACGTCTATTGCTCCACGTATACAGCATACTACTAATGTTTACAATAGCAGCAATGGGAAGCTCTTGTGAAAGTTTGGTTTTGGGAGGCTTCAAGACCCATCCTTAACCGTTTAAAAAAAAAAAAAGCCCAAACACCTCTGAGCAAACTACAAATATGCACTAAAAGAGCTTCCAGGATTTGAATATTTCTCAAAGTTTTACTGTGCATCACTAGAAGGCTTTGCTCACTAAGAGAAAGACAATAAAGCTTGTTTACTTGACTAGAAATTTGACTTTAACAACAATTTTCATCCTATTGTTTTTGAAGATATTAAAGTTTTGTTAAAAAAGAGCTTTCCCTACCCATGACCTGGCTCCTTCTCCTTGATTCCTCAGTGAAGTCACCATAATCCTGTTTTATGATGCCACAGTCTGCTGTCATGAAAATAATTGCCGTGTCATAAATTCAGGATTATAACTTTACTGTGAAATGAAGAAAGAGAAAATAGGCTGTGAAGTTAAAAAAACCTGGTGAAGCAAACAAATGCCTTTGCAAGCAGCCACAAAGGATTGAGGGAAAAAGAAGACAAATCATCTGAAAAGTAAACAGATGTAGGTAATGACACAAGTCAAAATTTCCCCCAGTGTGAAAACTCTCCTACACAAGACAAATCAGAGCATTTAGGTCACAGAACAGTCACCCCTGCATGAAGGGCAGAACATATGGAATTTTTTGCTGTTAATTAGGGTGTGCCTATGGCAAGGCCACTGCAGTTGGATTTGCTTCAATTTAGAAATGCTCAGCTCAGCATAATAGTCGTGTTGGAATTCAGGGGGAAAAAAGTGGTTTTTTCTATCTTTTTTTTCTCCCCCACATGCTGGAACAGACAATGTAAAAATCAGGAGGAATAACAATACAAGGAATGGGAAAGTCCCTGAGAGTCTCTGGGCTGGGCAAGTGATGCTCCAGGTGAGAGATCCAGGTTTGAGATGCCAGCTAGGACACATGCCTTTCCATTCCGCTTACAGGCACTTTTTGCTCTTCAAAAAATGAGGATAGCAATGTTTAGTGACCTATCTAAAGTTCACTGGGTTTGAATGAAGGGGATCTGGACTCTGTTCTTGTCACTTCCATCCCTGGCTGAGTGATGCTGGTCCAGTTCCTTTGCTATACCCCAGTTTCCTCAGCTTAAACAGGGCTAACAATACTGACCTTCTCTATAAAGAGCTTCCCAGTCTACAAAAATCTGGATGTTATTACAACGATTGGCAAACACATCATGAGGGTGGGATTAATTTGTTCAGAGTCAGATGTTTAAAATATTTTTAACTCTTTCATACTAACTCTAAGATCATTCTTACAGTCAGTTTAGAAGTTAACATTCTCCTTTGTGGTTGTACACAATATTTGTGGGACTCGATCCAATTGCCAAACATAAATGCAGACCTCAACATGAACTACATTTAGAATCACCTTTTTAAGGAAGTGTTGAATGCTCAGGAATTGGTATTTCAACCTATGAAGTGAAACATTCTGGTCTCTCAAGGAAATACGTAATGAAAGCAGTTTGTCCAGGCTTATTTTCTCTATACCAATGACTTGGTAATGAAGAGAAGTCTTAACTTATGATTCCTAAACAAAGCAAAGCCATCCAGATAGCTGCTAACGTGATTCCTGTTCCTCCAATGAGTTGATTATGTCACTTTGCTCATCTTCTCTGAGTCAAACCAGCAAAAAGTCAAATTTGGAACTAATAATGAGATGGAGTTCTATGGATTCTGGATAACATGTATGGTAAACTAATGTCACATCCACACCGAGCCTTATGCGAGTATGGACATGTGTTTCAGACAACTACCCTTGTCACACCATCCATGATGTATCTTATGGACCTTACAGGGCGGGACAAGATGATGTTGGGGAAAGTTTAATAAAGTCACTCAATACTCATAATGAACTTGAAAGGGGCTTTTAAAAAAAAGCCTTTTAAATTGTACTCTCGCCTGGGCAGGAATGGGTCCAAATTAACATTTTGAATGAGATAATTTGCTGTAGATCCGAGCAGGTAATAAATCACACTTTATCTAGACCTTTCCGGAGCAAGAGAGGGTGAATGAAACTGCAGCATTTGAATGCACAAAGACACAGCTATACCAGCCATGCCGCTGCAGAATAAAGAGGATGGGATTTTAGAGAGTCTCCACTACAAGTAGATGCCCCTTTTAAAAGCAAGATTTACTTTTTAAAAAAGAAGCACAAAACCCTCACAGCTTTCGTTTCTGCAGTAGAACCTGAGAAATGGACCAAGCAAGACTAGTCAGTTATGTTCAAGGCACCATTCTTATGGTCCGTTTCCCTTTGACATTTTCTGTTATAACAGCACATACTTGCTAGTTCGTTTGACAGCTTGTGCTGCCCTATATGTAGACCACCTTATTATATCAGGTTCACTGAGGTTCAAGAGCAACTCAGATGTGAAAGAGAGCTCTCCTGTAGTTTCACAGTAGTGTTGTAAATGCTGCACAAAGATACCTGCAATTTCCTGAAGGACCACTGTGGGACACCAAGATTTTCCATCGGTGCTTCAGGGATTGGGAACTTGTAAGGATTTTGGGTGGGTTTTGTTGTGGTTTGTTCTGTGTTGCTGGGTTTTTTTGTCTGCAATGATTTAACAATGGAAATGAGAGCTCCCAAATATAGCCTGTACTGATGAGAAGAGATATATTTATCTCCCCTTGTGCTTATCTAAGACCACACAAATACAAAGAGTAGAGGTTATTAAAAGTGATGTCCCAGCTGTATTAGCTTTTCTATACTGCAGCTGAATACACGGAGTTGAATTTTTTTACTAGATTTACGTTACTGAACACAGAAACTCAGACAAAGATTCCTTCACTGAACTGGGGTAAGAGCTTGGTCTCAGGCAAAAGACATTTTTGGCTTTTATTCAATTAAGAACTTGAAAACAGAATCTTGGAAAATACAGAGCAGTAACAAGACATTTTCAACTGTATATGTCTTTGCAGTCTAATGTATTAGAAGCTTGTGAAATTATTCATGGTCATTTTCTCTGAGATAAGTCATTGGAGAAACAATCTTCTTTCAGTTACTCTCTCCTAGGCTTGAGACAGTCTCTGATGTTGACTAGCTTACCCACATGGCTAGAAAAATCAAATACTAGTAATGAATAGAAGACGGAAGTCAGATGCTTTATCCAGGTAATCATATTTTTTTTTCTGGCTTATTTGAAATACATAGGGTAATACCTGAAAAATTCCTGAAATATACAAAAACACCTCAATAACTGCAAGATTCAATTTTGTTGTCATGTCTGACCAGACTCTATACAGTGAGACATCCTATTTCTTATTTATGCTCATTGCTACCATTACACAGCACTTAAAAAAAAAAAAAAAAAAAAAAAAAGGCAGCCTACAGAAATTTAATGAAGGTGATTCATTTTCGACTGTTTTCACATCTGTTTTACCACATGGTAGGTGAAATAGAAGTCTCTCCAGAGCTGTTTCTGTTGCAATCACAGTTGTTATGTTACTAGCAACTGGTTTCATATTTTCTACTACTTTCCCTTCAGAGTAGGTCAGGTTTGAAGCAGTAGTTAGGATTCTGTTACACTGAAAGCCATGTCCAAGAAATAAAAAGAAGAACATGGTTTATTTGGAAACAATACGTTTATGTGTTCAGTTAAGGAGTTCACAACACTCTATAGATTCAACTGAGCTTCACGTTGCTTAAGTGCAAAGTCTTTGCCTTTCCTAATGGCATTTCATTACAAGTCTAGACAGGATCAATTAAGTGACTTATGCCAGAATGAAGATGGCTTATTAAATAAAACATTATTTGATTTAATCATGTTTCAGAACTGACTTCTCCATTGATGATCTGGAAAATCCAGCCAACATAAACACCTGCATCCTGAGGCCAGTGTGAACAGTAGCTGTATTAGCCCTTAAACTGTGCTTCTTGAACAGTTTTGCATGTAGAGAAAAACTTTATTTATAAAACTTCAGCTAGTTTTGTACTCAGACTTCTCAAGACCATTCCTGGGGATTTGGTGGCAAGAATCTCCAACTCAAGTCAATCAGCAAATTTGTGAAGCAATACAGATGAGTTATCTGAAAATGCAAGTGTCCCCTATCTGTTGCTGTCACTATCTGCACTTAATGTGAGAGACAGACATTACAAAAAGTGCCAATAAGTTACTGAAACAGTTCATCCTGCTCAGAAATAGACAGCTACAGTAAAGGGATGCTTCTACACGTACTTACCATTGGGTTGGATTTAAACCAAAAGGTCCTCCCACAGCCACACAGGCATAGAATTATAGAATCACAGAATGTCTTAGGTTGGCAAGGACCTTAGAGCTCATCTAATCCAACCTCCCTGCCATGGGTTGGTTGCTCAAGGCCTCATCCAACCTGGCCTTGAACATCTCCAGGGAGGGGGCATCCACAACTTCTCTGGACAATTTATTCCAGAGTCTTGCCACCCTTGTACTGAAGAATTTCTTCCTAAAATCCAATCTAAATCTGTTCTCCTTCAATTTAAATCCATTTCCCCTTGTCCTATTGTGGACACTCTTTTAAAAGGTCCCTCTCCAGCCTTTCTGTAGGTTCCCTTCAGGTATTGGAAGGCAGTTATAAGGTCCCCCTGGAGTCTTCTCCAGGGTGAACAATCCCAGCTCCCTCAGCCTATCTTCATAGCAGACGTGCTCCAGGCCCTGGATCATCTTTGTGGTCCTCCCTTGAGCTCGTTCCAACAGATCCATCGTTCTTCAGAAGTGGAGGTTTCTTTAATAAAATATACCATAGCTTGAAACAGAGGGTCTAGATAGTAGGTGTGATCCACAAACGATAGCTTTGATCATAGTTTTACCTTTCTTGAAGCAGACCAAAGCAACCCTCTGCAGACTTCTCCCCCACGATCTGCCATTTGGAACAATTTGCCATCCTCACTCCACAGGCTGCCCAAAAGCTTGGTCTCTATCCCAGGCACACAGATACTCACCCCTGAGCTGTGGAAGCATCTGTAAATTGCTTGGATACGGAGAGCAGGTGGCAAATCCCTGATCTGTGCCAGGGCCGAGGGAACTTTTTTGTGAAGGTGTTTTAGACCTTACCTGCATTCACAGAGACAGAAACAGCTTACAAGACTTAATCAAACCTGCTGTGTAGAATCCAGAGAAGCAAAATGCATAGTTTGGAGCCATGACAGAGATCTCGATACAGTGACCAGAATAGGAAAATATGAAAGCATCTGTGTGGTGGAGGATGAAAATCGCTGCAGGCAGCTGCCCATCACATAGTACAGGATTATGCAGTGCGTTGGGCAGTGCTCACGGGGGCACACAGGGTTATTTTGTCCTCACTCTGTCTTCTAGACAGTCCATGATAGGCAGCTGCTTCCCTTTTACCAGTTCTCCTCAGTACACCTGGAAGAGTCGAGGATGATGTCCTAGCGTATAAAATTTACTTTTCTGAGACAAAAAAAAAATCTTATTAAAAATGTCATTCTCCCTACCCAGGTACAGAGTGCACATCTGAAAGGCAAACCACAGAAGCCTTGCCAAGTTCCCTTGCCTGTGGCAGAAAAGATCCTGTCTGCACCAAAGCAGGAGCCAGTGCTGGTAATCTCCAGCTGATGGGTCAAAACAGAAGGACATGCTTGCACACTGGTTGGCTTAGCTTTACCAGCGTAATTTATATAATTTAGCTAATTCCTGAGCGACAACAACAATATTCATTGCTCCTTGAAAGACTTAACTCGATCGGAGTAGTAATTTTCCCCATGAAATACGCAAGTAATTGAAGGAGCAGAGATCTTTGCGAATAGACACGAATAGTCAGTTTTTACATACTGGGTATGTTTTAGATTCGCTGTGGTGATGGAGCTTCAAAGGATAGTTAATATGTTAGATGTGATTCAGATTATACATTCACATGTGCTAATGTCACAAAGGACCACGGTCCCCGTGCAAGGAGGTGGAGTTGGTACCATAGTCACCCCTTCTTCTCCTTTCACTTCTACCAGCTCATATATTCTAAGCATGCACAAACACATATTCTTCTAAGACAACGAGCCTCAAAGGCAAGGGGGTAAATATACATGTTTTCCTAGGTCTAGGCATCTCAAAGGATTATACAGCATCAAAGATCTACCCACCAGGGGATTCACATGAGAAGATAGACAGATTATGATGTGAGAAAGAAATAAAATTTTAAAAAAAAATTTAAGGGAGTTCACGTGACTAAGAAAAAAAGAAGGCATTCAAAAATGTAAAAATCCTCCAGCTTGATGTTTTTCAGGATCCTAACCAGCAACTGCTGAAGCTGTGAGAATACAAAGATCACTGAGCTGGAATACTGGTAGTAGTTCTTCCACAAGAGAATAAAAGATCACGATGACGTCTTCCTTCCAAGATATAGTTCCCTAATTTTCTTCCTGGTACCAGGAATGAATTCACTAAGAAAGCCAGGCCCTTGTGGAAGGCGTGAAATCTTCTGCTTAATATTTACATCTTTACTGAGCAGTAATACGGAAAACAGGTTTGGGGAATGTAGAAGCTGGCAGCTTGGGGAATACTCTGGCCTGGGCTCAGCCTCTGCAGAGGCAGACAGCCACCTACTGCCAAAAAATGAAACAGAAAGCAGCCGCACAGGCTTCCTGAGAGCTGCATTAGAGAAAACTATGCCTCACACGGAACAGCTTTGCTTGGAACACCAGGCAATCCATACTAGCCAGCATCAGGACAAACCTGTCTCAGGAAACATAATATTTTTTTTCTCCCACTGACATGTGCGTGCTGCATCTAGGAGAAAGAAAATAAAATAAAAATCAGAAGCAGATGACGGAATGGAAGCCTCTTCCGTTCAGATATGCCGCAGGTTTTCGGCTTCCATCTGTGGAAAATCCCTTCTCCCTCTCCCTCCACCCCCCTTCCAACACGCACAGCCGAATTCGCAATGAATCCCCACAGACCGAAACGCGCTGAGCTCTGACAAGCAAGGGCACTGAAAGGAGGCCAGCAGTGCAAATTGGAGCAATGGGAGCACACCGCAGGCAGCCGAATATCAGATTATCCAGGCACCACAGCCTACAGCTTCCACCTGGAAGGAGGAAGAAACAAAAGCCTCCCTTTGTGTCCCGGGGTTTTGCAGGAATTAGGCACAGCTCCCCTTTGTGGCAAACCCAGACTCTCCACCGGGTACAGGGGGCAGCCAGTCAACTCTCCAGGCTGTCCTCAGGGAATGGCCTATTTTAAGACTGCTTGCAAACATCTCTCAGCGTATGTGCTGTATTTTCACGGAAGAATAATTTAATCTTCATTGCCATCATTAATTTTTGACAGAGAGCACCATACGACATCCTGTTTACAGCCCACTAAATCTCCATTATGAAGCCATGCTTACAGAAAGAAGAACAATCTGAAGAGCCATGTTAACTTTTATGATTACATTCCAGGCCTGAAATACAGAAAGATGATTAAAGTTACCAAAAAAAAAAAAAAAAAAGTCAAAAAAAACCCAGCAAAGAAAGCCCAAAACGTTAACATTTTGCTATGCTGTTTTCAGACCCCAGAGCAAGAAAACCTTGTTTAAATAATCTATAGTAATACAGCACATATCTTTAAACATGTATGTGTAACATTGGCATTCATCCTTATTGCAATATTTACCTTGTTGTCTCCAGCTGTGTTGAACAGCAAAGGTAAGCGCTGTGATTCAGAGCCAACAGAAATTCTGTGACAGAAACAGAGATGTAACTCTGGTGAGTGGGGTTTTGCTAATACATCTTCTCCTGCCCATATATATCTTTTAATTTAGAAACGTAAGGAAGATTTTGGTGAGAATTGTTAATTTCCTCTGGGGTAAAGACACTCAGAAGCAAACCCTATCATCAGCAAGGAGAGCTGAGGAGAGCCAAGAGCTCCAAAAAGCTTTCAACATGGAGGCATCATGCACAGCCAAGATTACAGAATCACGGAACCACAGCATTGTTGAGGCTGGAAAAGACCTCCGAGATCAAGTCCAGCCTATGACCCAACACCATCACATCGGCCAGACCACGGCACTAAATGCCACATCCAGCCTCTCTTTAAACACCTCCAGGGACGGTGACTCCACCACTTCCCTGGGCAGTGCATCCCAGTGCCTGAGCACCCTCTCCGTGAGGAAGGGCTTCCTGAGATCCAACCTAAACCTGCCCTGAGACAGTTTCAGGCCGTGTCCTCTTGTCCTGACACTAGTTGCCTTCGGGAAGAGCCCGACCCCCACCTACACCCTCCCTTCAGGCAGTTGTAGAAAGTGAGAAGGTCCCCCCTGAGTCTCCTTTCCTCCAGGCTAAACACCCCCAGCTCTCTCAGCCTCTCCTCACAGGACTTTCGCTCTAATCCCTTCCCCAGCCTCGTTGCTCTCCTCTGGACCCGCTCCAGCCCCTCAATGTCTTTCTTGCAGTGAGGGGCCCAGACCTGCACACAGGGCTCGAAGTGAGGCCTCACCAGTGCTGAGCACAGGGGCAAGAATTACATTCCTACTCCTGCTGGCCGCACTATGACAGGCACTTGTAAAACCATCACCAAATTTGACCCACTGGCAACCTTATGTATGCAAAACCTACATCAAGGTAACCACTGCTGAGCAATTACAGTAGATCAGATCTCTGTTGCTGTCACCTGCTGCTGACATGTGACAAGAGCTCGTAGGATTTTCATCACTATTTCCCAGTGCAGCCAAAATTGCCAGCATCAGTCTTGTCTGGGTTTGGACCTTCATGTCTTCAGCAAGACTCAACACAACAAAGACCTGTAATGCTAGTGCTGGGCTGGCTGCAACCCGGCCCTATGCATCCAGCCATTTAGTGGTAGTCCCTTGGATATTCATGATCCTCCATGTTCAGGGTCTGCTCTGAAGAAGAGGAGATCCCTGGTCTAACCACTACCACATGCTTGCAGGTCAAAGAAAAGTGAGTTATAGGTAGACACCTTGCTCTTTGGGGTACTATGTGAGACAGGAGGTGTTCACCAGCCATGACACAGCGTGCAACGATGGCACCATTTCAACAAAAGGGAAATCTCATCATACAGGTCTAGGCTTACCCAGCTAAATTAAGTGCACCCAATCAATTTAACACTTCCTCAAAAGTCAGTGAAACAAGAGAAGTCCCTCCAGAGAGTAATTCTGGTCTTAAACTAAATTACTTGAAAATTAGCATAAAGTCTGGATTATCCTCTGGAGGTCTCTCACTCCTCCCTTCCTGTGGTGAGTGTACAGAAGTGCTCAAATAAATGCCTCATGCTGTGGGCCAAATCTGGGCAATGATTGTCCTCTAGTCCATCAGATTTCTTTAGCTTTTTGAGACAAGACTTACTCTTCTGCAGCGGTTTGAAAAACATCCAAAACACAACCAGGATTTTTAGCCCTACCTAACTACTCCAGGTGAGACTATCCTCTTTCGGTATATACTTGAGTAAGAATGAGTATATATTCTATATACGTGTTAAGTATATAGAATATATTCTATTAAGTATTTTGTGAAGCACTTAAGTATATATTTAATACAGCACTTCCCTTTCAATCCTGCTTCTAGCAGCAAACACTCTTCACATACACCCAATCTCCTTTGGATTTAAGAAAGTTGTCATGGTTTAATACTCTAAAATAATCCTCATTAATATTAGCTCCTCCTCATTAGTTTCTAGGGAATAACCTCAGTGGCACTATTGAGGTGACAGCTCATGACTAGGCAGGACAAATCCAGGTTTGTGCAGGTATATCCATTAAGTGGGAGTCTCTGGAAAGAATTTATCTGGAAAACAAGATGAAAACAATTAGACACTACAGCAAACAGCACCGTGGTTAAACTAATATTCATAGATTAAGAAGAAAAATTTTATGAAAGCTTCTAATTGTGTATATTTTGCAAATTTACACGTTCGTTAGTCTTCTCAGTCTCTCAAAATCTAGCAGAAAGCACCTGTAACTGTCTTGTATAGAGAAATGAGTAAGATTCTGTAGATTTAAAATTTTTTTGTGCTATTTTTCTATTTGGGTGATAAAACAAAATGGAGAATGACTAATAGTTTTGACTGTTTTCTACTGGGTTCCTTCACAGCAAAAAGAGTAGATGTTTTAATCACCCCCTTCAAATACTCTTATTCATAGTGTGACACTACCGATGGTTATCAGGTATGGCTATCATGTATGACCATCTTTTTTCTTTCTTCTTTCTTCTTGTTTTTTTTTTTTTTTTTAAATTTTATTTTTATTATTAGTACAGCCTGCTGAACCTTACACTCCAGCCAGGGCATTGCACAGCCTTCATCTGCAAAACACTGATGTTCTGTTCCACACCTCCTCCACAATGCACGTTTGCTTCTCTAAGTCTGTTTTTTGCCTCCTCCACCCATTTTCTTAAAGAAAAGTTGTTCTCCTTTCTCAGAGCTTAATGTCCCCAACTGCCTATTTCCCAAACTGATGACAACTGCCCTCCTGAGACTTCTCCTCCCTCAGCCCTCATAGTCCCTGTGCTCCTATTCTTAGAGCCACCCACTCCTGCTTCCAAACCCTGTCGCAGCCTTCACTGGGAGGTTGCAAAGAGGCTGGTGAAAGAGCAGAGGAAAGTTAGGGACTGCTCCTCAATCCCTAAAGAGCCCACTTTACCTTTGCTGTCCACAGATGGAGCACTCTCTGCGGCTCTTCCACCACCATCTGCATCTGCATCTTGACTTCATGCTTCTGGGCTGAAGCGTAAAGAGCAGGGGTAGGAGACAGACAGGGAGGGCACACTCGGATGGTCTTGTCTTCTCTGAAGATTACATCACTTCTCAATTGCCCGGGTCATTGTTATCTCAGCCTGGCACCCTGTTGCTCCATCCCTCCCTGTCACATTTGCAGGGATCCTTGCCCTCTGTGAGCTACCTCGCTTTCTCCCTCCTTTCCCTCCAGCATGCGGAGCAGAGAGCAAATAATAAAGCTTTTAGTGCAGGCTGTGGTCAGAAAAGAATTGAGTGAAACGGTTACTTTTACTGACATTTCTTTGTTTCCATGGCTATTAGGGACAAAATTGAATAAGGAGGTAGGCTCAGCAACCACATCAGCTCTGCATTGTGGTTAAAGGGCTGCAAACCCTGCTGAGAAACTGGTGATCATCTTTTTGCTTTCTTTTTTCCTCCCATCTACATCTAACGCATTTCTTTTTAATTGCTCTGGCAATATTTGCCCAGTGGAGATCCAATGTAGGATTTGGAAGAGAGAATAACTGTTAACGAATGTAACAATTAGATTATGTAAATGAGAAGAGTGCTTAAATACTCAGGTAGCAGACTTTGCAGAAAGCTCAACATCCCAAACCTTTGCAAGCTCAGTGCTGTATTTAAAGTTAATCCCACAAGGTATAATAGCCATGACTGTGTGTGGCTTTTCATGTGGAGGGAAAGGAAGTATTAAAAGCTTCTGTAAAAAAATGCCCAAAGGAAGCCACTCTCAGTACACAGGTTTTATTGGCCCTGCAAAACCAAAGAAATATGTTACACACCCTTGAGCCCTCTGTACCGAAATTGTATTTATCATTTACATGCGCAGAGCAATGTATATTTTAACATTTAAAAAAAAAAAAAATGAGAAAAAAAATAAAAAGCAACAAACAGACCAGATGGATGCTGTTGCTTTTAGGGGGTTACAAAAAGCTAACCCGCAGCAGGTTGCATGCTCTAACTGCCTGGCTTGGTATTTGGATTTTTTTCTGAAAACAAGAATTGCTCTCCACCCAAAATTCAGAGGCCAAGCCCAATAGATGCGGGGATTTTTTGCACTGGATCTCCACTCAAAAGCTCACCTCTTCCTTTCCTGGATTTCAGACATTTAAACATTGAACTTGCTCTTTGGGAAGGGGAAGTAGTTTTAAACACTTCAGTGCCTTTGGTTTTGTGGCAAAACCTAACATGTGGCTTGTTTCATGTGGGAAAAGGAACCCTGTTTGTGGGGAGTAGTGATTGTGGGGGCCATCAGGGTATTTCAGGGACTACTAAGGGCTCCTGTGTAGTGCTTACTCCTCCCTACTTTGTTATAGCGAAAGGGAGGTAACCATCATAACTTGAAATGTTTACAGCTTAGAGGGAGTTGCTCACAGAGCCCAAGAGAGATATTCCCAACCTGGTTTGTGGCTTCATGGTAACAGGCACCTCCATCATGCAAAGAGAAGTGACACAGCTTTCTCCTCATGTGGCCAATGCAAACCCCAGTCCTTGTTCTCCCCTGCAATACATGTCCCCTCCTTCCCTTCTGCTTCTCCTTTTCCTTCCCTGCCTTTGGGCCATTACACTTTTAGCTGTGTCTGGAGTGGTGTCGTCATGTGTGGAAGAACAGTGAGAGCATCACACTCCCCTCTCCTCACTTGCCAGCCCTCCCTGACACGGTGGCTAAACACCCCAACTCTGGTGTCCAGGAGCAAGGAAGGAATGGAAAGTCCTATCAGGATCCTGGCTCACACAGGGGAGCAGGGAGAGAGACTTATGCACACTCCAAGGAGCAGAGGATTTGCCATAGCCCAGATAGCCTGAGGGTTCATGTTTTCTTTAATAGCATGTTCATAATAATTTCCCTCAAAGCATGCCATAAATGGGAGAGAGTCAGTGACTGAGATCCTTTGAGGGTTTAATCATGCTCATTATTTGAATCTGTAAGTACAAGAATAAACAAGCTATGGAGGCTGTCCATATTACGTATTTCCACATGCATTTTTTCCCAGAGTGCATTTCTGACTAGAAAATTAGGTTTTTTTACTTTCTTGACAATTGTGCTAACCATTAGGTTATTACATTCTTGCTGGTATTTCAGTTGGGAGAGAAGAATGGAATAGGCAAACACTTTAGGACCCATCACAGCCAGAGAAAGGTGGGTAACAAAATTAGACGAACGAGATTTACTCTTTGGAGTTTTCTCTAGAAAGTCAGTGCTGAGTCAAAAACCTTGATGAAGACTGAATCAGACCTTCCCACTTCTGAAAACAGGCATCTATAATATAGTTGCGTGTCTGCCTAAACTGATCATAATTGTCCATGATGCTCTTCTTACCAACTCATTCTCATCCTTCTTTACACTTCTTTGATTTAATGGTAAATCTCTTGGGACACTCTATATCTTTTTCTGTCTTACCAGATTTATGTTGTAACATCTCTCTAGGCCTTATCACAAATAAATATAATTTCCAAAATGCAGGGTTCTCCATTTAGCAACTTTGCTTCATTTTAGTGCTTTGGCTCTCTAGGATGCTATGATCATTTGAGGTGGTGCTAGGAAAAATAATACTTTTTCTAAGTAGGGGAAATGTCAAGAAGCCAAAAATCCTCAAAAATTGGCATGTTATCATGTGCTTTGGTATAAATAAGCTGCTATAAGAGCAGAAGAATTTGTCACATCTGCTTTATGATTTCCTGCTATAATTTCATTTCTTCCTGCCCTCCCACACTTTACACATTCCCATCCTCAACACCCCCCCCCCCCCCCCCCCCCCCCCACCTGGAATGTCTTGGGTTGGAAGGGACCTTAGAGATCATCTAATTCAAGCTCTCTGCCATGGGAGACTAAACTAAAACTAAACTAAACTAAACTTAAACTGGACTAAAATTAGACTAAACTGAACTAAATTTTCCTTCGGGGCTGTTTAACTGTATCATGCTTACTTCCACTGAGAGAGTTAAAAAAAACCCCAACATCTTCATGTACTAGAGGTGTTAATCATCCAAATCCTGAACCTTTTACAAGGAGCCAGCTGTGGCAGGCATATGAAGCGTTCTCTTGCACTGATTGTGCATAACCTTTGCAGGGGGGTGCAAACTAACCCCAAGGAACACCAGAAAAGGCTTTGCCTTTTCACAAGAGGTGGGTAGCAATGCCACTGCCCATCAGGCTGATGAAGATACATTTCTTAGAAAAATACAGAGCTTTGACGCTATGTTTCTTCAGCAGGTGGGTGAGAACATGGCCCACAAGGCAAGGGAAAGGTCAGTGGTCTCACCCTTTATGAAGAATGCAAATAGGAGGGAAAAGACTACACCTGGGGACCAGCTGGCCTGAAGGGAAAGCAAGATATGCAGTAGGATACCATTCTGCTGCAAAGGATGAAAAGTTGGAAAAAATATGAGGAAACCCCCCCCGCCACAACCCCAGCTTAATACTAGTTTGCACATTTTGTTCTGAGAAGAAAGTCGACAAGGACCTGCCCAGGTCAGGCTGTAGAAAGAGTTGTTCTTAAGTGCCAGAGCTGGGCTACCCTCCACTTCACTCTTACATCTCCCCCGACCCACTGACATAACCAAATCACCCACCTACAAAGCAGAAGTTTACTGCAGCACTATGGCAAGGAACCAAGCACTATGTGGAGAATTTTACCTTTTGGTGTCCATTAGAAAACTGTTAGAAGTCACCCTGCAACTGACATATTATTATAGTTATGCACAAGCACACATTACTAAAAGCAGTTATGTCGCCATGAGCAATTTTGTGGTTCAACAATACCAGGAGCGTTCGAAGAAATATCCGTTTCAGCCCATCAATGCCTTCTAAAGTTTTCAGGATTACCACAAGGGCAGAAGACACAAATATCACAAATTTCAGCTGGGGTGATGGCTTGACAATAAATCCGGCCTCAACAGCCGTGGCTGCTCCGCAGGGAATTACTGGTCCTGGGACTCCACAACCCCACCCCTGCTACCAGGACTGCAGGCTATGCAGGATGGAGACATAGAATCATAGAATCATAGAATGTTAAGGGTTGGAAGGGACCTTGAAAAATCATCTAGCCCAACCTCCCTGCCAGAGCAGGGTCCCCTGGGGCAGCCACACAGGAACGGATCCAGGCGGGTTTTGAAAGTCTCCAGAGAAGGAGACTCCACAACCTCTCTGGGCAGCCTGGTACCTGGTCACCAAATTTTTAACATCCTCTCTCCCTCTCCCAAGCCTTAAGCACTGCTGAAGTTAATGTGGCTTCTAATTGTTTCTTAAAACACATGTGACATCAAAAAATTGCTCTGTAGATTCTCCCTCATCTATATACACCCAGGCATAATACCAGCTGCCTACACAATTTTTGTCTTGCTAATGCACAGCAATAATCATAGATCCACCCACAGCCCATCTATTTTGGTAGAGTGCAGAAATAGACATTAAACCTATAAATGTCAGAGCATGCCTTCATTTTAGATGTTAGTATTATTTAAATTAGCACTTGAATGATGTTTCCACAACGTGATAGCTTTTCAAATTATGGTATATTGCACATGAAGTGCACCAGCCCTGCTTTAAGCACCTTCAACCCATTAGGCCCATCTATAATTTGGTGCTTTTAGAAATGCAAACGCATTGGAGAGGAAATGCGGTCTCTTTGTTTATGCTCAGAAGTCTCCAGGGAAATGCTGATGCCGTAATTACCTGAGTACGTTTTGAACACTGGGCTCTGGTCACGAGGTAAACATGCCTTGTGCTTGTTGTCCAGATGTATTTGAGAACAGCTGTGTCTCGGTGGTTATCTCGAATGTGTCCTCCACGTTTCAGAGCAAGTGTTATTGGAGGGAAGAAGTGTTAACTGGAAAATGGAAGTAGCAAATCACGTTTTCTCTGTAGCTCTGGGGAAAATACGAGAAAACCCTTCGGGTTTGTTCTGATCACTGAAAACCCAGTAAAATGAATTAAACAAAAACCTGGGAAGAAGGACTAGCTCTTTGAGACTTATTTGGTATGGGGGAGCTTACTGCAGGAAACCTTATTTAAAAAAATACCCAAACCCTAAAACGAGTAAGTGCAGAATCAGACCGCAGGTAGAACAGGAATCAGACTGAAGGTAGAACAGATCAGCTTAATGCTCGTTTCAATAGACATAAAAAATAAAATCCTGCTCGACCACAACAATACAAAAGGAGACACCCAGGATTAGGCTGCCCGGGGCAATATGCCTGTTGCTGGGTGTAAAAGTGCTTTCATAGTTTTCTTACACAGGAGCAGAGGCTAAACACTGCAATAGAAGCATCTATTTCTGAGAAGGCTGTATCTGTCGTTCAGTAAGTCCTCTCATTACAATAAATTCTTTGACAACTTCACATTTTATCACAAACTGTGTATATAGAGTGCTTCACCAGACAGGAGAGTAAGTATTTAATTCTCCTCTCTAAAAGCCACACTGTGCACAGCCCAGGAGCAGTGCAACCACGGTTCCCTCACATACCCACTGGAGCTGCACATACAAAACCAACAGTGACACCTCGTGGGCGACATTCAGGTAGAAATTCATTCATGATTTCTTCTGAAGCATCGACTTTAGAAGATGGAACACTGAAAAATAAAAAATGCAAATGTTTTTTGTACCACTGGAAAAAAAAATAAAATAATCACCCTTACCTAATGCTGGAGAGGATAGTGCAGACAGCCCAGCACCTTCACACAAAACTGGCCTTGTATCCTCCTGGAGAGGTACTGATGGGACACTGATGGCATCAGGCACCTACAGCAGGCATTTAGTTAGCATCACGTGTACTTTTTGAAGGAGATCTCCCACTCATCTCTACTTACTCCCATTTGGTTTGCTTCCTAGTGCAGTCACAGCACACAAAATTAAACTGGAAGATGTCTTTTAGGAGTACAAACTGCATGGGACAAATGGGTGCTCAGCCCGTATGACCAGACTTGACCTCATCTGAAGCAAGGAGCTCCAAGATCATAGAATCACAGAGTGTTCGGGGTTGGGAGGGACCTCTAGAGATCATCTAGTCCAACCCCCCTGCCAGAGCAGGATCCCCTAGGGCAGCCACACAGGAACGCATCCAGGCAGATTTTGAAAGTCTCCAGAGAAGGAGACTCCACAACCTCTCTGGGCAGCCTGTACCAGTGCTCTGTCACCCTCACAGTAAAGAAGTTTCTCCTCGAGGTGGAACTTCCTGTGTTCTAACTTAAACACATTTTTTCCTTGTCCTATTACTGGGTGCCACTGTAAAGACACTGGCCCCTTCCTCTTGACACTCACCTCTCAGATATTTATTCACATTGATAAGATCCCCTCTCAACCTTCTCTTATCAAGACAAAATAGACCCAGTTTTCTCACAGGAGAGATGTTCAAGTCCCTTAATCATCCTCATAGCTCTCCGCTGGACTCTCATCAGTAGGTCCCTGTCTGTCTTGAATTGGGGAGCCCAAAACTGGACACAGTATTCCAGGTGTGGTCTCACCTGGGCAGAGTAGAGGAGGAGGAGGAGAACCTCCTGCAGCACAAAGGTGATGTCCAGTCCTCCCACAGCCATGCACAGGCTGCATTCCTGGATGTCTAGCCATCCAGGCTTTGCATGGTGTTATTGTGGCTGCTTCCAGGCTCCAGCTAGCCCTGATACACTCTTAGCTTCACACTGTGTCCCTGAGTATCTCTATTCCCCAGGATTGCCGATAATAAAACTAGGAGGAGGTGTGGACTCCTTTGAGGGTTGAGAGGCCTTAGAGAGCTCTGGCTAGGCTAAGGAGCTGGGAAATTCCCAACCATAAGAAATTTAACAAGAATACATGCCAGATTCTCTACTTGGGATGGGGTAATCCCAGTCAAACATACAAATTGGGGGATGAGAGGCAGGAGAAGCAGCCCCATAGAAAGAGATCTGGTGGAGTTGTGTTAATGGCAAGTTGAATATGAGTCAACAGCATGCCCTGGCAGCCAAAAGAGCCAACTGTGCCCTGGAGTGTTTCAGGCACAGCATCACTAGCTGGTCGACGGAGGCAATTGTCCCACTACACTGCTCTGGTGTGGCCCCACCTCAAGCAAGGTATGCTGTTTTGGGGACCTTAATATAAGACAGTTATCAAATTATTAGTGTGTCCAGAGGAGGATGACCAGCATGGTGAAATGCCTTGAGGGCAAGACTTACAAGGAGTGGCTGAGGTCACTTGGTTTTTTCAGCCGGAAGAGAAGGCTGAGGGTTGACCTCATCACAGTTTACAGCTTCCTCAAGGGGATCTGTGGTGGGAAAGGGGCTGATCTCTCTCTGGTCACCAGTGATAGGTGACAAGGAAATGGTATGAAGCTGCATCAGGGGAAGTTCAGATTGGAAATTAGGAAAAGGTTCTTCACTGAAAGGGTGATCGGTCACTGGAACAGGTTCCTCAGGGAAGTGGTCACACCATCAGTCCTGTCAGAGTTCTAGAAGTGTCTGGACAATGCTCTTAGTCATATGATTCAGTTTTAGGTAGTCCTGTGCGGAGCAGGGCGTTGGACTCAAAGATCTTCAAGGGTCCCTTCCAACCTGAGGCATTCTATGATTCTATTTTCGGTAGCCCGTTTGCCCAGCCAAGGGAAAAGCAACTATAGGCTCAAACCAGCTCTTTTTTCATTATGTGTTTCTTCTGTTCTGAAACAATGTTTTCAGCTGAGCAGCTACTCTGGGCACAAAGAGGATGCTTACATTATACAGAATGCTTTATTCATGCTCAAAATTGGATGATACAAGTAGTTAAAACTTTTTAGACAAAAATGGCCATCTAAATATCTGTAACTCCAAATACTACGTGTGCACAGGCAATCGAAGTAATCATTCAGACAGATAACAGCACTGAGTACACAAAGCCAATGCAACTAGGTCTCTCTTTTAAAATAGACATAGACGTATTTGCCAAGCTGAGAAGCAACATCTCTTAACCCAGCATTTTACAAGCACAAGCTCACTCAATACTTCTCCTCATGTATGTTCTGGCAGGACATGATATATGGTATTCACGTCAACTCTCAGCATGCACTCTAACCAAAAATAAACTCAATATATTAAAACCTTCTAACTTTCTTTTATCAGAGTGAAGACTTCCATAAATTGTAATTTGAGTAGAGGACCAGTTTGGATAAGCTCCTTGTGAGGTTTTTCTGATGGTAAGACTATGACCAACAATTTCCAATTCCCTTGTTGATATGTGGTTGCTGAGCAAGGGTTCTGAAGAGAATAGTAAAGGAGTGGAAAACCTTCTCAATTCAAAGGAAACTTGAACACAACATTTTTGGGTCAGGAGCACTGCCAGCTTATTCCTTTGGTCCAGAACTATGGTCAACACTAAAATAAAACCAAACAACACACCGAGTACCAATCTGTCTAGATTCCACTTCATTGCAAGCCAGTCAGCACACAACTCATTAGCTGCTCAAGGCACACAGTGATCTCTGCTTCACTCCCCAGCTTTTTATTGTCACTGTGGAGTTTAATATGCTTTCAGACAGAGTGAGCTACCATATTAAAACTTTCAGCATATAAACTCTATTCCTTGCACACCAGATGTCTGAAGGAAGGATATAGCTAAGCATTCAAGATGCCTGTTTGGAAAAAAAAATGTTAAATTTTGTTCGTTCTAGTCACTAGAAAGGCTGAGGAAGGCAAAGCATATGTTAAATGCACTCTATAGCTAACACTGAGAGTAAAGGCTGAGCTACAGAAACACAGAATCTATTACAATTCTTCAAATGGATGGTGTAGCCTGGCATAAAGCCTGACATGTTACAGCCTGCACATGCCTGTCAACACCCATTTATGACTACAAAGACTGAGTGGATAATCACTATTAACAGTGCCTGGTGTTATTCACCTCAACACACAAAAGGCTATTCACACTAATATATCTGTGGTTTTGGGTTTAGGTTAAGTGTCCACATGTAGACCCTTCTGGATCATACTAGTAATATCAAATTCTTGGACCAAACCACTAAAATTCTCTCCTAGGTTACAAATTGTTCAGCTTTTTTGTACTTTGATATTAAGTCTTGTGCTTTGATATTAAGCAAAACAGCATCATGTTGAAGAGGGGATATTCAAAACACTTATGAATGGATTCGTGATTTCTTGTCAGGTCTTCAACTGGAACATGCCATTTAACAAGAGGCTACCATTTTTCAGTAAAATGCAATGCTCTTTTAAAGAAAAATAAAAAAATGCAACTTAAAGGCACCATAAATAAATACCCTTCTTCTTAGAAGGGAAATAAATAACTCTCATTTTCAGGGGAGAAAAAAAAACCCCACAAACAAAAACCCACAAACTTTCTGGACAAGTTTTCCATTCATAGAAGATGTGAATACCCTGTGTTAGCCCTCAGACTGACCTATTTCAACTGTATTCCTGGCAAGTAGTACTCTTCATTTACTGTCTAGTTTGCTAACTAAAAGGATGGATGCCTTGGCAGACTTCTAAGAAAGCCCTCCACCAGCAGAAACCAGTCAAAGTTAGCTGTTCCTGAAAACAGCAGATACTTTTTCCTCCAGAATTTTCTGCAAGTTGACTGCAAAAACTGAGAGAGTTGATGTGCGCAGCTCTGACTGAGAACTTTGTTTTCCCAAACTGAAAAACAACATATAGGAATAAAGCAATTTGTCTGAAGCCAGGAACCACCCCTTCTTCCAAGCAAATATCCTTGCAGCTCTGTCTCAGGCCCACTGCACCTTGGACTTCCCTCTTCACAGCTGCACAACTGCAACCAGGAGAAAACGGCTGTAAAGTTATCTATACAACAGACAGGGAGAGACAGATGGTCACACACACCGTTTACAGTCTTCTAGATAATCTTGCTGGTTATTTATCTGAGGATGGTTTGGAGGAAACCTGCTTGAATGCAGACTTCAAACTAGACACCCTGGAGATAACCAGCTGCAAGGCACACTTGTGTTTAGAATACAAATGTTATCACAAATGTCCTACGGTCATGAGTCACTTATCTCATTGTGGGTTTACTTCTGTAGTTAATTCCTAGCAATCCCAAGCACAAATACAGGCTGGGTGGAGAGCAGACTGGGAGCAGCCCTGAGGAAAAGGACTTGGGTGTATTAGTTGACAAGAGGCTCAACGTGACCCAGCAGTGTGCACTGGCGCCTGAAAAGTGAACCGTGTCCTGGGCTGCAGCAAAAGGAGCGTGACCAGCCGGTCGAGGCAGGTGATTCTCCCTCTCTACTCTGTTCTGGTGAGGTCCCACCTGGAGTACTGCATCCAGTGCTGGAGCCCACAGTAGAGAAAGGACATGGATCTGGTGGAGCAGGTCCAGAGGAGGCCACGAAGATGAACACGGGACTGGAGCATCCCTGCTGTGCGGACAGGCTGAGGGAGCTGGGGTTATTCAGCTTAGAGAAGAGAAGGCTCCAGAGTGACCTAATAGCAGCCTTCCAGTACATGCAAGGGGCCTGCAGGAAAGCTGGAGAAGGGCTTTTTACAGGGGCCTATAGTGATAGGACAAGGGGCAATGGCCTGAAACTGCAAGAGGGTAGATTTAGATTAGATATAAGGAAAGATTCTTCACCATGAGAGTGGTGAAGCACTGGAACAGGTTGCCCAAAGAGGCTGTGGATGACTCATCCCTGGAAGTGTTTAAAGCCAGGTTGGATGAGGCTTTGAGCAACCTGGTCTAGTGGTAGTGAGGTGTCCCTGCCCACACCAGAGGGGTTGGAACTAGATAATCTTCAAGGTCCCTTCCAACCTTAACCATTCTATGATTCTATGATTGATTCCTGCTTGCTCGGTGTCCTCCTCCCAAGCTAGACACATAGAGTTCACCAAATTGCTATTCTAAACATGCATACATACTAAATGAACTTTTACAGAAGAAAATACCTTTTAATCATTTTATATTCAGTTAAGAACAACGCAAGACTATTTTCCTGGATAAGAATTGCTCTCCTCCCCATGTCCTTCTACAAGTCCTGTAGTTTTTTTCCCCACAAGTAGAAACCAAAACCAGATCCTTTTTCCCTCTCACATAAGCAGTACTACTGAAAATGAGAATGGTACTTGAAGTACAGACAAATAAAACTAGACAAAGTCCATGGGAAATGCAGCAATGACATTTATTGGAATTTCTCCAGGCATTACATGAAAAAATGTATAAGTGAAACAGAGGATAAAGCACACTCAGTGCATCTTTTAAAAAAAAAAAAAAAAAAAAAAAGAAGAGACGTATCTGAATAACCTTGATTCTTTGTAATACACACTACTGCAGTTCCTGGGATTGGTTTTGTATGTACACATAAGCTAAAACTTACTCTGAAGAAAACTGCAAAGAACTGCCTTTTCACTTGGCATTTCCCTACCTAGTACAATACAATATTCTAGAAGTATTTAGACACTTTCCACATAATTTTATACACAGTGTTAAGACCTTTCACCTCAACTGTAAAAAGAAAAAGTAAACCAATATCTTTAATCAAATAAAACACCATGGAAGTAAAAAAAAAAAAACCAAAAAAAAAACCCAGGAGACCCTAGACCCCCAAGTTCCACAGCAGTGTGCAGCAAATCAGCATTGTTGTTCCTCATGTCAGTTTTTAAGTTAACATAAAGCATGATACTTAGAATGCAGTGAAATTCAGTCCTTGCTTTCTAAATTGGACAATCTTATGCATAAAGACACTGCTGGATTTGGCACTTTGCTTAATTGTTTTTCTTACTAAAAAGAATAAGTGTTTCCTGAAATACAGTATAAATGGTAAGCAATAACATGAGCCACTGTAACACTCAACGGTTCAGACATGCACTCCAAAATATGTGTCTATTACACATTTGTCTAAGCCTTCTCAAAAATTGCACTCAAAAACATTTTCAAATCTAAATGCATCTTTTTATACCTTTATAAACATATTTTCTCCCTTGAAATGATCAGAGCTTACCTCACCTTCTGCCCAGAACACAGAAATTCATGACTTCTGTTTTAAAAAGACCACAAAGCAGTACTAAAACAGGAATAACCTGGAAAGTATTATTAAAACTGCACCGGTGCTTCAGAATTCCCTTTGAAATGTATACCCACCAGGTACGTAAAAACTGAAATGCACATAGTATCTGAAACTCGCTTGGTCCTCTCATGCACTTACGCTCAACTTCCTGCAACTGGCCTCAATTTTCTCTTCAAGCAAAATTTCAGAACAGCTTTCTGCCTCCTGCCACGTTAAGAGAAGGCTCCTTGCAGTATTTCTTTGGTTAAATAAGAAGGTCTCACATGCCTAACTCTCACGACATCAAGTCTCCCGCAGAATGTCAACATCAGAGTAAATGATCAGAGTAAACGCCATCGCGTGGCCTTGTTTCCTTCCTGCTGTCATCGTGACCAACCCCAGGACAGGTGGAAGCAAACAGGCTGGGGAGGAAGTAGCAGTCACCGTTAGCTCTTGCCTTTGCAAGTTCTGCGAGTGTGTATAGATACCTATTTCTTAGCTCTGAGTTAACGGAGGCGGAGCTATGATGCTTTTTTGTTTCCAGTTCCAACATGCATGTGGAATTTCATTGCTGACCCGTAACAGATGGCACTAGAGCTCCTTCTGTAAGAACCAAGTCATGATACTTATTTTGCTTATTGGTCTGTGCACATGATGTCAGTAGAATTAAAAGAGAGGCACACATGAATTCACACAGATTTTCCACAGAAGATGTGAAACGTGCTGCTCTTTGGAGGGAAAATTACATTCTTTTTTCTTTTTTCTTCAAGTATTATTCAACATACATACATACATACATATATATATATAAAGACGCGCTATCCTCATTTCACTACAAGACAAGCATACCCAGAATGAATTCGTAGATCACCACTACCTTGGCTTTGACTACTGAAATTTCTCTTCTCCTTTAATTCAACTCTAAATATACATCTACTCATCATAATTACATGTGACAATCCTTTATTTCCCCCTTGTGATTTATTTACATAATAATAAAAAAATTAATAGCCTGAATTTGCATACTGATATTTGAAGGCCCATCTGTAGCTATGAGTGTCCCAGCACTAGTTTTGGCTAATACCATTGCCTATTGCTAAGTCCTTTGAAAGCAGCATACTCATCTTTTCTTTCCCTTTTTTTTTGAAGAAATGCTGCCTAGAAAACCCTGGTTTATGGCTTACTCCTTATTTTATGTTATTATTTGGATTGTAGTTTACTTCCTTCAAGAGCAGTTCACAGTCAGACAACGCTTCTGCTGGCAAATACTTCATTATCTGCTCAAGAGTCTTTTGATACGTTATCTTCTCCTGTTCCAGGGACTGAATTACACTCTTCATTTTATTCTCTCGAGTCAAAATCATCTCCAGGCTGGATTCCAGACTCTGAATTTTAGCATGAGCAACCTGTAAACAATAACATCTTCATAGTAAACTGAAATACTCTGAATAACCTTTTTTATATCATGATATGCTGTACGTTAAGGAAAGAACTTAATTACATGTATGTTTCTAAAAGATGTCTGTGCAGGCAGGCAATACAAGGAACGCCTACTGTATATCACACATAGAATCTTCTTACAGTGACCAGATCAATCTGAAGGATTTCTGAAAGCTTTACAGCAGAAAGGAGTCATGCAGATTGCAGCAAGGAAGGGATAGTTAAGAGTAACAACGAACTGGAGGTGCAGGAAGAAAAAGGAAATCAGCAGCTGTAGTAGCTGAAGAGGTTAAGGAACCGAGGAAGATGCATTACAGCACGGAACTCTGGACGAACAGAAGAGTTTTGGTAGAGTCTTTCATAGAATCACAGGTTGTTTGGGGTTGGAAGGGACCTCTAGAGATCATCTAGTCCAACCCCTCTGCCAGAGCAGGATCCCCTAGGGCAGCCACACAGGAACGCGTCCAGGCGGGTTTTGAAAATCTCCAGAGAAGGAGGCTCCACAACCTCTCTGGGTAGCCTGTGCCAGTGCTCTGTCACCCTCACAGTAAATAAGTTTTTCCTCATGTTGAGATGGAACTTCCGGTGTTCTAACTTAAACCCATTATTCCTTGTGCTATTACTGGGCACCACTGAGAAGAGACTGTCCCCTTCCTCTCGACACCCACCCCTCAGATATTTATATATGTTAATAAGATCCCCTCTCAGCCAACTTCTTTCAAATCAGTCAGTCATAATTATTCTACGCTCTTGGTGCATTTTCAGAACAGAGGTAGAAGCCCACGTAGCAGTAAATGTATAAGTACATAAAAATAATAAACCAAAAATAATAATAGTTAAAAAAGCAAGTGTTTTCAACATCAGAACAACACTGCACAACACTCTTAGCACATAAACGCAAAAATAATGAGGACTTGATCCAGAAATGGCCTGGTGATGCTAAAAGAAGGTCTTTGAGAATAATGTAAGAAAATACATACTGAAACCTGAAACAAGTCTTGGCGGGGATATGGGAGAAAGGGTGAACAGTGAAGGAGGAAGGGAAAACTTTCTTAAGACATGACTATTAGGCAAAGTTTGGACAGGCCTCAGCTGTATTTGAGTCTGCTAGGAAAGACCACCTTTCAAAGTAGGACTACAAGCTTCAGCAGAAGAAAACAACGATACTGCCTACAGAAGTCTGGAGAAAGCAAACCTTACTGCTCTTAAAATCTTCCAACAGGGAAGGCAAAGAGAATAAAAGATATACAAATTTTGCCAACAGATTTTGTGGGAGATAAGGGTAGAGATCTTCTGAGAAACAGAAATCTAAATCAAGAAGGAAAAGTCCAAGGATTGACAAAGGAGTTAAAAACATGTCTAACAGAAATAAATCACTGTAATTGAGAGAACTGCTCAACTGCATAAGGTCTTTAAGTTAAGAGACTTCTCATCTACATTTTAAAAAGACACTGACTCCTCTACTGGCTGAATCACAGAAATGACCTCTTCATAATTTTGTAGTCTTAAGACATTTACCTGTAGCTTCTCCAACAAATCCATGTTTTGTCTCTTCAGATGACTGTTTGCCCTCTCAAGCTTCTCCAGGGGTTCACCTTCATCACAGGGATTCACATTTTCCTGCAGTTCATCCTGAAGAACATGGTATTCTACTTCGTAGGCATGGAGCTGTTTTGAAATATCCATCTCAAACACCTGCCATGAAGGAAAAAACAAGTTTTAACTGCAATAGAGAGCATGTGCTCCACATGAATGTTTGGCTAAGAGGCAAATCTGCTTGATTAACTTAATGATTTTTCCCGTTCCTCTCAAAAAAGCACTGTAAGGGGAATTAAGACCATTTTAACATCTAGAGTTCTTACTGTAACCATAATAAATCATAGACTTTAGAGTAAATTGGATCATCACTTTTACAATTACCAAATACCATCTCTTACTATGAGATGTATCAGCAGAAAAGTCTTATTTAATTGAAGAATTTTATAATATATGACCAAGTCTTACCACCTCGTGCTCAGGAATATTGTTCAAGGAGAAATTTTTAAACCAAATTCTCACCAGCCTGTGATGGGAGCAGGATCACACAATGAGGAAGAATAATCCAGGAGTCATCAGATCTCCACCCTCAGAACTGGATGCCCACTTATAGACTTTTTAAAAAAACATTCTTCATGGTTACAGTTTCCCTGTGCTCTATGTCTGCATGAAGACACACTATTTTTCTTATTGGGATGCTCTGGTGACAAAGCAATGTGAAGACTGTGAAACTGACCATCTAACAGCAATGGGACCATATGACCCTTGTCTGTTTATATATCTAGTCACAGCCTCTTAGCTTCTGAAAGTTATCAAATAGTTTAGACTAGGAAGAGAAAGATGTCTACAGTGACACTAATTTTGTTCCTTGTTCTAGAGATCACAAACATTACACCAACAGAAGGCACATGCAGATCCTCCAGTAAAACAAGTTCTGCATTATGTTCACTGTTCTTCAGGTAATTCAGGTAAAATTTTAAATTACATATGGTGTTCAAGCTGGGCAAGTGCCATTCTCCTCTGTGCAGCTATCCAGTCAATTCCTCATCTGTGTACTGCAGTCCTGCGTATTGTCTATGTCGTGGGTTAGGGCTGGGCCGGCCACTAACGCGGACAGACGCTCTCTAACCCCCTCTTCCCCCCCCCCCAAACAGGAAGAGAAAAGGGAATGAGGCAGAGAGACTTACGTGTTAGAGGAGAAAACAAACTAGAACAGCTTTAATGAAAGTTACAGAAATAATGGTAAAAAGATAAAAGTAAAGAACTATATACAACTATAGATAGTAGCCCGATATCAAACCCGACTCCCTCCCCCGATAGAAATCACCACTGGTGCTGCAGAGCAGGAGGCACTGGGGAAACCCCAGGCTCAGCGGCGGTGGGAGCTGGATACAGGGAGCTGGATTCGGGAACTCAGGATCCGGATCAAAATCAGGAGGTCAGATGGAGTCCTCTCTGGACACCGGCCATTGCAGAAAGGAAGGGCAAAAAGGCCGAAAAGGGCAAAAGGGGCAAAAGGGCCGAAAAGGGCCGAAACTCTCGTGATCACTCAATTTATACTAAATATGACGTATATGGGATGGAATACTCTCGTTGGTCACCTGTCCTGTCTGTTACCCCCCGGAGGTGCCACCTTTTACTTCCTTGTGCCCCCTCTTACTACCCAGCACCCCCAGCGTGGCACACAAGAGCCAGCAGTGGCCTTGGTCACTATAGGAATAAGTATAAGCAAGAGCCTTTCTACATACCAGTCCCAGGCAGTGACTGTAAACATCAGGTGTTATCACTGCCAGTAGCACACACTGTCTGCAAAAACATGCTGCTGACTTCAGAACGTGCAGCCTTTTAGAAGACACTAAACTGAAAAGAAAAAATCACTAAACAGGACTGGGTTTTTAGCTAAACCCAGGACAGTCTACATTTGACTTTCATTATCATAGAATCACAGAATTGTTGAGGCTGGAAAAGACCTCCGAGATCACGAAGTCCAGACTATGACCCAACACCACCACATCGGCCAGACCATGACACTAAGTGCCACATCCAGCCTCTCCTTAAACACCTCCAGGGACGGTGACTCCACCACTTCCCTGGGCAGGGCATCCCAGTGCCTGAGCACCCTCTCCGTGAGGAAGGGCTTCCTGAGATCCAACCTAAACCTCCCCTGATGCAGTTTCAGGCCATGCCCTCTCGTCCTGTCACTGGTTGCCCAGGAGAAGAGCCCGACCCCCACCTGACTACACCCTCCCTTCAGGCAGCTGTAGAGAGTGAGAAGGTCCCTCCTGAGTCTCCTCCAGGCTAAACGTCCCCAGCTCCCTCAGCCTCTCCTCACAGGACTTTCCCTCCAGTCCCTTCCCCGGCCTCGTTGCTCTCCTCCGGACCCGCTCCAGCCCCTCAAGGTCTTTCTTGCAGTGAGGGGCCCAGACCTGCACACAGGGCTCGAGGTGAGGCCTCACCAGTGCTGAGCACAGGGGCAGAATTACACCCCTGCTCCTGCTGGCCACGCTGTTCCTGATACAAGCCAGGTTGCCATTGGCCTTCCGGGCCACCTGGGCACACTGCTGGCTCATGTTCAACCGGTTGTCAACCAGTACTCCCAGGTCCCTCTCTGCAATAAGTGGACAGTACTGGAAATTACAATGCTGAGTCAGCTCAGCAACTCTGCCTGCAGCCAGCCTAGGTAGCAGCAATGTGATACAGGCAGTCTACACGTGAATGCAGATCCAGAAGGCTGCTCAGCATGAGACCCCTCCACAGGCAAGCAGGTGACCTTCCTCCCAAGAGTTGATGTGACAATAACCACATCCACCTCTGCTCAGGCAACATCACTCACGCTTTACTCAATCAGACCTGGCTTTGCACAAAGCCACTACTATCGTGCTCTCACTACAGCACAACTGCTCTGCAACTCATGCAGATCACAGAACAGCAATTTAACTTCTAACAGTATCAAAAACGTTCAGCTACCATTTCTATCATTGCCAGAATCCGTGAGATGTGAAGATGGGCACTAAAGTGCCTCACACAGGTTTAGAATGGCAACCACAATCAGTGCAATGAGGAAATGGAGATTTACATGTTGTCTGAAAACGAATTCTTAACTGACAGCACCTGAAACATTCTAGACTTAACCAAGCCATAGGAACTGCACTCCTGCATATGTAGATGGTTTTCTAGAGCTCTTCTGTTATCTCCAAACTGCCTCCTGAAGGAAGAAAACTGCTCATGGGTTCACAGTTAATGTCTATAAACTATGGCTCATTTTCAATTTGCAGCTTCGATTCAGAGGAAGACAATGCAGTGAGATGGACAGTATTTCACAAGAAGCTTTTCTTATATCAGCATCAGCAATTCTTTGTTTTCTGTCCTATTCTTGCTCTTTGCCATGAAGCGGCAGTGATACAGATGAAATAACACTACTCCAGTCCTTCTTTCCCTTAATGAAGAAAGGCAGGGATAAATTGTGAGGGGCTTTTACCTCTGGCACCAAGCACTTTCCAAATGTGATCCCTCCATGGACAGGGTTGAGGTGAGAAGCGGAAGTTGCACAAGGGCATCCTAAAACTGATTCACAGGAAGACAGAAACTGTGTCCGCAACAGAAGAGCAAAAGTTTGCTGATCTTGACTTTAATACAGATCGTGAAAATAGGGATTTTAAGCTGGAGATGTCAGGAAAGTTCCTATGAGGGTGTCCAGCCCTGTGCAGCCAGAAGTTTGAAGGATCAGGAGGAGAAGTTACTGTGATGCTGCCTCTTCCCACCATGACAAGTTCTGCTTCCCATCACAAACCTTTGGGCTGCTCGCCCACTAGTAGGGAGCAACAGATGGGTTTAGGTTTGGAAAATACGCTACTTTTACCCTCCCAATGGTGATGCAAATTTTATAAGCAAAGTCATGTTTTCCCAATAGCTGGGACACAAAAGAACCTTTTTACTAAAACTCGAGGTAGCAACTAAAGTCTTGCTAAAACTGCAGTTCAAAACCCACTGAAACTAACTCATACCCTATTTCTGTACAAGTTACTGGGAAGATGACTGCTTTGCATTTCAAACCAAGAGAAACATACTGAGAAGACTTTTACAGATACCTTAGGCATGGTTCTTTTAAAGTAAACTAAAGGGAGGGAAAAAAGTAAAGAGAAAAACCACCTTACCTGAGTAATAATTTTTTCCATTTGAGGCTGAGTCATATCTGGAATAGTGGTTTTAAGAAAATCAACAATGTTCTCAAAACTCTCACATCCCATTATAGATGTTTCTTGACTGCTGAGTAGGCTCAGTGCTACTTTAAATATGACTTCTGTTCCTTGAAGAAAAATGACGTCTAAAAAAGAAAATCATTAAAATACCTTGAAAACGAGGGCGAAAGGCATTGGATAAATATATATACACGCAGGTTTATTTTTCATCAGTCATACTGCAGATTTATACAGTTCAGAAGGGCAATCTGTCTTATTTCTACATGAGGTTAAAGCATATAAAAGTATTTTCTGTCATCTTACAGATGTGAAGAGAGTATTAAAGAAAACATCACAGCTTGTTATGCCTGTAACAGTTATCTGCAGTAAGCACTTCATCACTTTCTGCTGTAGACTATAGACTGTTAACTAACTGCTAACTGTTTTTAAGGGCATCTATGTCTGAAAAGCAATCGGGAAGCAGTTCACAACGCAACGTACTGACATTTTACTGCTTCCTACAGGCAGCAGCTAGTCTTTAAAAAACAATCACGTAGATTCTGTAACGCATTATTTCACTTTCAAAATCCGCAGCAGTGATCACATTGGCTAATACTGAAGACCCAAACCCTTACTTCCGAGGTATAATTAGGGGAAAGCCTAGGCTCTACAGAAGTCAGTGAAAACAGACTGCGCAAAAACTGGAAACGTGATCACAGCGACTAGAAAATCAACCTCAGCAGCGGCGGTGGGCTTGCAGTTACCAGCAGGAACGCAGCACACGAACCGTTCCAATAAACCTTCCTGTGCAGTTGGCTCCATCACAGCACCAAAGCAGGGCTACACAACGGAGCAAACTCATCTTCTGATCCTGAGAAGTCATCCTGGGTCCTCAACCAGGACGTTCAAGTAACATAAGTACTAGCGTAGATTTTGTGATGGGTAGACATTAAGCATCTGTTCCCGGTATGTGACAACAGCCCCCAAGACACTGAAAGTGCAGGAATCCAAAGCATTAGGAAGTAAAACAAAACGGTGACTTCTGAGTTTTAAAATGGGAATATGCCTTGCTCGGCTGTCCTGGGTTTAGCTAAAAACCCAGTCCTGTTTAGTGATTTTCTCTTTTCAGTTTAGTGTCTTCTCAAAGGCTGCACGTTCTGAAGTCAGCAGCATGTTTTTGCAGACAGTGTGTGCTACTGGCAGTGATAACACCTGATGTTTACAGTCACTGCCTGGGATTGGTATGTAGAAAGGCTCTTGCTTATACTTATTCCTATAGTGACCAAGGCCACTGCTGGCTCTTGTGTGCCACGCTGGGGGTGCTGGGTAGTAAGAGGGGGCACAAGGAAGTAAAAGGTGGCACCTCCGGGGGGTAACAGACAGGACAGGTGACCAACGAGAGTATTCCATCCCATATACGTCATATTTAGTATAAATTGAGTGATCACGAGAGTTTCGGCCCTTTTCGGCCCTTTTTTTTTCCCCTTTTTGCCCTTTTCGGCCTTTTCGCCCTTCCTTTCTGCAATGGCCGGTGTCCAGAGAGGACTCCATCTGACCTCCTGATTTTGATCCGGATCCTGAGTTCCCAAATCCAGCTCCCTGTATCCAGCTCCTGCCGCCGCTGAGCCTGGGGCTTCCCCGGCGCCTCCTGCTCTGCAGCACCAGTGGTGATTTCTATCGGGGGAGGGAGTCGGGTTTGATATCGGGCTACTATCTATAGTTGTATATAATTCTTTACTTTTATCTCTTTACCATTATTCCTATTATTTTCATTAAAGCTGTTCTAGTTTTTTTTCTTCTCTCACCCGTAAGTCTCTCTGCCTCATTCCCTTTTCTCTTCCCGTTTAGGGGGGGAAGAGGGGGTTAGAGAGCGTCTGTCCGCGTTAGTGGCCGGCCCAGCCCTAACCCGCGACATCGGCTCACTTAAAAATGGGAATATGCCTTGCTCAGCTCACTTACAGAGAAATGAACACTAAGCCTCCACACTCCTCAAAAAAAATTGTTTCCCAAATTCAAAGCCTACTGAAGATAAAAACAAACAAGCAAAAAAAAAAACCCTACCACTATAGCCTGAAAATAAAAAATCAGAGAAAAAACCCAAAAACAACAACAAAATGCTTGAGTGCCCCAAATCTCAATGATCCAGTCACGTGACTATCACTGAAAGTGCCAGTCATGTAAATACCACTGAAAAACAGATACATCAATCATTGGTTCACCCAAAGAGCAGTCTGAAAAAGTTTGCTCTAAAAGGAAAAAAAAATCTGTAATGAAGAAATCACTAGGTAAAAAAAAAAATAAAATACCAAAATCAACCAACCAAAACACTCTTCGCCCCCAAACCACCACACCAAATTAAAAACCTAACACACAGTAGGAAAACATAAGACAAAAGTCAGGTTGAATTTCTTAAGAAAAGACAAAAGGTGTAGCATGAAAACAAAAAAAAATCAAATTAAAAGAAAGTCTGATATAAGTGGAAGCATCTGGGTTCATATTTGAGGGCAGTGTATTTTACATTAACAAATAAATATTTCCTTATTTAAAAAGCTGCATTACTAGAGATTTGATTAAGCTGGCCGTTCTTACTGACAATAAAAGAATATAAACCCAAGCACTTCACGTGCCGATACTGCAAACACTGCAAGGAACAATCAATATGGAAGCTTCTATACTAGACATTATCTGAAAAGGAGCATATAATGAAAAAACTACCTAAATGGAATAAGAGACATACTGAGACTAGGATACAGTTCAATATATACATGAGTACCTGAAACAGCCTTGAAGTTCAAGTTTACTTAAATCTTTATTAGAAAGCACTTCAGAATCAGTTATTCAGAAACACTTTTCTTGAAAACCAATGCAATTTTTTTTTTTAATTTGTAAGTTCAACAAGGTGAATATTTCTATAGACGTAAACTGGATGCTTGATGCGTAAAATACATTTGCAACAATAAACATTCTGCTGTTCACACTTCAGAAATCTCTTGGCTTAGTAACAAGCTTAATTGCTCAAGTCTGTTGTTTCGAAGAGTACATTTCTGCTTTTTTCCTCTTTGAAAAGGAGCTGACATCTCACCATGAAGTTCATTGCTACTTGCCACCCACAGTAGTCACCCCAAATGTCCCGAGTATGTAGAAAACTATTCCCTGAGAGTTTCAAAACACAATGGACAACATTGTTCTGTTTATTATTGCAATGAATGAACTTTCTTACCAAATACTCTGGCTACAAATCCTAATGGAAACTGAGATGCAAACAGTGTAAGAAACCACGGTGCAGCATAAAGACTGGGACTGATTTCATTCTCTTCAAGGTGATTATACAGGTCTCTGTGATAATCATGAAGAAGCCTTGAGAGCTGATACATCTGAATCTACAGTGCATGAAGGGGTTGGGGAGGAAGGAAGTAGAGAAAGAAAAGTTCAGCTTTACTCAGTTTTCCAAACCATTCACAATTCACTCGAGGGAAATTAACTCCAGTACAGATGGCACTGTATAATGCTTAATTGTCCCCTAGGGCCTCAAGTAATATCTACTCACATCTCAACAACCCACCCCTAATGAATTAAAAACCAACACAGTTGTCAATAACAAAGAACAGTTCGAATCTGATTATTAATGAAACACCATTTCAGATTCACAGGCTTAAGGTAAGAAAAGAATACAGTGATCTAACTTTGTCAGCAAACCAGATCTTTCAGTCTTGCAGCGATGAAAGTAGACGTACCTCTTCCAAGATGCCAAAACTCTCCATTACAGAGCTGAACTACTTCTGGCTAAATTTTAGCTTTCACCCTTGGAATCTTGGCCCTATTTTTGCTGCATTTAAAACTGCTATGCTACAATCACCACTTCAGACAGCTTCTGCACTCCCAGAGTACATTACACACAGTGAGTCAATAGAGGTGTACCACAAACGTTATTTCCCAGCACACCTCTCACATGCCAGTGGTGCAGAGAAATTTAAGATACTTCATGCAAAAAGTGCTGCTATACGCTGTATAAAAGGTGGCAAAGCAAAGTGCATAAAAGCTGCTGTTCGTTGCTAAAAATATCCCTCTGGCAAATTATTTCCTTATTTATTCCAAATTATTTCCTTACTTATTCCACAGTAAGTCACTCAAAGCACAGAGTGATGCTTGTCTCAGAAAACAGAAGATGAGAAACACATACATTGATTAAGTGTCAGGTCCAATTTTGCTGTCAACAGTGCCTTATGCTTAAGGTAAATCAATTCCTCAGTAAGAGAATGACTTACTGGATCCAGTTACTTTCCTACTTTTAGTGGTCATGAGTCTTCCCTACCAAAAACTGACTGCACTTGAAACTATCTATTAGTCAGCAGTGTTCACAAGTAGACAGATCACTTCTCATTTGGGCAAATTGGCTCAATTTGTTCAGGCATTTGAGTCTTTGTTTTAGTTGCCAAAAATACTAATTAAGCACAGTGCCAATAAAAAACACATTTACACATGAAAATTACACGTGAAAATGGCATCAGAGGCAGCAAACAAATTAGATGAATTCACTATGAACTAAGGATCTAGATTACTACTTTTTCCAGACTGCAATTAAAAATGTAAGGCAAATAAGTTCATTATCCTAATGAAGCTTCAAACATTTTCTTCTGTAGGACAGAAGGCAATTCTGTACATGAGCTTATTTGTGTTTCAGTACTGTAAATACAAAAGAATTTGCAAGTGCTCTACTGTGAAAAATGGAAACAAAAGGTTAGGCTTTAGTGAGATCCTCCAAGTCATCTTCATAATCTGGTTTGTCTTCCGCAGATAAAATTTGTACTTTTGTCTAGAATAGGGTAACTTTCTAGAAGCAAACTGTGGTGAAAGAGAGGTCATTTCATTTAAAGGGCAAACGGTACTACAAGCGATAAACCTTCTCAAACTTAAAGAAGTGTTTCTTCCTAAGAACTTCTGACAATGAAAGTCTCAGACCCATTTAAATCAAAAGGTGGCATCCTGGACATCTGAATGCTCTCAGACCATCAAATGTTACTGAAAATCTACAAGTGTGGTACAACATACAAACACTAAGAGACCATCTTCTAAGGGAAAAGAGAAATCCCACAACGATGCATTTGTCACACTTCGACCCCCACTGGTTCAAAACATATTTGGGGGGATAGGGGGGAGAAGGGGACAGGAAAGAGGCAGAAAGATGCTCTTTGTGGCTGTTCACCCTTACTCCATCACCACAAACTTGGTAGAACATACTAACATCTGCAGTAAAACGCTCTTCCATCACTTCTAGAATAAGCACATAAAAATTTTTTTAACTATGATCTATTCTATTGTTCTGGACATTTGCCAAATTAGTATCTAAACGACTGCTCATGAAAAGTGGACTGAAACGCTCCCTTAAGTTTTCACTTAACTACAAGTGTTTAGTATGCACAGAGCATGAAAAAAAAAAGAGACTTTTTAATCTGCCTCTTAGTTTTCTCTTTCTCCACTGGAGATTACAAGCTTTAACTCAGCCGTAGTACATCCCTTTATAATATTAGGGGCTTACAGCATATAGTTTTTTAAGTCAGTGGGTGGTTGCATCTCAAAGTGAAGGATTTCTCAAGCTCTAAACTCTGAAGTTTATAGAGATCTGAAAGATCTTCTGCCTCCTTCCTAAGCAGTCTTGGGAATCTATAACTAGCTGTTAAAAGACTAATATTGCAGAGCATGTATAATTTCAGAAGCAAACTAAATGATTAAAACCCCATCTGCTTTCTCTCTGTGTTGAGGGTGGTGGGGTAAGGGGCGATGAGAGAAAAGAGAAGCCTCAAGTACAAATGCCTGTGGAGCACGTTGACTGGCCACTGGGTGTCACTGTTGATTCGCCTTCGCGTTAACAAGTGAAAAAGCTACACAAGTGCTCATAGACTGAGGAAAAATAAAATCAAATGTATTTTTAAACAGCTTCTCTACAGATGCAAGCACATTGGGGTTTTGGCATAAGGAAGAGAGAGAAGTGAGGAAAAGGAAGAGCAAAATAGCAGAGAAAGCAGAGTTTCCAAACATGAGATGATGGGGACGTGTGACAGGAAAAATCTGCAAGTTCTGAACTTCTCTGTTTGCCAATTGAGAGGCGGAGAGGGGTTCAACGATAACATTTGTATGAACCTCAACCTCAAAAACAGCATAAGAAGTTTCATACAGACCTGCAGAACTTGAGCAACCTCTGAAAGCTCAAAACTCATTTGAAACTCTGGTTTGCTTTAGGAGAAGGACTAACTTACCTGTAGCGACATCATGTCTGGCCTGTACTGTTTACGGAAGCCAAGGTCATACATGAGGAATTTCAGCATTTCAAAGGCCTGTTCTTCACTCATATGTAGAAGCAGCACTCCAGCTACAAAGCTTATACCTTGACAATAACCCACTTCTTTGTCCAGCAAAGAGTACGCCTTCAGGAGATTAAAAAGTGACAGCTGCCCTGCTCCCAGGTGGGCAGAAAAGTAAGGATGCGTAGGGAATGTCCGTCCTGATGTAGAGAGAGAGAAAAGAGGAGCTGATATGCAATTCTTGTCAAAAAAAAACCCAGATCCATCTGACAACCAGCAATTCTCTCTTCTCATAGACCATTTCTCTTTGCTTTCACATGCAGGTTGACTTTAGTCAGGTCTACCTGTATTTTACCACTGATTTCAGACTGTATCCACTGAGTTCATTTAATATTCTGCACAAAACCTGCAGAAGTGAATGCTTGATTTCTCTTTTCAGACAGACATAGAAGAGCGTAAATACAAACAGCATAACCTAAGAAATCATCTGCTTAGAGGACACTAAGTGACATGCACAGAATATATCTTGACAACACACGAAGTAATGCTGATACAGCGACATCTATCTCCAGCAACAGCTTCCGTTAACGCTGGTGTGTTTTCACTCAAAGATTCACAAAACGAGTCAGAAAAATCTCCCAGCTATGAACAGACGTACCTAGATCTACAAGGATGGCATGCTGTTGAGCAGTCAGTTGCTTCAGAAGCTCTTTGTAAGAGATGTCAGGAGGCTGTTGCTTGTTGGGCAGCCTGTGTCTGACTCGGTGTTGCACAGCCAAAAACTGCCAGATTTCTCCCCGACGGCTTTTTGGTACACCTGCAGGTCAGTCAAGAACACAAGAATTTGCTTAGGTCATTATATTGCCCTGTCATAATCTTTGCCAAACAACTGTGTGGGG
Organism: Trogon surrucura; assembly: GCA_020746105.1. Classification (NCBI taxonomy): domain Eukaryota; kingdom Metazoa; phylum Chordata; class Aves; order Trogoniformes; family Trogonidae; genus Trogon; species Trogon surrucura. The sequence continues at coordinate 47,456,657 of CM036617.1, forward strand.
TCCCTTGCAAACAGTCAGCTTCAGAAGTTGTCCATTCTGCAGTGTATTCAGCTCAGCAGTCACAGTTCAGTCCCACTAACTAAATATTAACTACAAATTTACAGTAATTACTGTGGGCAACTGAGGCAGACATCACTTGTTTTGCCACTTCTGAGCTGTTAGCCTCCAGCAGGAAATCATGCAGTGTGGTCTGTTCAAAAAAACTGAACTTAATTCAGAGGTGCAAAATACAGGGAAGTCCACCTCCTCTTCCTAAAGGACTGCCCATGTCAGTCCATAGGCTTGTAGAAAGACATACAGATTATAAGGCACTCAGTTCAAATTTAACAGCATTAATGCTTCATACAAAAGGAAAAACATAGAACCACTCTTACCAAGAGACAGAATTTCTCTCAAGTCAGCCAGGCACCCGCGAAAGCATAAACGAAATTAAGACACTACTTTCAGACTTTAACATACACCCGCCTTTGGTGTCTGACTCTGCAAACTGACCTTTGAGAGTCAAAATAGTCAACTCTGCTAATGCTTTCCAGGCAAATGATTATTTAACAAGAATACAGGTTAGAAAAATCATATCCTTCTTCCCAACTCCGAACTGCAGTCCAGCAGCAGAAGGTAGGGCAGAGCAAGGTAAGTCATTTGTTGGCAGTTTTCTGCAGGTCACTAACAGGAACCACCTTACTTCTGCCACAGTTTCCTTTGGTAGCAATTTAAACTTCCCTTCTGTACCACAGCCAGATTACACTGAAGTATTATTTTTCAGCATCTGTAACACAGACATGAGATTCTGCGGAGGAGGGCACAGCGGTGCAATCAGACTCTACACCAGCATTGTACTAACAAGGCCCTCTGGCTTCCCTTCTGGCCCATAGCTAGGCCACAGAAAGATCTACTCCAGGTCAAAATCCTCAGCCCTTCACTGATGGAAAAAAAACCAATACTAGAGGATCATATTCCAGATGCTCCAAGATGTGGTCGTTCTGACTCTCTGAAGGCTGGTTGTGATTCTCCTAGGTTTTGGACACAGGTCCTGCCTTCTCAGTAAATCAGAGCATCTGAAACTCAGAGTCAGTTGGATAGGAGCCACAGAACAGAAGCCAGAAGGTCACTGTGTCAGCTGCAGAAGCTCCAAGTTCGATCTTCGATGTAGTAACACGTGGGCACAAGATACTACTTTCAGGAGTATGACTATACATGTTTCTGTATTGCTGACATCGTAAGCAATGAAAATTGCACAACAGACCCTATTTTTGGTTTGGCAGCAGGAGGTGGGTGCATTTGCAAAACGAAGGCAGTTTTTTCACGATTTCGTGCCACTGGAAATAGTGTACTGCTGGCATATTTCCTTAGCTATCAAAAGAGAACAAAAAAATAAAACATCTTCAGACTTCATAGTTAAAAGCCGTCCTACATAAATACCTTCTTTCAAAGTGGAATGAATATCTTCCATGTCACACCGGATTTTAGCTCTACAGTTTAATAACTTCTTATCCCAAACATTTATGGCATCTTTCTGACATGTACCAACTTCGTCATAGTCCAGTTTTACTTTTCTTGATTGGAGCTCATCCCTGCTTGCTGGAGCATAGAACACAAAGGAAAAGCACTCAGAAAATACAGGACATCAGAAAATTACAAGAGATGTGAAACAGGCAAAACCCATCCAAGTCATATATCTATCTGATAATCTGACCAGGGATAAAAATACCTTCTACAATTCATCAGTTAATAGCTGAGGTGGGGCCAGTCTTTTGTCATAAGATGCTGCAGGTAACAATTTAACCTTCCTTACTAGGCCATGAATATTAGTAATTCATGAAGCACATGAAAACATTGCTTAAGGCTTGGGGCAAGAAGAAAAATTCACTCAACACAGACGCTTCACCACATCTGCTGTTTCTTTCAACTGCAAAAACACCTTTGATCATTTTTCTCTTGTTTAGACTGAACATTACAATTGTTTTAGTACGGAAAGTCCCAAACATATGAATGTTTATTTTAGAGGTTTAGGCAAGCAAGCTAGGTAAGTCTTCTAAAATTAAGTCGGTCACACTGGGTTCAGTTTTAACATGTCCCTTAAGAGAATGATAAGAGCTCTTGGCACTGCTACCTGGCATCATCAAGCTGACTAGAAGTAAATATAATAAACCACATCCAGAAAGGTGTATCTGCTGAAGCACAGAACTCATGTTGCTGTAAATTTAAAAGGTTTGCTACCTAACACCACTTGGCACAAAATATTTATTCCAGAGAACTCACTGTTTCTGAAATAAAGCTGCATTGTTGCTCTGGAATTTCATGGAGGAGCAGCTTTCATTTCCATTATTGAGAAATTAACTGTGGTTATTTTATTCTACATGATATGTATGTAGAAAAACACTCCAATTCCTATTACTGGTGTAAAAAAAACCTGGAATCAGGAAGTGAATGTGTCTTAATTTGCAGAGATAAATTTAATTATCATTGGACAGAATCGTACATTTCACCACATGACCTGTGAAAGCTGCAATTTAATTTATCCCAAATTTGTCTTGATCTATGTGCAGTACTTGCTCCTCACAAGAGAGCAGTACTTGCTCCTCCTTCCTCTTACAGACCCTCCTCACCATCACCTCTAGGTGAAATCAAACTCTCGCTCATGTTTTTATACAACATGCAAACCAAGACAATCAGTTCCTTACCCTAATCGCCTCACTTTAGACACAGACAATATTGGATGAATCCACAGAATCATTGCCCACTCCAAAAATGTAGGTGACAAATTATTTCCAGAAGCCATGTTACACTTCTGAGACTGTATCTGTTCAAGATTATTGGGGGCCCTGTAGAAGCAACTATCATGCAAGGTGCAGTACACTTCTGTAAAAACGGGAATGTGATCTCACCATGTGAATTTGCAGCCCAGTTGGGCCAATTTTCCATACTGCTCTATCGCGCTATGATTTCATCTGAGAATGCTCACTCTCATAAGCAGTATGTGAAAAATTCAAGACAACGGGAAGGTATTTCAGTGCAACAGTGAACTCCAAGATTAAGTGCATAGTTATCATTCACCGAATGGTACTTTGGCTCTGCATTTAGTCCTAGAGCTTGCCTGTTGATTGTAACTCTTCTGCAACCCTTGGTTGCTTGCAAATATCCTTGTTAACGTTCTTCCTAATCACTGCTAGGTGGCCTGCTACTTTTTGCAGTTCGTACACTTCTAGGTGATCTACTGGAAAAAGTGTTTTAGCTTCTCAGGATAAAAAACCACAAAACAAAATGTTGTGCAATTCACAGAACTTACCTTCTGTAAAACAAAGAGCTAATAGCACTCAAGTCTCCTCGACAGCAAAAGGAATAGGAAAAGAGGTTCTATTAATATTTTGTAAATAAAAATCAGAACTTCAACAGAGAATCACTAAAAAAACAATTCCACAGCAATTCCAGTCTTAAATCAGTCACACAACTGAATAAATTCACAGCTAAGAACCCTGCTTCAAGTAGAGAAATGGCTGTATTTCTGTTATTACACTTCCCATTCCTGAGATGCACAATTAATAGTAGGCTAGGGTGCCAACCACTGCTCGAACCAGCATTTGTTTGGAACGGATCAGTTCTGTAGATGTCCTGTCCATAAAACGGCCCATGTTACAGCAGCCCACAGGAAAGAAGCCTAGACATAGGTCTTAAGAGAGTTTACTTTTTGCCCTTTGAAAAGAAGATGCTGAATTCTAGCTAGCCAGAGCACCATTTCCTCTTAGCAGTACTTATGAACCTGCATACATGAACAGAGACATGTCCCCTGGAGCACAAACCAAGATATAGGCTGGAAGATAAGTGCCAGTTTGGAGTCTCCACTGCCAACACTTCTGTTTTCACCACAATTGATCAGACAACTTATTTTCTACATATCCGCTACAGAATGGAAATAACTTATAACTGAGTCTTAAGGAACTGTACTGGTTTAACAGTTTTCAGTTCCTCCAGCCATGCAGGGTGGATACAGAAAAGAGTTTGTCCCTCAGCAGCTCATAATATCAGAAGGAATAACATGAAATTAGTCACTACAGCAGATGTCCAGCTTCCCCACCCCACAACAGCAGGCTAACCGTTCGCTAAAAGAAAAAACAAAGATTTTGTCTGGAGTTAAAACAGACTTCTCTGTAGATGTTCCCTATGAATCTAGCAGTTTCCACAGAAGTGTGTATCAACAGGGAGACAAACTGTAGAGAGAGTGCATAGCCAAATGCACTACATGCTTAGGAAGTACATTCAAGGATCTACACTTGTAGGAATATGGAAAGACTTCTGTCCTGCTGTTTTTCTTTCCTCTCCCTGCCTTCTCAGTAAGCACCACTAGAGAAGGAAAAAAAGTTAACTAATCTAAACAAGACTGTTATGTTTTATATGAAGAATCAGACTACCGTATAACGAGATCATATGCCATATAGGAGAAGATGAGGTAAGCAATTGCAGAGAGAACATCTGAAATTTTCAAATTGCACTGAAAGCTATTACTCTATTATACTGAAGAATTTCTATATGCTAGGACAGACATTGCATCCTGTCTTTTATTTGTGTAAGTCTTGACCAGTCATCATAATAAAATATGTTAGCCAGAAGCTCAGGCAGCTGACAAGTCAGCATGGCCAACTTCAGATTCCTCAGTAACAGCACTCGATTTTCAGTGTACTGTGCTCATCTTCAAAAAACCCAGCCAACCAAACAAACAAAAAAACCCTTTCTGACATACATCTACACCCAGTTGCTCAAAAAAATGACATTTTAGATTCAAATATTTACAAATTAGCACTGTGATGTGGTTAGTGAAGGACCAAAAGTCCAGACAGAAATGCTATGTGCTGCAAAGGACTGAAAGGAGATGTAGAGGGTGAGGTTGACCATATCTAGGTTTTCTCACAGGATCTGTCCTCCTGACTCCATGTTAGAATTCCTAGACTTGGTCAGCTAGAACACACACTCTAACAACCTTTGTCTAACATGTAGTAAAAATGGAAAAGTTATCACTTTCTTCTTTAAAGTGATTCATTAAGAGTTGGCAGGTGGCAGAGAACCCTGTAGACTGTGAGATAGGACTGGGCAAGTACACTTTTTTTAGTCACACTGTTAACTAAAAATTACAGTGCTACATTTCTGTTTGAGGTGCCCAACACCAGTACAGTTTTCAGCTTCAGGCAGCAAAATTTGTAATAGTTTTTAGGGAGATTTTCTAAATAGCTAACCTTCCAGCTTCTGGTTTTCTTTTTCCATTCGAAGCAACAGAATTTGTTGATGAATGGCTTTTCTCCACAGACTTTGTAGTTCTTCTGAGTTTCTCCTCTCTCCAGTTTTATCTGGATCATCCTCATTTTGCAATACTAGAACAAGAGGATCCTCCTCCAGTGGTGGAGCAAGAGGTGATAACGGTAACAATTCACTTCCATCATGACCATCTGAAAAGAATCAGAAAGCTATTAGAGGAAACTAAGATTGACATATTGTGAAAATCTAAGTCATAGGAGAACAAAAATAGCTGTCTTTCATGTTCAGGTAAGGTGCTGATACCAAAAACAGAGACAATGCAGTTCAACAGTAGAGAATTATTTCTAAATAAAATGTTTTATTTAAGTTAGGTTATATTAAATGAAATAAAGCTAAATAATGAACAAGTATTTCAACCCTTTTTCCTGCTAGCTCCTTCTAGAGTTACAAAAAGACATTTATCCATAATCTCTTTTACTGATGAGCTTATTTACCACTGTGATTTATCACAGGCTCTACACTAAAAGCAACTTTTTCCATCTGCTAAGCTGCATCATATAGAGCTTCTCATTTACTTATGGCTGTGAATCCCAACAACAGGACTTTATCAACACAGGAGGATTTCAGATATTTCAGAGTTTTCTACCTTAAATGACCTAAAGCTATAAGAATTATCAACACACTCAAGAGGTGCTATGTGCAGCACAAGGACAAGACAGAAAATTTACCGTTTTCTGCCAACACTGCTATTATGTAAAAATTTGTTAACTAAGAGGATATCTTTGTCAGCAAGAGCCAGCTTTTCATTTCCTTGCTACCAGCACAGCCGTGGCAGATTGCAAATCATTTGATTTTGATGATAGAATCCCCTGTTCAATGAGGACCCAAAGCCAACTGAGCACAACTGATCTCTAGCGAGGTTCTAGCAAGAATATTGTATCAAGCTGACCCCCTTCTCCCTTTCATATTTTCACGTATTACAATTCTCTACAATAACAGCTATTCAACAACAACTGCTTGTTTATTTTCTTTAAAATCACACACAGACCTGGATGATGCATCTTGGAAGGAGATTTATTCATAGGTGAAGCTACCTGCAGGAATATTCTCCGCCGCCAGGAGATGCGGCGAGGTGTGACCGTGGCCCCCACAGCATTTAGAGATTCACTGCTGCAGACGGCTGATGTTCTTTTCTTTGCCTCCCCATCACTGAAGAGAAGAAAAAGCAGATGGGGTGATCAAAGTCAGTCATATTCGGAGGCAAAAAAAAGAAATAATCTTTACTAAGTCTGTCTAATGTACAACTAAACCTGCAGGAGCATTTGCTGGGAAGCTTTAGAAGGCAAAGCGTGCTGTGTACAAGCTTCACCTTCAATACAAAAGTGTCCAGTTGTTTTCTTGTAACACAGTGCTGTGAAGTTTGCACTATATACCAGCAGGAAGAATTCACAGCATTCATACAGTGCTCAGCTGGAAGCTCAGAATAAAAGCTAAACTTGCTGAAAAGCTAAGAGAAAAATGCAGTAATATTTAGCCCCTAGAACAGACAGCAATGGATTTTGTTTTGCAATGCATTACTCTTACAGGGGCAGTCCGATGTAATAGCCCTAAAAGCACAGAGGTTGCTCTAGCAGAGTGCAGTGCTCCATTTAGTGCCATTTTAAAAGGTACTTCATTGGAGGTGATGTTCTGCCCTTCTCATACAGCCTCTTTCCTATGCTTCAAGAAGTGGACACTTCACTTGCACAAATGGGGCCAAACGTCTATCTCCAGCTGAAAGAACAGTCTTTGCAAACAAAAGGCAGGCTAAGTTCCTACCACAACGACCTGAAGGAGCTGATCTCCTTCCTAGTTGCCACGTAGAAATATATTAACATATGTTGCTGCAAGAGGCAAGAAGAGAATACAGGGAAGCATTGCTGGGACATAATTTTAAGCCGACACCAAGAAAACATCTCTACTGACTACTACTGCCACAGGAAAGGACATCTAGCTTTCACAAGTATATGAGACATTTTCAGAAATATTTCACTATTTTGTATTTGTGGTAGTAAAGTAGGTGCACAGATCTTGTGGCACTCAACTACAGGCTTCTTGGGAAGACAGTATCAGGTACAGGGAGCTGTGTTTGCAACTTCATCGCAGGGAAAAACTGTTTTATCAGCACAGCAGTAGCTACACTTAAACCTTCATCCTGTAAAGAATTTCCATGCTACAGTGCAAAGTCCCTTCAAAAGACTTAGATGAAAGGAAAGCCCAGCACATTAAGTGTTTACTGCATCTTTAGTGGTAAGTCAGTTGCAGACGATCAGTTTGCCAGCTGCAGTCTGTCTACCAACACCTGGCTCGCCCAAAAGGAGAGATCTGCAAAACTACAGAGTTTCAGCTACAGTCTACCAGTCTACAACACCTCAATCAGCATTTTTTATATGAAATACTCTGTGCTTAATGGTAATCCACCAAGTTAGAATTTCAGAACTCTCTGGTGATCAAAGCTGTCCCTATGTTAATGATCTACAACAGCTCCCTGACGTTTGTAAGCCTCTGTGAGCAAACTGGACTTACCAACACGGGTATCAGACCCTGCTTCCATATCCTGGCAGAGAAATAATCGTGCCTTCAAGTTTATGTACTCAAGCATTAGGCATCACCTCTGTTCTCATCTACGAACACCACTATGGGCTAGGAGCCCTGGATAAAAGTCAGTCTGAATTATTCTCCACTCCCAATTTAATTTCTACAGTGACTCTGTTCCATGTGAATCATACCATCAGGAGGTGGTCTCAGTGGAGCCCAATGTTGCACTAACCAAAAAACAGCAACCCAAAACCCTGCGACAATATTCTCTGGCTAACTCTTACACAGGCTTTGGTGGTGAGCTAACCACTGTTTGTGCTAGCTAAATATAGACCACAAAACTGATTTTGAATCTAGACATGCTGTCTTCCAAAGGTATTTCAGTTCAACAGCTCCGGGAAATAAGGTATTGAGTTTGGATATATTAATCAGTATAACTCACGTTTCTATAAATGACTTGGAAAGAAACTACCTCTCACTATTTCAAGTCTTACATATCATGTTACAAAATGTGAGTCATTCTAGGGCTTACTAAATAGAAGCTACATAACGAGGGAATGAAAATGTACAAAAACCTAACAATCAGCTACTGTGTCCCTAAATGCTCAGACACTCCTAGGAATAGCGTTCAATTTACAGTAGTAAAATTTACAGAGAAGTCAGAATAGAGGGTGGCTATTTCAGGGTATGAAACAAAGCTGTTTACACCATCTGAGTTGCAGAGTTTACAGTAGGATGTAACAGTCACATGTGCTACCTCGTGAAGTGTGTAAATCATACAGTTCTGAGGACTTGTACTTCATAGTATCATAGAATTGTCAGGGTTGGAACAGACCTTAAAGATCATCTAGTTTCAAACTCCCTGCCATGGGCAGGGACATCCCCCACTAGATCAGGCTGCTCAGAGCCCCATCCAGCCTGGCCTTGAACACTTCCAGGGATGGGGTTTCCACCACCTCACTGGGCAACCTGTGCCAGTGTCTCACCATCCTCATGGTGAAGAACTTTTTCTTAACGTCCAGTCTGAACCGATCCATCTCTGGCTTTAATCCATTCCCCCTAGTCCTATCACTACCCAACATCCTAAAAAGCCCCTCACCAGCTTTCTTGTAGACCCCCTTGAGATACTGGAAGGCCACAATAAGGCCTCCTCGGAGTCTTCTGCAGACTGAACAACCCCAACTCTCTCTGTCTGTCTTCATAGGAGAGGCGTTCCAGCCCTCTGATCATCCTCGTGGCCCTTCTCTGGACACGCTCCAGCATGTCCACATCTTTCTTGCACTGTGTACTTCTGTTATTAAGTCCTCCCTTATAAAATTTCCTTGGTATTTTAAGCAACTAACATTAATCAATTCCTTTCCCAAAGCACTATATGATGAGTAATTAGAGGCAAACTTTTAAAAGTCTCGTGCACACCTTGCCATATTCAATGGAAGGCAAAGGCAGCTGTGAAAACACCAAGATTTAGGAAAGGGAGGCTTAGAAAGGTAGAAAAGAAGTTTCCTCATTTCAAGACAGACAAGTCCCAGCTTAACATCAGATCTGAAGGTGTGAAACAATACACTAACAGAGTAAAAGCAGGAAGAAGTCACAGTAAAACAGTAGTATCTCCTATGCTGTGATGAAATGGTTTAGAAAAAAACAGATGAGTTAACTCAATTACATGTTGCCCAGTTTGAAACAGGAGTTGCACAATACTTAATCCCTAGACTTTACCATCTCTCCTACCTAAATTTCATTGGCAGGCATTGCTCTTGGTCATATTTGCAAGACTACTTCAAGTTGTAAGGTAGCCGTACTTTTTAACAGCCTGACAGGTCGGTGCTCTGCTCAGACAGGCCAGTAACATCTCACAGAGTTCATCTAAACACGGCAGGGGTGAAGAAAAAAGAAGTGTATCTGACTGTTAGCTATCAGCTCCCTGCAAAATGAAGACGTTTATTAATCTTAGAAGAAAGATTAAGAGCAGAAGCAACTCCAAAACAACAACAACAATTTTTTTAATGGAGTTCAGTCATTGCTACTGAAGAGCAGAGCAGAGTTTTCACTGCCTCCCAACCTGGGGAAACAGAATTTCACAACTTCCCTATCAGGGGACTGATACTGAACCTCAGACACTCGCAGGAAAAATTCTTAAGAAAAGATTCTGTTCTGACAACGTAGAGGCTTAAACATCTACCTGTGAAATACACTGCGAGGTCAACTAGCAGAAAGAATCCAATCAGTAATCCCAGTTTTTTAATTATGTTTTTTCACCCTATGAAAAAGTTGCTACCGCAAACTCAAGAAATTTGTAAACACTCTATAAACTATGGATTACAGAGCCTAGAGGAGAGGCAAGACAGAGAATTAGTATTTCTTGAGTCACAGAGTAACACAGCCACCAAGAAGAAAAACACACGAGTTCCTGTCCTGCTGCAATCTACCAACAACTGAGATGAAATGCACCAATCTGCCGCAAATTAAGAGATGGCAATATATAAAATCTTAATGAATTACAGAGGAGATATTTAAGAACTGAACTGCAAACTAGGTCATGATTGCAAGAATTGGGAACATCTAACTTTTTATTTTATTTTAAGAAAACAACAACTATATTATGGTAAAATTTCTACATCCTGACATGTCAGTGTGGTAAAACAGATCTATGAAAGGGCAAAGCCCTTGAACTACTGTTCAGCATAGAAACCAAAATGCATTCATCATCTTGTGTGCAATAAGAAGTGAAAAGATATAAATTCAATATAGTGTCTCAAATATTTCTGTCTATACTTTCACCCTTAAGCTATTAAAAGTGATAACCCAACTACTCAATTAGTACAGAGTACTGATAATCTAAGCTTTTTATCTCGGGTTACTGCAACTGAAGTTTCACCAAAGTAACATCCCATTCATTCATTGTTCTATCAGATAATGCATAGTATGAAGATGAGACAGCTAATTCAGGGAAAAGAAATAAAAGAAGAAAAAGAAAAAGAAAAGAAGAAAGCCAAAAAACTTGTTCAGATTGCAAACATACGCATTTCTTGGTTTCAGTTACTTTCAACTCTTGTGAAAAACCGTTCTTTATAATGCTCCCAAAGACTGATGCTCCAAAAATCACAAAGCTACTCCACTTCCTTTGAACTTGTTACACAATACTTACCTGAATTATTTCGTACATGAGTCCACGAAGCCAACTGAACATTGGCAACTCGAGAATCAATATCATTGCTGTTCATGCCAAGGTTTGCATTTTTTCCCCAGTTCTCTTTCATTTCAACTTCTTCTCTTGATTGCAGTTTGGAGGCTGACATGGTACAAAATCCTCCAGATCAAGTACAGAAAGACTCCTAAAATTTCAGCTCCCAGGACTTAGACTGGCAGAAGCCTGCATGCAACCCCAAGACTTGAAGTATTTGTTCCCTCTGGAGGGAAGAAAAACTATTTCTGATCAATTTACACTTCTCTATAGGTTCTCACTCCTGTCATGTATATTTATACTGAAAAATTACTTTCTATTACTATGCTTAAGGAACATTTTCAAGTATTTGACTTTCTTCATGAGAAATTAAGTTGTTTTAAAAAAGCAATTTGTCCAAAGTCAAGTGCTGATAAACCAGCTTAAGTTATCCTTACATAACAATGCAATGAACAAAGACAGTTCAGGCTGGTCAAACCTATGGTGAAGCTTGTCCCATTTTTAAATGTGCTGCTTTTATTTTTATATTAAAAATCAAACAGATTCTTCCAACAGCCTAGCTTTCAGAAGAAGCTTTCGAATATAAGCCAGAAATTCCAGAAGTTACAGAAATGAAAGTTTAAAAACAGATTTTGCTCTCAAATTCCTGTTTGTTTGCCTATATGTTGGCAGGGTATTCTTTTAAAACTCCTTATGTGTGCTTATGCTCAACATTAAAATGTCTCACAATACGCTTGTCAAAAGTCAAGATTATGCAAACCATTTCCTCCCTAGACTTTGACTTTCTAGACAAATTAATCAATAATGCAGTAAAAATATTCTGAAGAAACTTCTTCTCAGTGAGGGTGACTGAACACTGGAACAGGCTGCCCAGGGAGGTTGTGGAGTCTCCTTCTCTGGAGACATTCAAGACCTGCCTGGACACGTTCCTGTGTAGCATAATCCAGGCGTTCCTGCTCTGGCAGGGGGATTGGACTTGATGATCTTTCGAGGTCCCTTCCAATCCCTAACATTCTATGATTCTGTGATTCTAAGGCACCTCTCAATATTGTGTTGATGCCCAACCTTACTGTTCATTCCTTGAAGCAGAAAACATATCTCCTACATCGCAGCAGCGATCACTAAAATTTAACCCAAAAAGCTCAGCATCCCATTTAAATCCTCACAAGTCAACCGAGGCTTCCTTCTTAATGGAGGCCAAGACATTTTTAGGACATGATCCATAAATGAACATGTTCCCAGTGATGGGCACAGCTGGCTGTATTGGTGTTCAGGAAGGAAGGTAGATAAATAAGCAGGATCAGTTCTGTAAATGTCAGAATATTAAAGACAATCACAGTAGGATAAAAGCAACTGTGCTGCAGAAACACCAACTTCTTTCCATTGATGAGATGAGATGAATATGTCCACAATCAGGTGAGAGCCACTGTACCCTGCACCTCCAACACCCTAGTATCAGTTCTGGAGCTTGTGACCATAAGCCAGATGTGATGTAAACACGGATCAGAATCATCTTCCATACAGCAGCCAATACATACACACACATATAATAAGCAGAGTTGGTTTTTAACACCCAGCTCCCTAGCTGAACCTGGCTTGGTGTTATTTGCATCGGCCTGTCTGATTACTACAAATCAAACATCTTTCTAAAATGAATTCTGACTCAAACTCCCGCACATCAAAATTCAAAGGAACACCAAGAAAAGCTGCCTGCTGCATTATGTGCAATCTTAAAGCTACACAACAGGGGAAGTCCAATTATTAAGGTTTTTTTCTCCAATGCTAAGGTACACTTCATGAATGCAGAGTGACTATCACTATTCTTAGAGAGGAATATGCACTGAAATTTTAATTAGGGTTCCTAACAGTTAAACAGCTTATAGCCTTCAGATTGTAAAGGGCTGCCACATCACACTGAATTCCAACCTCACATATAGAGGAATGCTAAGAACAGCTCACATTGAGCCTATGAGGGGCTGGAAGGGTTCCTGTCACTAAGGCTGCGCAGTCACCACCTTCCTCTAAGGATGTCTCACCTTATTCCACTTATACACAAGTTTATTCTGCTGGAAGGAACTCAACTGCAGAAATTTCACACCAGGTGTTTCGTAATTGTGTCGCCATTATAGTTTTTGGCTGCATGCTGTACACCAATTACAGATTACACTAAATGCCAGTGAAGTCAAGGCAGGATACAGTGTGCTTAAGGAGATGATACGTACATTTATTCTAACATATTTATTACGTATTTATTTTTATCCATATTTATTTTTATATGTATTTATTCTAACCTATATATTATTAGAGATAACTAACCCAACTATACCTTAACGCCACCTTTAATGTGAGAGGCAGTTGACCTAATTTTTATAATAATGTAATCTCTTGCAGCCTACCCTAAAATGGAGATGACAAACTAATCTGTGTGTAATGAAACTGCACTCTACAAGGTGAAACGATTTCTTTAGGCACGCCTAAAATCTTCCACACCCATGTCATACAACTGAAATCCCCACGTATTAAGAGTTCAACGCATCCAGAATCCAGATCTCATCAACATTTGGTTTGGGTAATAATCTAATCTACTGTTATTTTTCTAGGGAGAAACAACCACAAAAAGCACTTTCTACAACTCCACAGCTTTCTGTTGGGAATGATAAGGAGAGCACCGCACTCAGAGATGAAGAGTACCAGAAACACTAGTTCACTGAGCAAGGACAGATCGACAAAGGAAAAAGGAGTTGTCGTTCACTTAAAAGAAATAAAAAGGCCAGCAACTTGCAAAAAAACCCATCACGAAGCTCAAAACTCTGGCTCAACCTTACTCACTACAGGCCTACTTCAGTAAAAAAACCCCACGTGCAGTTTTCTTGAGCACCCTCCTGAAGGAACGCCTATTATTACAGTAAAAAGACAGTCTGACTTCCATGTTTTTCACAGTGATGTCAGAAAGCTCGTGTATCTTGCTTGTTCCCCAGTCCTCTTCAATTGGAAGTTATCTGTCGATTCTCTCTAAACATCTCACAACCAGTATCATCCAGCTAACTTGGTATTTCCCCCTCCTCATGCACAGGCATCCCACGTTAGTATTGCACACTCTTCACATGGCTCTTTTCCTATTTTTACATGCCAATGATCACAGCAACACATGCTGGCTTGCACTCAGCAGAGAAAGCATTAAATTAGCGTGACGCTCTTAAAATTAAAACAGTGCTTTTCAAGTGACAGACCAATGCAGCAGATTAGCAACACTGCAACAGAAACAGGTCACAGCTACTAGGTGTCAGCAGACAAGCCTCTATTTTTGACCAAAAAGGCTTTTTTTTTTTGGCCAAAAGCCTGTTCACTCATTTGCATCGGGTACTTCGGAAGTCTGTTAGAAACACAGGGGCACAAGGCAGAGTGAAAGAGATCCCCTGTGCTGCACTGCACCGGGAATCCTGTTGTTAAACCGGTGGCACTGAACAGCTAGGCAGGAGACAATGCTCTCACCTCTTGGAGAGGTCACTTTCTGAGTGCTGGAGCAACCTTCCTGAGCCCTGGTAAAAGCTTTTCAGGAAAGAAGGGGCAGAGACAGAGGAGGGGAGACCAGGTGACGCAGATTCACTCTCACTGAGAGCGTGCCGAACCCCGACAACAGGACTGTGCAGGCAACAAGAGAACACAGCAGATGGGTCAACATGGATTCAGCTACAACAAAACATCCAGATTAAAGATATCGGCCAAGTACCTCATACTGGCTTACAGTAAGTTTGTCTCCTAGAGGATAAAGTGTACCAAGTGCACTACTGGGCACTTTCCCTGATGCTATTGATTTTGCTGTTACGGCTGATTTCTTTTTAGAAACACTTCAGTGACATTGCAGATCAGTCAGACCACCTTGTTTCTTTAGCTTTATTTATTCTCAAAGCAAATTCAGAAAAAGAATCGCTGAAACATTCAGAAAACATCCTTAAAAACCTGCTTCAAATAACATGAACCACCTTGTTTCTTTGTCTTCTCTTGCTTTCATAAATAACATGTATTGCTAAAACACATGAGAAAGTAGACATTATTTAAATGCAATGTTTATGGATAAAGTTTTTGAAGTGAAAAGTGAAGACAGTCCTACTACACAGTTAAACATGACTTAATAATAGTAACACGTGTTGGGGGACATAAAAATTAATTCAGCTTCTGTCACATAACATTTTTGATTACTCCTCAATAGGAAAGGAGAGCAGGAAAAATCCCAGTCTAGAACCAAGTTGTTACAAACTGTTTTGACTGAAAATCTGCTGATGATGCCACTTAAACAACAGCGACTTCTTAAAAGTTATTACAAAGAAGTGAAGTCAGCAAGTCCTTCAGTTTGAACTGTCAGGGTTTCCTGTTTGCATACAACATTGTCAGTGGGAAAAGAAAAAAAACAAAACCCAAAGTTTATCGTAGTAAAAAACACATTATTTATGTCTTTGGAGACACAATGTAACAAAGCTACTTCAAGGCTAGTTTCTTAACCTTCACCCCCTTTCATTCTCTTGAACAGAATAAACTTCTTTTTTTTCCCTTTCTCTACAAGCTGGTGCGGCGTTCACACTGATATTTTAATCTAGACATCAAACAGGTGAGAAATTATTATTGAAAGCCATTTTTAGTAAGAGTCCACAAAAAGCATAATTGCACCCAAGCACTGAAAGAGACGAGTAGCTTGGAGAAAGCACTTCTCCAGCAGAAACAATCCAGCTCATCTAGGCGTGAATCTTGTAAAGATTTTGGA
The DNA here is from genome assembly GCA_020746105.1 of Trogon surrucura. NCBI lineage: Eukaryota > Metazoa > Chordata > Aves > Trogoniformes > Trogonidae > Trogon > Trogon surrucura. The sequence continues at coordinate 47,472,418 of CM036617.1, forward strand.
GTTGGCACGGTCACTTACTTCATATAGCTGGGATGGAGGCGGAGAAAGAAAGCACAACCAAAAGAAGCCCACAGTGAACTGTGGGGACCTCTTCTGACTGAGTGAAGGAACAGTGTTCCACACGTTCACAACTGGAGAATCTCCAAAAATGAAGGGGAAAGAAGTTACAGAGTGAAGCTCTGGAGAAAGGCAAACTGGGAAATCACGTGTCTCACAGTTCAGTGGAGGTGTTTAATCCGAAAGTCTGGTTTTAATTCTGGACATACTCTCTGGGAGCTTTGGCTAGCACAGTGACAAATGCTTGAAGCTGTCAGTGCCTTTTCATCCTGGCTACCGTCTCTGCAGTGAAAAGTGGTGAGGACCTCTTCTCCAAAGGGCCTGACTACCAACACTGCCAAAAAGGCTCGGCTCAGAGGTGACAAATAAATACATCAATAGATTGATGCCGACATCCAGCCACTACAGTCAATTCACCAGATTGATGCTTCGCCTTAATCCCTAATCCAGTGATTAGTGAGTTACTGCAAAGCACCATACTACTTGAAGGCAGAGAAGACAGGCTGGAAATAAATAAATAAACCCCAGAGCAGCGCAGAAACGGCTTCCGTGAGGAGGAACGCAGCTGAGGCTTGTGTCCCGAAACCGCAGCCGCGTGTCCCGGCATGCCCTGACTCACCTTGTCGCCTCGACGCAGTTCTGCCGCAGCAGCGGGGACCGGACGCTCTGGGACCTCCCGTTCTGGAAGGTTATCCTCCTCCGGGCGCTGGAAGGGGGGTGGCTGAAGGTGTGAGCGCGCCTCCTGAACTGGGGGGAATCCGAGTCTTCCTCGGGAAAGGGCTGCCAAGCCGAAGACACGGGCGACGCCGGAGGAGTAGCTGGCGGGGAATCGCCCGGCGAAGCGTCCTGAAAGGAAGTGCTGGCGGAGTGAGGCCTGCCGCGCTGCACCCTGGCGAGAGATCTCGCCTAACCCCACGGGCCGCGCGCTGCAGCATCGGGGCACCAAAGCCTCTCCCCCTTCTTGCTCATGGCCTATTGTATGCTAATTATCACCAACACCAGACATCCTTTGATAATTTACTCCAAACCAGCGGCGTCCTTCTTTAAAAAAAAAAAAAAAACAAAAGAGGAGGGAGAAATAAAATTATACATACAAAGCAAACAACGCACTAATTACTCTAGGTATCCTCTCACAGGAACCGGCGTTCCAGCCACTGGCTTTTTCAGGAGAACACAGGAATTGAAAAGACTAGGGAAACTGCTTTTAGCTGGTTTCCTCGACATATCGCGAGCATACTTCCTGTACCGTCATAGTGATATCCTGCAAGAGAGCCTGCTATTACACAACCAGTTTACGAGTAACTGTAGCAGGAAAACCATAACAGAATCTTCACCTCCTGGGAAAACCAGCAACCAATCCTCACGTGAGGTAAAACATTAAAAACAGGAAATAAAAAGAAAGTGAACAGAGTTCCGCCTGCTCGCCCTCATGCAGCATCCCCAACAGCTGGTTTCAGGTCAAAAATTCGTACTTCCCTAAAGCAGCTCTTACTTACAGAAAGGATTCTCCACCTCCAGAGTAATTTCCTTCTGTTGCGATACGACCTTTTATTAATTACTTTGGTGAAACGAGGCAGAAACTGACCCGAAATTCTCCGCTTTTTGTAAAAGCAAGGGAAGTATAGAAAAAAAGGACCGGCAAGCAAACAATAGATTAAAGCTAGGGCTTCAAGTCAACACATACGCCAGCTTTCTTACCCAGGCTGCCTCCCAGTGGAAACTCTTATTTGAGTTTTGCAAATTGATGTGCTTCGTGCTACTATCTTCAAATCGAAGCAGAGTGCCGAATTTATGCTTCGTTAAGACCATGCATGAAAACATGCCAATTTTAACTAAGCTCCTTACGTACTCTGTCAGAAGCCAGGCTGTTGCAGCGCTCAAAGCTGTCCACGCTTCCCAGGCGGCCTCTCATTCTGTTGGCGCCCTGCAAGAAAAAGGGCGACTAATTGAATCTGGCCTTCTTCCTTTTTTTTAATGAAGGTTAAGCAACGACAGCAACAGCTGTGCAGGTGAACACAGGAAAGTTCAGCCATGTGACACGTTTGACGTAAGACCACAGATCATGGGGTAAGCACTGGATTTTACAGTTTTGCCAGCTAAACTTGTCACTGCTTGTACATCCTCCTGCCTTGCTCCCAGGAGTTTTAAACCCGCAGCTCTGCTGTACAGAGCAAGCGAGTATTTCCTGATCCATTTGAGGCAAAATAGTGGAGTTGGCTTAAAGAGGCAGGTTCAAAAAGCTCCAGACTTCAGTACTATGCAGGCACTGCAGCTAACAGAGGCAGCTGACATACTAAAATCTCAGAGAGTTTGCCCCACATCTAGATGATTCGGGCAAATTAAGTCCACCTGGGCAAAAGTTGTGAAATCATTAAAACTGGCAAAAAAACCCACTCTCTGGCTGCAAATCCAGCCAAATAGTGCCAGATACAATCAAGACTTGTCAATTATAATTAAGATAACCCTGAGGGACACTTGCTTGAAATTAGCGTTTGCGGATTTTTGCTGCACTTGTTAATAGTCATCTGGCTTCCCAGGAAGAGGCGATAGAGCTGCAAACACTTCTGACTACCTTTCTAATTCCCATGAAGCATTGGTGATATACGGTGTTGGATGCTTTCGACTGCTGAAGTAAGTTGCTTTCAGTACTTCATCCGGGGAAAATAGTCTAGGTTTTAGGAAAGCTACTGCTAGAGCTCCTCTTGGTATGCTTGCAACTCCAGGGGAAGTTTTGTCAACATCAGCAGTATTTATTTAGCCTACTTTTTCCTGGTAAGGTTTATTTTCAAGACCTAGAGTGCCCTTTAAGTACATTATCCCATTTAAGCTCATTAACAATGAATACTCTGTCTGAAGCATCTCTTCACTGACCCTCACAATAAAAACCGAGCAAAGGATAACTTGGAAATTTCTCACTAGCTTTAAAAATGCATATATTTGGCACTGTAAGAAGGGCTTTTTAGTTCAGAAAAAAACAACAGAAGAGGTTAGTGCAGCAGGAGCTGCAAGAAATCTGCTTGAGAGGTCAAACAGAGGTTACATTTATTTTTCTGAGGTAATTCTTTAGGAAGCCACAGCCTGTTTTCAGTTCAAACTTGACAAAAATAAGATCAGTCCAGCAAAACAAACAAGTGAAAAAGTGACATTCCTCTGGGACTAAGTGAAGCCAGAGCACAGAACGCAGCACGTTTCTCCATGGTGAGTAGTGAGCAGCTACTCTTTCAAGTAGCTTAAAATGTCACGTGATGCTATTTATCTAGCTAAGAAGTCATCCACTTAAAGTGTTCCTAGATATCTGGTTACTACATACTTATTTCTAATTTTGCTAAGATAGAGACTCTGTAAGTCTCACCCCTACATATACTGATTTTTACTTCTTCCTTAAATCTTTTTATCCACAAAAAGATGCTGCATGTCAACTTAAAAACAAAAAAAAAGCAAACTGAAGTTCTTTCCCGGTGTCTTTGTTACTAAGTATACCTTAAAATAAAGATGATAAGTCATGTATAATTGACATCCCATTACATCAATACCATGTGATTTATAGCTGGCTTAAGGAGGGGAAAACCCACCACGCAAAGAGATATTTGGTGCCTAAATACCTTTAGGAATTAGCCATGATCCATTAGGCTTTTTGTGATAGCCTGATGAAGAAAAACAACTATTGAAACAGTCCTCATATAACACATATACGCACGTAACACACAGTATACACCACAAAGATACTTGTCATATATACCTGCTTTAACCAAATAATCAGTTGCTGAGCTGCACTGTAAATTATTTTTCTTGGTCTTATATTGTGTAACCTTTAAATGGATCTGGAATGAATCCCTATGTTTAACATGGTTCGCTACAACATAGTGTTTCTCCTTATCTGCTGCAGTTTCAGGTTAAAGACCATAGAATCATAGAATGTTCGGGGTTGGAAGGGACCTCTAGAGATCATCTAGTCCAAGCCCCCTGCCAGAGCAGGATCCCCTAGGGCAGCCACACAGGAAGGCGTCCAGGTGGGTTTTGAAAGTCTCCAGAGAAGGAGACTCCACAGCCTCTCTGGGCAGCCTGTGCCAGTGCTCTGTCACCCTCACAGTAAAGAAGTTTCTCCTCAGGTTGAGGTGGAACTTCCTATGTCCTAACTTAAACTCACTATTCCTTGTTCTATCGCTGGGCACCACTGAGAAGAGATTGTCCCCTTCCCCTTGACACTCACCCTTCAGGTATTCATACACATTAATAAGGTTCCCTCTCAGCCGTCTCCTTTCAAGGCTAAACAGCCCCAGTTCTCTCAGTCTCTGTTCACAGGAGAGATGTTCAAGTCCCTTCATCATCCTCGTAGCTCTCTGTTGGACTCTCTCAAGTAGAGAAAACCTCTCAAGATGAGACAACCTTTCTCACAACAACAAGTCCGCTTCATAAATATCAAACTTAAAATGGCCCTAATCCCGACTCAGGTGCCCACTTCTCTTGAACTCAGTCACGGACTGTAGATCCTTGTACTATAACACACGGTATGTCACAGTGGCCCTGGTGAGAAGGAACATGCCATATCAAAACCAACAACATGTAAGCAATTTCCCTTTAGAGATTCTTCAACTTCAGCAGTGTATTTTGTCTAGATTTTTCCTTGACATGATCAGAGTGCTAGTGTGTCCATATACGGCAGGGCTGCTTTACTGGGTTATTCCCAGTGATGTACGCCTGTTCCACAACCACCGCAGGGTTAGTGACTCACTGCTAGAGCTAGGTCACTTTCCAGTCACATGTTGGTTAGATGTAGGGAAAAAAAAAAAATCAGACTCAGTAACAGGCATGACTGGAGCTGTCACCACTTGATGATATTCCAGACTGCTGAAATTATCCAGATTTGACTGTCATCACTCTCTTTTGCGTGCGTTCTCTCTCTCTCTATTCAGAGCAAGTCTCTAATGTATAAAACTTGCCACACAACGTAGGTCAATTTTGACTAGAAGAGTTTTATGCTAGCTTCAGACCTGGACCAAGTTCATGCCTAACCTTAAGTTCTAAGGATTCTCCCTGGCAAATAATATTTTGTCTCCTCTATCGGGAACATCTGCAGCATCCTACGTTGTAGGTTTATGATAGGCCCATATAAACTGCAGAGCAAGTGCAACTTAGGCCTTGATTTAGTCTGGTACTTTAAAAATTCTTAGCAGAAGGAACTTAATTTCACTGCTCCAAATTATACTTAGGCCTCATCAACCAGTATTCACAGCTCATCACACTGTCTTTGTAACAACATATCAGATCCCTGGCACCCAGACTTCTTCTGTTACTCCTCTATGTGCCTCTTCTCTGCTTTCAGGCCTCTCCCTACTGAGTAGGGGACACTAAGCAAAACTTTCAATTCAGACTTTTTCTCTAAAGGCTATTTAATATAAGAGAGTTCCAGTAATTATCTGCAATTCCACATCAAAACCCGCCTAGATGCCATCCCAGGCAACCTGCTCTAGGTGATCCTGCTCCGGCAGGGAGGTTGGACCAGGTGATCTCCAGAGATCCCTTGCAACCCCTAAGATTCTGTGATTCTGTGATCATTTCTGGCTAGTAACATTGCAACAAAGAACAATTCAATTTTTAAGCCCATTGTTGTTGTTTTTTCCTGAAGAAGGACAACTTCATTACTTCCTAAAGATTCTTAGTGAAAAACATGAGCAATTTTAGCTATGGGAGGTAAGGCACTATTTCTCAGAACAGAAAAATTTCCAGTTTATGCAGGCACATCTATTCATACTTTCAAAAGAAGGTAACATGCCTCTTCATGGGATCATTCAACTGATTAAATTTTTTTATTCTGAAGCAACGTATCTGATTATGCTCAACTAATTCACTTACCATCTAAAATGAACGTTCATTATTCAGAATGTTGCCATTTTTCCTCTCCATATGTGTGGCCTGACCATAAACTTTCCAGCCTGTGCAAGTCACAGTCAACCCAGTCATAACCTTCAAATTTCACAACAGGGATATCGCTTCATTAAGTATTTATCAGACTGAGGCCAAAAACAAAAAAATATCTGATAGGTCTTTACTGTCAAGGATATCTGGGAGAGCTGCTGACAGCGAGTTGTTAATCTTACCCTTGAGAAGATATTTTCCAGGGAGCTAGTCAAGGATTTCTTGGCCTTGTTTTTCAGAATGTCAAGTTTAAACCTGCCACCGCTTGTGGTGCTCTCTGGAATCACGCTGTTAGAAACGGTCTGTTGAAATGAGCAAGGACACAATTCAGCTTTGGCAATTCTTTTTGCATTTGCAGACCTCCAAAGACTAAAGCTGAACCAAGTTTACAAAATAAACAACATACCCTTGGTCTTTATGAAAAAAAACCCTCTGTAAACGAAAAAATAAAAATCTCCACCCCCCAAAAAACAAACCCACAAAAAGACACATTCCATCCCTAGAGACTATCTTGTAAAAGCACATCAATGTAACAACACTGTTACCCATTTCATTTGCTAGATAAGTTTGTAGTTTTAACTGAAAGCGATGCCCTCTTCATCCCTCTTCTCCCTAGAATTACTTGTTTGGGAGTGGAAATCAGAGAAGAAGGAAAAGGGTAGAAGAGGGATCCTCACACTGTAAGATAATCAGACCTTCCTGACCCCCAAATTTAAAAAAAACAAGCATGCCACTATAAAATCACATCAAATCAAATCACTTCTCTTTCACAGTCCTCTCTTAATTGCAATATCCAGCTTCAGCTATCCCTGATCAACTCTAGCAGTGGCCCAGCTAGTATTCACAGTTGCATTTTAATTGGGTGGGAGGAAGGAGAAGAATAATACAAAAATAAGTTTTACCGATGGTGCTTCACCAATGTGAACGTGTGTTTTCTGCTTAGTTTCACAGAGCTGGCGTAGATGTAAGATCACAAGTTCATTTTCTTCCTGGTCACTGTCAGGCTTCATTTTCTGCCAGTAACCGTGAAACAGAGAAAAAATGTCAACTTTCAAGTCATGATTTGCTTATTTTTCCTTCCATACATATATATATACTTTGAAATTAATATACTGATACACCAGATGCCAGAGCACACTATTAGTATCTCAAATTGCATGACTGTTTGTGTGCCTTCATACTCTTGAGCAAAACAGACCAAAACTTTCCATACGGAAAATATTACAGCCTGTGGAAAGGAGGGAGCCTTGTGCCCACACATTTTGTTTTTTAGGGTTCTCTGCCATTGTATAGCTTTATAAATGGAATAAGGAACCTGGAAAACCAAACAGCCTCTCCTTCTTCAGGCAGCTAGAGAGAAGCATAGCCTTTGGAATCCTAAATTATTGTATATGTAATCCACTTGAATATACTTGCTTACACTATAATCCTGCTTCAGAATATGTCAAAAAAGACAATTTCTGAAAATGCTAGATACATTCCCGATACCTGCATATCTCACCTGCTCTTAATTCACTCCTGCATCGCTTTCAAGTAGAGAAATGTCTTTACAGAAAAAGTACTAAGCTCAGGAAAAAAAATATACTCTGGGTATGAACACAACATCTCAGCAGACTTGGGTATCAAAATTTCTCTGATAGCAGTGTGTATCACATGTGAGGTTAGGTTGGAGTATGCTACTTCAGTATGAAGTTCAGAGGAAAAACAGTAAATTATGGATCAATTACACAACAACAACAAAAGTAATAAAAAGCAAAAACGTCTACTCCGTTTTATCACGGTCTTTTTCCGAATTTGAAAGAACAGCTTTTAACATATTACCTGAACACGTTCAAAAATGTCTGCTTGCTCATTATCAGTTAGTAGCGATAGATGTCTCTGAATCACAAGTTTGGCTCTTGGTGGATAGAGTCCTGAGATAAAAAAAAGAAAGATTAAAGTTTCTAGCTCTTCAAATCATCTCTCAAAATACTTTTGAAAAAAATGATAGTAGATTTACAAGCCCACATTTGAGTTTAACATAGGACAGTTGTAGTATACATCATACAAAACACTTCAGGTCTTACTAAATCACATAATTTTATCTCCTTTTTTTAGCAGTAAAACAGAACTAGCAGCAGCCACGTGGTTGGCTCCTGTGTAGAAGGTTGTGCTCTCTACCTCAGTGATGGCTTCTGTCCTAGTACCAAGAGATCACTGACAGCTGGAAGCCTGACAACTGTACAGGAGAGCAGGAGGAGAGGAAAGGGCCAGGGATGTAACTGGAGAGATACTCAATGCACAGGACACTCAGAAGTTTTCAGATGCTTTTAACTGAAAAATTTAGATGCCTTTCGACAGAAGGAAAGGGTAAGGTACAGCTCATACCAAAGAACAGAAGCCAATTTTAAAAAGCAAAACCAGTGTGAAAGTTGTGAAAATAAAGAAGAGAATTTTTAATGTTCAATAAAACACACATTTGCTCAAGAGAACTTGTTTTAGGAAGCTACAAAAACTGTGGGGGAAAACAGAACCCCCAGATCAGATGGAGATACATAGGTTTTCCCTCCAAGGTAGATAAGATTCATAGAAAATTGCAAACAGAACAGATAAAGATTTTTCCAAAGTCATGAAGCTCTAGATTTAATTAAGAAAAACTTCTAGACTAAGCTTATTTTTAGATGAATAAAAACAAATGGATACTTAAATAAGCCTTTCAGTCACTAGGTACAAAGTTTATGAAACTACTGTTATGGTACTGAAGTTTTTTTTCCCCAGAAGAGATTTTATTTTGATATCAGATATTTATCCCAGGCTTGCAAGTACCTGTGCTCAGGATAATTAGACTACCTTACACAGCAAACTCCATAGTTTTTCATTTACAGAAGACTTTCTCAGTTCAGCTTTATCGCTTCTGAAGATCTGTTGTTAAACAAGTAAGATACCAGTCACAACTCTGAACAGAATTTGACTCCACTAAGATTTTATATTTTGGTTTTCATCCACCAGAGGGAGGTAAGTAGCAATACTGACTTTTAAGGAATGGGAGAACTGGCAATTACCAGCACCATCATCATCAGGAGACCAGAAGATACAAGACCACCGTACCATACCTGCTTTTTTTCTGCATACAACACTTCACAAGGAGACATAGCTGAGTGACTAATTTTTCTTTTTTTTTTTTTTTAAACTCTATTTTGTAAGATTTTTTGCATGTGTTCTATCATACCTTACTTCCAGAGAAAGTACAAAGGTTCGTCTATTCATATTTCAAGTTAGGCAGTTATCTTAACTTTCTTTATTAGATATTAATCTCCTAACTTTATTGTTTATTTCCCTATAACAGAACTATGTTTTGAAGTATAAGAGAGTAAACACAAAGAAGGAAAAAATCACAGAAAAGAATGAACACACGAGAAAAGAAAGCAAGACGTTTTTTAATCATGACTTTTTTTTTATGATGCGTTTTGAAAGCATGTGGCTTCAGGAAAAAAAACAAACAAACAAATGGAAGGTGAACTGGTGTTTTTTTCTGCTCTCCTTAACATTTAAGACAGGCATAACAATGAAAGAGCATTTATTTGTAACAGAAGCTACAGTATATTCAGTTGCAGTATCATGACTGCTATCACCTCCACTTGAATACAGATAGAGCAAAGTGATGGTAAGAATCACTTATTGAGATATTTTTCCTTCTGTTCTTACATTGTTTTACATTGAAAGTGCACAGTTAACATAATTAACACTTCTCTAGAACAATCAGAAAAAAAAAGACAAATAGAAAATAAACTCATCTGCTACCTTCAATTCTTTCACAAAGTTTGTGCAACAAATGCATGGGGCAGGCCTCACACAATTTGATCTGCGTCTTAGCGTTCTGCAGAGCTGCAGCAGTGCTAAAGGCTTGTTTCAGGGTAAGCATTACCTCATCAACCTGTAGGGGAAAGAGGGAAACGGCAGTATATAAACAAAAATGCATGCCATGTACATCAGATTGGATTTATAAATCACATCATAGACAGGTGCCTTAGAAACAAAAAAGAACCCTGTTTGCTGTCTTCTGAAGAGATCAAGGTTGTATTCCCCGCTTTCTGCCTGTTGGATGCTCCCCAAGTTCAGCCAGACAGTCTAACTCCGAATATCTAACTGCAGCTACTCAAACTTACTGCTGTTTTAAGAAGCTGCAAGTGGGAATTTTTGGCTTGAACATACGTTGGCTAAATAAAAAAGCATTTATTCCTTTTCATTCAGCTTCGAGTTTCTCCTGTAAACTTCACATGCTCCCTCGCAACGATTTCCCTCCCACCACCGCACCGTTTTAGCACGAAACCCTGCAGACCCATCCTGCTCATCCTGCTGACAGAGAGAAGCTTCCCACGGCAGTTCCCTTTTCTCCAAGCTACTCAACTGGCTACCAGCTTCATTACAACCATGAGCTTCTCTTTAAGCCCTTCTGGCTTGCCTTGCAGTCTGCCCTGATCATTCCTCTGCCGCTACCTCAAATACAGCCGTGTTATGTTCCCACACACGGGCACTGGAAAAGCTCAATTTTTATTTAAGAAAGGTCAGGGTGACAGTGTTTCTCCACGCTCATTCAAACACACTCCCAGGCCTTATATACAAAGCACTAAGAGTTCCCTTGTCTGTATTTTAGGGGAACACAATGCATATTAAAAGCCATTCACCTGAGTCTTGGCATTAGCATGGAAAGAAGGAGGCAACGGCTTGAGGGCAGTCTTGGGAAAGAAATCAGTATTCTGTTTTAGAATCAGGTCCTTGCTCTTGCCTGTTGATTTTTTTATAGTCAGGAAGCAGTAAGCTGAAATATGTGAGATCAAAATTATGCAGTCTAAGATGGAAAACACACAGATTTTTTTGAGGGTCTCTCAATTCAGGAGGCGGGGGGCCACCTGAATGTGGAAATTTCATTTAGTTTGTGTCCTGACATGCTCAGTTTTTATTTACCTTTATATATATATATTTTTAAAACTCAGCAGTTTTAAACACTATCAGTAATTTCTGGGTGCTCTCTCTTCTTAGCAGTAACTTTGAACAGTGAATATCCATCTTGCAGTACAGACTGGTATTTTTTTTTTAAGTTGGCAACAATGCCTTTCAAATAGAAGATCCACAGAACAGTGTTAAGCATACAGATTATGACTACACTAAAATTTTAAGAACTATAGCACAGTCTGTAGCTGGGTTTAGAGCAAATACACAAGCCTATCATCACAGCCTGCTGGTGTCCAAGGGATTGCATCTGAAAGTAGCTCAGGAATGTTCATGTCATACTGCACTGTGGGCATACTCACAGGTAACACTACTAGAATATGTAAAGTGGTTCACAAATAATGTGGTTTCTTTTCTACACCACATTTTAAGTCTTTGAATTATGCCTGGTCAGATTATCAATAGGTCAGATGTAACATTTTCTGTTAGTACAAAGACAGAGCTGATTTCATAACAAGCTGCCATTTCGATAGAAGTGCAGCCTCAGCTACCACTGTACAGCTAGGGCTGCTAGCTGTTCGAGGTTTTATTGAAGTAAATCTATTTACTCTCAAGCTAGTCAACGGATTAACAAATTACATTTTCAGCTAGCTCGAAAAGTCATTTTTACGTTTAGCTGAAAAATACTTAGCAGCTGTTCACAGAATCACAGAATCACAGAACACTAGGGGCTGGAAGGGACCTCAAAAGATCATCTAGTCCAATCCCCCTGCCAGAGCAGGATCACCTACAGTAGGTCACACAGGAACGCGTCCAGGTGGGTTTTGAATGTCTCCAGAGAAGGAGACTCCACAACCTCTCTGGGCAGCCTGTGCCAGTGCTCCGTCACCCTCACAGTGAAAAAAAGTCTTTTCTAATGTTTTAGTGGAACCTCCTAAGTTCCAGCTTGTACTCATTACCCCTTGTCCTGTCATTGGACGTTGCTGAAAAGAGCCTGGCTCTGTCCTCCTGACACTCTCCCTTGACATATTTATAAACAATAATGAGGTCACCCCTCAGCCTCCTCTTCTCCAAGCTCAAGAGACCCAGCTCCTTCAGCCTTTCCTCATAAGGGAGATGCTCCACTCTCTTCATCATCTTTGTGGCTCTACGCTGGACTCTCTCCAGCAGTTCCCTGTCCTTCTTGAACTGAGGGTCCCAGAACTGGACACAATATTCCAGATGTGGCCTCACCAGGGCAGAGTAGAGGGGCAGGAGGACCTCTCTTGACCTACTTGCTACTCCCCTTCTAATACACCCCAGGATGCCATTGGCCTTCTTGGCCACAAGGGCACATTGCTGGCTCATGGTCATCCTGCTGTCCACCAGGACCCCCAGGTCCCTTTCTCCTACACTGCTCTCCAGCAGTTCAGTTAGCACAGCCATCAAGAATAAACATGTTTCAGAAGAGAAACCAACTTCATTTAAAGTGTCAGAGTTTCAAAATAAAAATGATTTACAGTATGCGTCTCACATTATTAAGTTACCCGTATCAGTTACATCACTGGCACCTGGAACTTCAATTGATTGATACATACTTTACCAAATGTCCAATGGATTTTCTTCATAGTTACACATTCACACATATTATGCTTTTCTTCTTCTCTGCTCAGATGCTGCTATTTTTTGCTCGAGAGGAACAAAACAGACTGCGGGGAAAATACTAAAGCCAAGTGCAGGCTAAAGACACACGCAGTATCGGCCAGTAGTTTAAACCCTACACTGAAAAGTATCTTTGGGTTTTATCATCGGCTTTGTTACTGATTCCATACATGTAATTACATGTTTAATGGGTGTCATGGTTTGAGCCAGCTGCTCTCCCCCACTAGCAAAAACCAAAAACCCCGCCAGACTCTAACCTATGACAATGAGGAACAAAGTGTCTCAACAGTTAGAAATGTATGAGTTACAGTCAAATACAGAGCCCAAATATGATTACAGTCTGCACGTGTGAAGTCACTCATTTGGATTATTTTCTGTTTGTTATTGATATTTGCATCTGAGGCTCAGGTGACAGAGCAGAATTACAGAGACTCCCATGGTTGAGGAAATGCCTCAGACATCCTTTGATGGAAAGGTTAGGATTATTAATAAATACTCACCAGAGACTCACTTGCACACTGGAACACATAGCAAACATACTGGCTTAACCCAGGTTCCACAGATTCCCGGCAAATGAAACCAAAGTGATCAACGTGTTTTATACCCTAAGAGAGTTTTAAGAGAGCATTAGTGGACTATTTTATAAACAGGTTTAGTTTCCAAAGTGATCTTACAAAGAGTTATCAGACTCCAAGATAGGTCAATATAAAAATACAAGAAACTATAAATCCATGCTCCTGATGATCTATTTTACATCTACAGTAGTTATGTTTTAAATTGCTTTTTGCATTTAAAATTTACGTAAATCACATTTACGTAAATTTACACAATAAAAACAAAAATTACACAGCAATAGATCTGGACCTGAATTTCTTCCATTAGGAAAACCGTATTTTCAGGGAAGTGAAATAAAGAGTGCTAGGTTGTGCTTTGAAATTGCCTCTGCAGTGTAAACTTGAGCCCACACTAAAGTAATGAGCCCACACTAAAACATGGGACTGGAGTAGCATCAGAGTAGCAACAGATCTTCGCTTTCCCGTAACCCAAGTTAGAACTACACCAAAAGGGCTGAGAACGATTGGTGACATGCAGAATTCCGACAAAATCCTCAAATAAATTCATTGAGATTGAGTTACATACTAGAAGTTTCAGGACTTACTACACATTACTGGTGATGTTTTCCTTCAAGACCCTAGCCTAACTGCTTGACAGGGAACGTTGCCTTCCTAAAAACAGCACTGAGAAGATCAAAGAGAGCTGCTTCCTAAGAAGCACTAAATTCCCAGTCTCAGTTCATGGAACATGACTCACTATTGTTAAAGCTTTTGCCAACGTTTTTATAATCCGAGTATGGTAACAGTAGATTTTCTGCAAAAGAAAGCCCAGTCCCTCAAGTTCAAATATAACAGTAAGTAGAACTCAGTTGCTTGGATCCATCTCCAAAGAAAACACCTAGATCGTAGAAGAGGGGAGGAGGCAAAGCAACTTGTTTGTCACTACAGAAAACACTCTAGACAAAATTGGTAAAGCAGTACGTGACGGACTGAACATATTGTCACTACAAGCTGTAGTTTTTCAAAACAAAATTCCAGAAGTTACACTTGTGCTACTTAAAGCTTTGCAAAGGTACAGAGGGCTCTAAGATGGCACAAATGGCAATAGTTTACCATATTCCACACTAATCCTGACTTAACTGAACTCGTTTTGCTGTGATAGGTGAAGTCCTGAAATGTATAAAATGAAAAAGAACAGATGTATACACATATGTTGATCTTTATAACAGTAAGTGTTGTCCTCTGTTTTTGCACAGAAATTTGTGTTTTCTTAAGGTGGTTCAGTGAGATGTCAGTTCCTTCACTACTGACAGTACCTGAACAAGTCTACTCCTTTTTTGATTTCTCAGTCCCCACAGAGGAATTATTTGTGGGGGAGAAGGGATGTGACTCTTGGAACACTTCAGTAAAAATAGCACAGTATGTTCCTCAATTAACAGTACCTCCACTACATTTTTTAAGAGGGTGTTCAGACCTGTCATGTTGAAGGAGCAAAGTTTTTTGTTGTTGCTGGGCTTCCTCTAGGCCAGTAAGGCTGCAACAAGAAGATTTCTACAGCTGTCTGACACCTGACCTTAGACAGCACACACAGGTTTTTATCATCAATTAGCCTTGCTGATTTGACAATTCCATGGAGTGCAGATATTTAACTGAATGTAGCAGATCAACCATACTTAATCTATAGAAGAAAAATACCTAAGCTAGATTAAAAGAATCCAGGATGCAAGCTGAAGAGAATATCTCCTTTTCATCGTTGGTAAAACTTAGAAGAACAAACATTCCTCAGCTGCAGTCTCACAATACGCAGTAAATCACTGCCCTATAAATCCACAACAGAGAAGCCCTGTGGCTAGCACTGAGTTCTTGAAAGAAGTATTGATGAGGTTTATGCAACCAAATCCTTAGTCTTGAACAAATTAATGCTTCATTTCTATGGAACATAGGAAAAAAAAAAAACAATCCTGACTTCTCTAAAGTAATCATTCTCCATAAAAAAAAAAAACCAAACAAAAACCAAAAAAAACCCCCACAGCATTTTTAGTGCCTGTTTGAGTTATTCAAGCAAGCAGAACAACAAAAGCTTTGCTCCAAATGAAAGTGAAGAGGTGGAGTAAAAAACTCCACCTCCAACGCCCAACACACAGCATTGCCCAACAGTTCTTCACTGTACGCAGTCATTATCCTGAAGGAAAGCCAGGCCTTGAAGGTCTGCCATGGTCTTGCTAGTCTGCACCACACTTTAAAGTCAGCAGAACAAAAGCTGTCCCCATTTAGAATGGTTTTGTTTGATTATTATCGGTATGTATATGCAATCCAGGAGCCCAGTACGTAAGGCTGAAGCATCACTTTTATTCATCACTTTTATATCCACAAAGCAGGAGAAGCCTCACGTTGCCCACAGATTTTGCTTTCCATACAACGGCTTTAAGAATCTCTTTGATCTCTGTGTAAAGCTATTAATATATATTTATTTGATTATACCATCCTATTCTGTATTTGCATTCGCCTGTTTTCTCTACCAAGAGCAATACAAATTGTAATTAAACAGCAGAGTTGACTTAAGGGCCTGGACCTTTAGTTGGTAACTCAGGACTCCACTTGAGTTACAAGCACTGATCAGTTCTTAATTTGTATTAGCACTCGTAGCAGTCATGCAAGAACAGATTCACTATTAGCATTAAAATTAAAGCACTTAAGGTGAAATAAAGGTTTAGAGCATGTTAGCAAGTGTACTTTTAAACTAGAATAATGTTTAAGGAGGCCTCAAGTGACGCATGCGCATGGCGAATGACAAAAAGGTAATATAAGACCTCAAAGCAGAAAGTACCAGGAAGATAGAAAGGTGAATCCCTCAGTCATGGCATTTAAGTTTATAAGACACATTTATTTATTACTGGACATAGCTAAGTTCATCGATTGTCATAATCTCCAGAAGAAATGATGCAGGTGAGCTGCATCTAGAGGGCTGACCTGATTCTCTCCTTTCATCCCAGGGGCTTTCAGAAGCTTAGCTGCTCAGAAAAAGCACACTCAGAGCATCCAAAAGGGCGATTAAGCTACTTCCAAAATTATATCCAATGCTCCCCCCAAAGCAGAACAGTTTATACTTTGTTTTGTGACCAATGATCAAAGTTGCCACTATCACAGCTCAGATTGGTTATTTTAGACTCATCTTTTCTGTAGCTCATCTTTAAGCTCTTTGGGAATGAGATTGCATTATTTTCCTACAGTATCTACTTGAAACTGCTACCAGATGAGTGGAAGCCCCACTTTGAATAACGGCTCTCACTCTTATAAAGGAAAATCAGTACTTCAAGTCTTCTTCAAGTGTTCATGAAGCAATTGTAGGTTAATATCTAATTCCTTCAGCTATATTCTCCAAAGAAGCTGATGCATCAAACTTCCTGCAGGATTTGTATACGCTTAATTACAGTTGCTCAACCCCTCAAACACTTGTTTTTTTTTTTTAATTAAAGAGCCAATGGGGTAAAACAACAGTTTGCTTTCATTCAGGGTAATTTAGATAGGAAAAACTATTTAAACTGTTTAAAAATGGTCTTTAAGACTGAGTAAAGGAAAACAGAGTGCTGAAAAAGAATTCTGCATTTCTTTTTTTCTGCTCCCTAGAGACAAGCAACCCAGCTGAAGAACATATTTCCTTTTCTCCTGGTGATCTACATGTTGCTTCTTATGAATGCTTACCTGAGAGCATGAGGAGATATCTTTAAAATTCTTTTCAAGCACAACAGATTTGGTGTCTGGACTGATAAGGTTAACTTCAAATCTTCCAACCTGGGGGAGGAAGCAAAGGAGGAGGAAAAAAAAAAATCTAGTTTATGACTGTTTTGGAGGCACAACATTAACAGCATCAAAAATGCCACAATGTGTCCCTATAGACTACTTTCAACATAACAGCTTAATCAGCAGGAACAAGGGTGCCATAATTCAGCCTAAATTGAGTAAGAATATTTCAGCTATATTCAGCAAAAACAATACACTTAGTTGAATAGAAAAGACTGGAAAGAAGAGTTTCCCCCTCCCTCCCCCTCTCTTTTTGAGTTATATTGGTCCAAAGATCACGTTTGACAGACAATACTAAAACCTTTAGTGAACAATGTGGCTAAATGAAAAGTTGGAATAAAAAACAGAATTTGAGGATTTTATTTTTTTTTTTTTTTAAACTGTGCCACAGATCAGCCGAGAAACGATGTCGATCTCAAGGTGATACTTTTTGGTTTGGTAGTAATTCCAGATGAGAAAGAACAGGTTCTGCAGCAAGCTCTCTTACAGCTTTCTCAAACTGCTCCTCAAGTGTATGGGACTTATTCCATAGACCTCAGGGAGTTTTTCAGCTAAATCCTTTTCATTACTAGTGATAGCTGTGGCTTTCTAAAGGGCAATGCATTCTCACTTCAGTTAACATTTCCCCAAGAGAATAAAAGGCGAGAATGATCTTAAAGCAAATGGAAAGACAAAACCCAGGCATTTATGCCCCTGTTATTTTAAGGTCCAAAGATCTTTCTTTTTATGGGTCACTTCCTTTAAGTGTCCTTTTGTCATCTCAACACAAGCTCCTAAGATGTCAAATGCACTTCAGGCAAGCGAAGAAAGAACCGTGAGGTTTGAAGGAAGAAGCCTTCAGTGCAGAGATGTTTGAGTACTCATGTGGGAAAGACAAGCTGAACATTAATACGAATTATTATAAAGGGTCTGCCTCAAGCATGAGGTTGTGAAACCTTTATGTGAAACTGCTGAGTTTCTTTTTACCTGCAGAAAAAAAAATAAAAAAGGATTTGTTCATATGGACGTCTTCATCAATTCTCTTTTTGAAAGAATACTCACTTTTTTTCAGGTAGGTCCCAGATCACACCACTACAGACAAAACACAAGTGCATTTAAAATAATAATTTCCCTAGAAACTCTGCTCTTGTAAGTAATTACTCCATAAGTAATTCCTTTTTTTCTTAAAATTTACCTGAGCTCATGAGTTGAGGTGACTTCCTTAAGAAAGTCAGCTACTTTTGTTCCAATCATTTAAGAACAAGACATAAATATTCATGACCAATCATGAAACCATACATACTACTTATCTTGCAAAACTTGTCTTGGCTTCAAACTGCACAGGGGAAGATACGACGCAAAACCCACATGAAATTTCCCATCCTAGTACACACCTGGAACAACATTGTCCTGTTCTTTTCAGAATCGGAGGGCTGAACGTGACTGGGTGCACTTGCGTGTCTTCTGCGCGGCTGTATTTTCAGGTTTGTGTCATGAACCTTTCTTTGCATAACTGCAGTGACACTGCTGCACCGGGAGCGAAACTCTTGCTGCTCATCAAAGCCAGAGTCCTCTAAAATCCGCTCTGGAAAGGAGCCCCGAGTGCTGGCCAGGTTGGTCAAGTTGCTCTGGCTGCCGACTGTAAACATCACGGCATGCCCTGCAGTGCTGTTGGGGCTGTCCAGCTCCTCAAAGGGGCTATCCAAGGGAGAAGCTGGCACGTTTCCTTCACCAAGGGGTAAGTCCAAACTTGACTCGTTATTCCGCTGCTCGTTCAACAGTTTCAGGCGCTGGCGCTCATGAAGGCTGAATTTCTCAATGCAGTCATCGATCAGCGTCGAGGGAGCTTTCTTGTGAGCTACTGTCACCTTTCCACAGTACAAGACCTCGAACTTTTGAGAGTCATAGAAGGCATCATCACTATCCTTACTTGGTTTGGCATCTTCTTTCAGTGCTGCTTTGGAGACTTGTCTTATGCTGCTGATGACATCAGGAACCTAAAGGACAGAGCGAAAGGTCTGTTTAGTAGCCGCAAATGAGATAGCGGAGACAGTAGTACGTCAAATATTTGTTAAAGTAAGTATTTATACAAGTTATTTCTTCAGTAGAGAGCCACTAGCTTCTTGGTTGACCATATAAAACAGTAAATTATAAATTCTGCATAGACAATTTATTCAGTGGAATAAATTCAGTTTCTCTTTTTTTTTTTTTTAATGGAACCTGTTTTAGAACATAACGTGCACAAAAGGTGCAACCTTTCACTTCCTTGTGCCCCCTCTTACAACCCGGCACCCCCAGCGTGGCACACAAGAGCCAGCAGTGGCCTTGGGCACTATAGGAATAAGTATCAGCAAGAGCCTTTCTGCACACCAGTCCCAGGCAGTAACCGTAAACATCAGGTGTTATCGCTGCCAGTAGCACACACTGTCTGCAAAAACATGCTGCTGACTTCAGAACGTGCAGTCTTTTAGAAGACACTAAACTGGAAAGTAAAAATCACTAAACAGAACTGGGCTTTTTAGCTAAACCCAGGACACACACCTTTGTAAATAATCCATGCTCTCTGCAGTATCTCTTTCTTTCAGTCACATGATACCAGTCGAAACTTGCTAATAACTGTGTATGCCAATACTTTTGCAAGTCACAGTGGAAAACTACTTCGTCTTAATCACCTTCTCCCATTACACACTCCCCCTCCATTGGGCATTCAACTCAAATCTGCTTCCAGTTCACTTATTGCAAAATGAAGCTCAATTACCCTAAGGTCTACTTAGGGTAGATCTTTGGCTTTCATCCCTATAGATGTCATCATCATCTCAGTTTTCAACGAGGCTAAAAGTTAGTCTTGGTATGACACAAATACTACAGTATATTTAATCTTCACTCAACCTCACTACCAGGCTGTTCTACCATGGCCCAAGGCGTGCTTCCTCCTTCCTCAGCTGGATATGGACAATTCTCACTTTATACTAGTTCATGTTCCAAGATGCAGCTCTTTTTCCACTGATCAGTCCTCTTATTCTTTCTGTGGTCTGGGGTTAAAGAAGCTCTAGAGTTTAAATCCTGTAGCTGACTGTTTTAACAAAATTTGCAAGCTGTCTTTTAATCAACATTGCCCTTTTTAGAAACCAGAACCCCTTTGCAGGACAATTCACTTATATTTTTATTTGGGGCACAGTGACAAATGTTTATTCTATTCAAAATGCATAAATTCTACATGTAATCAACTAGAATAAACAATGTCAGCTGTTCAATCATCAATCTGGATTTTTTTTTAAAAGTGTAACATCATGTCCACTCCAACACGTGAATTCTGCCACTTGCTCACCACATCAAGATAAAAGAAATTCTCAAGTCTTTCTAATAATGCCCAATAGCCTCCTAACACACCCTATCCCTCGGTCCCCTGCCAGCTTAATGTCCACACAGGCTGGGGATAAGACACTACCAACACAACCACAACAGGATTCCCCATCCATCCCCTCCTCTCTCAGAGATCTCTGCCACAAACACAGTTTTAAGCAGTTGCAATTCTACCTAAAAGACCCACTCCATTATCCTCCTATTTGTCATGTGTCATCTTTTCCAGGTTGTGCATACTCGTCAGACACTAGTATTCAAGTGACAATTACTATTTCACAAGCCCTGTTCCCAGTACAGCTTTTGCTTCTACCTACCACATAAATTGCTACAGTATTTACACTTTGGCATAGAGGGATCCTAGCATTAGAGCAGAGGCTTCAGGTCATACTGCCCAATCAATCCTTACTCACTCTCATCGGTATTCACATTTTTGCTATTCTTCTACCTATCCACAGAATTAAAGTGATAAATCTCCGTAGCTGTGAATGCTTTTCATATATACAGATCAAAATAATATCATACAGGAATATTGCAATGGGTAAGAAATATCTGTCAGACAGTCCAGAACCAGTTCCAGAGGCTTGTTGGTTGTTTCATGGATTCTCTAGTTAGTGCAGCGTTAAAAACAGCTTCAAGATGCAAGACAGGCTACTACTGCTATGCATTTACTCATATATACAGATTTTATTGCTCTTATTGTACAGGAATATCTGTATACCAATGACGATAGACTAAATGATCTTAGAAGTCTCTTCCAACCTTAGTGATTTTCTGTGCCCAATGACTGATGATGTGTCAGCCTGTACTGTTAAACCTGACCCTCTCCACTTCCAGAATGACACTACCTTATGAAGGACCAAGTGCCACTGCCACCTGAGACATACCTGACCAGATCACAATATTTCTATTTAACGTTTTGACTTCGGCCAAAAAAACATAACTGGGATCAAGTGGAGTCTAAATAAGAGTTTGCATCTATAATTTCCTGAAATGTAAGATACAGGAAAAGTTACACAATTATCAAGCATAGCAACTGTCCCAACGTGGCTTTTTACACATTTCTTTGGCATATAACACTGGGTTTTGACATTTTGTTACTCTGTACATGCAGAAGTCGTAGTCATAAAAGTTTCACCATCGAAGTTATGTAACTTTATTGGATTTAGTTATTAGCTTATTACCTGTTAATGTTGAAATTGCAGGGCAAAGTTAGACAAGATAGTAAGCAGAATGGAGATTTTTTAATACTGAATTAACAGGATTAAACTGCTTAACTGATTTTAGAAATCAATGTAGTAATATTAAGAAGACAGGCTCCTGAAACATTCAAAACTTATTAATGTGTTTCCAAGCATTTCCCTGCAGCAGTCCCATGAAATTAAGTGGTCAAAGGGGAGAAATGGTGTTCTTATTCCCAAAACCCACGGGGCCATTGCAGATCTTCCTGGACATACACAACCAGCTGTTAAGAGTAGAGCAAAACAAACAGGTTAAATGAGTTATCTCATAGTCTTTCAGCATTCACCTGTACATAAAGCAAATAAATCTTCAAAATGTTTAAGCAATTAAATCTATTTAACATATGCAGAATTTTTGTTGCCAAGCCTTGAAGACAGTTATGTCAAAGAGGAAGACTGGAGTAAAGGAGGATCAGAAGTGTATTTGCAGGGTGAGAGGGGCACACTTCCCAGCCTGAACAAACCCAGTGGTGTTGGGACAACACAAAAAGACTTAATTCTCTCATGCTTTGCCTCTCCCAAGTGTCAGGGTCTAGGGGACTATTACCTTTCTCCAAGTATTATTGGGCAGAGAAGGTCACTACATCTCAAAGGGAGATGCAGAGGGCTTCTCAGGCAGAAAGGCAGGAGCCAGTGGTGCTGTATTGGAACAGCAGTTCTCAAACCACAAGGAGAAAGCAGAAGTGTAATGCAGGCCATGACTATAGGTATTATTCACAAAGTCTCCCTAAACTGCTGAGGAGAAGCAGACTGTTACAAGAAGCAAAACAAGGCAGTTAAAAAAAAATGAAGAAGTATAGCAATAGGACAATACAAGCTTCTTAGAGGTATATTCCCAGTCTATACAAATTAAACATTATAAGCATCTTAAACTGACATTCTAAATGTTAATTATCCAATATATTGTATTTATTGACCACAGAACGCAAAAAAAAAAGTCTGCTAACATCTCACTTTAAATGCTTAATAGAAGATGAGCTCCCAAAATGCAAGCTGCAAAGTTCTTAAAGAACTATAAACCAGGAGCGCACAGATCACCAGGTAAAAACATTAAAAGTTCTCAGAAAACCAAACAAAAATCTGGACAAGCTTCACGAAGAAGACAGATAGATAAGGTATATCACATAGATGAAGGCACTAAACAACACGTTTACTCAAATATATTGGAAGAGCAGACAAAACTTTCTCTAATGGACCAGTGACATTATGCTTAAACAGCTATAGGCACACTGAACTCCATCAGATATTAATAAACTGATACCAGGTGACATCTTTTCCTCTGCAGGATGTCAAGAGCTCTACATGCCTGTCAGGAGACAAGCATCATGTGAACTTAAAGACCCCAGAAACAGAGCTCATAGTAACTCCTAAATCTCTAAGTCAAGTCAACTTGGAAGAGCAGAGATCCTTCTTCAGGCCCTGTACCAAACCTCCCACAAATACAAGAGGCCAAGGGTGGACAGTGGGTACCATAAGTACGAGACTACACCTGTGACACTAGTTCAACTCCTCAGTACGAGAAGAACTTGCAAAGTTGTTTTAGGAGAAAAAAAAACCAACAGCATCCCCACGAAACCAAAGAAGACTGCAAGTTGAGGCAAGTAAGAAGAGCTCCATAATGACATTAAAGAGGCAATATTTCACCCCAGGGAAACATGATCAATCTAGTAAGTATAATTAAAGAAAAAAACAAAAAACCAACACCCAAACAACACTTGGGAATCTAAATGAAATTTATTACTGTTCATATTTGAGTAGCCTAAGTTTACAAGAATCAGTCTTCACCCTATTAGATCCGATTCAATACACGATAATTCAATTACCAAAGTTAGCTGTACTCAGAACAGATGGCACTGGTTGACTTCTGCATCACTTACAGCAAGATTAAGATCTGAATATACAAAGGAAGAAGTAAAGCACGATAGGTGTTATACAGAGTTTTGGTAAGCTGCAACTGATGACAGCACCAATTTTAGCCAAATGGTTCCCCCAGTCTATACCAATTGCACCTCGCACCCCTTTTGCCTCACCTCCCCCATGACATTGGTTACAGACCTTATGAGCTACATCATTTATTTGGCCAGCTAGTGTGGAACAAGGCTACAGGACTTAGCCCTGGCTAGAACACCGTGAAATTAATAGCCCAGATCTGCTACTCCCAGCTCTGCAGTTCATGGTTCTGTCCATCTGGTTCTGTCCTTTGTGACTAGACCCCCAAGAGGGCCAGTACATAACGGACAGCAAATCCCTTCCTCATGTATAAGGAGTATACTCTTCAAAGTGCATGTGAATAGTAGTGCCAAGAGCTATTCTTCTACACGCCAAGAAACTTCACTATGCTCAACACAGAAACCTATTTTCACGTTGTAAACATCAGTTTAACCGATGCAAGCAATGAAAGCTCTTTCATCTGTCTTTACCAAAACCAAAGTGAGGATTAAAACCAAAGAGAGTGCGACTGGAAAATAATTAACAGTATATTAAAACTTCCTTCACAGGTCTTCTCATGTCATGCCAATAGGGTTTTGTTAAAAGTAATTTCAACTTTAACAACCCTGCCTTAAAAGCCCAAAAAAGAACTTCAGTTATGAGGTGTTTATCACCAATATCTTGAAGTTACAAAATGGAGAGGCAACCAAGCCTACTAAATCATGCATGCAGCAGCATAACAGTAGAACAGTTTGCTACAACTCTAGAATAGGCAGTGTATCTCCATGGTGATACTGCATGCTTTCTTGAATAGCAGTACCGCAGCTGAAGCATTTTTATATATATATATATATATATATATATATATATATATATATATATGTATTCCCTTGAATTTACAACAGCCTCCAGTGAACAAAGGTGGAGCTCCTCTCTTTGCTGGAGGGATAACATTCAAATGCATCCCACAGTAATTACCAAGCAGTGCTTTCAATTTCAACCCAAACTCAGAACTGTGGATATTGCAAAGAAGAACAAAGTTCACTTGTTATATATCATTATTTCCACAGCTGAACAGAATTTTACCGTGGAGAAAAGCTGCAGCCCTTGTTAGTTTGTTTCTAGCTTCCACATGGAAAGTTTCAGGCTGGAATTTATTAACAAAGAAAAGCCTCTCTTCATACGTTAAGGCTTAAAAACATCAGCAGGATGGTAAAGTAATAATCTAACAAACATGCCTGACAAATCTGGCTACTTAATGACGGCAGTTTTAGCAAGACAATTATTTTCAAAGCAAGGAAGAAGCTTGGCCCCTCTCAGTCCATCACAACGTGAGGTGCAGCGTAAGATCCCTCCCATCGTACGAAAAGACACGAGATGAATGAACTTCAAGCAGGCACATCAGGAGGAGTCAGTACCTTCAGATGTAGGCTCCAGTTCAGAAGCACAGGCATGTCCCAAGCAAAACCCTCACTGAATTTAAGTGTCATGAACACGAGGGACTCGGGAACAGATTCCTGGGATAAGAGCACAGAAGGATTTCCCTCTCACAAAGGGTTGGCAGAGCTGTCACGGCATTTCCTCCATCTCGGTTCGTGATATGACAGCACAGCCCGAGCAGCAACCGTTACGCTTCAAAAGCCAAGTATTTCCTGACTCCGGGCTGGAAGCACCCGCGCTGCCTTGGATTTGAATAATGAGTCCCCTTCACGATCTAGCTACGTATACTTACAAACGAACAAAAGAGAAACAGGATACGGTCCAGAAATCAACACCCCGTGTTTTGCTAATTACTGAAAGAGTTTGACACCTATCAATTTGAAACCACCGCAAGGGGAGGAAAAAGCTAGGAGCAATTGGATGTGACTCTCCTTTTCAGTTAGTGGTAAGCTGCAATATCCACAAGATAAGAAGCCCCAGCCCCAGCAGTGAAACACGCACAGGGACAAAATAAGCTACATATCACATCCTGCTAGGCATCAGGCATTCGACACTGAGGCAAAGTTCTTATCTTGCACAAAAACACACTCAAATACCTGCCAAAGCGCAGATATCAATTACTATTCTCAGGGGAAAAAAATTGTTTTCTTTTAACTGCCATAAATGTTTTCTCTGCCATCCAGTTAGTAAAACACTGACCATCCAGACTTCTTGTGCTTCTAAATCTACACAGTCTGTGGCCTCACATGCTGGTGGCAGTGATCCTCCCAGCAGTTTCACCATTAAAAATGCATCTTTGCAATAAAGAGATAAAAGACCAGCTCAGAATGATTCAATTGAAGCTGTCACACTAGCAGTTTGCTGGCTTTGTTCATGCTAGAGATATTTAGAAACCAGATTAGAAGAACTTGTCTCCATCAGCTGACTTACTGATGAAAGAATACCGATCATCGTAGGTTTTACAGAAATGAAGAGGATTTGTAGACAAAAGAAATTCCATCACAAAGGAAAAAGAATAACAGTCAAATCACTCAGCACTTATATAACCCACGTGCACTCAGTGTACTTATAAAAAACACAGTTTAGAAAACAGAAAGTCAGGTTCTCAGCAGGCAGTAATAAGCATCTGCCATCAACTCTGGTTCATTCTGCTGCAAGTCTGGGCTAACACAACAAAAGTGCAGCAGTAGTAAAGCTGGAACACCAGGGCTGGCAAAGAAAGAGCCAGTGAAAGCAGCTTTTGGAGCTTCACACTGACTGTCACCCCTGGCAGGCAGTGCTTTCATGTTTCTGCTGTTCTCTACACGTTCATGAGTGTAGTAGCCAAAGCTTAACAGCAACAGAAAACACATGAGGAATGAGCAGAAAAAATATTAAAGAATTGCATATAGTAAAGTTTTGCTTCCAGGTTACAGAGTCTTCCTCATATTTGCCTGGTCCGTATTTTTTTTCCAGGGGACTGGTCAGAACCCAGTTAAGTTTATTTCTTAAGACCTACTACAGAGCAATGCACTTACTTCCCTCTGACATTCAACCTCCTGCCATATATTGGCAAGATCACATACTCCTGCTGAAGGCAAAGATCAAGACTGCCACTCGACCAGTCTAAAAGGAGAGAGATTTTTATACAGGTAAGCTAAAATACAATAAAATTCAATTCTTAAAATAATTTCATTTGAGATCAACACAGGAATTACTTGCACTGTTTAGTTTTGATACAGTCAACAAGCAAAAAAAACTCTACCACAGTTGCACAGCTTACATTTAGAAAACTCACCACATTACCTCATTTGCTACTGGAAACTTGGGGAACACTTGACATGCTCTGTGTGCTACACACGCACACGAGATGCTTCTTTGCCAAGTATCCAAATTTAAATAAGCAGTATAATGATAGAAGGTGGACCAAGTTACTGAACAGGAAAGAATGTTTAAGAGCTACAAGATTGTTTGGGTGCCTGAGAAAACAACAGATGCTTTTTTTTTTGCATATAAGTACTCTACAGTGGAGTATCAAAGAACTTCAGTGATGGCAGTGACAGCACAGCCCAACAAGAATGTTGCTTTAAATAAGGAAGGCCCTTGCATTCAGTATTTTGCTTGCATACTTAGGCCAGTCAGACTGATGCTTTTCCACCTTTCAGGTGCAGCTCATACTCACTCTGTTTGAGTATTTTGCAACGCACAGAAGTGTTGCTACATTGCTCTCATGCCAACCCTTACGTTCTTTGAGTATGTAGAACAATATGTCTCAATTCACTCACCAGTGAACTTACACTGAGCACACGCAAGTACTCTCAAGTTTGTTTCCAAGTTTGGGACACAGCTCCCAGTGAAAGATTAGCAAAGTACAACTTGCTCTTAACTTCAGTTCATCTTAAATTTTCCAACTGATTTAAGCCAATTTTTTCCAAAACTATGAAAGCACAAATTCAGATACTAACTAGGATTTTTTTCCCCTGAAAACTCCACGTTTTTAACCTAATTTGGCACTTCATTTTCTAATAAGAGGCTTATTAAACAAGATGTTCTTAAGAACGCCGTCATATTTAACACATAACCTATTTTTAAAAGGGCTTGCCTGAGAAGATAAGGCTGTCACGTGAACAGTCCCGAACAATTAATACATTCTCTGCATTCATTTCCTTTTTGGAAAAAAAAAAAAAAGCCGCAGTTGGAGAGCTCACCGAAGTATTTTGTCCATTTATGGTCACTATTCACTTCTCAAACACAGATCAGAAGTTAGTGAATTTCACTTCAGATTCAAAGCATAAGTGCTAAGACTGAAATCAGTGCTTCATGCACCATGTTTAAGCAAGCGGCAGAGTTTTTTACTTCAGTAATTTTAAATCGAAGCTATAAAGATTTTAATTTTAAAAGACTAACTGACATGTTGATTCATCATGAAACGAACACACCTTGGAAAACCTGTTCTTCCCTAGTGAAGAGACCAAGGTTTCTGGACTCCTGCAGAGTAGACCATGATGATTTCTAAAGTATCAGCCCAGATTTGGTTGAAGATCACCTCCACTTGATTTCCATGGGTGCCACCACCTCTGTAGTTTATTTGCTACAATAACCATCTTCTCCTTCTGTCACTGAAGGAGTAGATGATAAGCAGTCAGTAACCCAGCATTCACTCTGGGAGAATGGAAAAATTACAGACTCTATTCAGTATAAGAGATCTAGCAGGTGTGTATATATATTTGGTCTGGAAGAAGTCAGGCACCGCAGTAACTTCTAGCCCCCTTAACGAGCCTACAAGTTCCTTGATAACATGAAACCAATGATAAGACTACAAACTTCCTTTAAAAAAAAAGGCTCTGCTTACAGAAAGGTGGACATCAAAAAGGTGGACACGCAGAAGATAACACTGCAGCAGAGACACAGAAAAAGTTACTGACATTCACTAGGATACTATGAAAGACAAATGCATTTATCAGACAGTGTGCATGGAGTAGGAAAAAAAATACAATTGCAACCTATTTGCCTTTCAACAGCTTCTCCATCCCTGCCAAGTAACATTCATAAGTTTTCGAGGACTTTGGAAATATATACCTGTACAAGTTCCAGCTTGTCCAGTAATCTCACAGCTCACAAGAGCAACTGCATTATCTGTTGACAGTATCAAATACCTAAGCAAGGAGTAGTACAATTCCCTTTTCCCAGATAAAAACCAGCAAGTACCCCTAGCATAAGCACAGCAAAAGACATTTCAAAGCCATATTGATACATATGCTGAATTCCCAAGTGCTTCAAAACCACGTGCTGGGCAGAGCAGGGAGCTTCCACCTAACTAGACCTCCTCCAGCACCGAAATCTTGAATTGTCACTTTGCCTGACGAAGACAGAGGAATAATGAATACCAAGCCTGAAGGCAGAGCTAGCACACCACAAAACACCAAGGGCTACTCTCACTGGGAGCTGCTATAGTCTAATCTTGTCAATCACTAACAGTTAAAAATACTAAGATCTCATCAGGTGTTTATGTTAGCTGTGAAAAGTATTAAATACAGTTAGAGAGTTACGGTGTTCAAAAGTAAATCTCTACAGACACAGCTGAATGGACAAGCATTTCTGATCTAATAGCTGAAAGTAATTAAAGTACTTGGGTGCTTTACTATTACACACAGAGGAATTCCAAAAGTTACTATTAATAAAAGCCCCAATCCACGAGACCTATGGGCAACATAAAAAGAAACACGTTCCCAGAAAGCTCTGAGACCAATTAATCAATGAAGTAAAGAGACAGTAAGGTCCTTTCCCAGCTTTATAAAGCAAGACTCTCGCACCAATAATTATACAGATGATGAATAATCTAAGGCTTTGATAAAGACCTATGAGACCATTTCCCAAAAAGCTTGTGAGGCAATTTGTTTTTTTGATTATGAGTGTACATGGGGATTTTCTGGTTTTTAGGCAATATCTGCATATATCTCACATAAAGTAATTTTTGCAGTGCTTCAACAATCCCTACTGGTAGGTGTTTCAGCACTAGCTTCTATTTTTGCAATTTAGTGTGCCTGGTACTGACGAATACTTCTGAGCCAGCAGTTGCACAGCACTGTCTGAGAGTATAAACAAGATTTAAGGAACTAGCTTTTGAAACTGGCTTGAGACTACGCAGGTAAGCAGAATAGGTAGGTTGCATTAACTAACGGGAGCTATAGTTGCTAACACCATTCATAAGAAGAGTGGTACGGGCTTTACCACGTCCTAGTAACACCATCACAATTAGATCCAGGATTTCTGGAATTTAAGTTCATTATTAAAGCATGCCAAAGCCCACACTGCTTCACCTTCCGTGGCAGTATCTTCATCTTACTAATACTGTTAGCACATCTTATCTGCGTACCTGAATATTCCCTGCATGTAAAGGAGAAGGGCAGCACAGCCCCAATGCCTAGAGCTTGGCAAAAGTATGCTTACATGTAACATGGCAATCCCCATAATGTAGCTTCTGTCTGGCCTGGAAACTAAACTCCCATTTCTGGGCTGCTGGGGGGAAGGGATGAGAAGGGAAAGGTGGTTTTAGCACTGACACAACAGCATATTTTGAAAGGTAATATAAATCCCTTTCACTACAGATTACCACAGTTTTCTTAAATCATTTCAGCTAAGGTATTACTTGTCATGCTCAGCTGCAATCGAAGCAAGATACAGCTTCAAGTAACTTCAAGTTTCAGAATTGGGTATGCGAGGATTTCTTTCACAAAAGACAACAGTTTTCTCTGCACAAATGAACTTAAAACTCAGTTTATCCATAATTTCATCATTCTGCAGCTGAAGCTTTTTTTTTTTTTTTTTTTTTTTAAACTTACAATAGCCCAGATTATGAAATACTTTTCTCTGCAACTGAGAGTCTTTTTGCTGGTAAGAGTTAGCAGCGGACATGTAACTATTAACGGAAATTGGAAAATAAGCTCCCCTGAGGAGTGAGCTTCATGCTTCCCGCCCATCAACTCTCCCTCCCCTGAGGGAGCTTAGCCTATCTGGGAATTATCTACGTTAGGAATTTATTCTCAGTCGTGTCTGGATGTCCCGTTCTCACTGAAGTCAAGGCTGAAATTTGTTTTGCAAGGCCAGCGATGAAGCACGTCAGTGGTATCAATAAGAGGGAGTGCATTTCATAATATCTCTGTGTTTCCCAGCATCGTATCCAGGAAGGCAAGTTATATCTTACTCACCAAGCCTCATCTTTCTGTGTGGTGGGATTCACAAGCATGCCTTCCAGTGTCAGCTGTGACACCCATAAGGGTATCCAAAACAATTCCGTGCATTTCTATATGGTAGGTACTGGTACACTTCAACGAACGAACAACAGAAATCTCAACTTCAAGGGTTATCCCAAACATGATAGAAATATACAATACTAGTTAGATTTATAATTCTCTGGGGAGTTTTAAAACCATTTGGCATAGTCCCAGGCACTGTAGTTTGTTTGTTCATGAGCTCTCAGGGAGCTGGAGCTAGCACAGGATGCAAGTTGGCTCATTTCTGTGTTCTTGCTCTCAGAAAAACTTACCATCTTGCATAAACTGGGTAACTTCAAAACAGAGTTATGATACAATGAAGCAGGTGTAACAAACTCACAGGTTATCAAGAGAACTTTTATTAGAACTATAAAAGTTTAGAAATTCACATGGACAGTCAGCTAGAAGCCATATTTGAAAAACAAACAAGCCCAGTTAAATTCATAGACCAAGATGGAGTTTAGTTCACAGGGATTTACATGAATAGAAATGAGTACAACTGAATATATTAACAACTCCATAATTTTAGATGAACAGAAGCCAAGCTGACCCAAGCAGAAATCTTTACTTGTTTGGGGTTTGTTTCTTTTCTTAAGTGAGGAGACCACTGTAGGAGGGGTTTGATGCACTGGAGCAAACAATGACAAAATTATATGTGGAAGCGGCAGAAAAACATAAGGACAGATATGTTTGTTCCTAAAACTGGTACTTGGTATGTAAATCATTTCAAAGTGGCATATGAGAGCAGCCTTCTGCAATGTTGCAGCCTGCCTAGCTGAGGCTGCTCTCCACAGATGCTTGAACCTACATCCTTGGATAAAGAAATTTTAATGTCCTACTTCCCTTCACGGGAACACTGGGAAGGACTAGCTCATACCTGAATGCACCTAAAGATCATACTAAAAGTACTGTGCTTCTGAAGAATCGACAAGGTGATGTAAACACTACAAAGCATCTTCTACTGACTACTACATAGGACAGCTAATCTGTGTTTCACACTGTGCAGAATGGAGACTTCCATTTTTCTGAATTTGATCTGTGATCTTATTTTTTTCAAAATGCTTCCTCTCTCCAAGCAGCACGGAAGCCTGACAGGACCCATTTTATTTTGCAGCCCAGAAGGCCAACCACATCCTGGGATGTATCAGGAGAAGCGTAGCCTGCAGGTCAAGAGAGGAGATTCTCCCCCTTTACTCTGCTCTTGTGAGACTCCACCTTGAATATTGCGTCCAGTTTTAGTGTCCCCACCATAAGAGGGACATAGAACTGTTGGAGCGTGTTCAGAGGAGGGCCACAAAGATGATCCAGGGGCTGGAGCACCTCTGCTACAAGGACAGGCTGAGGGAGCTGGGATTGTTCAGTCTTGAAAAGAGAAGACTTCAGGGGGGACCTAATAGCTGCCTTCCAATACCTGAAGGGAACCTGCAGGAAGGCTGGGGAGGGACTTTTTACAACAGGGTCCACTGATAAGTCAAGGGGAAATGGGTTTAAGTTGAAGGAGAATAGATTTAGATTGGATCTTAGGAAAAAATTCTTCAGTATGAGGGTGGCAAGACTTTGGAATAAATTGCCCAGAGATATTGTGGCTGCCCCCTCCCTGGAGGTGTTCAAGGACAGGTTGGACAGAGCCTTGAGCAGCCTGATCTAGTTGAGAGGCGTCCCTGCCCGTGACAGGGAGGTTGGATTAAAATGATCTCTAAGGTCCCTTCCAGCCTAGGCCATTCTATGGTTCTATGATTATGCCAAGGTCCTTATGCCTATCACAATCTCTGTTCAGCCTGTCTGACTGCTTCAAAGATTTATCACATACAAACACCAGTCTTGAAATGAAACAATTTGGATTTGCTCACCAGCATGCTGCATTTGAGAAACTGTACTACTTTCCATTAGTAGCAACTTCACGATGATTGTTAGCCTAATTTATTTATATTATGCTTGCTCTGAGGCTGACCAGAGTGGACAGGGATTCTAGAAGGACAGAGAATTAGTTGCTGCAGGGAAATTGTAAGGTTCAACAGCCTACCAAAGAGCAAATTTTAGAACTTGTGCCCTCTTTTCGTATTAAGAACACAAGAGAAAAGCACTTTGAGCATCCATTAGGAATCAATCTAGGCTAAGGACATACTGAAAAAAGAGTTAGCTAGCCAAAGAACAAAAAAAAAAAAAGAAAAAAACTGTTGTGTACAAATTCAGTTAATTACAGGGACAGAGAACTAAGACCATTATAAGTTTCTCGATTGACAGGTCTGAAATTTTTTAGGTATAACCAAGGAATGACAGTCTTTCAAGTTTTTTTTTTAAAAAATAAATCAATAAATTATTCAAAGCCAAGTGCTCATCACTTCTGGATATCAGTCACTGGTTTAAATGGATAAATAGGTAAGTAGGAGGCTGATTTTAAGGCAGCACTTCAAAGAGACATGTTAGGTAATAAAGATACATGTCATGTAACAACATCCTGGTATTATACCAAGCATTCTTAAGTGACATGAACGTGAAATATAGGATTCGAGACATAAAAGGCTTATTTCCAATAGCAAATATTTGAATACTGTAAAGCTCAAATACTGGTGAAGAATAACAGGCAGTGCTACTATTTAATTTGTCTTTTCTGTACCTATAAATATAGGCAAAAAATTAAGATCAAATTGAGGTCATGCTGCTGTAATATATGTTGACTGTAGTATTTTACCAGAAATAAACAAAGGCAAAGTCATCTTTGCAGGCAACTTTTCCAAGAGTCCTGTATTATTAATATATAGCTATGCTGATTGCTTGCTGTACATTTCCAAGCACTTAAGGATTGCTCACGATGCACAGGCTCCACAAATAGCCCCACCTGATGGATGCATACCTGCCAATCAGAAATGAGGATACTCCCACTAAACTTCAAATTATGTCTTATTTCATAGTCTATAAATTCACAGTAAAAGAGCAGTCATTTATTCTTCTAAGAAAATATATATTATTTTACACTTTATGGAATATCCTACAGTTTCATCCTTCAAAAAAGCCATGCAGATAGGTGGAAGAATATTTACTACTGTAAAAGGATTTAGAAAGAGCACCTTTATTTGCTTTACAGTTATGATGTATCAGCTTCCAAACTTACAGCTTTCCACAGGAGAAAGCTGTGGCCAAGAGGAAATACTTGATGGAGGAAGCAATAACCCACTGCTTTTCATCCATATTCTTCTGAATTTTGTTTTTTCAGGGTTTTTACTTACCATGCTTTCAGAGGGGAAAGAAAGGATCTGTAGCTGTCAAATCCTGCACCCTGATATTCTGGTAAGAACAGAGTATACGCTAGTTAAACTTTTACAAATCACTTATGATGTTAAAATGTAGAACACATCATTTTGGATTCTGCAAGCTGGAAGCTTAAATCATGGTTTGTACAGCTAACAGCTCCGTAATATATGCATAAGCAAGAAAAGTACATAATTACTGATATGGTACTGATCCTCTCAAACAAAGCGGAGTTTTGCCTTCAGAACAGGGCCTGATATTTTTAAGGCATGAAATTAGTTTGGGGAAAAGATGAAAGAGCAAGCAACTCCAGCCCCTAAAAGCACACTCACACTTGCTGTTAACCCTGAAACTCCCAAGCACCTATCAAAACTGCAGTGGACAAAAGAGCGTAAGTCTTTCTTATCCCATAATTGCATGCAGCAAAAGTAGAAAGTTTCAAATTTGCAAGAATTATCTCAGCGGTGACAAGAGGACAGATGAAAACTCCTACCAGAAGAGGTCCCCCCCAGATGGCTGGTCTTTAGCAGGATTCCTACTGCAGCCAAAAAGGAAAAGGTGCACCTGGAAGTTGAGCTGCTGAAGAGCTTCACCACCACCACCTCCCTTTTATTTTCTCAATATATATCACCAAGAGTGTTTACTCTAATTACTTATCATTATACCTGCATACAACTTTGACTGCAGACCTCATGGTTTCTAAAAGGTTTGGTTGGATGCTCACACTCACAGAAGGAGGAATATACTTCCACACACTCATTTATAAAAATGGTTGAAGTTTTGCCACTCCAGCTTTACGCAGCACTTTCCATAGGCTTTGTGAACAGGCTTTCCCCAAATACAGACTAAGAACTGTGGTTATGAGACTCTACTCAGCAGCTGCTGCTCATAAACTTCCTAAAATGGAGTTTCATAACTCACAGAATCACAGAATCACAGAATGTTAGGGATTGGAAGGGACCTTGAAAGATCATCAAGTCCAATCCCCCTGTCAGAGCAGGAACGCCTGGATAATGCTACATAGGAACTCTTAAGTCCCTAGAAAATTAAAAAATATCTAACAGACTGGATAGGGGAGGGAGCTGCTCTTCATAATACAACAGGTCCCTTCATCACGTTAAGAACAAAGTTGTATTTATATTATTTCCCCGCTTATCTGAACACCACCCTGTGCTATCTAGCAAAGCACACATCGCGCTTTCATGATCAAACACCCCGTGCTAAGGCAGTCCTACCTTTCCACTAAGATGTGAACACGTGTCCTGAGTCCCATTACAAGCACCACAGAAACAGCCGAGTGCAGGTTTATGTACTCACCTTGGATTTAATCAGCAGCTGCTCAGCAAAGCCTCTGCAAACCCACAAGTCTCAGAGAGCACTGGCTGAGGAGCCAAACATTTTTAGACAGTTGCTGCTTGCACAGCATATTAATACAACATTAATCAAATTATGTGTTGTGTTTAAGTCCTGCCTTTACTTTGGTAGCCTAAAAGGACAAGGGAGGACAGAACAGCTGACGGTAGAGACAGCCTGAGGAGAAAAGAGGGATCCAATGCTTGATCAGGGTTTGTTGGGTTTTTTTTCCCCCTTTTCTAAATGAAGATTACAGAATGAGTACAAAGTTTCCTGTTTTCTCCTGAGGAGTTAAATTTCCTCAGCTTCAATGCTTTCCACTGCTGTAACCTTGTGCCAGCTGCATTCAACTGGAGTTACCAGAGGACCTACAAAAACCAAGTCTACAGGGCTGAAAGAAACCCTGCACCCTGCACACAGGGAAAAGGGACACGTCAAAAATAATCAAGTACCTCCAACCTACCTTTTGAAGTAGATACTTCTAACTACTCTTCCCCCTCCAAAAAGCCACACTGAGGTAATAGGACCTTGCAACCCCCCTCCCAACTAACTGAGAATTGGAAGGTGTATTTTGGCTGTAGGTGGTAAGATCTGGATAGCTGGGTCACCTCTGTGAGGAGAGGCTGGGACTGCCCTGGGCTGGACGTCGGACCCTCAGAAAAGATGGTGGCTCCTCAGGGGAAAACATACTTAATGGCAAAAAAATAAGCCACACAGGCAGAGTGAGGAAGAAAGCATGAGAAACAGCCCTGTGGACACCAAGGTGAGAAAGGGAGGCAGAGAGAAGGTTCTCCATGGTGGAGCAGAGATTCCTCTGCAGCCCCTTGAGGAGACCACTGGGGATCCATCTCTCCTGATGGGAACTGCTGCCTGCGGCATGATTAGATTGAATGATCTTCCAACCTAGGCAATTTTGTGATTAATGCAGAAAATCAGCACTTGGCAATGACTAATGTTGCCTTCCACACCTGCTGCTTAAAGTAGTGTCTCAGTTCCAGGCCTCAAGGTACACACCACTACTTCATTTTTATGCTAACTTGAGATTTTTGCATGTTGACCTTCACATTTTAACACCAACAGCCACATTCAGCCAAGTGTCTTGGCCATGAGCTTTCCATTCAGACACCCAGAAACTAGACAGTAAGACTTTTTTTTTTTTTTAAATGAGGTCCAGAAGTCATCAAGCAAGGGGCCAAGAAACACCCACAGGCAAAGGTGCAGTAAATAAAACTTGCAACATTCATAGTGAGCTTCATAGTACTTGGCAAAGGAAGAGAGCTGTGGCCAAGAGGCTACAATTCCCATCCTCATTCCCATTGTTTTGCTACATTCTCAGGGTTCAGTGAGGACCATCTGCAAGTGCTTTTAATTTTAAAAGCAGAACCTAGTAAAGTGGCCCTCATTTTATTCCAAAGTGGAAAAAAAAACTAAACCATTTGTTTACTACAGTGTCCATTATATTTACAAGTGCAATTTCATTTCTTTGGCAGATCTCTCAAGTACATTTGCCAGTAAAAGGTTAAGGTTACAATATTGAACCCGTTAGAGTCTAACTGCTTGGTTGAAAAACAACTTGCTTTTCTGAGATACTCGAGAGTGAAATGAAAAATTGAAACCTCCACTCTTTCTGGCAGTAAACTCTCCACTGCCCCACCAGTGTTTCTCCATTATTATAGAGATGCAAGCTTTAACCTCCTTTCAAGGCCATGTTTCCACAAGAGTCCAGATAGACTCATCAACCATTTCTAGTCAGCCAGTCTCTATGCAAGGACAGTGTCTTCCTCTCAAATCCATCTGCAAGATCAGAGTTTTAAATGACTGCATAGGTTCATCTAATCTGATATATGCAGTAAGTTTTCTATAAAGTAATTGCAAAGCCTACGCAGTAGAAAAAGAGAATTAAAAGACGACAGTATTTCATGAGAATTAGTACCACTTGTGTTAAAGCTTCTTTAACAGAATGTTTAAACAACAGCAGCTTAGGGGTCAAAAGGCTATTTTCTGGGGAGGAGTGAGTGGGTTTGCTTTCTGCTTTTAAGTTGGCTACTTTTTCTCACCTAACACCTGACAGCTGAAGTAGCTCATTTGTTTCTTGGAAAGGTTACTTTTGTTTTGGTCCTTCTCACCTGCATGTTTAACTAGGAATCTAGAGAGGAAATACTCCTCATTTCACTTGCTAGCAGTGGAGGGGAGGAGCAGACAGAAACCGGTTTGCTCAGATGCTGGATTTTCCCACTAGCATGTAATTTAAACAACAAAAAAATCTTTGCAGTAACATGGCAGAAAAATGGAGTACGTGCATTTTGGAGTTTGTTATAGCCTGTCTAAATTTAAAAGCTTCTCTATCTCCATTTGACTTTAAAACAAACAAACAAACAAACCAACAACAAAAAAAAACCCCACAAAGGCCAAGTTATTATTAGACCTATATTATGCCTTATATGAGCCTGTAACGAGTAAGTTAAATCTGCAAATCTTTCCTTCTCTTCCTCCAGGGAGGAGGAGGGGAAACTCTCTCTTCTCAAAACTTGAACCAAAATACAAAGTCCATCTTTCCCAAGAGGAAAATAACAGAAGATAAAGCTTTCCCTCCATTTCACCTGCGTCATTCATACATTCAGCTGCATGCTGACATCTCCTGAAGCAGCCAGGTTCTAGCAAATCCTACAATGGTTCACACAAGGTGAACCACCAGTATTCACTCAATATCTCTGTTATTTCTTCTGAAGTCACTCATAGTGGCATTATTTTCCTACACGTTGAAGGAATCCCATATAGTTTGGAAGATGCCACCCTCTTAAATTTCAGCAACAGGGAAAAGCCATAATCAAATACTCAAAAAAAACCAAACAAAAAAAACCCACCAAATCCAAAACCCAAACAGTACTGTGTCTTTATGCACCAAACAATTGAAAACATTGCAACCACAGAACTTGAAGGTGAACTCTAAGAGATAAGATATATAGTTGCTTTACAGTGAATTCTGCCTGGAAACAGTTGAAGGCACTAGCAAGTACTATCAAAAATTTGGTGACAATCACATAAAAACCCTAAAAGCTCCAATTTTCTGAAGTCATACTCAATTTATATCAAAGTTTAGTTTTAGGAATCAAGTTCTGTTTCTTCATACTTCAAAAAATGGGATTTCATACACTTCGTTCCCTAGTAAAGTCAATTTCCATTACATAGAACATAAGTAGCATGAAAAGCACAATTTTATCTGTGGTGGATTACGAACGACAGACAGAGTATCAGTCCATTCATATATGCTTGCACATAATGGAACAGACTCATAAATACAGAGCAGAATGTTAGGAAAGTCTGCTCATTTCATCTTGCAAAAAGCCAAGACAAAGCCTTTCTCCAATGCTTTTGCAAAGCCAAAATAAATTCTCTGCAGCTCCTGTTTAATAACAGGCTCTTGAGGAACTTCAAGCTTCATCTCAACTTAGGAAAGAAGTTATTTGCCCGACTATGGTTCTTCAGTCCAACTCAATGAGGCTGGGAAGAGATTCAGTTGTTCTCAAAAGCTCATTTCGAGGATTCAGAAACGGGGCAACGCAATAGAGTGCATCTGTGCATCTCAACTTTTGCTGAAAGCACAGCGAACTTAACCATTCACAGCAGTGTTCTTACTGCTTACATTCTGGTAAACAAGTGCTTGTAGGGACAAACAGGACTTGATACTTTTATTTTTCATACACTCATAGGTGCCTATTGAATTCCAGGGCAAGAATCAAGGCTGAACTCTGTTTAAAAAGCATTGTCATTTATCATTTCACGGAATGAAACTATTACAATACATGTGCAGTGTAACAGAACAGTGCTTATTTTTTTTCCCCTTTTGCATAATATGAGTGTTCAGAAAGAGAACTCAGACTGGAATTCCACATTGCTTGACTTAGTTCTGGTCTTAGACAAGCCCTGTGACTCTCAGAGGTGTTTGTCTCAGTTACTGCTACCAGGTAGTGTCTGAAGTTGTTATCTGGGAGACAGCCAGGAATACACAGAGTGCTGCTCACACACAAGCAGTCGTCTCCCATCCCCAGTATCATGAAGAATAGAAAGATATCAGTGAGAAATTACATCCTCAAGCACAGATAGAGAAAACATACATTCAGTGGCCTTTTGCTAGAAGCTACCTGATGTGCAGCACTTAAACTTCATTGCTCGCTTAAGATACTTGATCCTCTCCAGGGAAAATAGAGCTCCCCAGTTCCTAGACAGCAAAGGAGAGAATCTTCAGAAGGAAACATCTGCTTATTTAGAAAACCGAATGAAAGACCTTACTGGGATCTCCACAGCTTATCAGGAGGTGCCCCATCTGCCTTTCTAAAGTACCACAGTGCTCTGGCAGGCTTCTCACAATGGAAGAGCTACATGCCCAGCCCATAGGACTGAAAAGAATAAACAGGGGTCCCACTTGAAACACCTACAGTCACGCTGTAAACCTCATTTCCTGGCTAAAAAAAAGGTTTCTGAAATTGCATCATTAGCTCTTTCTTGTCTTCTCTATTCTCATAAGCATCTAGGGCCTTCATCTTCCACCAGATTTGACTGCTATCTCACCACCTTAAGAGCAAACTTTCTAGGGACTGTTTACGAAAGTGTCCACTGATAGGACAAGGGGAAATGGATTTAAGCTAAAGGAAAATAGATTTAGATTGGATCTTAGGAAAAAAATTCTTCAGTATGAGGGTGGCAAGACTTTGGAATAAATTGCCCAGAGACGTTGTGGCTGCCCCCTCCCTGGAGGTGTTCAAGGCCGGGTTGGACAGAGCCTTGAGTAGCCTGATCCAGTTGAGAGGCGTCCCTGCCCATGACAGGGGGGTTGGATTAGATGATCTCTAAGATCCCTTCCAACCTAGGCCATTCTATGATTCTATGAAACTTCTTGTGGAGAAGAGAAAGTGAGGAAGTGGCAGTGTAAAGCAGAGATGCCTGCAGAGAACTCTCAAGCAATTCTGGAGGCATCTGCTCTGCTCAGCTGGCCAATACACACAAAAGTGTGTGCACAGCAAACATCAGCTGCAGCTGGCACAACATGCTGTTTCTTGCCCAGCAACTAGCTGAGAACACAGGATAAGGTGGAAAACTAAAAGACTGGTAAAAAAAAAACAAAAAAAAACTTGATAGATTTTTATACAAAACAAATTCTTATAGTGCATTTTATTTGTGTGTTTTCCTTTCCCTCTTATTTCTGCTTCATCTTACCGGGCAATTTCATGTTCATTCTCCAGGAAATGCTGAAGGCTCAGCAGAATCTTCTGAGCAATCCAGCAGATTACAATGAAACTTTCTTATCTCTTTTGAACAGAAGGAAGTGGATCAAAAAGAGCAAGTCTGCAACTCATGAAACGGCAGCAGTGTTTGCTCTGCAGCAATCTGGACTTTTCCCATTACTGAACGAGAAACTCTGTTACAGCTTTTACATGAACACTAACACAATGTTAGTCATTTCAGGCAGGGTGAACATTGCTTTGCAAGTTCAACACCTCCTTTCTATTCCCTCTTAGGCCCACATAGTTGCACTATGCCACTGGTTGCAGCCACAGTTCTCATTCAGCCAAATGATACAAACAGCTGATAAGACTACACAAAGGCTACGTTATTCATTATCACCAATGCTATACCCATTCAGTGTGTTTAAACTCAGCCTGTTCATATTTACACTTTGCAGGATGTCATTCAACACCAGCCTCTATTTAAGAATGCTGAAATCATTGGACGTTTTTCTACCTTAGATACTGCCTCCGAAGCCAAATCAGAGACTTAACAGCTGGACTTGGCAAGAGCAACATGACAGAGGACAGCAGTGAGCCCAACATCTCTCCGAGCTTGTCTCACAATCCACATCCACAGCTTCTAGATGTAAAGACCTCACATTTTCCAAATACAAAAGAACCACCCCTCACCTCCTTCTGAAGAGTATTTTCAAGGGTGTTATACTACCAAGCTGGAATATCTGTTCTTTGTCTTCAAGGACTGAAATGATTAAGTGGTTGAATTCAAGGAGTGTTACACAACCCTCACGCACAGGAACAACTTAAACTTTGGCAGACAGCAAGGATTTTGCTATCCTGTGAGGCAATGCCATGGCTACTTAAGCTGCAGTCAAATTCAATATCAAAAAATAGTAAAGTTGACTTTTTGGCATACTCGTTTTTCAACAGAAAATGGACTCCAAACAGCACGTAACACGCTGATGTAGAAAAACTGTGTTTGACTAGTCGGTGATCTTCAAATCCTACATAGCTATGTAATATTTAAATAGCCTGGGTCTTACACTGATTATTTTTGACAAAATGAGCTCAAACAAGTCATGCATACAGTATTTCTTTGACTGTCAATCAAAACACAACTTTAGACAAGACTATTACGAGTAAACACACTGGATTAATAATTTACTGACTGGTGAATAAAAGAGGGAGAGGAATTTTATTACTACATGTGAATGAGGTACAGTAGCCACCTGGCGTAAGAGGTGAGGTTTCACCCTGTAGCTGAATCCCATCCTGCCCTATCCCATCTCCAAACAGCTTTTTGGTTTTCCACCTTGAAATTAGTCTGGCTGAAGAATTTGAATTCTCACAGCAGAAATGCACTTAGATCACCTTTCATCTCGCTGACATCTGGTCAGGCAGTAGCATTCCAGACTCCTCGGATGGAATTTACTAGACCATCACAAACTACAGTGGTAATCTGAACATCTCTGTTAAGCCCAGGTGTGGGTGCCCATGAGTGAATAAACTCAAGGCTGTGAAAGAGCAACAAAGCGACAATCCACTAATAGCTCAATATTTTATCATTTCGCCATATATCAACCCCAAGGCTACTAAGTCTCCCAAAGT
Source organism: Trogon surrucura (assembly GCA_020746105.1). Classification (NCBI taxonomy): domain Eukaryota; kingdom Metazoa; phylum Chordata; class Aves; order Trogoniformes; family Trogonidae; genus Trogon; species Trogon surrucura. The sequence continues at coordinate 47,514,471 of CM036617.1, forward strand.
AGGCAAGAGTCCCTCTGAAGACAAGTAAACTTAGTTTACCTTCTTCTTCCGTTGCCTTCCATTTTACAGTTTATTTAAATAATCTACAATAAGAAAAAAAAATCCAATTTGGCTTCCACTGAAGTCATTGGAAAGACTTGTTTTTAATGAGCACCATATCATGACCAAGTTCATTGAACCCAATCTGTTATTTCAAATTGTCCCAAAGAGATTAAAGCTTTTTTTACTTCATCTTGGTTATTTACTTACCATTCTCTTCCTAGTTATTTACTATTACCTTTCTCTTGCTGCCTTGTGCAAGCCAAAAATTAATTCCTATTGTTAAGAAACTTATTCCTCCTAAAACAAATCCTTCATAAACTCAGTTATATCATTTTTTAAAAAAAAGGATTAAGACATATGGGGCATTTCCTAATATCCAACTACTTAATTATGAGAACTTATGTACTTCAATTTTGGCTTCTATCCAGAATTTAATCTTCCTCTCAAGGGAGACAATAGCTTACATTAAGAAGAAGAAAAAAAAAGTCTCCATATCTTCCCTTTGTATTGCACTATTACCCAAAAGGTCCTTTAGCCTTCTATCGTGGCTACATGAGCAATTGCCATTGGAGCTGGTTTTCAACCACTGGTACTACTTTTCATCATCGAAAGCATAAACAGTTGTGAAGGCAGGACATCTCCTACCACATTAAGCGTCACCCATGTGACAGATGCATAGAATCATAGAATTGTAGAATGTCAGGGGTTAGAAGAGACCTCTAGAGATCATCTAGTCCAACCCCCCTGCCAGAGCAGAATCCCCTAGGGCAGCCACACAGGAACACATCCAGGCGGGTTTTGAAAGTCTCCAGAGAAGGAGACTCCACAGCCTCTCTGGGCAGCCTGTGCCAGTGCTCTGTCACTCTCACAGTAAAGAAGTTTCTCCTCATGTTGAGGTAGAGCTTCCTATGTTCTAACTTAGATCCATTATTCCTTGTCCTATTACTGGGCACCACTGTGAAGAGACTGGCCCCTTCCTCTTGACCCCCACTCCTCAATTTATATCTGTTAATAAGGTCTCCTCTCAGCCATCTCCTTTCAAGGCTGAACAGCCTCAGTTCTCTCAGTCCCTCTTCATTTGAGGTATGTTCAAGTCCCTTGATCATCCTCATAACCCCCTGTTGGACTCTCTCCCATAGATCCCCGTCTCAAAAGTTTCCATTTCAGTCTCTGGTAATACGCACAGCAACTTTCTGCCCTATCACCTGTACCACGCCCTCATATGGTCATTAAGAGCTCACATAAAGCAACTAAATATATTTTAAAATCAGCCTGAGATAGACTTCCTTTTGTGCAGAAAGTGGTTTGGTTCTGCTTTGTCCAAATGGTTAACTTCGGGCAACAATACTTATTAAGAAAAAAGAAATGTAAGGAATCTGCCAAGCATTCTTTATGATAGATTCTAGTTAGCAGACCAGCTTCACCAAAACTCTGTCTTGCATTGAGTTTTCTAGGAAACCATATGAAATTTCAGAAAACAGTATAGTCTATTACTATACAAGTAATCAGCTTGCAAGTTGGAGGAAAAAAAATAAAAATCTGTCAGTTATAGAATCATAGAACGTTTTGGGCTGGAAGGGACCTTTAAAGGTCAACTAGTCCAACCTCCCTGCAGTGAGCAGGAACATCTTTTAACTACATCAAGTGGCTCAGAGCCTGGTCGAACCTGACCTTGAATGTCTCCAGGGATGCAGCCTCCACTACCTCTCTGAGCAACATGTTCGAGTGTTTCATCACCCTCAACTTCCTCTTGAACGCCTTCCAACACCTTATGATTTTATAGAATGTCAACTTTTCTATTCAACTAATAGTGATGATGAAATCATGCACACAAAGAAGCCATTTATGCACTGCCAAGTCAATCTCTTCAATTTAGTACCCCCACTTGAGGAAGATACATGGCGGTGTTTTTTTTTTTATTTTAGACATAGCAAAGGGTACCAGATCTGAAAAGAGAAACCCAAACACTGTGACTCAAGAGTTCTGTGAAATATAAGCCCTTACTAGATGATCTTAAAGGTTCATTCCAACTCAAGTCATTCTATGATCACAGAATCACAGGATGTTAAGGATTGGAAGGGACCTTGAAAGATCCTGCATGCAACCTCCCTTCTAGCTGATTCTGTCTGAACTACTGGAGCAAGGAAAGTTGTTTCTTTTTACCTAAACTTGGATGAGAGAAAGAAAAGATAATAAACAAAATCTGTATTTAGGTTCAAATTGCTCAAAAAGAGTTTCGATTAGGTCGTAGGAGAGCTCATCTTTGGCAATTTGACTTGACAACAGAAAAATTAAGTGTGTGTGGGAGAAATTATGCAAATGAGGACAAAGTCAGTCATCCACAAATTATGACACTGAAGAAAGCTGTAGGAAAGAATCTGTTTGCTGAAAACTCCATGGTATTGTGAAGGTAGCCTGAACACCTTCCAATACTATTATCTGGGAAAACAGGTATTGCTAGAGTCCCACAAAACCAAACTACATTACATCAGTTGATTCTTTGCCCATAAGTGCCCTAATGCAAGCATTTCATCAAATGTAACACCATTTGTGTAACTTCAACTGCTGCTTCTGCCCCACACGTTTTTTTCTCCTGTCCCCCATGTATGAACTGAAAGACACTATACAAGAAATTACTATAGCTATGGAGACAGCTCAGTTGCAAAGGAGAAACAGTTGGATAACAGTGAAGAAATAAGTTTAGCTTTAAATGAGAAGAATGCTTCTGGAGTTACACCTTATAATATATTTAGACCTCTCACATGACAGCCTTTCATTAAATATTATGGCAGGAGTCAAAAGACACTTTTCGGAAGCCTGTAAAAATTAGGCAGAGATTTTCTTCTCAGTGATGGAAGGAAGAAGAGCAGCAGCAAGCATTTATCTGGTTCTTTAGGGAAAGTTGTACAAGCAGTAGTAAGATCTGTTCTTTACTGAGAGTCCGTTCTGACGCTAAAGGGGCAGAAGTTGCTCTTTACAATTTCTACTTAAAAGGACCAACAACACAGACCAAGAATATGCTTTTTCAGCAATACCTTGTACAACAAAAAGTCCCTTTATCTTAGTCACAGGCGCCAACTATCATGCCATTAAATATTCCAAGAGATGCCACGATTTTTTACCAAACTATAGATCTGCCAGAACAACAGCATTGCTGCTTCCGATATGTAGGCAGACACTACCTGGCAGCATGTAACTCCCTACTAGACTTTGTTCTTGAAAATGGTAATAAGTCAAGGGAAAAACTATCTAGCAGTGCTATAAACATTTATTACTACATCAGTGATTCAGTCTGGCAGTCTCTCCAAAACCATCAACAAAAACAGAAGAGGTCTTGTGCACTAGGTAGACATGTTGATAAAGGTATTTAACATAGTTGCTCCTGTTACAAAATGCAATCTAGCTGAATGCACCCAGAACAAAAAGTGTTTTCAGATGGACTCAAACCAAGCAAGTTTATTCTTGCAGGAGGAGAACTTATTTTCAGGCGTAAGACTCAGACTAACAACTTGTCCAAATCCTACTATTCGGAACTATAAAGCCAGAGCAATATGCCATCATCCAGTGGACTCTTTTAAAATCCTTTGGAACGACCCCACTACCTGAAAGGAAGCATGCAAACGCTCTAAAGGAAGGGACATAATTTCTGGAATAAATAACTAACTCAAAGTTAATGCTTCAGACACTGAAGAGATCACATCAGAAAGCTTATGCATGTATTGGGTGAAAAGTTTTATTATGGATCAATTCCTAATAAAGAAATACCTTTCTAACCATAAGTCCTGCCCCTCTGAATTGCTGAAGAAGCTCAAAATCTTAATGGAAGTGGGATCTAAATGGTTTTTTAAGTGTCTCAATGACCAGTCAGAAGTCGGAATACACATCTTCATTACAGAGTCATCACACAACTGCCATCTTTGCAGCTTATGAACAACTGTATCAACCCACCCAAGCAAAGCCCCCCAGTGGTCTTATACACCACTTCTGTATGGCATCTCTAGCTGTGCCGGCACAGAATCATAGAATACCAGGTTGGAAGAGACCTCAAGGATCATCTAGTCCAACCCTTTAACGTAAAGAAATACAGTTTAAATGAGATGGATCAGCACCCTGCCAAGCTGAGCCTTAAAACTCAAGTTGAGGAATCCACCACTTCCTTTGGAAAGCTATTCCAACGTCTAATTGCTCTCATGGTGAAACATTTTCCTCTAGAGTCCAGTCGGAATCTCCCCAAGCTCTTTACCCAAGCTGCGTGGTAGAGTATAAGCTGTGTTACTACTTTGAGTAAAGCATAGCTATGGCAAAGTTACTGTGGAGCTGCCAGAACTTGAGTCCTTTTCCCTGCCTCAAAGCTGACAGATCTCACATTCCGACCTGCAACTCTCACGGTCTCGGGGCTGATTTGGAGGCTTTCTGCATCAGTGCCACAGTCTAATGAGTGAGAACTTGGGTTTTGTAGAGAGGTACTCAAAATTTACTAGGTCTGAGCACCCCCTATGCTGCTGCCACCCAGCAGGTCTCCTCCATGGAGGACTGCAAAGACAGAATACACAAAAAGGAAAATAAGGGAAGTGCACTTTCACATCTTCCTAAGATATGAAAGTCTCATAATTTTTCACAGCATCAAGACAACAACAACGTACCAAAGCCTAAAAAGCTTTGATTTACCTTCCCAAATATAAAGAACTAGGTGATTCTAACCATGAGTAGGGGAGACATCACCTGGTTCTCGAGAATATCTCAAATTATTTTCTTTGTCCTTTAAAGTCAAAAGGATCTTCACATGAAGTTTAAATAAAACTATTTGTCTTAGGAAGCAATGTTGCTGTTTCTAAGCATGGTTTGTGGTTAAAACAATGGGGAGAGGGATGAAAATATTCTGTGCTTTAGTCATTCTTACTAGGAAAAAACATAAGGGAAGTATCATTCTTTCCCCTTAAAACGTACACATGCTCCAAATCAGAGACTAACACCACTAGAAAAAGCCCGATCTAGAAAAGCCTGATCTGACTACGCAGTACACACAGGTTTATACTGCCAGACATTCAGTAGGAAACTTCAAACTCATACTGCCAGGATCTACCAGTCATGTATTCCCTACAAGTTACTTCTCTCTTGGGGGCAGGCAGGAGAAAAAAAACATATCCTTTAAGGATTACATTTTGCATGTGCAATGTAACTCAGTACCACACACAGAGTGAAAAGAACGATGCACATCAGCCTGAAACCACTGCTAGCATTCACCAACAAAAATCCCCTTCCAGGTCCAGAGACTTGCCAACATTTTGGGGGTTTGTTACACAACTGCAAGAACTGTTTCTGCTCCCACTGTGTGCAGATTTTCCCTGCTAGCAATTGTTAAAGACTGTTTTTCCCACTGTGTTATGGAACAATGGGAATGATAAATGTACCCAAGAGCAATATTTGAGTCGAAGATTATTGATATCAAGTGCTGGTGTTTGGCAGGAGATGAACCGAGTTCTGCTACATTACACACAGCTCCCCTCTGCCAAAACCCTAACCTCATTTTTCCAGAGGAAAAAAAACAAACCCCAAACCCTCAACCTAAGTTAAATCATTTTTAGGAAGGTTAGCCACCTAAAAAAGATATGGCTAGTCCCCTTATTTGCTAGGTATTGCCAGCAAAATCTATAAAATTAAACTCAGACACATTTGATCTGATATTTAGAAAAATTCAGTAGCATGAAGACCTTAGCTTTACCCATAACTTGTCTCTTCTAGTCCAGAGCAGTAACGCCAACAGTCACTACCGTGCTTCAGTCCACTTTCTTTTTAAAACAAGGTTGTTTGTTTATTCAGCCATTATGAACCGGGCGAAAGTACGGTTTTGCTTAGGTACACTTTGGTCACCATCAGCTCTCCCCTAGGAATCATTGTTCGCGACCGCAAAATTCGCTTATCTTAATGTTTCAGTATATTCTCCTATTTGTGCTGAACATCCTTTTTATCAAAAGGTACACATACCGCTGGGTTCTTTGAAGCACTTCAAAGCTTCCCTTTTTGAAAGCAGCTACACAAGCACATACCCAGCCACAGCTCACCCCCACGAGCAGTGGCTTCAGGCGCCTCTTCCTCTTCCGTATAGCACGGGAAGTGTCCTGCAAGCCCGAGCCTTGTGCATCCAGGTCTGGACACGGATGGACAGATAGACAGACTGGCGGATGGACAGACATATGGGTGGGGTGGACAGGGCACACCTTATTGAGTAGTGACACAGGGATTGTTGCAGCAGGAGAGGGCACAGGAAGGGAGTTCTGCTTTAGGAGGAGGCAGAGAGGAAACGTGGGAAAAGAGGGAAGGCAGGAAAGAATGAACATTTTTCTAAATAACTGATATATAGCTACGTAACTGTTTATTGCATTAATGATAAATGCAAGCACTTAAGTAGTGAAATACTAGATGCATGCAGCTTCTCAAAAGTGGATACAAAGAACGAGGTGCACAAGTGCAGAATGTGTTTCAACTAACGTTTTATCCTTTTTGATACATAGAAATTTGGCACTCATGTCATATGCACATTGCTTAAGGCACTCTGATCATTACAAAAACATATTTAAAAACAAAATAATAAAACCATCTCCTGCCTCACTGGAGATACAATCCTTGCAAGACAATTGAAAACAACAATAAATTGATACAGGATTATAAGGAGGGAATTTACAATATAGCTTCAGGACTGCAGAAATTACATAGGAGAGTACAAAGATCATCCTTTAAACACAGTGATGCAGATTTTTTTTTTCCCCAGATTACTTCAACTCTTCCTGAAGTAACAATCCTTCTGTCTCCCTTGTCTCCTCAAGCACTGCTCTAGTGCATGTAGTGCAAGCACCTTATCATGTATTTTGCTGCATGAAATACTCCTATTTACATTTCTTGAAATGGGAATTGCTGGAACAGTGAAAGGAGTTTGTCAGTGTGGTCAATGACACAGATACAGCTGAGGTTAAAATATGCACTATTTTTAGGAAGCTGGTGTACCAGATTATGGATAACAGAGGCATGTGTCCAGGAAGTTTGTGTTTCTGCAAACATTATGCACATGCTTAACTGCTCAAGTGTCACGAACCACAACTGCTATTCAGTGCAATCAAGTGGAAGAATAAGCAGCAGGGCAAGACGTGTAATTTAGAGTCACAGTAAAGCAAAGGCGACAAAAATAAATGTAAATGTTGCAAGAAATAATGCATGTTTTATATGATTCTTCCTCCCATTCCCATTACTACTCCATTTTCTTAATCCGTGCCTGTAGTTCATAAACAAGTGCAGTTTATACCAGTGTTTGCACAACAGATTCTTAAGCTGCAGCCTGGTTTCAATACTTGACCTTGTTACTCCTGCAGAACACTGAGGTGCACTTACCCACATTTTGACAAACCAGAGAAGTCATAGTATCAAAACATCACAGCAGAAAACCACTTAAAAACATTGTATGTACCAACTAGGTTCTATAATTATTAGAGAACAATTTAGTTCTAAAGATATGAAGATCTCAAATCAGTATTTTGCATTTGCTGTAATTTCATGATCAGTGATGGATGCATTCCTTCTAGCAGGCTATCATAGAATGTTAGGGATTGGAAGGGACCTCGAAAGATCATCAAGTCCAATCCCCCTGCCAGAGCAGGAACGCCTAGATTATGCTACATAGGAACGTGTCCAGGCAGGTCTTGAATGTCTCCAGAGAAGGAGACTCCACTGCCTGGGCAGCCCGTTCCAGGGCTCCGTCACCCTCACTGAGAAGAAGTTTCTTCTCGAGTTTAAGCGGAACCTCTTATGTTCCAGTTTCAGCCCATTACCCCTTGTCCTATCATTGGTTGTCACCTATGAGGAACACACATCAGAGAACTCAGGAGACAAATGTCTGGCAGAACCACAGTGCATGCCTATGTTTGCTACTGGTGGATGATATCTTTTTTCAAGTGAAGTGCTAATATTCGAAAACCAAATCAAAATGATTTTGCTACATACTCACTCGGCAACCATACGGAATACAGCACTGTCAGTAAACAAATCCCATAAGGGTACCCAGGCATAGTTTGAGACTTCCTTTTAGACTGGCACAGAAGTGATTTCATCAGCAATATTCAGCTGCAATGTGAAATTCCACAGCTTCTGGCAGGAAAGATTATCATGGTTTTTGACGCTTTTAATCAGCAGGCAAGTTGACAACGCTATTGTGGAAACATTTCCTGATACCGTTAGGGAAATACTTCTGGCTCTGAAATTCAGTCTAGGTTTTTCACATTAGCGAAGGACAACGACAGTGAAATCCAAGTGTCATATAAGTGCTCAGTCATCAGTCAGGAGAAGCACTGGCAAACTCCTTATTTGACATAACTAATAATCCAAGTAATTTCTAGCACATAAATTTTGTCGTACTCCTGCATAATACTGGAAATACTCTATAAATAGATACATACATTTTCTTTAGGAATATCCAATTCATTTTACTTAAAGATGTGTTTTGCTAAATAGAAATGATTCACAAATGATCTATTCTGCGTCAATTAAATGAACAACTTCTAATGTCCTACTTTGTGCGTAAACGGAAAGGAAATGAGCCATAAAAACAGATGCTGAAACTCTCACGTTCATCAAACTGAGGAAGATGGTCCAGCATCACTCATTTGTTCTCTGCAGGAGCTCCCCCTTCACTGAGAAGGAAACTGCTCCTCATCAGTTAAGACTATTATTTCATTTAATAGCTAAGTTGCTGTCAGATGTGACCAGCTTCCCAACAACTAACTTCACTCGAAGCTCTACCCACACAGAGAAACTTTTCTGTGATTAATTTGATCATTCGCTTTTCATACTACCAGTCTGAGTGGCTACAACTACCTTTAAGTTCCCCTAGAGAAATACAGCAGTCAAAGAGGTCTCCTCACACCTTTCCTTTTAAAAAAAATGTCCTTAGCAGTTTTCTTCTTCCTATCAAGTCATTTGTCAGCTTTCTCTTGTTCACTGTGGATAAGTAGCTGGCCAAGTACTTTCACTGTTGCTCTTAAGGCCGTGACAATAAAATCCCTTTAAAGCGCTGTTTAATGCCTTTCAGCCTGCCACTTGCCTTCAATTTCAGTCCAAAACCTCAGGCCTGCTCAACCACACTGTGCACACAAACTCACTCCCGAGCACCCTGTTGGTTCTCCTCATCTCATCCCGTTGGTTTGCTCTAACACGAAGCACTAAGCCAAGTATTATCTGCTGCACAGCACCCTCACAGTACAGGAAAACAGCAACACTGCATCAAATTTGATCCTTCCTCCCCCTGTACCTCCAACACTAACCTCAAGTGCTGCCTTCCACCCTCAATCATTCCCTATCCTCCCTTCAGCCAACTCCCAGGACATGATACGGTAAATTCAACACCATGTAATCGTGTCACTCGTCTGGCTGCCAACTCCAGCCTCATGTCTGAAGCACCCAGGTATCCTCCAACTGCCTGTGACCACTCTGCAAAAGACCCAGATAAAACCTCAAGCAGATGCCAGGCAGTGTGTACACAGCCTGGAGGGAACTAGCTGGGCAAGTCTGAACACAAGATTCCAAACTGCTGCTAGAGTCAAGCCCTGTTTCTCAGAGCAGATACCTTTAGCAGGATGTACATCTACTCAAACGGGAAGCTCCTCAAGGGCAAGATCATGTTTTTATTTATGCCTGCACAGCTCCTGCTGCAATGCAGTGCTGACTTGAGCTGTGCAAGAGAAACCACAACTGTTAATGCTATCAGCTTCATGGTAATTAAATTAATTCTGCCACTTGAAACTGTACTTCACAGAAAATACTACAACATCCAGTAAGGCACATGCTGTTCATGATGTCGTTATCCTTCAAGAATGTTACAAGCAGTGATGCCTTCTTATGCTTCTTGGTATCACTATGTTTAATACTTACTGTTTTGGCAGTCTTGTTATCTAAGAATGGCAGGACTCCACCGTAACTCCACCGAGGTTTATGGGAGTGGGTTCATAACAGATCTAAGCCCTGCTCCCACCTGTATACCAAAACGCTGTTTCAGTGAAGAGATGCACCCTCTATCACTGACGGAGGTGTCATTTCAAAAAGGTAGGGCATTGTGAAATATGACACACAGTAATCAGATTTTCACCGTAATCTCCCACATACACCTCAATTTGAAATCCTCGCTATAATGAGTGAAGGCACCAGGTAGTTGCTCTCTGGATACAAGAAGGTAACAGCTTGATGCATGCCCTGGTGCCCTAAAGCCTATGTCTCTGTACTACAGTGAAACTCTTTTCCTAGCTTCAGCTTTTGTCTTCTCCCATGATTAAACGAACATCAAAATTAGACTCCACCTTAGCCCAAAATATTCAGGGAATAGGCCCCACTGACCAAAGGCTCCTTGCCTTTATCTCCCTCATCTTCACAGACTTCTGAAGCACCAGTTCCATAGCACTAACATTGAGATATCTACAATATGTATCTATGAGGTGGACTTGTAGTGTAGGGTTAATGGTTGTAGTGTAGGGTTAATGGTTGGACTTGATGATCCCAAGGGTCTTTTCCAACCTGAACTGTTCTATGATTCTACGAGTGTTTCTGTAACTACCAGAGTTAGAAACACTATACTCCCTCTGCACAAGCAACTAGTGACTGCCTTATTTAAGCAACTTGTAAATCTCTAAAGATACATACACTGACTTCCGCACTCCTTTTTTTTCCTCACCCTATCCAAGCTTTTTCCCAGTACAAAAATAATGGATGTCCCAAAAATGTAGCTATTCTAGTCAGCTTCCTAATACAGAAAACCAATAAACCTATGCCTAGAGTATGGATTTTGTATGGGAAAGTACGAGCTCTAATGCAGCAGATACAAATCATCTCATGGCCTTAGGACAGGCGCTTTTTGTAGCTTCATTCCCTCACTGCAGCAATAACAATTTAGATATAAATCCTAAGCACAAAAGCACTAATATTTATGTGTTTATTCTACAAAAGAGTTTTTGCAATTAACGAAAACAAACCAAAAATCTGTATTTAGCTACTTATTCACAAGGAGAAAAAAAACACTACACAGAGAGGGGGAATAAAAGAGACATACAACAACACACTATCAATGACAAAAGAACTCTTTTTGGTGGGAGCAAGGCAAGAGAATGAAGCAGGGCATCATATCAGTCAGCTCTGAAGACACTGAAGTAGGACACTTACATGCTTAAAACAGCCACTAAAATCAAGTACTTTCTCTGAGTCCATTATCTTTCACAGCCTTATAAAACCTCTACTTAAATACAATATAAATGAAAATCAAGTGCAAAAAAATGACTTTTACCAAAGTTTTTCTCTTGCATCTATTAACATACCAAGGGGCACCATAAATTTGCATCAGAACACACTTAAGAAGTTATCACAGATGAGTTCTTTTTCCTAGAAGTGCACTCATGTTACGTACTGTATTTCCTCTCAAGACAGCTGGTAGCCGAGCACTAAGGAGGTGGAGCCAAGACTTCACATAAGAAACACCTGATGCCGCATTCAAAGGCTTATACGAAATATTTAGTGCAGCTGATGTTTGCTTAAGGTGTTACTTGAAGAAGTTATTTTATTATTTTTCTCCTAAACAGAGAAATTTTATTTAGCGTTTTAGATACCACAGCTAATTCAAAAAATGCATGATGTTTTAGTTAATCTAGAAAAAACATTGCCACTGTTTGATGGTTATAAAGTAATGCACATGAAGTTCATTTTCAAAATTTATTGATATAAAATACACTGTTACGTTGCTAAATTGAGACAGGAATTAATTTAACATAGTAACCAGAATCTGGTTTAAGTCATCATGAAATCAAATACATTACCACTTTTCAATTTAAGAATAAGAGTTTAAATTTGAAAAAATACTTTGCATGTTTTTAAATACTGATTTTTACGCTATAATCTCATAGGTCTTCCGGACTTATTCTATGCTATTGTTTCCAACTGTGTCTTTCTAGCAAAGATTTAAGAACTATCGTGCCTTGTTTTTTCAGTGATCCTAATGGACCTTAATTTTCTTCCAGGGTGACAAGTTTGCTTAACTGGTCTTCTTACATTCTTAAGATATTATATGACATAGATATGTTTTACTAAGCTCTCCTTTCCTTCACTTGGTCTTTAGAGCTTCTAAGTGCTCCTAAACATTAAGATACGAATTTACTTACACTTGCAGAAGTCTAAAGAACTTCCTCCTCGAGGTACTCCCTGTGTTCATTTGCTTAAAAAAAAAATCTTGCTACCATTCCTACAGCCTTGTTTTACACATGTAGCTAAAGAGCTACAAAAACTCGAGAATTACAATGACCAAATCTCAGTGCTTTCTAAAAATCTGCCTATCAAGCTAGAATACTTCTACATAATTACCAGTAAAAGTTGCCGTGCCATACTTGTTAGAAAAACTTCATTTCTCTCAACAAAATCTAACTCTTGTAAACTCATATAGGTGCTTAAAAGTTTTTCCACTAAGCAATATACAATCTTGAATTAATAGGTTCTTGTCCCATTCTTTATTTCTCAACTTTGTGACCACTGATCTGTGCTACTATAGGACAGATGCTACAGTATTCCAATTTAGGCATAGTAGAGCTGAGTAGAATACATAATTGTTCATAATTTCACAGACATCATGTAAAAAAGAAAACACAGAAAACTCTAGCTTGCAAGAGAATATTAATTTTAAAACACAGCTGGTATATTTTTATTCACTATGTATTGACAACTGATGATTCATCAGGACTTCTTTCTATAAAGAAAACCCTAAAACTACCGTTAAGTTCTCAAATTAATCAACTATGACAAATTTATGGGTTGCAACAGAAAAAAAACATCCAACCCACATGATCTTACAGCGCAGAGCCACAAAGATGCTGAAGGGAGTGGAACATCTCCCTTATGAGGAAAGGCTGAAGGAGCTGGGTCTCTTTAGCTTGGAGAAGAGGAGGCTGAGGGGTGACCTCATTGATGTTTATAAATATGTCAAGGGGGAGTGTCAGGAGGATGGAGCCAGGCTCTTTTCAGCGGCTTCCAAAGACAGGACAAGGGGCAATGGGTATAAGCCGGAACATAGGAGGTTCCACAAAAACATTAGAAAAAGCTTTTCACTGTGAGGGTGACAGAGCCCTGGCACAGGCTGCCCAGGGAGGTTGTGGAGTCTCCTTCTCTGGAGACATTCAAAACCCTCCTGGACACGTTCTTGTGTGACCTACTGCTCTGGCAGGGGGGCTGGACTAGATGATCTCTAGAGGCCCCTTCTAAACCCCAGCATTCTGTGATTCTGTGTTTTCTCAAGCTAATTCTAACAGTGGTAAGCAAGAGTTTGAGAATAATGAAGGTCTTGCTATCTAGAGCTTTGTGTAGAAAGACTTAAAATTAAGGATGAATAACTGAGAGAGTTGGGGGAAAGGAAATGTACACTGAAAAGATTAACTTTCTGTACTCACATGACAGAGTCAGACAAGTAAGAGACAGTTAATTATAATAATGTTTAACAAAAATAACTTTTTTGTTGTTGTTCTACCCTGCTTTTCTAGAAAACAAACTGCAGATTTGGATACAAAATTGAAAATGATGTGATCGCTTAAAATGCTTTTTTCTAAATTGTCTTTGCTGTGTTTGACTGGAGGAGTGGTGTTTGATTGCTTCATCATATTAAGGAGTATGCAACTGCAGAATATTTTTTTTTATTTTAGGCCCTTACCCTACAATCATGCTTGTCTTTTATATTGTTTTACTTTATAACCCCATCCCTAATCATGAGATGTCTTATTTTGACCAATGCCTTTGAAAGTTATTCCAAATATGCTCTGGACTTTCAATGATCAACTGTGACCATTCAGCTTACAGATACTTCCTTGGCAAGGATTTTGCCACTTTTCAGGCACTACATCAACCATGTGTAGGATCTGTTTACAACAACTGCTCCATCTTTACGTCGGTAGGTGTCTGTACTGACAGATTGTTAACATCTCAAATCTCAGCTGATCTTCCTTAAAGTGAAAAAGGGAGGAAGGGTGGAAATAAAATATTCTGATAATCCAAGTAAAGCCTGTATAAAAATGGCAGAGAGTTTACTTTCTGGTACTTCAACGACAACCTGCCTTTTTTAATTCAACCATTTTTTTGGTTCCATTGGCGGTTTTCCTAGTTCAGTCTAAAAGTGAAAAATCAGGCTGCACTGTTGCAGGGGGCTTTTTTGCGTTCTACAGCAAATTTTGTTGAGTTTCATTAGGGTAACTGATGGCAGAGCCTGCAGGTTGAATGCAACTAAAGTTACCGAACTGGGAAGCAGAACAGGTCCACAGGCCACGTGCTCTGCAGTGACAAGTCCATTAGAAACATGTGAACACGCCTGGTTAATGGCAAAACACACAAGGGCTTTAATCGTGCATGAAGAACACGGCGGCTGATGAAGGTGTTAATTTTCTCCGTCATTGCCTCCCAAGGAAAAACTTATGCCAAAGTTTCCTAATGGAAGTGTTGATCGGCCTTCTCAAATATTCAGCAACTCTGAGTTGAAATCCTTGGTTAATTTAAATTACATTGATTACTTTGCTTTTGCACCTGCTATCCAAGACTTGTTCGATAGGATCTTTTCAACTTTGCACCCTAAGTTGAAAAGATAAAGCTCTGCTGCAGTTAGAACACAAAGAAGAGACTACAGAGCTGTTAGGACAACGTCCCACTCAGGAAAAAAAGCTTGGACAGAACGTGCTTAATCATTTAGCACTTTTTTAAAAAAAAATATGTATGAGACACATCCTACAGAAATACAAGAACATGTGAAATAATGTGGTAAAATAGAGCAAACTCCAAATCACCCTAAAAGCTTAGGGTTAACGTTAGGGAACATCAGCATCTCTTGTAAACAGGTCTGGATATCTCTAAGTCTTTAGTTTTCTTGTGGAGAGCCACTGTGAGTCGGACACTGGGTACCCAAACTTAGATGTGAACAGCCCGTGAACTGTCTTCCCTTCTTTAGCTGTTCCCAAGTTGTTTCTGGTGGTTCCTGGTGCCGTTCGCTCAGCTCTCCTGCAGCACAGGCTGCTTCTCCCTACAGATCAGTCTCCCCCTGAGAAACACTCAAGTTTTTTTTTAAATAAAAGCATCATAACAGACATTGTAAAGATTTACAGTTTTCTCCCTTTCTCATAAAAAAAAAAAAAAAAGGTTTTCTTGCCTTTTGGGGTTTTTTTCTTATTGTTAACTAGCAAAACGGACGCTTTCATAGTTTGCCATTAGTCAGTTATGGCATTGAACTGCATTACAAAGCAAGCAGCTAACCAGGCTCAGAGCTACTCTTTAAGCCTTTCCTAATCTAGTAGGAGAGAAGCTTTTCAGATCATGGAGACTAATAACACAGTTGCGGGCAGAGGAGGTGGAGAAGCTTTCAGGCATCCTTAATTTGCAATTCATAACACATGTAATAATCTGCAAATCCAGATTCTTCAGCAAATATGCACATCTGCTTTTTTTTTTTCTGATGACATTGCATTAAAGCTTACTGTCAAAATTAATCCTGCCTGTCAACTATGGCATAATTTATCCAATACAGTAATTTTTCCAGGAGCAAACAGCACAACGTTATAATTTAAAAGCATCGTAAGTCATCTTGTAGCTGTATTCCAACTTAAATTGCAACATAATTAAATATAGATGTAGATGAAGCATAAATAACTTCAATTAAAGACTACAGCAGAAACATCTTCACCATTTATGTACATTTTATAGGATTTTGGTTTCAAAAATTTCAAGTCACCCTCCAATGTATTTAGCTCATGTGATGTTTTCAGCCAGTTTAGGAACTTTTCTGACAGTCCTTGAACAAGTTACATGAAAGTTAAGCAACTGAAATAGTCCAAGAAATCCAAAATAGCTAGCTACGGTTTTGGCCGAGATGCAAATGTTTTATCTGTGCCATTAACACCACTGTTAAAGCAGGTTTAATTTCTGAAAACCTTAAAAATCTTAAATAACTGACATCCTTCCCATTCAATCAAAACATAACTTGAATTAGACGCAAACACTCCAGCCAACAGCCTGTTGACCGCTCAAAATATGAGGAAATTCAAAACAGGACAGCCTTGCAGACTGCTTTTGCACTTGAGAAGGGGGTGAAGGCGAGTCCAACAATGCTACATTTCACCCTTTTCTTCTCCAGGTGAAGATGCAGTGCCTCTCCAAAGGCATCTTCCTCATAAAATCCTTACCAGTACCCCTCCAAAGGAGAGGCACCATACGGCTTGCGACTGGAATAGATTTAAATATATGTAGGGGTAGTAAGCAACATAACGTGTGTTTGCCATGGTTTTGTCCTGCTAGTACTGGACAGGGAAAATGTCCCCAGGGCCACCACTTCCAAGTACCTACTACTCCCATTTGGTTCTGCAAACCGATTTTTACTGTGTTCTTGTACATCTAAACTATGAGGAAAAACGTGGCCCTGGAAGTACCCAGATTGTTTGTCCATGAGGATGAAAAAAAAATCACAAAAGCATTTAAAACTTTTTGGCACTTAAGGGAGGCTGCACATGACAGAAAGCAAGTCCCACCATTCTGGGCCAACATTAAAGCCTCTAATGTATGCTAAGGAGCTGGGTTACATTCAATCCCTTCCAAGAAACCTCGGGAGTACAAATGACAATCCCCTACTCCGCTTCTGAGAGTCAGAGGCTTATTTTGACTATGAGAGAACTTATAATAGACAATCATAAAGGAAAGACGCTGAGAGCTTGAGCAAACTCCAGAAATAAGCATACCCACGACTTCTGTACCGTCAGATGCGAAACGCAGCCAAAGAAAGGTTCAGCAAATTCAAGTCATCTTGCACTGTGCTTTCCTCAATTATACATGACCTTTTTCCTTTTGGTTACAAACCATGTGGAATCACAGAATCATAGAATGTTCGAGGTTGTAAGGGACCTCTAGAGATCACCTAGTCCAACCCCTCTGCCAGAGAAGGATCCCCTAGGGTAGCCACACAGGAACACGTCCAGGAGGGTTTTGAAAGTCTCCAGAGAAGGAGACTCCACAACCTCTCTGGGCAGCCTCTGCCAGGGCTCCGTCACCCTCACAGTAAAGAGGTTTCTCCTTCTGTTGAGGTGGAACTTCCTACGTTCTAGCTTACACCCATTATTCCTTGTCCTACTGCTGGGCACCACTCTAAAGAGACTGGCACCCTCCTCTTGACCCCTACTCCTCAGGTATTTATATATATTAATAATGTCCCCTCTCAACCTTCTCTTTTCAAGACTAAATAGACCCAGTTCTCTCACTTGACACTTGCAAAAAACACTGAGAAGTATAGGGAAATCTTACGATCGTGCTTTCAAGTTGCATTCAGAGAAAACCCTTCAGAACACGTCACTGGTGTTCCTAGTGCTCGTCATTTCCTCACTGGTTTATGTGCTTTTACAGTATTTTGTGTCAAACGTACACTTAGATTGGGAAGCCAAATTCACAGGAACCACAAAACGTAAAATAAGATTCCAAAATGAATAATGACTTTGTTTCTCAGCCTCTACATGCTAGAGATGTCAAAGAATGTTTATTATAATCATTGCTTCCTTAGATTTTGGGTTCTTTTCTCCCTAATACTTGGGTGCCTCAATTCACCCCTAGGAATATACTATTTTCTTAGCCCAATTTTTCCCCATATTATCTCTTCTATTTTTTGAAAAAAAAAATCTTGAAATTTTCACAGTCCAAGCAGCAATGTCACCTTTTTTGATATGTTACTGGTGGAACAAACTTTTGTATATGTAATTTTATGGTGTTTTTTCTCCTTATAGACCTTTAGTAGTACAGTTATCAGAGTGAGTTACCTGTATCTGTACGAAAACTCATTATCTAAACACATGCTTGAGCTTACAATAGGTTAAAAGTACGCTAGATGCACTAAAAAAACATAGGAGTGCAGAGCTCATACTTTAAAAGATTGACTTCAAAACTAAAAGCATCAGTAAGTGTTTAAGAAATAAATCTGAGGCAAATTTTTGCTTCCTTTAACATACGTTTGTAAGTTCAATTAACCTAATATTTTTCAGATTAATCAATACTTTCATCAGCTTGGATTCGCCTGTACTTACAGGTAAAAGTGCAACAATTTAACTTTTTTATTTAATAATGGACATGAAAGTGCAAAGAAAAATCTTCACTGTAAATAACACAGTTCTTAAAATATATTCCTGACTGACTATGCCATGGACCACTGTCCTGGCTAAAAAAAGGCCCAAGCTTTAGCTCTAATTTAGGAACTCTTAAAAATAAGGATAATTATTAAATAGAGAGTGATTTTTACTTTATCAACACAGGATATTTATTTCTGATTAACTTTCTACATAGACGTTAATCTTTAATACCTGAGAAATAGGTCTGGCATAATACAATACTAGTCCATGGTGCCTGGAGTTCATGTTCCAAAAAGTATTTTGGTGTTTCCAATGAAGGTTTAAAGTACTGTATTCAGAGTAGGAACCATAAAGCAGAAGGTGCTACATGATTGACCTTGAACCATTGTAGAGTTGGGAATATATGTATTTAAAAAAAAAAAAACAAACAATTGTAACATTTGAGTAATGGTCTAAGGAAATGCATGTCAGGAATTCTCATGTTGTGACTCATTGCTCAGAGGACAGGATCAGTACTTGAGGGACCAGCGTCAGCTCCAACGAACCAACAGATCTGGGATGTAGCTTGGCTCTCTTCATGCTGAGAATCTGGGAGGGGTTGGTTGCCAAACATCTGCTTACAAAAACAGGCAGAAAGCAGAAGCAAAAAGCTATTCTGATAAGAAACAATTCCAATTTCTGAGGAAAGGGGATTTCATAGAATCATAGAATCATAGAATGTTAGGGATTGGAAGGGACCTCGAAAGATCATCAAGTCCAATCCCCCTGCCAGAGCAGGAACGCCTAGACTATGCTACATAGGAACGTGTCCAGGCAGGTCTTGTATGTCTCCAGAGAAGGAGACTCCACAACCTCTCTGGGCAGCCTGTTCCAGGGCTCCGTCACCCTCACTGAGAAGAAGTTTCTTCTCGAGTTTAAGCGGAACCTCTTATGTTCCAGTTTCAGCTCATTACCCCTTGTCCTATCAGTGGTTGTCACCGAGAAGAGCCTGGCTCCATCCTCGTGACACTCACCCTTGATATATTTGTAAACATTAATGAGGTCACCCCTCAGTCTCCTCTTCTCCAAACTAAAGAGCCCCAGCTCCCTCAGTCTTTTCTCATAAGGGAGATGCTCCACTCCCTTAATCATCCTAGTTGCCCTGTGCTGGACTCTCTCCAGCACTTCCCTGTCTTTCTTGAACTGAGGGGCCCAGAACTGGACACAATATTCCAGATGGGGTCTCACCAGGGCAGAGTGGAGGGGAAGAAGAACCTCTCTTGACCTACTAACCACCCCCCTTCTAATACACCCCAGGATGCCATTGGCCTTCTTGGCCACAAGGGCACACTGCTGGCTCATGGTCATCCTGCTGTCCACCAAGACTCCCAGGTCCCTTTCCCCTACACTACTCTCTAATAAGTCATTCCCCAACTTATACTGGAACCTGGGGTTGTTCCTACCCAGATGCAAGACTCTACATTTACCCTTGTTATATTTCATTAAATTTTTCCCCGCCCAACGCTCCAGCCTGTCCAGGTCTCGCTGGATGGCAGCACAGCCTTCTGGTGTGTCAGCCACTCCTCCCAGCTTGGTGTCATCAGCAAACTTGCTGATAGTACTCTCTAGTCCCTCATCCAAGTCATCGATGAATATATTGAACAGCACTGGTCCCAGTACCGACCCTTGAGGGACTCCACTGGATACAGGCCTCCAACCAGATTCTGCCCCATTGACCACAACTCTTTGGCTTCTTCCCCTTAGCCAGTTCACAGTCCACCTCACTACCCGAGAGTCTAGACCACACTTCCTCAGTTTAGCAGCAACGGATTTATTTGGGTATGCCGTATTTCCAAAGAGAGATTCTGACTCTCTTCTGTAACACATGACAAACGGCTCCGATGTGGCTGTGTTAACCTTGTAAGGTGGGTTCTCACTAGGATGCCCTTTGAACAACTACACTGGCACAGGTTGCCCACAGAGGTGGTGGAGGCTCCATCCCTGGAGACACAGAAGGTCAGGCTTGATGGGGCTCTGAGCAACCTCATCTCCTTACAAACGTCCCTGCTCACTGCAGGGGGGTTGGACCAGATGACCTTTGGAGGTCCCTTCCAAACCAACGCATTCTATGATTCTATGATTTCCCAACATCAAGAAACAATCCCTACAGATCTCTCCTCATAAAGACAAATCTGTCACCCACCTTTGATTTGAAAACTAGAAACGAGCAATTTGTGCAGTTTACTTGTGCAAAATTGAGCAATTTTGTTCAGCTTGCTCTAAAGCTATATAAAACTTGCACAGAGCAACTAAAATCGACTGGTATTCTGCTGGGTACGTGAGGCAATCTCCCATGGAAACTTCAACCCTGTTGCAATCCTAATTCAAGCTGGTAGATAACTGTTAGAACAGTCAACAGCTCCCATCACATAAGTCTGTTCCAAAGGTTTCTAAACCTCATCAGCTCATTAACAATCTTTAAAAAAATAATTTCAAAAATCAGTGCACATGTCTTAATGAACAAAGCGTCTCCTCTCTTTATATACCACAAACAGGGGATGTATACACACACATGATATAAATGGACCTGTAGTGGTACACGATGAACTCCACTCGATAGAAAAGGCACATTAACAGCAGACATCGTGTAAAAGCAGCTGTTTCTGTAAAGCCTAATTCTAAAATAAAGTATATCATAGAATCATAGAATGGCCTAGGCTGGAAGGGACCTTAGAGATCATTTTAATATGGTCCACAATACTTTCCATTTATAGTGCTATGTACTTTAACAGACCCCTGTCCAAGTTAGGTACATTTGTCTCAGTCCATAGTAGGCAAAAAATTTTTATCTTTGAACTTAGCTCATATATATACGTATAAAAACCTCTTTATTTTAAATCTATTAAACAAGTTTGCAATACTGAATGGATACAGGGCACCAAATTTGCTTCTACCTCAAACTCAGCCTCACCAAACTGATTGTTTCAAATTCAGAAATACCCAATAGCGATTAAAACCATTAGAATTTGTCTACCCGATGATGAAAATGAACAGACATCAAGCAGCCATTACCAATAAATAGAGCTGGAAACTTCAAAGAGAAAGTGAAGTATGTGCAGATAGACTAGATCTCCTTTTACAGGTAAGATGTGTGCTACTGAAAACCTAAGGAAATCTGAAGAAAAGATAAAAAGTTGTTTCAAAATATTCAGTATCTGTCTCAAAGGCATATCAGATAATTTTACATTTAGTTTAGATATATGGAGATATTTTATTAGCTGACAGAGCTTTCCTTTCAAGGAAAGTCATACATGTTAACATTTTCTAAAACATAGCTGCTGTGTATTTAGAGAAATTACTGGAAATTAGGCTAGAAAAAAGGTGCCCTTTATATTTAAATTCAGAAAATGAGTAATCATCTTCCTTCTGAAGTTCTATATGATAAACAGATTTATTTATTAGGAAATATCTTCTCAGGTATTTCAGATCAGTCTCTTTCAACTATGCACAGACCAGTCTAACATTGTGTCTTGAATTCAAATGTAGCTAAGAGCAGTTTTCACAGATGGTAATAAAAAGGGTAATGCACTCTTTACTACACAGGCATGACTGAATTAATTTAAGCTGTGAAATTACTTTTAATGCTATTGAAAGGCCTTTCTCTTTAAAATGAAACTACTTTTACTGAACTGCGTAGGGGATTCATTATCTTTAGTATTTCCTAGCATCTCTAATTTACCAGTTCTGCTGTTTTGAAATATTATGGAAATAGACTGGATTTTCACCTACCTTTTCCATAACAGTAGGGGAACTTACATTATGCCCCTCAAGATGCTTATGGCTAAGTCATGCGATTATCTCCTAGTTTTAGTCTGACCTGAAGAGCATCTCTTTAAGGCATTCTTATTTTGGAAGTAGGCTCAACACTGGACCTCAAATCTATCGGTTTCATCAGCTCTCCAGGCTGCAACACAACATACAGTTCAAGTACTTTATCCTTACTGTCTGCTCTTCAGGTACAAGTTATGACCAACAGGTCTACTAAGGTTCACTTCTTCAAACCCTAACATAACACTGCTGTGCCAGGTAGATGCTCTCTCTTCTGGCACATGTTCAGAACTAAGGGCAGAAGACAGTAGGCAAAGGATCAGCTAACTGCATCACCACCTTCCATCCTTCCTGAAGATAATCTCAAAAAGAAATCTCCATTTTCAGAGCCTCTCCTACTCCCAAAGGGTAGGGTTCCTTTGCAGCTCCTCTTGCTGGTCTGTCAGTCTATCTGGAAGGAATCTACAGTGCTCCAGTACTTAAAATACATCAGAAAACACAACCTTCTGGTTGAAAACACAAATGGAAACAATGCTTTAGAACAGGTGAATTTCAGCAGGGGTGGAACTGTACTGCTTGCAGAAAGCTAAATTTTTGAGAAGGCATTAACACTCCGATAGATAAAACAGCTGCCCACCAAATGGTGAGTTCAAATGAAAATGCCCTCTCTCCAGTGCGTTTAAGAATAATTTGTACATTTTGTATTTTCAAAATACATTTTGTATTTTCAAACTACATTTTCTACTTTTAAACACAAAAGGCTTCTGTGGATTTCAGTATTAAGAAAATGTCTTTTAAGTGGAAGAAAAATAAAAAAGAAAAAAGCAGGGTAGTAGATTTTTTCCTGCCTTTTCTGTTTGCACACACACAGAGTAACCATGTCATATCTAACAAGAGTCAATAAAGTGTGAGCATGCCTCTTTCCAACGTCTGAGAAAATACACCATGTATTGGTTTGGAATAGTGTAAACTGCCACTGTGCTCTCTCAGAAAATCAGCATTAGAAACCTGAGCTCTGATGAGATGCCAGAAAGGCAAGTTACCCATCTTACCATCTCTCCAACTCCTTCTGGACATCCAACTCACATTTAGCATTTGTGTTGTGGAAGGAGCTCAAATTCTGACCCTATTTAACCTGCATCCATGGGATGGACGTTCTTTTGTGAAGGAGTCAAGCTTTCAATTGATTTTACTTATCGGAAGAATTTCAAATACTGATTTATCATTCTATAACATAGACTTGTAAGTCAGGTAAAGATGACTCTTTAGTAATGAGTATTAGCACAAGTTTGGTGTTAGAAATGGAAATATTTGACTAAAGTTCAAAACAGTAAACAGGAACTAGTAGGACTTCAATCTCGCCTAATCACTTTCAAAATGTTGTCTCTTCTATTATAACCTCAAGTACAAAATGGAAACATAGAATCACAGAATGGCCTAGGCTGGAAGGGACCTTAGAGATCATTTAACTCAACCTCCCTGTCATGGGCAGGGACGGTTCTCATCTAGATCAGGCAACACATGGGGACCCAACGGGGATCGAATCTGAGTGTGTTTTTAACATCCATACTTGCTCATTTCCACATACCCGTGTCTGAGACTCATAACACATTCAGCCTCATCCCTTTTTCTTCCATATTTTTGGTAAAATTCTCATCACTTCTGAGCTGAAAATTTCTTAAAGGAAGAGAGAACCATTCACAATCCTAGTTCAGAAAATCCATATGGAAAAACTCAATGACATACTCAACAATTTTAAATAATGTCTATTCCTCCATAGAAGAGCATCACCTTGGACTCCTCTTCCCCAATCAAGAATTAGAAAATAAAAGTTACTTATGTCTTGTGGAACAAAGACTGCTCAAGTGAGCCAGCAGTTCATGCTATACCACAATTTTGCCAAGCTTTCTGGACTGACATCTTCAAAACAGTACAGGCACTGCTAAGAAAAACACACATTTTTGCCTTGTTGGGTCCCATGAGAAAAAATAATAATCACCACAGGCAACTTTTCCAAGGGCATGCAAACTCTTCAGTTTGGTCTTCGTGCATAGTTTGTAATTTTTGCCTGCACCAAAATGTACCCAAATTATAAATTTCTGCAAAATGTCAGCTAAGAGGTTTTTAGTAATAAATAAATATATATATATATACACATACATATATATATCTATGTGGTCAGATTCCCTGGATGCCATCCACACTCTGAAAGTACTTTCATCCAACCTTCAGCAATTTCTGCACACAAATACAGCTTACAGTGTACTTGCAATATATTCGAATCCACAAATTTAGGAGTCAGAAGGAAAGACTGAGTTCAGATAACCAGCTCAGAGGAAGAAATAAGGAAAGAAGGGGACCAGAGAGGATTGAGAGAAGAGAAAGAACTTCAGGGGGAGCTGAAAGAGTATCAAGGGCTGTAGGCAAACATATGACAGAAGGAATGAGGCAAAAGCAAGCAAAAGAGATTGATGAGACCTGTGTCAGACCAAGGACTGCCAATACAAAAAGACTGACAGAAACACAGAGATCAGAAAAAGACCCAAGAACTTAGAGTCACACTGAATGCAAACAAGGGCGGTGGCAGCAGTGAGCAAACTGGGAAAAAGCTGCGGTGGCAAAGGAATGGAATTAGACAAACGGGAGGCGGAACCAGAATGCAGGATTTAATACCTGCTATAATTCTCCAGCATCCAAACCATTTTCTCTCAGTAAATGTCTGGGAAAAATTAACAATTTTTTTTTTTTTCCATTAGCACTGAAGGATGTCTTCTGTTGCCATCAGTTATCAAATTAGCTCAAAAGGGATAGAGATCTGCAGTGGATATAGTAATGTTCTTGACAATTTTTATGGTTAAAAACTGATGCTTCTTTTTTTTTCTACACAAAACAAACCCCTGGCTTGTTCACATCAAAAAACGACCTGATCTGAGAACAAACCAGAACTGCAGTGGAAGACAAACCACCTGCTCTATTTATAACAACGGTTTGTCCCATGTGGCCCAAGTAACAGAAATCAAAACCAGAAGGATGACTTTGTAATTACAGAAGAAAAACTGTAGCAAGGGAGGGACACTCTTCTTCCACCACTGCAATCTCCCAGGGTACCAGGCAAAGCACTTAGACCTTGCTTCAGTGCCCAACGCTTTGTGCGCTTCTCAGTGTCCAACCGACTGATTCAAGGCTCTGGAGTCTGATGAGCAGGAAGGCTGAGATTTAGAGCTGGAACAGAAGCCAGTATGAGGTCTGAATACGTCGACCACTTTGACGAGACTGTTCCTAAAAATCCTAAAGCCAGCATTCAAGTAATAGATATTTCCTACTTGTATTCAGTTAAAAACCTCTTTGTGAGATTTTATTTGTCAAATTAAGATATCTCTTCCCTTCTCTCAAAAAAAGGTGACAATAAATTTAATGATGCCTTCGTAAAAAAATCAGATCCTACAGCAACAAGTAGCTCGGAAAACCCTTCGAAGCAGTTAATTAGGGTACCAATGTATAATACAAAACATTTATAATATTTGGTAAAAATACTAGGTATAGAAGAAACTGTCACCAGGGTTTTTTTTCTACAGACTTTTTGCAACTTCTGCCATCCATAGGGGCTCCTGTAATCAAAAAAAAGGGACTTAGTGATGCCCTCACTGTTAATGTCTATGGCTTATCTCTAATAAACTGCTTTTGCCAACAGACCCCAAAGTTAACAGGTTACATAACACTGCAACCTACTAAAAAAAGTATTTGGAAGAAAGCTACAATAGCAGGTTCTTGAGTACCTCAGTTTGTGGCAAAAAAAAAGTAAGTTTCTTTTTAGAATATTTTGCAATTACTTGAAGTAAATACTTCATAGCAAAGAGAAGTTATGCCTGCTCAAAGAGAATAAACAACGTCCTAGATACTTTCTTCTTAAAGTACATTTCAAAACAGCTAACAAATAAAAGAACATTTGTAAAGGTCTTGGTAAAAATCAAAATTCACAAGAAGCTTTCATATGGAAACGGGATCTAACTACAGCAGTCTTCAGATTAACCCCTCCCAGGCAGATTCTAGGCTTGCAGCCAATTTCTGGAAAATTCATACACATGAGCCAGCTCCCTGAAGTCAGTTGGACTTGTCCAAAGAACACCTGAAAGGCTTGCACCTCTAGAAACAAGCTTAGAAAGTATCATCACTTCTAAGCGTTTAAGGATATAGATATTAGCAGAATAATGTAGTTCTGTGCAATAAGAAGCATTTCTGTGCCAGCCGGGCTGTACCACTGGGACACTGTGTCCCGAGTTCAACCCGGAACTGCAGCTCACAAGAAGTCAGCATGACTGCAAGGTCAAAGAGAAAGGTTGTCTGCAAGCCAGGAAATAACCTGAAGTTACTTTATAAGAAAGTATACATATATATGTGATCTTTGCTGTGTGTTCTCAGCAAGGGATCTAACTAGACAGAAAGGCTTATAGAAAAGGTATTTATTTACATAATATATAGAGAGCTGGACATTTTGAGAGAATCAGTCCCACAAAGAGGAGTTTGACATTTGCTAAACCAGGACTCACGTCATTCAAAGAAGACATCACTAACATATTTGCAGGTTTCTTTAAGTGAAACTGCAGAACCAGCTAGTAAAATTCAGTTATGCTTGACCACAACCAAACTACGTATAGCTTTTATTTGTGAGGCATGGATGTTTCTGCTTTATATGATTGCACTGGGGAATTCTTAGGGTGCAGAGTGAAAGATGCAGTTCTCGTATACAGAAGTTAGAAATTCAGGATCTGAAACGGCAAAACAAAAGTCATTTATGCTTGAGAAAATATAACAACAGTAGAAGCTGCGGGGAAATTGAGACAAAAACATCCTTCACAGAAAAGCTGGAGAAATACACAAGCATTAGAGCTCCCCAAAGACTCAAAAAGAGACACTTTTGTGAATTTGGATTATTAAACATTGCTAGTGACTCCTGAAAATATTTCATCTTTGTTATAGCCCTAATAAGCATTCTGTACATAAAGTCAACCCCTCCCCCTGCAATCACTACTTTCTTTTAAGTTTACTCATCTCTAAAGGATTATATCTAGTCTAATTAGAATAAATGTTTTTTCAACCTACCAAAAAAAAAAACCAAACCCAAACACCAAACCAAATATAGTGGCACAGAAAAATTATACTTTTATGAATGAAATTTCCATGCCTGAGTTATTCAAACGTATTTCCATAAAGCAGCACTCTTCAAAATATGCAACATTTTGATGTATTTAATATCTTCTCTTTCCTTAGCAGATGCCATCTGTTAGTTTATACTCCGTGGGCTGGAAGAAGAAGTATGCACTGATGTGTACTGTCATATACACTGCTGCTACAGACTGAGACCATCCAGACTGACGGAAAGAAGCGACTGGATGAAATGGGTGATGAAGATCTCTCATAGCACTCTTGAAGTCTCTGGTCAAAAGATATGGGCAAGGGTCTGCCTCTGTATAGTACTTCAACCTGTGAGGCCCTAGAAGTCATTTACTTCAATAAATTACTATTGTGCTTTGTGTTTGTTTGCTTCATGTTACTAAACCCAAACTATGCAGATTTCTGTAAATCAGAAAAACAAATGAATAACCATAATGGTAAACTCTTCTGATCAACTACCATACAAGAGGGATGAAAAAAAAAAAATAGAGCCAAGAGAAAAAAACAGCACCAAAAGGAAAAAAGACAAGAAGTTACACGGCTAATGGGAGGTATGATGCCCAGGAAGGTATTTAGATAGTTGCTCTGTGAAGTTTTAATGCTACACGGCAACTAACCATATTTGGTGTTAGAAATAATGAGGAAATAATGTGATTCAAAAAGTGGAAGGAACGTACTTGTCAGAGGCCCTGATTAACTACTCAGGAGCCGGAATATCACAAAGGACACCAGAAGCTTCCTTCTCTCCAAGCTGTCACCAATTGTTCCTCCAGTAGACTGCGAGCACTCCTATTGAAGTGTTACATTCTTCTCTTGGATAGGGGAAATTGAGCCCTCTCTCCTCCCTAACTTTAACCCACATTGCTCTATCATCTCAGAAACGGCGCTCTGAAAATTTTCTTGCATACGGTTTCCTGTGAACTTGCCAGCTTCTTTAAGACCAGTGAAAGAACCAGAGACTCCTTAAAAACTCTACCTGCTCAACCTGTCACAGCACACTGGGGCAGGGGCTTGCATGTTACTCTTGATACTGTTTTGGGTCTGCATTTGGAAGCTGAGAGGCAAAGGCATTATTAAGGTAGGTAGAAAAGCCCTCTCAAAACAATTTCCGATAGTATCTTACATACGAAAATATCTGACAGACAGTTACCAGAATGCCTATCATAAGGACTAAAATATGCTTTACAAAAACAATTATAAGTCCCAACAATCTTCCAATGGAGATGATGTTCAAGGAGGACAAACGAAACACAAATTTTTGAAAGAATTAATTTTACATAGTTGCATGGAAAGCATACTCTGAGACTCACATTAAACAAGCTGAAACCTCATTAGATAGATAGGAGATCAGCACAGTGACCTACAATAACAGCCTTGTACTACATTAAGATGCAGAGAAGTAATAGTCAGGAGACTTTCAAGGACAGATACTAACTTTATAATTTGATATATGAACTGTAACTGTATTAAGAGCAAAAAAAGGAAGTGTCCTCTGCTGCTATTACCAGCAGACTCATAGAGAAGAATAAATGAGAAACTGGTAATTATGTCAATGTCATGAAGATGTTTGCACATTTGAAAACTTCAGGCACTAGAAAACGCTGCTGAACCAATTAAACGTTCCAGAGATTAAAGCACGCTTATCTGGAGTGCACTTTTCCGCAGCAGTCCTTACCAGGCTCAGGTTTACTTTGCTCTTAAGCAGCCAATCTACCAGCTATAGAGGCAGCCGTGCAGTAACAAGCATCCTTCAGCAGCAGTTTTGTCTCGGTACCAGCTATAAATGACTCAGCTGTTCATGTCACGCTCCGAGAGTTACTTGGCTAATATCTCCATACAGCGCAGCACCCTTTCCCTCCACAGGGCTGGGTTGGTTTTTTTTGGTTTGTTTAGGGTGTTTTTTTGTTACTCATGTCTTCTTTCTGCAACATGATACAGTTGCCTTGATCATCAGGGGAGTTAACTTTCACTTCTCACCAGCCATATGCAGTCTTGACTTGAAAAATAAACATGTGCCAGGTTGTGTGCTTTAAAAAAAATGGGCGTGAAAGCTAAAAACAAACTTTAAAACGCAGAGGAACTCTGGCCGAGTAACATTAGAATAGCTCTACTAATAATTGAAATAATCATCATGCATGCTTGTTTCTACATAAAAATTTCTGTCCAAGTTTTTATTCAATAAACAGCTGTTACTAGAACATATTTTTTAAAAAAAAACAGTTAATGGAACAGAAGAGCAAGAGAAGAAATGGCAACTATTCTTGGTGATATTTCTAAAACGTAAAACTTGGAACTAGTCACATGAACAGGAATAAAGTTGAAGTTTTTATAATCCTGATAGCTATATCTGAAAAGCTCAGCTCCTGGCAACATGCAATCAAAAGAATGAATGGCTTTTTTTTATTTCAGGTTTTAATTTGGGGCCAGCAGGCTTGTGGGAAGCAGTGGGGATAAAGGAGTTTTTATCTTCTTTTTACCTGTGGTCAGAATCGTGACTCTTCATGGTTAACTGTACTGCACACAGCACAGACAACTCTTGTAAAAAAAAAAAAAAAAAAATAATCCTGGATTGGGCCAATTTCAAGGAGCTCAGAAAAACAGAAAAGCAAGAGACATGACATGAGTAAATAACAAGCAGCAGCCTTGTACAGACATATGGTATAAAGATTGGAAAAGCCTCAAAATTTGAAAACTAATGCATCTGTTGACAAGCAGGAAGGGATCTTGCAGTGATCTGTGTTCTTTACTGTTCTGTGGGCTGCTCTGATTGCAGTACCAGGTTCTCCATTATCTTCACGTTGCAGTTCCTAACCCTGACTTAATTCATAGGCATCAACTAGAGAAATCCTCCCTTTAATAAACGTGCTCCCCTCGATCAATGCTCCTGGTGTGCACAAAGCCAGCAAATCTGCATGTTATGTTTTCTTAGGTCTCTGCAGGGCTCCAGATGACAGTAGCACCACGTACTGAATCCTAATTAGAAACCTGTGACATCCATATCCACCCGCTTATTCAACTGAGTTGAAAGGTATTTTGACATTTTAATACGAACAGTCCTAGCAGAAACAAGAAACTTCAACACTAATAATGACATAGTAATTGCAAGAGACTGCTATATTTGATACCAGGATGACATTTAAAGCAGTATAAAAACCAAAACGTGCTACAGACCAGTAAAGCAGTACAGTCTTCTAGCAGCTGGCAATCCTGTAGGAAAATGATGTGCGATTTGGGCAGAACGACTTGTGTGACCTGGTTCCTATTTAAGAGCAAGGATCTTTAGACATTAAGCTGCTGACTGAATAGCCTTCCCTGAAACCAACCCAATGTCATTAAGCCCAGGACGAAAGCATAAAGTAGAGCCTGCAGAGTTTTGCTGGGGCTGTTTCGGATAGGTAATAACAGCCCTTCCAGGAGCGGTGAGCGGTGACTACTGATGTACTCCGCTCCCTGTAGCACGGCTGGGGAGCCCACACGGCAGTAGTACGCTCAAGTGAATTAAGTGACCTCTGGAACAGGACACCATGAAGACCACTCTCTATCCCCAGCAAACTGGCCCTGTAGAGGGTCAAAAGAAAGTGTTTTCTATACGTTATAAAGTATTTAAGTCTGTTACCTGCATAACTGATAGAAAAAAAGAACGCCACACAAAAATAAAGCTTAAAATTTCTAACAATAAAGTCAGGTGATCCTCTGTTTAAACCTTATACCCTACCAGTCAGTTAAAAGCACGACATAGGTGCAAGCATGCTTTAAATGATGATGTAAAGGCTAAAATATCTAGCAGAGTTGAGCATTCTACCAGTGTGTTTTTATCTTCATACGTGTTAACTGTTACGTATGTGACTGCGTAGGCATGCACGGGCTGGGCGCTCTGTTTCTACAAGGATGGCAATAATCCACGGGACTCCACAGAGTATTTTGTGCTTCCCACAGAGCCACAGCAAGAATTTGAAAATTGACAAAATAAGCATCAGAGTCAGTGGAACTCTGCAGGACTTTTTCAGCAGGAGCTATGCATATGAAATCTAATAGTACAATTGCAAAGCGTAACAGCAGGACTAAACAAATAAAATAATTCCAATGTTATAGGCTGGGTTAGCAAAAAATGAATTAACACTGTGATGTTTCATTCTGATACTTTTCTGTGACGTCAATCTTTGCATAATAGAAAATCTTACGATATTTCAGATTATAATTTGATTCTTGAAGATTTATTACTTGACAGGTAATAAACAGCAGCATATACATACACATCCCTGGCTTGCCCGAGGTTGACACTTCCAACAAAAGTAACAGAATTCAACCGAAGCATCCACTCTGTCATGCTGCAGAAATCCAAGAATTAATTGTCTTCTCAAAATCTGACCTTTTTATGGTGGTCATATGAGAACTCAGAGCAGAGGCATATCAAATAGGTGGTCAAATCTGAAACATTTAGTCTGAAATAAGAAATAAAATGGCACTACAGCTAAGCTTCTGTTCAGCTTACTATTGATGGTAGCATTAGGAAGGATTGCCAAAGTTTTAACGTCTAATTTTCACTAAACACAGGCTCCCATACAACAACTAGCAAGCATATGATATTAAGTAAAACAGATGAAGTGCAGAACAGTGAGTGAACACACAGAAACAAAATACTTGGTTACATAAAGAAACACCAAGCTCATTAATCTAGCAATCTGGGCTAGTCTCCCACTTTTTTCACACTCTCAACTGTGATGCTGTATATTTTAAGGACAACGTGCACATTGAGCAAAGGAAAAAAGAAAACATAGGAAAAAAAAAAACCACATAAAAAAACCCAAATCACCAAACCCCAGTATTCGATTCATACAGATTGACTGATGTGCTCTATATAATTTTTTTACATCACCTTCTTCTGTGGTGATTTTGCAGACAGAAGGTCACTATGGAGGAAACCTATTCATTCCGTAAATTTCACACCACCCCACTAAACTGCAGATATTATTTTTAGTTCTCCCTAGCACTAAGACAGGGAATCCGAGGCACAGTGCCAGGATGAAAACCCACTCCTTCTGAGCTGGCTTTAATCATGTTGCCTCGCTCCCACTCTCCTCCCATGGTCAGCAAATTCTCTCAAGGCTAAATCTGAATACATGCACACATATGCCACGGGTAATCTGGGTGTGCTTCTTCATGAATAATTCAGATAAAAATATGATGGGCTGTTGCTACTGAAAGGCCCTACTTGATTTTCTCTTTTGGCAAAGTTTGTCCAAAAAAGTGCTGCTGAAGAGTAGCCAACATCTTGCTTCTATTTATAATGTGGCTGGTTTACAAAAAATAAAAAGTGGATCCTCCCTACAAACTGTTTTGTAGTGCCCAAGCTTGCAGTCCTGCTACACAGAAAATTAAGGGACTCTCCTTGAGCTTGACCACAAAGTCAGGTCAGAAGTATTTTCCACAAAAGGGATGCTTGTTTAAAATCTTTCTCCACAGAAAAACAAAACCAAACAAAGTCTTCTCCACAAGTCTAAACCTAATACTACAGGAAGAGCAGTATTTTCCATAGAATGTGTTCCTATCAGATGCTACAGGATTTGCACGTTAGAGCAGCTTTTCAAGATCTTAAATTCTGGTTTTGTTTGCTGTGTGAGGGTTGGGGCTTTTTTTGTTTTAAGTATAGTTACAATAGCTTGTTTGGCAATCCACAGAAGTACCATGACACTGAGGTCAGCCTGGTATTTACTTCTATTGCCAAGCATGGCCACAGTTCGCACACACACGATCCCTTCTCTTTCTGATCTGCACACTAGCAGGAGCTAATTTTTTTTTTTCCCACCTTAGACTACCAAAGCCATCATCATTTTGCACACTACGGCACAGCCAGGGCAGGCAGGAACCGCAGAGCTTTGCGTGTGCACTGCAGCCCATGGTGAACATCAACCCGACGGTCACACACCAGCTTTCAGCACAGGGTTTAGCTGGAGTCTGTGTGCTGCTTTGTTTCTACCCTTCCAGGCGAGGCAACTGGTTCCCCTCTGACAAATACGGCTCTGCCAAGTAAGTACTACCCTACTTCTATTTTTATTTAGAAGTCCTACCGTAACTTGAGAGCAAGTCGTTAGGAATAATCAAGCCAAAATAAGAATCACGCTATGAGAATGCATATAAAAATATATTTCAATGAGTTAGCATTGTACATCTTAGTCTTTCAATGCTCTGTTATTGAATATTTACTCTAGTTCAGATATACTCAAAAACCCAGAGACTACTGGCTACTCCCAAAGTTCCTAGGACATTTTCTTTTTATAATTAAACATAACAGGAAACCCATATCGGCGTCACAGAGCACATTAAATATATTTAACATCAGCATCCTAAGTAAATAAATATTTATTAATCTTGCTAAGAAAAACAAAATTGTGAACAGTCTGGAAAGCAGTTGGTGCTGTGCCCCAGAGGATAATATTCTGACTTCCCACATCATGTTTTTCAATGTGTCAAGGATCTCTAAACAGCACTGCTCAGATCTAAA
Source organism: Trogon surrucura (assembly GCA_020746105.1). Taxonomy (NCBI): domain Eukaryota; kingdom Metazoa; phylum Chordata; class Aves; order Trogoniformes; family Trogonidae; genus Trogon; species Trogon surrucura. The sequence goes on from CM036617.1 coordinate 47,548,137, forward strand.
TGTTCTTGCCAAGAAGAGTAATGAAATAAAACATAACCCCAGTCATTTCAACTGAGCAAGATGCTTGTTAAAGTTTAGCAACATGTAAAAGTTAACTTCATGAAATAAACTTTCAAGTCGGCTGTAACGGGAGGCAAAAAAACCACAGAACCAGGGATGCTGGAGTTCGGAAAAAATCCACATTTCTACGATATTGGTTTCATCTTATCTAATACCTTCTACAAGTCTTTCATACAGACTTTGGAACAAGGATCTCTCTCTAATGTCTTCATTTTAAATTAATTTAAGCCTTCAGAAAAGTGCCACACACGCAATACTGTCGATTCCTACCTATCCTCAGTGGTTCCAAAGACGCAGATTTCCAGAAAAGATCATGTGCAAAAGCCTGTGTGATTCTGAAGAGATAAAACAATGAAAATGAAATTATGGATTCCATAAGAAAGCAATCAGATTTGAGCAGATGAAGACAACTCACTACTACAAGTAACTTACAAAGTCTGGAACTAGACATGGTTTAGTAGATACAATTCCTCCAAACCGCTAAGCAGAGTTTCTAAAAGACAATGCGAGCCCACTAAAACAAAACAAAACTAATAATAATAATAATAAAAAAATGTTATCTGCAGTGGTTCAACTGAAATATTTTGTCTCTCTTACAAACAATCCAAACTGAAGGGAATTCTAATGCATCTAGGTAACTGCTTACTAGTTTGTGACGTTTTTCAGGGCCTCTAAACAGAAAAATAAATTTTAAGACATGTTACAGGTGTACTTACCATATGCTATCTACCTTGTCTGAACAGTCTTATGGTATGACAGCCTCTGAAGTGCAAGTCGCAGGGTTTTTGTTCAATTTACTCAAGTAACTACAAACCACATCAAAGGACAGAAATGTCATGTCTAAGCACTGTAGCTGAAGCCAGCATACTAAAAAAAAAAAAAAAAAAAAATCACCTCAAGAAGGTGAAACTATACCTGCTGCTGCTACAGTTTTCCTTTTTTGCCCAGAGAAGGCCTGCTTGGGAAACAGCAGAAATCCCAGCAGCACTGTCCTCTCCAGGAGAGGACCAAGCGAGTAATTTCTCATCAGAAGTCCTAATTCCCTGCAGCAGGGAGGGGGATGACTAAGCAGCGGATTTCACTTAAGAGAGGGATGCCTTTAAGCAGGCTTAAGCTTCCAAGACTGCAGATACATCCAAGCGACGTGCTGCAGGGGTTTAGCCTGGAGAAGAGGAGACTCAGAGGGGACCTTCTCACTTTCTACAACTGCCTGAAGGGAGGGTGTAGTCAGGCCCTTCTCCCAGGCAACTGGTGACAGGATGAAAGGGCACGACCCGAAACTGCATCAGGGGAGGTTTAGGTTGGATCTCAGGAAGCCCTTCCTCACGGAGAGGGTGCTCAGGCACTGGGATGCACTGCCCAGGGAGGTGGTGGAGTCACCGTCCCTGGAGGTGTTTAAGGAGAGGCTGGATGTGGCACTTAGTGCCGTGGTCTGGCCAATGTGGTGGTGTTGGGTCACAGGTTGGACCTGATGATCTCAGAGGTCTTTTCCAGCCTCAGTTCTGTGATTCTCTCCAAACAGTGGAACATAATGCTGCTCATTTCTAGCAGAGGGGCAGACGCAAGGGAGCTTCAAATGACAGTAGGTTTTGTGCTGGTAGAGCACAACTGTGTTCAGAATGAAGACTAACTAAATTTTTCAAGATATACAGTTAACTTTTATACTTTTCTAAAGACTTCAATATGGGCTACAATGAGCCCTCGGGGCCAAATGCATGTGGTTTTGTTTGCTTGGTTAGTTTTTTTTATATCCTGTTGCCTGCAGTCCTAAATATACCACTAGAAGTAATCCCCTACAGCACAAACAAGCTTACCTCTGAACAATGCCAAGAGGAAGACTGAATTATCAGAGCACTTCCAGATCTGCCAATAATGTTTATTTGCCCACCTTGCTGATCCCTCAGTTGGCACCTAATGAGTATACCCAGAAAGAGGAAAAAAAAAAACAAAAAAAAAACCCAAAAAAACAATACACACCCCACATTCATGGATGAAAAGATGCACATGCAAAATGAATGCGTGTTCTCTGGTACCCTAAACATTACAACATGGGAGGTCACATAGTTCATGTATCCCTGGGGTAACTGCTTCCCCACTTTGTGCTTTCACCCTGCCCTCTGACATTTGGTATTCTCTTTTTATATTTTGAAGACCTCTTCAGGGCAGACAGAGTTGTTCGTGACAGGATCACACACTACTGTGCATCAGTTATGTTCTACTTTGGAACCGCTGTGATTCCACATGGCCTGGATATTTGTGTCAGAACACAAGGTGAGAGATACTACACTACAGTCTACACAGAACAAAAAAAGCACAGATCCTGCTTATGAATTAAATCATTTCACTTTGTTGCCTCAAGGTTGCTTTCCAGCTGCCCTCAAACATCACATTATTTAATGACCTATACCAGACTTCCAGTAGGTCTTGTTCTTTCTACTCTGTCATGTCTTTGTGGTCTCTAAAGGTGCCTCAGAACAGTGCAAAACACAAAGGTATATGATGCCACAGTTCACACGTGGGACAAACTGTAAAAAGACACATGGAAATAAACTATTTTTTTATCTTTGTCTCTGAACTTGGAATAGTATCTGAAACCACAGAGGAAACAACACCAGGTGGCAGAGGACAGCTGGTGCCATGAGGGATCTTGCCAACACTGCTGAAAATTCTGCGTGACCTATGGCCTAGATAGCAATCTCCGTGATCAGTCCCCGAAATTCAAAGTCGTGTTCACCACTTCACATCAGAGAAACTCAAGATGCTCAAGTAGCTCCAAGCAAATGGGGAAGACGGGTGGATAACATGCAAGGAAGGGTGAGTTGTGCACATTAAATGTTATACGTGACTCTAGCAAAGAGCACAGACTGGTAGGAGTCACTCACGCTGCTCTTCTGCAATGACTGTTTAGAAATTGAAATTTTTAGTACACACTTCTATATACACTTCTTCCAATTATTTTAGTCTGAGATTTTTTTACCATCCCTAAAGATCAGACTCTCCCTGTTGCCAAGATATACATAAACTAGCCCAACTTTTTGGAAGTCAGTTTTCCATTTAATTATTTTTAAAAGGAACTGCCTCTACATTTAAAAAAAACGTTGAAACAGATAGTAAAAGGAGTTTTGATGTAATGTGCATAGATATTTACAAGCTCCTTTCTTTAAATAAAAAACCAAACCTACAGCCACTCTTAGTAAGCTTACATCATTTCATATATATTTTATTTTGCCTTTTTGAAAACATAGTCCTTCATAATGTTGCTTCTACTTCCCAAATAATGGAGTGGTTTTCAGGAACTGCAAAAGGAAAAATTAATTCTTTCTACAGACACAGCAGATAGGAGTATTTAAAACCATTCCCTTTCCTCTCCTAAGCATTAATAAGGGATAAAAAGGCTAAATACCACCATTTAGAAACACCTAAATTTTTTAACGTTTTTATCATGGACAAGATGTTCAAAACTTAAAAAGACAGCTTTACAAGCCTAAAATGGGAAGTGCTCTCATTTTCAGAAAATAGTGCCAAATCGATCACTAGGGAAAACAAAACCAAAACCTTAAGCTCTCAACTTTCAGTTCCACATCCCAAACCTTAAGTCAGACACTGCTGAAACAACAGCAACAAAAAAATACGCACCAAACCAAACAACAACAAAAAGAAGAGAGTGCAAGTCTTTTCATCTGAGGCTGCACAGCCCATGTAGGCTGGAGAGAATGAGGTTGCTCACGGAACAATTCTGCATTCATCGCGAGCCTCTAGCATCCACGCTTTGTTTTGAGTCATTGCTTTTCAGTTTCTCACCCCATCGATGACATTCTGACCCAAACAAGCTTAGAGGAGATTTTTCTTTCAGTCTCTCCAAGTCGGGTTTTCTTGATAAAACTGGGACAAACTATCTTTATCACAGAAAATAGTGTTACCTGTTTCCCCTGCGATCAAAGTGTGATCAAGTTTATCTGGCAACCAAACCGTGCATCTCTCATTTCCTGCAGAATCCTTCAAAACCCACAGCCCGCCTTTTTTATCATGTCTTCTATTCAAAGCACAGCTTATCAGATGACTCAGCCTGTGCAAAATTTTAGTATGAATTGCAACAATGCTGTACATACATACTTAATACGCCAAGACTTTGCTACCAGTCAGCTCATGCACCTATGCCACATACAAATCAAAGCACAAAAGAAATATGAATGTAAAGCTCACAAACTTCCTTCTTCAAACATTTCTAACTTACATTCTTCAATAAGAAGCCTTAGAGAAAACGGTATTATTACAGCATAAAAGCCTCCTTCGAATAGCTAAAATGGAAGACACTGTACTGATGCCTTGTTTTGAAGAATAAACTGTCTCATGGCCTTGCTTTACTGCAATACATTATCTAACAGACAATTAGCGCACTCTTGGAATAGACAAATATTTTTGACAAAGCAGGGATCTGCGTTACAAGCAGGCTGCTTCTGACTCCTGTCTCTGGCCCTCTACCTCTCCAGTTCTTATCACAGATTTAGTTTGTCAGCAAAATACTCCACTATTTCTGGTTCGCCTTGAGAAAGCCTAGTCCCTGTAACACATGGTTGTAGCAAAATGCTGCATCTCCAGATTATACACACAAGAGCTAAACCCTACTGAGGTCTGTGCATCAGAATATTCTTCTTTCACAGCCAGCCTGTATTAGTTTTGAAACCCCATAACAATATACTTGGTCATTGCTTATAAGGTTTCTAAAAGAAATGCAAATTGCATCAAGTAAGTTCTTGCTTAACTGGAGCAGACAACTATCTTCACTAATATTAATCAATTACAGTGTAATTTGATTTACAATGACAGTTCAGGTTGAAAAAAATAATTCCCCAAAGCCAGACTTATTCACGTTTCAAGAATAAAATCCAAAGTGCAGACCAGCATAATAACTGAAAAGAGGTGCAGAGATCAGACCGTAAACATCTCCTCCAGAGAACAGGGAACTTAAGGCAATTGTCAAACAGCACTGATTTGCTTCACACAATTAAAATCTGGTTTGTAGAATACTCCATGATAAAAACACGATAATCCATGATAAAAACATGCTCAAGTGAAGTTTGAGAACACTCCTCAAGTGCTTTTCTTGGTGGCTGGGAGAAGGGTATGCCCGCTATATTTATAAACTCACTTTCGGTTTAAAAAAAAAAAGTAACAAAAATAATAATTTGTTCCTGGGGTTGTGAAGAAAATCTAAGAAACACAAAATGAGACAATGCTGTCATGTCTGACTGTACACCCTACATAACTCTCAAATGACAGCAATACAAAACTAACACATCTCTGGCTGCTACTCAGAAGCTACTAGCCAGCACTGAACAGACAACTACCCCTACCCACCCACTTCAGCTGCCTCCTGCTTTGAAAAGAAGCAGCAAACACTGTAATAATTTTGAGGGAGGAAAAAAAAAAAGTCAAAAAGTTCTGTTCCCATTCTCATCAGTCAGAAAGCTCCACCAGAAGTTTTCTCTCCCCTTGTAACTAAAGAGCAAAAGAAAGAGACCGAACTAATAAAAGCATCTCAGTACTCAGCCCCGCTCTGACTGCTGAGCTCTGGGTTTGACACTGTGCAAAACTATTACTCCAGAACAGGAGCTGACCCACTGGCTCCTACTTTTAAGCTCTGCCTGCAATTTGCACGTTTTCAATTAAAATGCGAAGGTGTTTTGTATCACCTCACACTCTCATTTTTCTTTGGTCAGGGCAAGTAACATTGAAAGATGCTATCTTCCCACCTGATGGGAAGGGCACGTATCGCACTGGCTTTTCATTGGTCATCTGCTACAGAAATCTGCAGGGACTGGCAAAAAGTATTGCCTTTTACAGTGAATACAGCCCCTTTCACGGTCACAGTGAATGCACGTGCATCCTAGACACCGAGCAATACTGCTGGTGGACAGAGCAATGGGCTCCAAGCCAAAAGTTTCATTTTCACCTACATTGTTTTTTAAATGACCGCACCAGCACTAATCTCTTGGAAGTCAGTTGTTATCCTCTCACTTTCATAATGTACATCCATCACTAAAAATTACAGCTAGCTGTCTTCTAACCCAGAGACCGACCACATGGTATCTCCTCCACTCTTCCTTCATTCCGGAGTGACTTATCGTGTGCTGCTGAACTTAATACTGCCATGACAGATAACACCACAGCTTTGTAGTCATCTCTAGCTAATCTAAAGTTAGTACAATTTCTGGAAAGGCCATTATATGATTTTATTCCACCCTTCCTTTTCTTGGCCACTCATTGCTACCTTGTGCTTCCAACCTACCTGCCTTGGTGTAAATGGCTTTAGGGTTGCACAGTAAAGCAAACGAGGGAAATAGTTTGGAGCCAATCCCATAAAGGTTGGGAAAAAGCAAGTTTAACCCCAGTCAATTCCCTGATCTGTTCACCACACAGCCGCACAAATAGTTGTGCTCTGCCATGAGGACAAACCCAAGAGGAAGGAACAAGGGGTCGAGGCTTGAAGAGGACATGATCACTTCTCTCAGTAGCAGTGCCAACTTACATTGGTTGGAAGCGACTACGGCCTCAGTGGAAAATAAAGCTGTCTTAAAATAACAGCTGTGAGAAATACTTTCTAAACTAATAACACACCGCAAAGCTCACGCAACCAATAGGAAACAAAAGCACATATTTAAAGATCCTGAAAGTATGCAAGAATTCCATATATCTGATAACTACCAATTAAGAGGTTCAAAAGAAGATTTTCAGAGCTAGCAGCACGCAGCCTGATTTCATCTGCTCAGGACTAGGCTTAAGCACAGATCAACAGCTAGAGATCTGCACAGACTTAGCCAACCAAGCCTCAATGATGGATGATAAAACTCAGAAGTGGAAGAAAAATTCCACCTTCTTCTCCTTTTGATACCTTAAAAAACCACAAAACCTACCTTCCTTCTAGTCAGATACTTGTGAATCACACAGCTGGCTGTGCATCTACTACCCTTATTGTAGTTCTTTGTCTGGCAATCATGTGCTGAGTAACCCTCACATGAAAGACTTATTCTTTATTAGAGATAAGAAGGTTAAAAAGAAAAAATATTGCGAGAAAATTTAGACTATATTGTCAGAGCAAGATAGGAATCTATAAACGGGAGCTTGTTCATACTAATAGTTTCCTTCAGGTAGGAAGCCTTTACCTACACTATTAACTTGATATAATTCCATGCACATAAGGACATTTTCCTCCACAAGGAAAAAAATTAAAGACATATGGATAAAAGGTTTAGTCAGAAACAGACTCCCAAATGTAAACATACGTAGTATTTTGCATGTTCACAAGAGTAATAGGGATCCACGATCTTACTGAATGAGGTCGTCTCACAAAGTCATAGTATCATGATGAGCAGACCTACCCCAGAAATAAATCTGATCCAGCAACTTCTGCCAACAGCGGGAACCTTGGTTCCCTTCAATCCCCATGGTCAGATTCCCACAAAAGACATTTTGGCCCCTCCTTCACCAGACAACCCCCCACCTCACGCTCCTTCCGCGTGCTCTCTCCTGGCAGAGCAACACGGTGGCAGCAGCTGACAAGTTAAGCATAGTTACTACCTCCACTGGGGATACTGCCTGTCCTATCTTTGATGGTGGCTCAAGACACAGCTACGTATGCAATCTAAATCCCTCTCTGGCAGTGCACTGGCTCAAATAAAATACAGTGAGCATTTTTCAGCCTTTTTCTTAATACTTCCCAGTGAGCATTTTTCAGTATTTTTCTTCATACTTTCTACCTTCTTCACTTAAAATAAAGCCACTGAAAAAAAAAGAAACCCAAACAACTGTTCAGTAGATCTAGTAAGAGAGCTAAATAGTTTCAGCAAAATCTAGGATTTCTAATTGCATGTGTTTTTTTCCTCCATACACATCTGTGAAAACTGAGAGGATGGTCTCTTCACTTATTCAACCACAGGATTGTTATCGAAAGGCCTTTTTCTTGCTGTCACCATACTACATTAATGAGCAAACCTACTGGTCAAACCGCCGTCACACACATACTCTGAACAGGGAGCGGAAAGAAGTCTGCTGCACATGTGATGCGCGAGCCAAAGCCTGTTTATGGAGTCAGGAAAATACAGTCTTACTGTTAGGTCTTTTTTTCCAGTTGGCACTTTATCAACAATGTCTCCACCCAGACCTGGGATTGTTTGTAGCACTACCGAGTGTGCCTGAGCACGGCCAGGTGTCCTTAGCATGACCCAGGAGTAAACTAAGGCCCACTGGTCCCAAACGATGGTTTCTGCACCACCGGCGGTCTATGTGAAAGCACCACCCTTTCTACTCGATTTCTTTCCAACGGTCTAAACACAAATCCTGCTTTTTTGCTCATAAAGCAAATCGCGTGCTTGCTGTCGAGCTGCTGCAAGATGCGAGGCCTCCCCGGGGAAGGGGGACCGGGAAGAAAGAGAGGGACTCCACCTCCCAGCGCACCCGCGCTCTGCAGAGCCCGATACCCCCGTCCTGGCAGCCGGGGCGGGGGAGGGTGGCACAGCACGAAGAACCGTAGGCCACCCCCCGGCTTCTCCGAGGGCTCTGCAGTCCCCCGAGCACCTCGGTTCGGTGCAGGTGCAGCTCCGGGAGGAGCCCGGCGGGCACGGCCGGCCCCGCACAAGCTCCCTCCCCACTCCGCGGGTGCCCGTGCGGGAGGTCAGGGTCCCGGCGCCGTCCCAGCGCACCGACCCCCTCCACGGTGGCGGAGGGCAGCGCTCGGGGTCCCGTCAGGCGAAGGGGGGGTGGGGAGAGAGTGAAGCAAAGCGGGGGGGATCCCGTGCAGCTGGGCCCCCCTCCCTCCGCCCCCGCCGGCACCACTCGCCTGGTTGGGGTCGGTGGCGCGGAAGACGTGGCAGGCCATGGGGGAGTCGGGGTTGTCGGGCTGCGCCTTGATCAGGTAGGCGAAGTAGGTGAGGTCGTGGCTGTTGTGGATGAAGCGGGCGATGTGCTGCGGCTTGTGCTCGAAGATGAAGACGGCGGGAGCGGGGCTGGCGGGGCGGCCGGAGCCGGAGCCGGCGGCGGGGCCGGGTGCGGGGCCAGCGGGGCGGCCGGGGCTGGCGGGTCCGGCGGGCACGCAGCGCAGGGTGGGCGAGCCCAGGAGCAGCAGCACCTCTCGGGCCGGCACGCCGCTGCCCAGGGCGCCGCCGGGCTCCTGCCGCTGCCCGCGGCGGCGGATCTCGGCCATCAGCCAGGGCAGCATGGGCAGCGTGGTTCGCCGGTCCAGGCACGACGAGCCCACGTACCACAGCCTAAAACGCTTCTCCCCCGGCGGCGCCGGCGCCGGCTCGGGCTCCGGCTCCAAGGGGTGGGAGAGGGGCTCGCCCTCCCCTCGCTTCTCCATGGCGGGTCCCCCGACGGAGGGTCGCGGCGCTGGGTGGCTGCTTGCTCTCCCCGGCGCCAGGTGCAGCCGGCGGGGCCTGCGCTCGGCCGGGGCCGCCGCTGCTAAGCTCGCATCCCTCCGGGCACGTCCTCGGAGCCGCACCGCCTCCCTCTCTCCCTGCCTGCCTGCTACCGGCGCGGGGTCAGCCCGCCGGGCGGGGAAGGACGGACGAGTCACCCTCCTCCTCCTTCTCCTCCTCCTCCTCTTCAACGCCCCGGGGAGGAGCAGAGAAGCTACGCCCCGAGAGGGCTCCGCGGCGCGGCCACCCCCGGGCGAGGGGCGGGACGGCGCCGCCCAGGGCTCCAAACACAAATACAGCGTGGCCTGGGCTCCAAGTCCCGCTGGGCGAGGGGCTGCCGGCCCCGACGCCCCGGGGGTGTGCTGGTCTGCCCCGCTGCGGCCCCGCAGCCTGACCGGCCGCGGAGGGAGGAGGAGGAGGTCCGCAAGGGAAGGAAGGTCGCCAAGCGGCAGAGGGAAGGAAGTGGGGAATTCTCCCAGGCCGCCCCGTTTCTAAGAGCTCCCGAGCTTTTCCCGAGTTCGTTTTGGTGCTGGGGAGAAGCCTCCCCGGAGCCAGCGGGGTCCCCCCGGGCACCGAGGTAGTTTCACGGCTCTGTCGCGGCGGTGTCTCCCTGCCGAGCCACTGTCAAGTCAGAGTTTTATGACGACTGATTTTTAAATTTTTAATTTTTTTTCCCCTAGGTTTCGTTTTCCGGCTTAAGCTTTTAGTTGTGGTGGTTTTCCTTCCCCTCGCTATCGCGATAACATCTCCTTAATCAACGAAAAACTCGCCACCTACTGTAAATGTTAGTAGCTAGTCTTCTCCACCTGAGAAAGCAGCTGGTCAGAGCTTTTCCAGTCACCCAGCATCCGTATCCATTTTTAGTGACCGTCCTTGTGTTTACATCTGTAGCAACAGCAGCGATAATTCCCAGTAATGTGCTATTATGGCAACTGTTTTAACCCTGTCCAGAAAAAATAAATCTGTAGCTTGAGTTGAAGAGCTCCTCTGTGTAATTTGAGGCTGCACACTAGGTTAGTTGGAGAGAGAGGGGTCACGTAGCACAGCAAGTCGCAACCCACAACAGCCTGAACTGACACAGAAACCGTCACTAAACGCAGTATTTTAAATAGCGTTACAAGCAACGATGCTTATTTCCTGAGCAAAGTATTTTGCTCTTCTTCTTCCCAGTTCAGCCATGTAGTTTATGCATTTTGGTTTATCCGGTGTAATTTTCAGTTTGAAATGTTCTGACTTGGAAAGGCGTCAAATATACCTCCTCCCACAGCATCCTAAAATGAGCTATTCTCAGAATGGGGCAGATAGTGCAAAAAGTCTTACATAGGCTGGATGCCAGCTTTAATGTTTGCTACAATGGTATGAGTTAAAGCCAGAATGGAATTGCTTTCCCAAGCTGACTATTTTCACACATTTTAACATCCGAACTGCGTTGCTGTACACTAGATTTTACAAATTTTACACAGAAGTATAACGGCCAGATTTTTTGGTCGCAAACCTAAAAAAATCCTTGTCCCTCCGTCTGCGTGGTTAGCATTAACCCTTTAGCTGAGAACGTTGCCTGAGATTTTTTTCTCCGGTGCTGTGAGATGACAGTTCAAGAGCTCCTGGGATCTTCCAACAGCGCACCTGGGAAGAAGACCCATTTGCTTCCTGGCAGCGGCCCTGGCACTGGTTTCATGCTGCAGTGAACTGCTCGTTTTCTGCCAGTTCAGTTCTGCGAGCCGCCTCTAATTTAAGTGACAGCGCTCACACAGACACCGCCGTTGGCACAAAGGAAGCGGGAATAACTGCTGGGGGGGGTGAAGAGGGCAGCGAGACTACTCACTCCTTTGGGGAACGCTTGGTTAGATGATTCTTCCCGAGCGTGAAGCTGCGATTCAGTCACTTAAGCGTAAAGACCAATTTAAACTACCAGGGAAGCGAACCGAACAGCGGGCTTGCGCTAAAGCAGCGGCAAAACTCCCTCGTACGTTCCATTACAATGATTTTAGAGGGGATAATAATGAAGCGGCTCTAATGAAGCGGTGTGAGGGGCCGAGGCTGAAAAACACTGAATTGCTGCAGCTGCTGGCAAACACCAGCTCTGAAACTATTTAGATCCCTTTGTGTTAGGCTTGTATACGACCTACCAAAACCAGGTTGCAGACAACTGCCCAGACTCTTAGGAGCTGTGGTGATACAAATAATTAATAATAATCAGGAAACATGAAGATAATCACATGAATACATTTAAAAAAAAAAACCCTAACAACCAAACAGCAAAAAGAGGCTGGAATCTTTTAAGCAATCACAGGGACGTTGATGTTCTCACAATGTTCAAATGGAACAAGAACCCTCCACTTGAAGACGCTACAGAGCTGGGGTTTCAGTTGCTAAGGATGCACTTCAACTTTTGCAAATTCTTTTGTCGGGTAGAACTGTGAGGAACAAAATGAATCTGAAATTCTTAAATTGTGCCAGTTACGTAAAGCTGTTTGTTTTCTCCTTCAGTTGGGTGATTTGCTTAATATGGTATGAGGTCTGGTTATTTTGACCTAATTAATTTTTATTACTGAATTCGTTACACAAATCCCTTCTACGATGAAATTAATCTGAATAAACTCTACCACTAATATTTTAACCACCTTCAAAATCAAAATCTCAGATGTTAATCCAAAGTTCTCATGCTTTCTTCTTGCTTTGGCTTTTTATGTCTTTCTCAGTTGATTCTTCATAGTAATCCTCCTTAGCTGTCCATTACCTTTATCCATTTATTTCATCATTTCTTTCTTATCCTTTAATCTGCCTACAGCTTTTCATCCCCCCATCTCATTAACAGTGTTTCATTAGAAACTCAGTCCTTGAGTTACATAACTTATTGAAGTTGGTCCCTTTTTTCCTCATTTCTCTTTGGTTGTAAGATTTCATGCACCTTTAAGTTCAAACCTGCCAATCTCTTTCATATCAAGCACAGTATTCCTTTGCCTGTGACCTCTGACATGCTCCTCCTGTAATTTCTACCCTTACCATAATGGTAACAAAAAGCATCATCCTCTAATTCTTTGCACAATATAATTAGGAATTAGCCTAAACTATATAATCCTTACAGCTCAGTTAATGGGACTTAGAAAGTTTGGGATAGAGAAGAAAGCAACTTTCCATAGCTCTTATCCACAGAGCTTTGAAAATTCATGCTCCTTCTTGATGAAGGAGCAGTTTCTCTCCAGGTCATCCCAGATGGAAAGAAATGTAAATACAGCACCCATGCAGAGAGATGACAGGCAAAGCCTCTGATGAGACGCCACATTTTATTTTTTTTAAATTGCTCTTCTTTTTATTTCTGGCCAAGCTTCTTGAAGAAAATTGGAAAATTTGAAGTGAAAACTGCATTGGCAGATCTAAAGTAAATAAAGTGCTATATGCTCAATAATTGCCATGGCATGTGCTGCAAATACATACTTAGTTGGTCAGATAAAACCATGTACACACCCAGAGTTTTCTGAATTGTTGATAACCTGCCATTAATTTCTGTTGACTAGATAGATAATTCGATGCAAAATCTCTTACAATAAGTTACATTATCGAAGTGACCAAATATGGATACCGTTAACTAAACATAAGTAAACACCTCAAGAACATTTAGGATCTGATACACTTGTCAGTGGAGTATTACATGTGTAAAGATTATTTTCCCAAATAAAATGGATGTGCATTTTCTTTCTGTTTATTAAACAAAGTGCGTTTTGTTCATTAAGACAATACCTTGATAATGCATACTGTTTCTGCACAGGGCACCACAGCAGCCTTTTCATGTGTCATATCTGGATCATCAGTTCATATTCAGTGTTCACATTCCGGATTTAAACCTGCAAAACGGTAAGCAACCACAGTTCTCAGTAATTTCTTAAGGAGCAGAGAGACCTCAGCATCTCCCATGACCAGATTGTTAATTGCTAGTAATTATTCATCCCCTTAAGCTTTCCAGACACAATTTTAATTGCTGAAAAAATATTAATTTGTTAGAGGTGTAGACTTGACTTTACAATTCCGTAATTTATGCATAACTTCACTCACCTTGGACTGGAGCACTTTATTTCAGCAATATACCCTGTAGCTGGAATTTCTTCTCATTCTATTGCTTTTCTAAGATTGCTGTCGTTTAACGCTCTGGGATTTCAAGGTCCACTGCTGTATTTGCATTATTTTGAACTAGGCAAATTTTATTTTACTCTCAGTTCACCTTTTAGTAATACCTCAGATATAGACATTTTCATTTTAGAAAACATTTCATTAAACTACCCAGTCTTATTTTAAGACTCTAATGACTTAACTTTTAAGTACTGGAAAGTAAGTTCAGTCGTAAATACATTACCAAGGCTTTAAAATTTAGCTGCTAGAGAAACTCTGGTGCCTCCTCTATTAAGTAGGTGAAAACATCGCTAGAAATAACGAAGACTGTTTATTTTGCAGGATGTACAGAGGTTATTATAGTTTGAAACAAAGTGCCAAAGGTTTGAGTAAGACATATCCATCTTGTAGAGACATGTCAATAACAGGAGACACTCACTGCAATTTGTACACAATAAAAATGGTGAAAAATTAATCTGCTAGGGGGTTGGGCAGTTTGTTGTTTTTTTTTCCTTCTCATATGGCACTAATCTTTTTTGATCGTAATGACAGATTATAATTTGTTCTGCCAATAAGAACCACTCCAAAACAGATTTGAGGGAACTGGAATGAGCAAAGTTCTTAAGACAATAACCCCTAGCTAGAAATTTCATAAACATCTCTAGAACTTAAGGTATTCTACCACATTTGATGTCTGTGCAGTGTAACATTATTCAATTTGATGTAGTATTGATTAAAAGAGACAACGCATTGAGTTATTGTATTTATCTTCAAAGAAGCGTTTGATTCTGAATCAGATTGTTATTTTTGTCATTTTTTCATGTAACAATCATCTTGTGCAATTTTGTGGCTCAGCAGACTTCGAATCCAGTGAAGAACAACAATGCTTTTTGTTTAGAACTAGGTTTTAACCCTGAGTCCTGTGTGCTTACGTGTGCTCACAGCATCTTCCCAGAACATTTGCAGTTTTCAGAATTTTATTTTAAAGGCTTCTCCCCAAGAAAAGGGTATCAGATCAGCTTACTTAAAATCCCTAGTGTTGAGATAATACAGAGTTTGAGATAATACAGAGTTTGGTGGCTGTTGGCAGTTCAGGCCCGTTGCAAAGCTAGTTATTACAGGAGATAGAGCAACTTCTGCAACGAGAACTTCCACATTCCCATTTATTTCTGCTTTTTATATAAAGGAGGCATTTACTTCCCTACTATTCCCTGACTGCTGCAGTAACATACAAAGAGGAGAAATAAATGAGGAAGGAGCTGCAGGAATCAACTTCTCTCCCTGACAGTGCCCACTACTTAGTTTTGTGATTTGGAAGGAATTCTGGTCCCCTCCAACTCTTCAGAAATGGAAAATAAAAAAGGATTTCCTGTCATTGCCAAAGCTAAAAAGAGCATCTTGATATTCTTCCACAAAATTATAACAAAGGATGAACTACAAGCTAGAAAAGTTAGCAGAATCTGTCATAGAGTGCAAAAATAATATGGAATAGATGTGCTTTGGAAGCCAAGAGTACTTCAACTTCAAAGGTCAAAAATCATCTCTCTTCAAGAAGAAAATGCAAATACCATTAAGACTTCAACAACGTACCACTATTAAAAATGTCACTGCAACCTCAAACTCAGTACTGTTATAACTGGTAAGAGAAGGTACAGCATGAACAACAGGGCACTTGTCCCAACACAATACCAAGAATGGTGCCAGCGTAGCTGCCCCCCCAAAAAAAAATTAAAAAAAAAAATCAGAGAACAGATGGGAACCCCTTAATCCTCTTTCTCTTCATCCTTGACTGTCTCCTAGGTACATCAACATCTGTTGTCTTGACTTTGACTCTTTTGAGTGCTGAGCATCTCTTCCCACACTCTCACCTAGGAGAAGCAGCATCACACAGCACACCCGCGATTCATGCGAGACGTGTGCTTACACTCCCCACCTCATTTAAAATGTAAACTTTTAACACCCTTCTCAAGCTTCACGTGTGGTGGCAGCATCCAGTACTTGCCAGTTCAGAAGCATCAGTAGGAAGGAAGCCTGTCTTGCTTTAATTTGGCTAAGCTCTCAGGTAAGTATTTTTTAAAAAAACTACACTGTAATCTGCCTAAGACACAGTAGTAATGACATTCTGGCTCCATTAATGGAGAACAGAAAAATTCTTTGCAGCTTCAGTAGTACCAAGAACATCGGAACATTATTTTTCAAATTCAGAGGTAATTCAAAGGGGAATTAAGCAACAGGGTCACTTTCAGTGGCAGAGAAGTACATTTCTAACACAATACGGAAGAAGGATTTTACAGTGGTTAAACTGCATTAAAACCTTGGACAGAGAAGTACAAATGCTTATTCTATGAACAAGACAGAGAGCTAGAAACATCTGAGATGTACAAACAGGAAAAAAAAAAGTAGAGCGACAATAGGCCCCAACAGAGGAGGCTAAACTGGAAAGTAAAAATCACAACAGAATTGGGTTTTTTAGCTCAAACCAGGACAAACATGACACTATTTAAAGAGCAAGTCATAGTGCAAGATTGCTAGCATAATTACGGTTTTAAGCTTGTGCAAACATACAATGTACGCTACGTATTCTGTTATCAGTGTGCTAAATGTTATTTATGTCACTGGAAATTGTTACAATAATCTTTTCAATAATTAACACAGAAATTAGAGTATTTCCCTACAATATAAGAAGTAGGGTGGAAATTATGGTGACAGGAACGTGTACAGTTCCAGATCTAAGCTACACAGGGGACGAATCCGTAAGTCTTTATCCCATTGTCATTCGTGCTCTCTCAAAGGATTACCGTCCGTCACGATTAGATGTAGCAGTGCCACCTGGTGACCGATGCTATGACAAATTCCTCTTAAAATATCACGCAGCACAGAGATTTATTGTATGAAGTAGTTAAGTCTTCCTTATTTTTAATACGCATATTAAAGGTTATGGTTCCCAAGTTCAGTATATGAAGTACAAAACCGATACTGAAATTTCCAATTTAGAAATGTAAGAATACTTGTTATTGTCGAGAGTTAGGGCTGGACCGGCCGCTGAACACTGACAGATGCTCTCTAACCTCTCTCCCTCCCCAAACGGGAAGGAAAAGGGAATGAGGCAGAGAGACTTAGGGATTGGAAAAGAAAATTAAACCAGCTTTAATGAAACAATAATTGAAATAATAAGGAAATAATAAAAATAATTAACTACTACCTGCAAATCCAGTATTGAACCTGACTTCCCCCTCCCAATAGCAATCACCACTGATGATGTAGAGCAGGTGGCAGCAGGGAAGCCCAGGGCTCAGTGGCAGAGCTGGGTATGAGAGCTGGATTCAGGAACTCAGGTTCAGGATCAAAGGCAGAAGACTGAGTGAAGTCCTCTCTGGACACTGGCCATTGAAGAAGAAAGAGGCCTAAACCCTCGTGATCACAGAATCACAGAATGTTAGAGGTTGGAAGGGACCTCAAAGATCATCTAGTCCAGCCCCCCTGCCAGAGCAGGATCACCTACAGCAGATCGCACAGGAACGCGTCCAGGCAGGTTTGAATGCCTCCAGAGAAGGAGACTCCACAACCTCCCTGGGCAGCCTGTTCCAGTGCTCTGTCACCCTCACAGGGAAAAAGTTTTTCCTCATATTTTTCTGGAACCTCCTGTGTTCCAGCTTCCACCCATTGCCCCTTGTCTTGTCAGTGGACGCCGCTGAAAAGAGCCTGGCTCCATCCTCCTGACACTCCCCCTTGACATATTTATAAACATTAATGAGGTCACCCCTCAGCGTCCTCTTCTCCAAACTAAAGAGACCCAGCTCCTTCAGCCTTTCCTCATTAAGGGAGATGTTCCACTCCCTTCAGCATCTTTGTGGTCCTTCATTTTTTTTCTGAATATGATGTATATGGAATGGAATACTCTTGTTGGTCACCTGTACTCACCAGAGGTGCAACCTTTTATTTTCTGCCACCTCTCAGTGTGGCACACAGATCCAGCAGGGACCTTGGTCGCTATAGGAATAAGTATCAGCAAGAGCCTTTCTGCATCCCAGTCCCAGGCAGTGACTGTAAACATCAGGTGTTATCACTGCCAGTAGCACACACTGTCTGCAAAAACATGCTGCTGACTTCAGGACGTGCAGCGTTTTAGAAGGGACTAAACTGAAAAGAAAAGACACTGAACAGAATTGGTTCTGTTTAGCTCAAACCAGGACAGTAATGTAAACACTAACAGAGTATTTGGAAACTATGGCATCTATACATGTTGAAGAGAAATGGTTCTCAGATTCGGCCAGCTAGACTGTAATTAGCTATAGAATGAAAATGCAGTGCAGGGAAGAGGAAACCCAGAAACACTAAAATTAGCCTTTACAGAGAAGATCAGCAATCTCAGCTTCCTTACTTTCTCAATGACATAAAGATAAAAAAAGTAACAGACCTATCCCAGTAAGTCAATTGAAATGGCAGGTCATTTCTGTATCTTGCCTCACAACAGCCTCAAAAACAAGAGCAAGAAAGTCTTTCAAAGCATCCAGGAGCGGGTATCAGGAGAGTTGAGCATTGTCCCTTTAACACACATGCTTCCTCAAGCAACTCAAGCACCCAGAGTGAAACTGGATGAGGACGTATGGATAGTGCTGTATGGCAGAAGCAAAAGTAAAGCAAACATTTGGCCAAAATTGCACAGTGACAAGCAAATCCAGTTGTTTGAGGGGCGACCGAGCCTCTGGAAGGGAGGACTATAGCAGCATACCATGCAAGTTCAACCCAGGTCAATGCATTCATTATATCATGTACTGACCTGCACAGATTCGACTTCCTAGTGAGGAGAATGCCCAGTAAGCTAGCAGCCCAACCAACACTCATAAAACATTTTACTAAAAAATCTGTTTTGGAAATGAGCGCTACTATGATCAGCCTTAGTGTACTGGATAGGACAGAGGCTGCTGAATTTTAATTCCCTCCCCCTGTCGCAAAGGTTCTTCAGAGATGGATTTTCTTTTTTTTTTTCCCGCTGCAGAGAGATTACAGATAGATTAAATGACTCAGGCACTTTTGTGTGTTATTCTAGCACCCACAAGGGCTAAACAGAAGAACCCTGCATGCCTCTGCAGAGGAGTAGAAATTATCCTCTCATCATACTCACAGTTAAGTGGGTAATAAAACATTCAAATAGAACAGAGAATAGGGCAAGCAAGAAGAAACAACATTCTTCCTCTCCCCCAACTTATCTCTACCTTTGTTTTCAGTTGGTTCAAGCTCATGCATCTTCAGGTGTTCAAGCAGAGGGTAAAGGCTTGAAAATAGGAAGTTAAAAAAAATAAAGGGGGATGGGCTCACAGTGAACAAGGTTACATAACCTTTAAAAGCGTGGTTAAAGAAAAGGCAGTACAATTTTGGGGAAGCAGGAGCAGAGGCATGCGCTTAATTTGGCAACGACTAGGTCAAAGTGTGCAGAAACTAAATATATAAAACACTAAGGCAGAGACAGGACTACAGCCTTTTGTGCACTCTTTCTGTGGCCTTTTTCCATTTTTTTCTACAAAACAGCTTTCTACAAGTGGGCTGGCCTGTTTGAAAGTAGCAATTAAAAAAAAAGTAACATAATGATGACAGACAATTGTTGCTAGAAGATTCCTCCATTATTCCTTCCCTTACATTTGTTTACTATGCAAGAGCCTTTCTCCCCCTCTCTTCCTTCCTTTTGCTCTGTTCCAGGCAAATGTTGAAAGGAAAAAATCATTTACTTGTCTCCTAAACACAGTTAAGGAAAGAAAACCAATTGAATGCAATTTCCTGCCAAATTCCATTAATCTCATATATCCTCTGTCTTTCCTTGGTTCAGTACAACATTTTGTCCAGCTGTAATTGATACAAATATTCCTTGCAGCCTGCAGTTATCCCTCAGCTTTTCGGTACCACATCACAGAGAAACACTGCCTATGTCTGAACTTCATCCTAATTTAATAAATTTAGTCCTAGTCTTGTCCTGAACTTCACTCATTATAGTACTTGAGACAGATTTTCATGCAATAGGCTTAAAACAAAATACAGACCATCTTTATCTTTTGTTACCTATATGTTTAATGACTATTTGTGGGCTTACAAAAATATTCATGTTATACAATTTTGTATCAATCAACAAGTAGAATTAGGAACACGCAAATACTCCCGATTCTCTTGGAAAAGGTGGTTTCTGCACATACAGACAAACAACTCAATAGCTTGTTTGAACATGTTAATATTGCTACCCTGAAAGGTGTTAGTTCTTTTTTAATAAAGTACTTAATTCTTCCATTACTCAGTATACGTATTCCTACTGATAGAAATCAGGACAAATCTCAGAAGTTTGAGTACATAGCCAACTTTTAACCACATCTCCTAGATGTCCATAAACACCTCTGAAAATTCTCAAGACCGTAAACTGGTATAGTACACAAGTCCAGGCATCTCCCAGACACAGTTACAACATGCTGGAGTGCAGGGACACTTCAAAAATAGTGATTATGTTTTCTAGAATATTTGATTTGACAACATGTAAGTTAGACTTTTCAAGAGCTGCCAACTTTCTCCTCTTGGTGATGGAACAAGCGAAAATGGTAATTGAAAGTTTCCCCATTACCTTCCAGTATGTACTAAATTATTGTTTCTAGAAGTTAAGACACAAGTAACTAAATCTTCTTTTCCATCCAGTTCCAATGAAGGCACAAGTATTTCCAGCTGTATGAAAAACTTAAGTGCATTAGAACAAATGAGAAGAATTTGTAAGGCTCCAGCTTTACTTAAAAAAGTATTCTTTTTCTGGAACTCATGCATTGATGCAAACCAATTAATTCATTAGGCCAAAGCATGACAATGTTTTCCAGTTACAGCAGCCTTACACTCCAACTTCTGCAAATTGAAAAAAAAAAAAAAAAAAAATCAGCTGCTCACATCACTTTTCCACACACAGAGTATTTTTTGCACTGTGTTCAGCCCCGAGCCCTTGCAGTCAGACAAGGGAAAATGAGAAGTCTGTTCCTGAGACCACTCTGTGACATTGCATTGGGGTGGTCCAAGACAGAGGCAATCTGTTCTCCCTGGCCACAAAGCAAACATCTCAGACTTCAGCAGCACAAAGAAAGTATCATTCAGAATGACGGCCCGGGTGCAGAATTTTTACTCTCTTTTGTTAAAGCCAACACTGTTTCACTTACTTGAGCTTCTGGGCAACATCATGTACTGGCTTTATGCACCACACATAATGCCCAAAGAGTGGGGGTGTTTATTGGAAGGGTTGCAGTATGCACAGCATGCACAACGTGCCGCAGTTTATCTTCATTACACAAAAAGGCAGGTATAACCTGTGTCAATGACTTTCAGCCAGCTTCTAAAAAGTTAACTAAACAAAAAAGCCCAAAAAACAGGTATGTGGAGTAGCAAGGCAGATACTTAAGTAGGCATAAAATTACTTGAGGATCTGCCCCAGCAAAACTGGTTCTAGCTCTCCAGTATTCTGAAGTTGTAGCATGAACTTTGGTCTACTTATTGGTATGAGTTGTCTCTTCACATTTACGCGCTCTACTACACCACCAGCACATCTTGAAATGCAGTAACATTGTTCTTATTATGTCCCACTATATTTGCCGTTTGTGTTTTGCTTACGGAAAACTCAAGAAGAAATAAAACAACGACAACAAAAAAAAAAAAGAGAGGACATAATCACACAGATTGTATCACTTCTCCTTTGCAAATGCCCCCATTCTTAAGAGTCGGAGTCAAATATTGTTGGTCAGGACTTTCTCTGAGAATAAGCACATACAACACAGTCCAGTGGACTTCTGCCATACAGTGTAACAAGCAGAGAAATTTTTTAGTGTGATCCTTCCTCCAGTGTGCTTTGCTAAAACTCCAGCCTGAATTTTCACCTTTCTTCTTGATTTTTCTAGTTTAGAGTTTGAAGTCAGGCAAGTACATCAATATTCTAATTTAATTAGAAAGCAGGCTGCTGATCAAATCATCAAGCAGAGTACCACAGATCAGAGCTGGATTAAATGCAAAAGGCAAACATATATTAAAATGCTTTTGAATTAAATTCACCTTTCTACCTTTATTTAAAATTAGCCTCTGGGCTTCATTGCAAAGGATAAATGTGGGTTCTCCAGTAAAGCTTAATGCATTAACGCAGTTTTTATAAGCCTAGTGGTGGGAAATAAGTATTTAAAATAAACAAGCTGTTAGGACAAGTACATTCTCCTGTTATTAAAAGAAGACTGGAAGCCAGGCCTGCGATACTTGCAACTAACTACTTGACACTGCTATTCTTTCAAGAATAACTGTATGCTTGTTATGCATAACTTCATATAATCCTTATAATCCCTTAACAGGGGATTTATGCATCTCGGTATCTTCCCAGTCAACATTTTCAGGTGTCCTTCCACACTCCAGAGTTAAATGTGTAGCTTCTTACATGTAGTTTCTTACTCCTAGCTATTAGGAAGTCTGCAGCGCTGTTTGTCCTTACACATCCTGATCTTTTGTTTACCAGGATGAACAAAGCTGAGCACATTTTCAGACACACTGCAGAGTTGGTTTCAAGTATTCAAAAGCGAAGAAATCTTCACAGCAACACAAGGGTGATGCTGACAAATACCTGTCAAAAAGACAAGGATACATACCTTGCTGAACAATGGCACTTTATTCCCTGTGCAGAACAGAAAGTTTACTGGGTCTGAGTCTGTCCAAAATTTCAGTGTAAATAAATGAGCTCTCTTCAAACTGTTTCAAGAACAGCTGCCATTTCCTTGAACTGTCGGGAGAAGTTCTAAAAAGCAAGAGTTAAGATAAATTTCAGATGCTTGAAGAAAGGCTCAGACTGTAATTCAAACTAGCATGTTGGACACATCACAATCCATGTTTCTCACATTCCCTCTTTTCTCCAGTCACACCGAAAGTTTCTGCTTTCTTTTTGTGGGCTGGTTGGCATTTGCGCATATTCCCTATTACACCTACATGGATGATGCCCTGTTTGCATGGGTTTGCCTATTAATAGAAGATGTTATATATAAAAAAGAAAAGTATCTCTCACCACAGAAAAAAATCCAACAAAAAACCCCAAACAAAACCCACCAGAAAACCTTCTCATGCAAATGTTTCTATTCCCAGCTGAAATAATGCAGGCTTCTCAAGTACAGCATCCATTTCTTACTGTACTTGAACAGCAAGTTATTTAATATGTTGCAACCAGAATAAATACATTCCACAACACCTAAGGGTGCAGAAATATCTTTCTCAAATTCTTTCCAGTCCAACTCCAAAGATTCATTTGTAAGCCTGTACAATATTCTACGTGACGTATTCACCCTTTAAACAAGAATGACAACTGAAGTGCCACATTTATGGAAAATTGAATGAAGTTATACAAGTTCAGAGATGAAAGCAGAACAATTAAGAGCCAGCAGTGACAGAGCAGACTGACCTCCGTTCCTAATCATTAGCAAATGTTAGGCTTAACTCAAGTGTGAGATTTTGAGGCTGGGAAACCGTTCCATAGATTGAGAATTTTCCACTCATTTTTAATAAGGCAGAGTGACAGCTGACAAGAAAGATCCAAAAGTCTTAAGTCTTGAGTTGTTAGCTTATTTGTAAGATTAATTACTGCTAAATTAACATTTCCGGATAAGTGATGTATAACTAAATGCCATGAAATCAGTATTTAGCTTCAGTGTTCTAAATAATTATTTAACTCTTCATCTTTGAACGACTGCACTGGTAAACAAGCAACACAAGCGCATGCATCACAACACACAGTTGCTCCTTAAAAAGACAGCAGCGACGTGTTTGTGAAGAGACTGAATTAAGTAACGGTGATTACAAACCTTGAACTGGGGGATTGTCATTTCAAAAGATTTATCTGTTATTTGTCCTGAAGGGTCCGCCACTGTTAGCGTCACTGTAACGTAGGGATATTTCAGGGACCTGCAGGTGTCGGAGCTCATCGCAACTCCCAGCTTCCACTTCATATCTACAAACTACAAAGAAGAAAATCGGTGTTAAAGTCCAAGCCTACCACTGCTGTGCTGCTGGATGGATGTTTCACAGACAATATAGGACACCAGGATCTCAAAGCCAATCACAGAATCACAGAATGTCAGGAGTTGGAAGGGACCTCTAGAGATCATCTAGTCCAACCCACCTGCCAGAGCAGGATCACCTACAGTAGGTCACACAGGCCAAGCAGGAAACAAACATACACGTTCAGATATTATTGTGAATGCAAAACCATCTGTTCTTCCTTTTAATAGTAAAAGGATGAACAATTTAATAAGCTACTTGATCTGTTTTCCTTATACAAATACATCGATAGTCAAGTACAGTCTATTTAAATTTCTAGTAGGAGCTTGACCAGAATTTCCCTGGCTTGTGTATCATTCATGTTTTCATCATGTTGGTTTTATAAGTCTCTAAATCAAGTGGAAACACGAGAAAAGCCTCAGACAGTGCACATTTGTGAAATAGCTATAATGGGAAAAATAATTAAGGCATTTTGTAACTGCATTTTAGATAAATCAAACTACACAATAAATACACTTTAGACATGCAAGTTATCATTTTTAGCCTTTTATGACAGGCAGAACTGCTGAATAAAGAAGAGCCTTACTATTAAGCATCAGACAAGGATTTTTTTTTTCTGTCTAACTCCATAATCTTTAAAATTGTTGTTAGGAAAAAAAAAAATCTTAAAATGTAAACACACTTATATTTTTAAGGAAAAAAAAGGAATGCTAGAAATTGACAAAGTATCTTTAAAAAAAAAAATGTTTAAACTGAAGGGAGACAAACAAAACAAACAGGCACTGGTTTTATCAACTCTAAAGAACAAATTACATTTAAAACAGATTTACAGAAACAGCTAATGCAATCGTCCGCCACAGTGACTGCCACTCACCTTCCTTAACAGTATATAAAGCACTAATTTTAAAAAAAGGTATGAAATGTGACTTTATAACCCAAACAATAGAAAGCTGTTCAGCACTTAGACATCCGTTATTGTATATGCTTCTCTACCTGAGTAGAAAATTTGGAACAGATATATATAGATATATAGATATATAGATATGAGAGCTTTTGGCAGTCAACAAACACTGACATTCCTGCAAAGTTAACAGGTAGCCCAACTACGCTTTGTCATTTACGTACCTGCCCCACTGTGGCCATATTTCTTGCATCTTCTGACACACTAATGGATTTGCCCTGCTCATTCCAGACATGACGAATGACTTGAACTGCGTGTTTTGGCAGCGTATTTACTGCACTGCCCAAGGCGGTGACGAGTTCTTCCGTTGAGAGATTGTTTCTGGCTGCTGTGCTATAGGCATATCCAGAGAACACGGCATCAATTTAATTCTCTGCAAATTTCATATTTCTCACTTCATCCCAAATAGGCGTTTTTTTAATTTCTGCTTTATGCGTCTATGTACTTTACAATAATCAGGCAGCCTGTGATTTGTTTTTCTGCCAGAATATTTTACTAATCTTTTGTAGCCAAACGCAAAAACCAATGTGACTTGACTTTTAATGTGTCTTAGTATGCAGAGATCAATAACTGCAAAACACACAACATTAAACCAAAAATAACCACAGCCTCCAACTGCTGTTGCAATTGAAAAAAAGCATAATTCAGCGAAAGTTGTGTGCATAGAGCACTTAAACAATATTATTACTTTAGAAACAAGGCAGTTTAATTAAACATTTAAGAGGGTTAAGTATCACCAAAAGGCAAGTAAGGATATCTAGGTAATGTTATAATTGGTACTAACAGGAGTCAAACAATGTAATAAACACTAAACTGAAAAGGCAGAAAGTCCAGAGGGAAATTGCCAACTTCCTCTACAGAAACAGGTTAAAAAAAATAATTCCCAGCCTAGGCTTGTTCATGTAGACCATCTCCTCTTAAAGCAATACTAACAGAAAAGAAAAAGAGTTGGTCCTCTAAGTAGCATGGTCTAATATAATTTAAGGCTTTATATTTTACAGAGGAAAAAGTATTATGTTAAAATTCTACCGGTACATTTTCTTTAGTCATATTAAATGTTACATAAAATATTTTGACACTAGATATTAAAAGAACAAGAAATATCTTGAAAATGTATCTTTCCTAAAATAAAAAAAACAAACCATAGAGCAAACCAACAGCTGAAAATACTACCTAAAAACTCTATCACAACAGAAATCAACATTATAAACCTGTGTGCCCCTCAGAAAGGCACAAAAGTTGATTTCTAATCTTTAAGAAACAAGAAGTTTTTAGAACACGTTTCTTCCAGGCAGAGGCCTTGCTGATTTAGCTTTAAAACTCAGCTTAACTTCCTCTTTCATTCTGCTAGTAGTTCTAAAACTTGCAGACAGGATCTTGGAACAATTTCCTCCTTTTTTAATCACAAAAGAAGTGAGACTATACATTAAGTAACTACACATTTTTTTAATAACATAGAGTAAGCCCAGAAGTTCCTTTTTGCGTACTGAGAGTTACAAACTTTCACCCTCTTCCCAAATCAGTTAATTTTATAATCCACATTTTATATCACTTTTTAATACACTTGTTAAGTCGGGGAGGGAGGGGGGAGCGGGGGAAAAAAACCAACCAAACAAACCATGAGATGAGGTGCTTACCTAAAGAGAAAGGAAACAATGTTAGCTATTTTTGCCAGGTCACCAATATTAATGTCAATCCCAGATGTTTGTATTCTCTAGGAACAGAATGTTCAAACAATTACAAATAATAATAAATTATGCATTAATAAAAGCCTCTTTGCATATATACATACAAAACCTCCCACAACAACAAAATAACTGAACCCAAAACACAGACATGGAGAATTCATCCTTTACAGCGTACACAGCTAATATACTTGCTTATAAATCTTAGTGTCTAAACTTACCTGACACAGTTCAGCTGTATTTACACCTGGGATCTTATGGTTCAGATGTTGAATTATTTGTTCACACTGTAAAAAAAAAACAAAAAACCATCAAATTAAAGAAAAGCAAATAAACTCAGTTAAGAATTTTAGTTACGACCTCACTAGCTATTCATACACACCATTTTCATACTAGTCTGTCATCCTGGTCAAGCACACGCTAAAGGTGAATGTTTTCTAGACAAGGTAGCTGGATAGCTCATTTAAAATAAAGGCAAGAATACATTTTTAAGAAACCTCCTGTGATAAAAACATGAATTTAAAACACTTCATAAGACTGGTCGATTTTACGAGTTGCATAAATGTACCCTACCACATGCATAGGATTTCCCTTTGCAAAAGACAAAGGCCAGAAGATCTTAAACAAAAAGGCTTCCTTGAATCAAAGAGTGCCAGAAGCCCTTCCATGTCCTGTTTATTGCCCTACTTACCAGTTCTGCAAAAAAGTCTTGAGGAATTAAATTAATCTTATCTGCTGCACCACCGACATCTGAAAAACACAAGCAGTAGCAATCAGAAGCAAATCCTTACAGTGTTACACTAATAAATCTAATCTCTCTCTGAAGATTTCCTAGGTCATCACACATGCATTTACCTTAAGAGCAAAACTGTCTTTAGGGGAGTTTGTCCTAAATTTCTTTACTGTGAGGGTGACATAGCACTGGAACAGGCTGCCCAGAGATGTTGCGGAGTCTCCTTCTCTGGAAACTTGCCTGGAAGTGTTCCTGTGTGGCTGCTCTAGGGGATCCTGCTCTAGCAGGGGGGGCTGGACTAGATGATCTCTAGAGGTCCCTTCCAACCCCTGACATTCTGTGATTCTATAAGAACATAACCTGCTCAGCATCCCAAGTAAACTCTAGAGGCTCCATAAGGCCTCAGAACCCCTGACAGAGCCTACACAACTGCACGGCTTGACAGCCCTGGGTAACTTCCCCGGCACCATTAGAGCAGTCCCCGCACCGAGTCCCTCAGCTCACCGGGGAGCCGGAGGGCTGCCCACTGGCACCCGCAGCACAGCACCGCTGCTCTTAAGCCAATGCCGCTACACCCAGGCCGTCTCCCGGCCGCGAAGCCCCCGGGCGACCACTGCGCAGTCCCGAAAGGGCCCCGCTGCCCCACCACCACTCTCCCGCCGGTATCTGCTCTCACCGCGGCCTGGGCGAGGCGGCTCTGCGGGGCGGCCCGCCGGCTAAGCCCTCAGGAGCAGGGAGCCCCCGCACCCCCGGGTCTGGCCGCGCTCCCCTCCGCCTCACACCCTGCCCGGCGGGCCCGGTTCCCGCCCTGTTCCCCCTCGGTTCCCTCCCGGGTCCCTCCCTCCTCCCTCTCCTC
This sequence comes from Trogon surrucura, assembly GCA_020746105.1. NCBI lineage: Eukaryota > Metazoa > Chordata > Aves > Trogoniformes > Trogonidae > Trogon > Trogon surrucura. Next base: position 47,575,984 of record CM036617.1, read on the forward strand.
ACCCAGCGCCTCCAGCACTCGCACTGCCGCGGGACCGGCGGCCATGGCGCCGCGCACCCACCAAGCCCCGACTTCCGCCACACAACGGTCGCCTCCCTGATTGGCTCCGAGCGATACCAGAACGAGGCAGGGCCGGCCGCCTCCCCCTCAGTGGCTGCCGGGCGGGGAGCGTGCGCCCTTCTCCCCCGGGAGGGCGGAGCCTGCCCGCGCGCGGGACGGTGCCTTCCGTCGCCTCAGTACCGGGAGAGGTTTGGGTGGGTTTTTTTTCGGGCTGTTTTTTTTTTTTTTGTCCTTCTCGAAGTAAATCACCACTTAAGTGGATAGAAGTGCGAGCAGGGCTGCGTTTTAAGAGAGTATTGGGTGGTCTGCAGTCGTCGGGTGGGAAAGATCAGGTGCGGGTAGTGGCTCGCAGCGCTTCTGCCTCAGGCAGGCCCTGAGTCATAGAACCACGGAATCACAGAGTGTTCGGGGTTGAGAGGGACCTCTAGAGATCATCTAGTCCAACCCTCTGCCAGAGCAGGATCACCCAGGGCAGCCACACAGGAACGCGTCCAGGCGGGGTTTTGAAAGTCTCCAGAGGAGACTCCACAACCTCTCTGGGCAGCCTGTGCCAGTGCTCTGTCACCCTCACAGTAAAGAAATTTCTCCTCATGTTGAGGTGGAACTTCCTGTGCTCTAACTTAAACCCATTATTCCTTGTGCTATTGCTGGGCACCACTGAGAAGAGATTGTCCCCTTCCTCTTGACACCCACCCCACAGATATTTATATACGTTAATAAGGTCCCCTCTCAGCAGTCTTCTTTCAAGGCTAAACAGCCCCAGTTCTCTCAGTCTCCCTTCATAGGAGAGATCATGGAATCATAGAATCATTAAGGTTGGAAAAGTCTTTTAATATCTATTACAACTGTCAACCCAACCCTACCATGACCACTAAACCATGTCCTTAAGTGCCATGGGTTTTTTTGAACACCTCCAGGAACTGTGATTCTAACACTTCTCTGGGCAGCCTGTTCCGATGCTTTACCACTCTTTCAGTAAGGAAATTTTTCCTAATATGCAATCTAAACCTCCCTTGCCATCATATAAGCCTATTTTCTTTCATCCGGTCACATGTTACTTGGGAGAAGAGACTGACCCCCACCTCATTGCAACCTCCTTCCTGGTAGTTGTAGAGAGCGATAAGGTCTCCCCTCAGCTTCCTCCAGGCTGAACAACCCCAGTTCTCTCAGCCACTCATAAGACGTGTGCTCTAGACTCCTCAGCAGCTTAGTTGCCCTTCTCTGGACCCATCCCATGTCTGTCTTGTACCTCAGCACCCAAAACTGAACACAGTACTCAAGGTACAGCCTCACCAGGGTCGCAATAGGGGGGCACTTGCCTGCTCCTGCTGGCCCACTCTCCCTCTGCAGGCCCCTGCGCTGGTGCTCACACAGCAATGAAATGGCTTGAGAAATGGTACTGGTGTGAGAATCATCCGGGGAGGCCTTTGGAAACGATGGTTCAAGTCAGGCGTGGTTGATGCAACAAGCTGCTTACTGAGTTTGGTTTATTGTCAGCTGGCACCGGAATTTTTTTAGTGCTGTTTGTTACAGTCTGAGGTATATGAATGATGTGCTTTTCCATGTGTTTGCAGCACGTATGGTATATGGAGCTTGGTGTAGATATATAGTGACTGTACTTTATACAGGTGGATTGTGGAGTTGGCTTGTACTTTGCAGTAGTAATAAATTATGAGGAAATAAACTACAGTTCTTGGATGATTTGTATAGACAAACAATGTCTTCAGTTTTATGGGAAAATAGCCCATGTTCAATAAGTTTTTCATACTGAACTTAACTGAATTAAGTTTAGGGTGTTGGCTGGAGCCCTATACCAACACCAATCCATCAGTTTCACCTTTTAAAAACAGCAAATATTCTTAGATTTCTTTAGTAATTAGCTTTACATTTGCTACTAGCTTTCCTAATAGCAGAACTTTTTAATCCCAGTAGATGTAAGACTGGCAGAGTAGTAAAACATAACTTGTCATGCAGTAGTGCTGGCTAGTTTCAAATAATGCCTTTTCAATAAATGTTAGTGAAAGAATTTAGAATATATTTAAGGGAAAGTGTAATTATTATGGAACATGGTGTGTTTATGAGCCTTCTACATTTATGACCTGTCTGGTCTTGGCCTCTCCTTTTCAAAGTATCTAATTAAGTGTGCAAATGTCTTTGAGTAGTATGTGTTTTTATGACCTCATGACTTTCAAAACACTAGCAATGTATGTACTGGTAAGATCTGCCTGTGCTAGCAAGGACTTGATGTAACAATCCCTTTGTTCTTAAGTTAGGCAACTCTGTTACATACTTCGTTATCTAGAGAACTTTACATATTGTTTTAGTATTTCATCAAGTCTCTTAGTGGTGCCTTTAGCAACATGAGTAATACTTCTAATGTTACTTTTCATTGTTTTTACAGGATGTACAGATAGATGTGACTATCTCGAAGGCTTGGTAATTAACAGAATCACTTGCTGAAATTTAGAGGAGTTTTGCGGGGTTTATTTTCACCGAGATGTAAACGTGTTTATTTCTTTGAATATGGAACAGAAGGTGGTGAAGTTTATAATTACTTTGGCTTATCTGCCCATCCACAGAATTAAGCTGTGTATTTTAAAAAAAATTCTGCATTCTCTGAGAAGCTTCTTGTGGCAGGGGAAGGCAGATGCAGGTTACAATGGTGATCTGACAGTACAGGCCCATCTTTTAGCTAGATAAGAACTGAGAAAATATGAGAAGATACTTGGTATAAAAGCTAGAAGACAAATCTCATGTGCTACAAGTTGACCCGATTGCTGAAGAGATACATTCCAGTGTGGTCGATAGGTCAATACAGAAGCTTCAGACATGGGCATGTAGCATCACCATAGCCCTGTTAAATGATCACAGCAGGTAAAATAAATTTTTAAAAAAATCATTAGTTAATTTACTCTGTTTCATAAACATGGGATTTATAGAACCAGGTGTGATTTGCATCGAGACTCTGAGAACTTGACCAACTTCTTCAAAAAGGTGTTCAGGCAGACAGGAGTGAGTGTATCTGTGAACTATTTCCCCAGTGCCTGGGCCCTCGGCTGTACAGTCTCCCTATTGCCCTGCCTTTGTGGCTGCCTGCATGTTGGTACTTGTGCCCAGAAACACCGTATTGCTCATATTCTACTCCTTCCTTCTCTCATAGGATTCCAATTTGCCTGTAAACTGGCACATTTTCTCTTTCTACCTCACCTTCTTTACTCACTCTAGACGTACATGAGCATTCAACCAGCTGCTTCCCCCCCTGCCCTGGGTCTTTCTGGTGATGTGCTGGACAGGCCTGGAGGTCAGGCTCGTGGGCTTCTGCAGAAACCACCTCCATATGTCAAGAAGGGTCCCTTCGGAGAGCCGGCCAAGTTAATGACCATCCCACCAATATGGCTACAAGTCGTCCTCCCTTTATTGCTCCGGACAGCCCAATATATACAGTGAAGCAGTGTCCACACGCCTGCCCCTTAACAGAGTTGGTCAGTTACAGGTTTACACGCGCCGGCGTTTTATTGGATAGTGCCATTCAACCATGCAGGCGGCTCTCGCCGTGCCCCAAGGCAGCTCCAAGGACAGAGCCTTTGTTTAGGCCTAAGCTGGGTTGTCCAAACCTTTAAAGGGATACCGGCGCCTCTGCTCCACAAGAAATTCCTCTACACACATGTTCACTTCCGAAAATGCCGGGCCACATGCAAGTGCTGCGTGGGTCAGCTGTGATCTGCAGAGAGCTGGGGTCAAAATATGATGTATCCTTTCATTTTGAGCTTTTTTGAATTAACTTTAAAGAAGGCATAATACTAAATCTGATATGTATGTAAAATGTGTATTATGCTATATATGACGTGTATGTATTACACTGTGCTCAATCTTAGCCAAAAGGCCAGGAAGTGGTATGTTTATGCTCCTGTGATAAGAAGGTGTAAGAGGATTCCCAGTGTTAGGAGAGAAGTGCTTTTTTTTAATCGATTTTAACACAATATTACACTAATTTTTGGTGGATCATATGGGGACCTTACTGCCCATGTCCTTGCTGCTAAACAAGACGTCTGGTGTGTAGGTGCTCAAGTGGGTCCAGAGCAGAGCAACGAGGCTGGGGAAGGGACTGGAGGGAAAGTCCTGTGAGGAGAGGCTGAGGGAGCTGGGGGTGTTTAGCCTGGAGGAGACTCAGGGGGGACCTTATCACTCTCTACAACTGCCTGAAGGGAGGGTGTAGTCAGGTGGGGGTCGGGTTCTTCTCCTGGGCAACCAGTGACAGAACGAGAGGGCACGGCCTGAAACTGCATCAGGGGAGGTTTAGGCTGGATCTCAGGAAGCACTTCCTCACGGAGAGGGTGCTCAGGCACTGGGATGCACTGCCCAGGGGAGTGGTGGAGTCACCGTCCCTGGAGGTGTTTAAGGAGAGGCTGGATGTGGCACTTAGTGCCATGGTCTGGCCGATGTGGTGGTGTTGGGTCACAGGCTGGACTTGACTTCAGAGGTCTTTTCCAGCCTCAAATCTATGATTCTGTGTGATTCTGTCTCCTCAGGCGATGTGGAGGCAGCTCACTGCCACCGCTCTGAAGTTCCACCAGAATCCCTTTATCCCGTCTAGGTCCCTGGCCTGTCCCGTTCTCGCAGGTGTGTGTTTCTGAACGCTGGCCGAACCTCATCGCCGACCGACGGCTGTGGTTCCGTTTTAGCTGCCGGAGGCCGTTCAGAGGAGCCCCGCTGTTCCCACCGCTACTTGCCGTCTAACCCCAGTTCCCGCCGGGGTGGCGGCGGGGCCGGGCGCGGGCTCTCCCGTTCCCCGCAGACGAGGGGCCAGGGCCGGGCGGGCGCCCTCCAGCGGCTCGTGCGCACGACGCAGACCCCAACGGTTGGGAGCAAGCGCGGGGCGGGACGGCCGAGGCACCACCTCGTGCCCTGCTGGGAGAGTCCATTGCCGGGGGGAGCCGAGAGGGCGGGGAAGGGGAAATCTTCCCACCGCCCTTGCTCGGCAGCGCCAGAGAGAAAGCGCTGGTCGTCGGGATCGTCGCCGCGGGCCGCCGCTCCGCACCGGGGGAGAGCCGGACTGGAGGACCTGGAGAATCGTTTTTTTGTTCTCCGCTTCTCCCCCTTCCCCGCACAGCTCGGTGGTGCGGTCCCGGGTCAGGTCTGAGGCGAGGCGGCGTGAGGGGGTGTGGGCGCTGCGCTGCGAGGTTCAGCCCAGTGCTGGTACCGAGAGGAGCCGCGCCGACACCGCCATGGAGCCCCATCGCTGGCTGCCCCTGGAGGCCAACCCTGACGTGAGTGCCCGGCTTGGCGGGTGGGCGCGGCGGGGAGGGGGCGGTGCCGGGTGCGCGGGCGGGCTGCTGGCGGCCGGCAGGGAGGCAGGGAGGGAAGGAGGGAAGGAGGATGGTGGAGGGGCTGAGGGATGGCCGGTGGGGGCAGGGTGCGAGGGGGAGGTCTTCGGCCGCGGATCCAACCGGGGTCTTAACTCCCCTCTGTTTTCTGCTTTCTTTTCAGGTCACGAATCAGGTAAGCACCTTTTATTTGAGGTAACCTTTAGTCTCACTGCAGCTTCAGGCCCGCCTCCTTTCGTTTTTTCGTGTAATAGAAGCTCCTGCTTCTCCAATGAGAGTAACGTCTTCCTCCCACACGGGTGTGTGTGTGTGTGTGCTCTCTCTTCTAACATGGACCGTACTGGAACCTCCTTAGAAAACATGGTGGCGTGTAAAGATACTATATGAAAGAAAAAAAAAAAAAACAGGAGAGGAAAAGAGGATAGATGTGATCTGGCTCTTAATGTAATCTCTGATGTATTTCAAGGTGTGTTTTAATTCATTAGTTAATGGTTAAAACATTATTGTATAGGGCAGGTGTCAGGAAGATGGGGCCAGTCTCTTCTTAGTGGTGTCTGGTGACAGACAAGAAGCAGTGGTCACAATCTGGAGAACAGGAGGTTCAACCTAAGCATAAGGAAATACATTTTTACTGTGAAGGTAAGGGAGGACTGGAACAGGCTGCCTAGAGAGGTTGTTGAGTCTCCAGCTCTGGAGAAATTCAGAACCTGTCAGGACGTGTTCCTGTGTGATTCACAGAATCACAGAATCACAGAATGTTAGGGATTGGAAGGGACCTCGAAAGATCATCAAGTCCAATCCCCCTGCCAGAGCAGGAACGCCTAGATTATGCTACATAGGAACGTGTCCAGGCAGGTCTTGAATGTCTCCAGAGAAGGAGACTCCACAACCTCCCTGGGCAGCCTGTTCCAGTGCTCCGTCACCCTCACTGAGAAGAAGTTTCTTCTTGAGTTTAAGCGGAACCTCTTATGTTCCAGTTTCAGCCCATTACCCCTTGTCCTATCAGTGGTTGTCACCGAGAAGAGCCTGGCTGTAGGTGATCCTGCTCTGGCAGTGGGATTGGATTAGATGATCTTCGGAGGTCTTTTCCAACCCCAATGGCAATTCTGTGATTTATATAATGTGCTGGTTCTGGATCTGTATGTACATGATGATGGCTTTGTGCGTTTCTGTGAATCTGCTTACAGTACTGTGCAGCAGTCTCTTACTTGACTGACTGTAAGAAATAATGTCATTTTATCGTATTTGTACTTTCCTGCTTGTTCACGACAATATTTGCATGATTTGTTTTTGCTGTTTTTGTTAGTGTAGTGGAATACATGCTAGAGAAAGGGAGCTTGTTCTAGTCCACAAAACAATGTAAGTGCTAGATAAGCTCTAGCTGAAAGGAAAACAGTACTAGATAAGCTCTGGCTGAAAGGAAATCACACATACTCCAACCTGACATCACGTTTTCTCTGATAGTTTAATAAGCGTTAGATGTCAGATGTTGATCTCAGCCAGCCTATTGATAATGTTAAGAGTGATGTTCAAATCAAAAGACTCTGAAGCTTCCATTAGTGAGATGACATTCTCAAAACTACATTGTTGCCATATTTCTGAAATAATAAATCTTTGTGTGCAGAATGGTGGTTGTTGTTGTTGCAGTAATATACTAAGTGGGCCTACAGAAGAATGAAGGGTTATTTGATCCTGGATCACTTCATATTTGGCTTTATAGTTTCCTTGGACAAATAATTTTACAATTCTTATAGTGTTGCTGCAGTGGAGCAATTTGAGACATTTTTAATCCCAGTCTTGAGTTAAAATTAACAACCTTTCCTGGAAGCTTTTCTTGAATGTGTGCTATTATTTCCTTGTGCTTTAGATTTGTTTAATTTTTAGTTTTGAAATTCAGAAACAAAATTCCAGTAAGCCAGAAAATAAATGTGAATAAACGACTAGTAGAATTTCCAGTTCTCTAACTTCTCATTTTCCAGATGTTGGGATGAGCTCATCATAATACAAATAAAGCCCTGTCAGCTGTAAAGTAGAAATTGAGGAAGGAAAAACTGGTGACTTTTTAATCTGAATTATCTCTGTCATTACACTTGTATGTTACATGGAGAAAATCCTAGAAGAATGTTAAGTGAGTGGTGGTATATTGAAAAAAACAAGTGTTGAATGTGAATCCACCTTGCATTATTAGTCATTGTTCTTTTAATCTCATCAGTATGGTGGTAAGCTATAACTACAGGGCTGTTAAGCAGGATATGAATAACTTGTGACTATGTAAAAAGCAACAATTATAGTAATTTTAGATTCAAATGAAGTTGTGAATGCATTTAAAAAAAATCTTATAGAGTTGATTGCAAGGACAGACTTTTTTTTTTGTGATACTCTGTGCTGTGTTCTGTAAAATACTGTAGAATTCTTCAGAATTAAAAAAAAATACTAGTGGGCTCCTAATAGCTGTAATACGTGGATCTAGTAGTAGTTTAATACATGTATCTCTTTACACAGACATCTAGCCATGTGGTGGTTTTTTTTTCCTATTTTTAAAAAAACTGTGTTTTATATGTTTTACTTGAGTGTTAGACTAACCTTGGAACATACTGCTTCTGTTAGTGTTGATGTGATGGCTACATGCGGTAATGAACTCTAAAACCCCCGCAAAATTCCAGTCACCTCTAAGATGCGTGGATTCTTAAGTTTTATAGTCAAGTTACTAGAAAGGAAATATACTAAAAGCAGATTAATATGCTTTAAATATCTTCTTACTATACTGTGTGTCCTCTAGGTTTGAAATGTAATTTGTAAGTTTGACACTCTTGCAACCTTTGTGGTAGAAATTCAGACAACAATGGAGAAGAGCTGACATTTCTCAGTTATAGGGTGCATAAAATCTTTCTAAAGTACCTTGAAAGTTTTTCTCTATCTGAAAACATTCATGTTATAGTACAAGTCTAGGAATTTATAAATCCTTAGAGCATATAGGACCTCCCCTTGTGCATATATGTTAGAATTAATTAAGGATCTGGAAACTGGCTGGTGAGGATAAATAGGAATACTCTTTCTTAGCTTTAAAGATTTCCAGTGGTCGTGACTCATTCAGAATACCACAGTCACGTATCTGTGGTCACATTTTAGTTTTTTTTTAAGAGACAAGTCAGCATTGTTAAACGTACCATACAGTGCTAATTTAATTGTCACAATACTTTTTTTTCACCCCCCCTCTGCTTCTACAGTCTGATAAAATGAATTGTTAGTCCCCCTCTGATACAGAAAGAGTTGATGATTGAGCATTTACAAAGCTCCACTTTGTGCACAGTGGTGACAGGGAATGGATTCTTCTCTGACCTTCAGCTGAGGGACGCTGACATGGCCAGTGCTACCCTTCTTCCTGAATCTCACTTTCCCCGCTATTGTGGAAGAGAAAGCAAGAAAATGGGGTTTATCTGCCCACTGTTTACTAGGTGATGTCAATTTCTTCTACCACCAAAAAGTCAGACTGCACACAGATATTTAGAGTGAAAAGATCAGAGACACAAACTGATTGTTCTTTGTCATGATGTCGCTGCAGTCTGGCTTGCAACCCATGATTGATTCCCTAACAAGCACGGATAACAAAAAATAGTACTGGTGGATATCTGTCTTGATCTCCCACCTTTCTTCATTCCCTTTTACCTTTCTTCATCTCATGTATTCTAAGAAATATCCGTACTTCCTAGATAAGGTACCCTGTCAGTTCAAGCCTTTGTTATATCCACATAAGAATAGAGCTCAAGCACTGGCTTTGGGTAGTTCAGAGTTAAACTACTGTGCTTGGGTTTCTCTTGCCACACAGGGCTTGCTTTCTGGTTGTTAGTTACCTTCCAGCATTATTTTCAGGCCTTTGATCCTACTTTATTTTTTCTTTTTTTAAAAAAAGCTGTTAAGGCACTGAGAATTGGCTACATAAATTAATTTTAATCCGTGGACACCCTTGACAGCTGTAACTTTAAAGTACAGGGGCAATAAAGATCACCAAACATAGACTAAGTGGTGACAACTGAATACAGTCTTCACCCCATTACAGAACACATTTTCCAAGGGTGTCGGGCAAATACAGACATGAATTAAGTATCTTGAGGAAAAAAACTTGACTCTTCCTAAAAGGTCTTTCCATTTTATGTGCTCTGCAGTGCTATCACTCAAGCTTTCCCAAAAGAAAGCCCTACTGATAAAGTCATCGAAAATGCAATATGTCCACGATTCTTGAAGTTTGTTTGGTGGTAATAGTTGCAGATGAGCTACTGTGTTGAAATGAAATGGTGTGGGATGTGAAGAAACAAGAGATGTCCTTCCGAAAATGCTTAGTTAAGCTTACTTCTTTTTTTAAAAAAAGTTAGGGATTGGAGGAGTGGGGTTTAACTCTTCAGTTGTAAGCAGAGTGGAAACAGTGTTTCCACAGTAGGAAAACTGCCTGTTATTATGAGTCTAGCATCAAGAAAGGGGAAGACCGGAGCTCGGTTTGTATCTCTCTGTAAAGAGAGCAGCCCCAGAGGCTCTGTGGAAGGTGAGCAGAGGAGAAGTGTTGGGTGTGGCACGGCTTAGCACAAGGACAAATATGAAGGGGTTGTCGACATCCTCTGTGATCTCTTGTTGTGCAGCTTCTGCTAGTTTAAAAATCTCAATCTATATAGACCTCTTATTGAATCATAGAACAGTTTTGGCTGGAAGAGACCTTCAAGATCATCAAGTCCAACCTTTTCCTAGCCATATCAACACCACTAAAACATGTCCTTCAAGGCAGCATCTACCCTTCTATCAAACACCTCCAGGGATGGAGACTCAACCACCTCCCCGGGCAGGCTGTTCTAGTGCCTGACAACCCCCTCAGTAAAGAAATTCTTCATAATATCCAACCTGAACCTCTGAGGTTAAATAGATAATATGTTGCAGAGGGGAAATTTTAACTTAATCTGGGGTTTAGAGCACTATTTATGTGAATAGTTGAAAGATTGACTTAGATTGGTCTTTCTGTGTTTCTCAGTAATTGAAAGCTGAGAGAACCATGTATTTTATTCCTCTATTTGTACTTACTGCTTCTGGCCTTTCATTACTCTTTTTTGCTCTGTTTCTTAAAATTGTGACAAGGAAACCCTTACTACTTGGAATGCTGGTTTAAGTGATTGAGTGCTACAGAGTGGAAAAGGAGTGATAGTGGTTCATGTGACAGGTTATCTTGTTGCACTGAAGATCCTGTTCTCCACGTTGTCCTTTATGAATAATTGTTTAGCTCCTAGAAACAGATCTCTGAGTGTAGGTTTTTCTCACGGCATAACATGGTGTCCTGTTTTGAACCCGAGACGGGGTAGCTGCACATCTGGACTCTGTTTGGAGCATTCTACAGCTCTTACTCACTGAGGTGGTTTTGAAAAGGAGCCTGGGTCAGCCGATTAGCACGGCTTTCTGCATGATTTGCATTGCTGCCTCTGTGATATCCTGGTTCAATATACATGGCAGTGCCTGGGCATACTGAATATTCAAGTTTTGGAACTGCTTGATGAGTATGTTAAAAATATACAAATTGTGAAGATCAAGAGAACTGTTAAGTCAGTGCTGCTGTTCTAGGCATCTTGATGAAACTAACCTAGTTGGAAGGAAAAGTATTTTGTGGGTGTAAGATTTCTCACGTTTTTGATGAAAGTGTTCTCTTTTTTTTTTTTTTTTTTCTCCCTCCTCCATTGCAAATTTTGAAAAAACTAATTAAAGAAAATTTGTGGTGATAAATGGTCTTTATTCCTTGAACTTTATTATGAGGTCCTGAAATACAGCATTTTAGGATATTAAAGAGTTGGTAGTAAATCTGGAATTTCCCAAGTGAGTTTATTAGAATGGAACATCTCTTGTTTGAGCAAGACTATGCTGTGGTCAGTGGTAAAGAAGAATAAGGCACAGCGTGTAAGTTATGACCGTGTATTTGCTTCTAGTACGCCTTTCGACCTCCTGTATAGAATTAAAGTTTCTAGAGCTACTGCCATCTTGTCACATCAGTCATTTTAAATAATGATGTGAAAGATGCTTTCTCTAAAATATATCGAAAAATGATCCCTTCACTTTCATTCCATAAATGTCATAATGAAAAAATTTAAAAATATGTTCTTATAATGCCCAAACAATAAAATGATGTTTGGGTGCTTCCCTTATTTCTGTAAAGAAATTTAATTTCTGAAACAAGTGTTTTTTTGTAAAATAACTCTAGAAATGATGTATGAAGAATTGAAAGCAAAATACTATGCATTTATATTTTTAATGATTAGTTTAATGAGAATTGGATACGTAAAGGGCTGGATACAACCATCTGTTTGTGGATTTGTATACATTGTAATATAAGTGTTTTTCTGTTGATTTTTTTTTTTTCCTTGATGGTAATTCCATCAGATGTATTTTATGCAGTGCCTTACTGCTTTCTAGGGAAAAAAAATTAGCTTCAATTAAACAAAGTGCCAGGAATTCTTACGCCTTAATGAAAAAGTTATAAGGTAATGACCGTGTTCATTGGTAGCCCTTCCAGCTTCCTAAAACCGTTTTGGTTTTGCAGAAGAAAGTCATAACTGTTCTCTTTTTTTGTTGTGATACAGTGATCTTTTAGTCCACCGAGCAGAAGTACAATAAAATGTAGACTCCGTTGGTGTCTTGGTTTGCATTTGCATTTAGAAGAGGATTACAACAGTTGGTTCTTCCCACAGAAGCTCTTTGACTTTTGCATCTCCGTGTCTGGAAACATTTGTGCATTTTGCCAGTTCTGTGTTTTCATAGAGTATAATGTCTTAGGATTTGGAATGTGAAATATCTTCAAATGCTGTACAGCTTTAATTTCACCAGAATTTCAAAGTCAATTTCCTTTCAGTGTTTGTCTTCACTTTGGTGTTACATGCAAGTGACAAAGTGGAAAATGGCCTAGCTGCTTTGGACAATATTTAAATTTGCATAAGCTACTTCAGAAGTTTCCCATTAAAATAAATTGTGCCCTTGCTTTTTTCTTACCATACTTATCCTTTCCACATCTGCATCAACCCCATAAGTCAAATCTTCAAACTGTCTGTGTAACTGTTGGCAGAAGTACTATTTTATACTGCTTAAATCAAGTTGCCCGAATCAAGATGTAGCTAGGTTGCTTATGTCTACTGGATTTCCATTCTACTTTTGAGGGTCTTCAAAAATAAATAAATAGACATGAAGGTGTGTTGGTTTTTGTTTTTGTTTTTTAATTAGGTACATATTATGAACCTTAAAGGAAGGCAGTGTGCCTCAGAGCAAAGTTATGTATTGAAAATAACTGCTCTGTGCTTCTTTCAGTCCCTAACAGTCAGTAGGTTAAAGTAGTGGTACCAAAAAAGAAAAGCAGCATAGGTTATACCACGTAGGTAATGCATGTAAATGTCCTTATTGTAATGCTTTTGCTATTAACTAACATTTAGACACACAGATGAGTTTGTGATGATTTAGAAGAGAATCAGGCTGGAAGGGGCTTCTAGAGTTCTGTGGCCCAACCATGTTCAGTTCAAAACACGTTGCTCAGGAACCTGTCAAGTTCTGTGTACCTCAAAGGATGGAGACTCCTCAGCCTCCTGGGCAGCCTGTGCTAGTGTTTGACCACGATAGTTATTTTTTAAGTTGATTTTTAAATGCTTTCCTGATAGAGTTCAAAGTTCAACACGTGTCTATTGTTTCTCATTGTTCTGATGTGCACTGCTGAGATGAGTCTGTCTCCATCTGCTCTGCACTCTCCCTTAGCTAGTTGAAAACAGGAATAATCAGGTGGGAAGAAAAAGTCTTCTGGAATACTGGGGAAAAAAAGGAGAAAATCGTGAGAAGTCCGGATAAGGCGGGGGGTGTAAAGTAATTTCAAAGGTGATTTTTTTTGCCTAACGGTTAGCTGGACCAGTGAAAAATTAAGAAGTGTTTTTCAGGATAGTATTTTAATACAGCAAGGAAATAGACAATTGAAAATACAACAATAATTGATAAAAATAAAGTTCTGAAACAATAAACTAGATACAGATGTGCAGTGGTTTTTGCTATTGCTACTTGTCTTTCTGAGCCCCTGTAAGACTTCTATAATACAGCCAAGTATCTTTTATTTTTCTCCTTTTCTAAGGCAAATGCTCTAAGACTTATAAGTTAAGAATAGTCAGCAGTGTGATAAGCAGTGACTGAAAAAGAGTAATACTCTCTTGTGCAGATCTAGAGAAATATAAAGCTGCTAAGTTACATTAACCTGAGTATGTGGCATCATATCATAGTAAGCTGAGAAAGTAAAGAGCTGAAAGTGAGCGAGCCCTCAGACACACAAAGTACCCTGACTGCCCCATCCAGTAGGTGCACGTAGGATAAAATTGCGTGGGTAATCACTGAATAATGGGAACACAAAGCAGAAGAGGTCCCTCCCTGTGAATGACATTGTCTAAAAAGCTTACAGAACTGCCCGCTGTCCTAAAACAGGAAGGCTTTTGTCAGTGGGGAAAGGGTTGCTTCACCTCCTGGTGCATAACGTGACTCCTTTTTGTACCAGTGTCTTTGTTTGGCCTAGAAAAAGACTGAGGAGGGGAAAAAAAGAAGTTTAAATTAATTATTATTAAGGTATTGAACTTACTTACCAAAATTTAAGCTGTTGCTGGTGACGTGTCTGTCCTGATCTTCCTGTGTCACACCTAACAGGGATTTTTATCTCTCTGAAGAACTTGGTTCCTAACAACTTCATTTTATTCCTACAAAATTTCTTCTCCCCGACCTTGCTAACCACAGTCTTGCCTTGCTTTTATCCATTCAGAACACAGTTGCAAAAGATTATTTATCTAGCTGGGTCATTGATTAAAGTTTTTGTTTTTTTTTTTTCCTTTGCATCTCTTCTCATTACAAATAAGGCCCATATATTTGCTTTGAGGGTTCTTTCCATCCTGTCATCTATTGCTTGTGTTACCCATCTGTCAGTCTCTCTTACGCAGGGACTTAGACTGCCGTACTGGTTTTTGTCATCTACTTAGAAATTTTTAGAAGAATCTCTCTTCTTTTTTTTTTTTTTCCCAGGACTGAATGAAACCCGCCTGGCACATGGAGTTATCTTCTTTGCCTGTTTTGGGTTTCTCCTTGCTGTTTTGGTTGTGGGGTTTTTTTTTATAATTCCACAATGAAGTTGTTAAGCTGTGTGTCCATTCAGATCCCTGCCTGTCACACTAAGCCCGTGCTCCCGCTGTTCTCTGTAGTGCTGACCATTACTTCTAGTCACCACTCCCATATACAGAAACTTAGATAATTTCTTAGACTGTAAGTTTCCTAGGCAGCATGGCAATGCGAGTAATGAAAGGCATCTTCCATCTGTGGAGCTTTAGTTATGTTGAATATTTCATTCTGGAGTTTGAGTAGCTGTTCTTGCGTTTAGGAAGCATTTTGTTCATTTGGGGTTTGTGCATTGATTGTTGTTGTTGTTTGTTTTGGGGTTTTGGATTTTTTTTTTCCCCAGTGATGTAGAGCAGCACAAGAGAACCTAAATCACTTATTTGTTCAATAGCTTAATGTGATCATTCTAGTGTTTCCTCTTCTTATTGTGGGTTCTTTTGCTCAGTGAGTGTTATTTTTATTTGGGGGGGGGGGGTTGTACCCTTATTTACTGTAATCCTGCAAAATAATAAATGATTTTTTTTTGAGTTGTGTTATCTTTCCTACAGTTCTGAATAATCGCCGTAAAAACGATGGGAAGATTAGTCATCATCGTAATAAAAAGAAGTACTAGAAGTACAAGTAACATCTAAATTCACCCATGCATATACTCTCTTCCCCTTTGGATTTTCTTTATTTTTTTTATATTCACAAAGTGATAATTATCTTCACAACCTAGAGGGTTAGAATAAGAGTTTAAAATATACTGTCATCTGTTTCATAAGCTAGTAAATACTTAATACTTTTTCCCTTTTCCCCAGTTTCATTAAAAGATAATAATTTGGCTTTCTTCCCTAGTCTTGGCAAGACATGAAGGTGGTATAGAACCGAAAGAGCTTGGTGTATTACATAAGCAGCTCTCTGAGTGAATTTTCTTATTGTGCTTCAAAACTACCTTGTTTTTTAAACTAGTTGTAAAGGGTAGGTCCTGCAAAGCCTTAGTTATAACTTGTGCTCAGTCCCACAGATGCTTTATTTCTCACTCTCATCTCCCTCTTTCTCTCTGAATTTCTGGTAAATCCATGGTTTTCATTATTAGTAGGTAGTGTAAGAAAAAGAAAGAAAAGAGGGGAAAAATGTTCACGTGGCCTTATGAAAATTTCCATATTTTTCAGTGCACCCAGAATCTAATACTGTCAACTGTATAGGTTATTACTGTAGATACACAAAAAGGCATATTAATTTTTCCAAGGTACTCTTTAAATATTTCTCAAACTTAAATTATCTTTACTTACCCTTGCTTTTGATGTCATCTCTTGCAGTTTAAAATGGACAGAGAATAATCCATTTAAAATGATAAAGTATGGGGTTTGGTTGGTTTGGCTTTTTTCCCCTCAACGCACTGACTGCAAATTGAGGCTTCGTTATCTCAATAAACTTAAGGGAATGGATATTTTCTGTCATTTTGCCCCCTTGTAGAAGATATTTCTAAGTATTACTGGTAAAAAAAAAAATCTTCCTTACTCATTTATAAATGCTTGTTGTCCATACATTCAGCCTTTGTAGAAACTGTCTCCCTAAGTATGGCCAGTCAGCCCTTTGTCTCCTGAAAGACAACTCCCTTGCTCAGCACAGCTCGAAATTGCTGTTTGAAGGGATCTTACGTTAGATGAAGATGCTTGTATTTCATTGTATGTTCTTGTGTTTTTGTTTTAGCAACACATTCATTTTTGGATCTTTTTTTACGGTTATCTCTATGTAGGTTTGAATATGCTCGAGCATGGCATGATAATGAATTCTTGTGCGTGTGCATAAACCTGCTCACTAGGTGGATGATGGAAGGATGATGGAGTCACCAATGTGTTTAATTTTGACTTATGTGATTCTTAAACATATTTACTGCAAATGTAGCAATAAATAAGTTTCCTCAAGTAATGTTGGGCAGGAAATGTGATGAAACTTTTAAAGTAATCTTTCCACTCTGAGAAAGATAATCTGAGAAAGATACTCTGGTTTTCTTTAGTATCACTTTGAGGAACTGCAGGATTGAGTTTCATTGAGAGCTGGCTAAAGAAATGCTTTTGGAGCTCATTGGTTTTCCAGTAGAGAGGGTAGAGGTATATTACTTGCTGTATGTTTCTTCAGGCATTTATATTTGCAACTGTTTATCAGCAGACTTTCGTTATTTTAAATGCAAGAGCCCCGGGTGACTGGATAAGATTTTCCAGTTGAATATGGTTCTTCCAGCAGAGATGTAGTAAGTTGCGAAATGTTAACTTTTAGAAAAATGCACAAGGTTCCTGCATCTTTAAATTGTTTTCAAAAATGTATTTCTTTCTCCAGTAGAAGTAGTGTTTTAAAATGGGATTTGTGTGTGCCAGTGTACAGTTAGCTTTTGTCCTGTAGTTCTGAATGGCCAGTGTGTGTATAGTAACGCTGGTTTCTGAATTCAGTTAGGTTCTAAACTGATCATGCAAATATTTTGAATTGGTTTAATTAATGTATAGTTATTAATTCTGCAGCTGTTTTTTGTGGTACCTAACTTCACTGAGTAAAAGAATAGCTGGTTAAAAGATGAGCACGGAATTGTAGGCTAAGGTTGTCAAAGCCTGGTAGGTGCTACAGTTTCTTTTTCCTTCTTAGGTATCTTAATGTTAGGTAAAAGGTCCAAAATCACTTTTTGTATTACAACATTTAGCTGTAGTGTAGGAAAGATGAGAAAGCCTTTGGCTGAAACACCATCCAGAAATTCTAAAGAAGCAGCTGAGAATTACATGATGACTCATGATTATTTTCTGGCACTTAATCTTTGTCTACTTCAAAATATGTTGCTCTATGATAGCTTGAAAAGATTTTTTTGTGCGTAAAAGAACGCCTTAAAAAGTACACCTTACAAAAATACGTATCTTGTGTCTCTTTCTTCAAGAGGCCATCAAAGATCACAATTTTTTTGAGTTGCCGAAACCCAGCAGCTCTGATATTGAGCACTGTGTCAGGTATTCAGAACTACTCACAAAGTCAAATAATATAAGTTTATTCCTGTGCTCTGACCCATGATTTCTAGTCAAAGTGTCTGAAATACTTTAGTGCTTTAGTAAATAGTGCTAGGGGTGTTTTCACACCTATTTTATTTAAAAAAATAAAACATGGAGATTTTGTGTATCTGTGTTAGCACTGTGGTTTATTCAGTCTTATTTATTAAGATGGGAATCTTCTTTATTCTCCTTAAGTTTTGGAAAGTATGGGTCGTTGCAATATATTTCACCTTGTAAATAGTCTGTTTCTAAAAAGATAGGTATATGAGCATATTTATTTAATATTATTCTTTTTTTTTTTTTTCTTTTCCAGTTTCTCAAACAGTTAGGCATACATCCTGACTGGCAATTTGTAGATGTTTATGGTATGGAACCAGAACTGCTTAGCATGGTGCCAAGACCTGTCTGTGCAGTGCTACTGCTCTTTCCAATAACAGAAAAGGTAAATGCTTGTTTAAGAATCAGCTAATTGCTTTTGTTGTAAATTAAATGTGAGTGAATGGTTTGAATCTTGTACTTTGATGTCATAATAGAATCAAGATGAGACACAAACCTTAACTGAGGGACTTTTTTGTTTAAAACCAACAACAAAATGCTTTTTTTAGAACCTTCTTTTCATTACCTTACACGTGTATTTTCAATTTCTTCTCAAGTTGGGAAAAGCTAATGTAGAAGCACAGAAATATGCCTTACATTTTCCTATTACAGACAATGTAAGGCTAAAAAAAACCTTAAATATTGTTTTTAGTCAAGTTTTAAATACGCATTGTGAAATGGCTCAATTCTGCAACTTTTAGCTGAAAGCTACAATAGCATAAGCAAAACAGGAGGTAAGTTGTAGAACTACTTCAAATGCGACTACTTTTTTGAGTTTTCAGATTGTTGTGCCAATCAAACTTCACTTTCGGGTCAGTCATCAGTACCAATGTGGCTTTTGCTTCTTGGACACATGGGGCATATTTCTAGGATGAAAGAGGATTTCCTTCCCCTCTTCTTCCTCTGTGTTAGCTTTTTTAATACTTGGTTTGGTTAAGTTTTCTGAGTCTGCTCGTTTTATGTCATCGTATGCTTGTCCACAGAGAAGACATCCATCTTGCATAACCCCTTTGAGTGGTGTGTAGGTTGAAATATGTGAGTCATATTGATCTTTCAGTTTATAGAAATCTTACACAGTTGCGATAAGGTCAGCCAAAAAATTTGAGGTGAATTTGCCCAAACTTCTTCCTTTTAATGTCTCTCAAAAAGAACACCTGTTTAAATATAGAGAGGAGTGATTAGGTCAATCCTCTTACTCCTTAGGCCCTGTAAACCTTTGCATTCTCAGTTTCTGCAAAACAGCTGTGCAGGCAGTCCTTTTCAGACTCTTAGGTCAGTCACCGTGACAGTTTTGAATTTAAGCAACCCCTTAACTGTCCTCACCTGTCTTCAGGAAATTTCCTTTCTGTCACCTCTGAGGTGTTGTTTTCTGTGTGCTGTGGTTTCTGTCTGCCCGCTTGAGCTCCAGGTCTGACCTCCTTCTGTGACTGTCACTTTTCTTTTTCCTCCCGACCTGGGCAAACTTCTTTCCTTGGATCGTGATGTGGGATCATCCCATGAGAAAGAACAACCTTCCTCTTGTTGCAGAGGGTGTATCCAGTTTCACCCTGAAGAAGCATATGACAAACAGAATGAGAGAAACAGCATATGCTCTGTTGCTTTGATCAATCAAATTTTACCACCAGCCAAATATTTGAGATTTTCTCCAGCACATTAATCCTTCAGAAACGTAAGGGACACAAATGTTTCTGTCAGCTGCTTAGCCTGAGATGAATCTTTCATGTGAAGTTCCAATGTTCTGAAGGTTTTGTTGCTCAGTGTGAATTGTACAAGACTACTGAGTGTTATTTTGTATTTTTGGAGTACTTTCTGCTTCCTCAATTTCCCTTTCAATAAGGTCTGTTTTATATTCTTGTCTTAATTTATTATTTATTAATGTTTCTTGGCTATGTCTGCCTTTATGAAAATGTGCCTCTAATTTTGCTGCCTTTGTAAACACTTTTCTATCATTTCTTTGTTCTTCTTCCTAGAAGTTCGTTTTGTTTGTTTCCTATATATAAATTTGCTTGAACATGTTTTCTTGTTAGCATACAGAAAATCTTGGAGTTATTTAAAAATCAATGACTTTCTTAGTTTGCATTGTACATTCTAGACGGGGTGAATACTGTGAGCTTTGGGCATTTTTCGGCATGGCCCTGTGAATGCATATTATGGGATAGCTCAGGTTAGGAGAGACCTCTTGAGGTGATCTGGTCTAACCCTTGCTCAAAGTCATATTTTCAGTATACTGAACATTCATATATTTATTTTTGCCGTGCAGTTTGTTTTGGTTGGCCGGGAATGAATGGCAGCTGTATCGTTTACCTTCTGTAATCTGAACTTTTGTCCAGTTGTGCTAAATACAATTTTTTTCTCAAATAAGGATATTTTTATTAACTTGTACGCAAGTGGTGTCAAATTAAAATGCTTTCTAAACGCTATTAGGCTATTCAGAACATTCAGACAAGCTGCAGTTGTGGAATCATGGAAAAGTTTCTTGTTTCTATTTGTCGCTGAGAGAAATTTTTCATGGATTTTCAGGGAGAATTCCTTAATAACATTCCACATTATTTTTGTTGTGCTGGTGTAAAAAGCTTATCTACTTTTTTTTTTTCTTTTTTTGTCTGCAAAATAACCCAGGAAAAGAGGCAAAGTAGGAAGAAGGAACAGTGTTGTCTGGAACATTTGCGGATTTTTTCGTTCTTTTTCTGTTTGATGAAAAAATGAAATGGAAAAATGGACTGTTTCATGCTGACTAAACACCTAAAGTATTACATTTGTGTGATCATAGAACAGTTTCAGTTGGAAGAGACCTTCAAGATTGAGTCCGACCTTTGTTCTAGCCCTATCAACACCGCTAAACCTTGTCCCTCAGCGCAATATCCACCCGTCTCTTAAACACCTCCAGGGACGGTGACTCAACCACCTCCCTGGGCAGCCTGTTCCGATGGCTGACAACCCTCTCAGTAAAGAAATTCTTCCTAATATCCAACCTGAGCCTCCCCTGGCACAAATTAAGGCCATTTCCCCTTGTCCTGTCAGTTGCTGCTAGGGAGAACAGACCAACCTCTGCCTTTCTACAACTTCCTTTCAAGTAGTTGTAGAGAGCGATGAGGTCTTCCCTCAGTCTCCTCCAGCCTGAACAGCCCCAGATCCCTCAGCAGTTCATCATACAACACATGCTCCAAATCCTTTACTAGCTTGGTAGCCTGCCGCTGTACCCTCTTCAGCACCTCACTTGGAGACCTCTGTCTTTAATAGCTTTATGTTGGTTTAAAAAGAAATTTTGAAATTATACTAGATAACACGTATTTCAAAATGCTATTTTCAAGTGTGACTGGTTTTTGAACTAGTGACAGGGCATTGGTTTAAGAAACAGTACAGAGCTCTCTTCAGCTGAGTAAGTTCACTTATACGTGTTGGACCACGTGTTAAGCATTTTGAATTACAGGCTGAGTTTTGTTTTTTGTTAATTTGATACTTTTAAAAAAAAACCATTTTTACTTGTATAATGTGAACAATATCTATTTGTACTATTTGTGAAAAATCTTTACTTCTAGTATGAAACCTTCAGAACAGAAGAAGAAGAGAGAATAAAAGCTAAGGGGCAAGATGTCAAATCATCAGTGTATTTCATGAAGCAGACCATTAACAATGCTTGTGGAACAATTGGGCTAATTCATGCTATTGCAAACAACAGAGATAAAATGAATTTTGGTAAGTTTTCTTGATGGGCTGGTTGGATTTTGTTTGGGGTTTTTTTTTGCTTTTCCCTTTTTTTAACCATAGGGAGGCAGGGAGGGAAGGGATACATTTTGTACTATTTTCTCTGAATATGACCATTCATAAAGGATGATCTCTACTCAGAGCATTTCTACTTATAAATAGCAGGATTTCATACTAGTCCATGAACTAAAGCACTCAAAACATTGTGAAGTGCATCAGGTCGCAATTCCTCTTGCAGTCAGACTTCAGTGTCTTGAAGACGTGATATATATTTAAATCTCTTGTTGGATAAAAGCATTCTGTAAGCTCTGAATGAAGTTAAAGCATGACTCTAATTATGTTTATTTTTTTATGTTTTTAAGAAACTAATTCTTCACTGAAAAAATTCCTAGAAGATTCATTATCTATGACTCCTGAAGAGAGGGCCAAGTATCTAGAAACTTATGAAGTTAGTATCATGGTTTTTTTACTTTTATTGGAAATGGTGTAAGAACTACTTGCATGAGCAGGCACTGCCCTTAGGATTTGATCCAGGGAAACATTTGAGCAATTTGATTTTAGAAGTGAGAATTTTGGTAAGACAGTTGCCACAAAGAAAATCCTGCTTTGGTAGTTTAAAGTATTCCTGCCTGCCCACAGCTCAGTCAGTAGAATGGATTTTGTCAGTGTTCCTCATCCATATTAATTCACTGGCTTAGTTTAAAATGACTTTAAAATGGATGAGAAATGTGTGCATCATCTTCTTGGTGGGTTCAGGATGGAGTTTAATGGTCAATTTCAACTCCTCTCTGTTGCTGAAAGATGGTCCTTCTGCTGCCTCCTTTCATTTGTCCATTTCAGTCATCTCTCCTTGGCTTTAGCAGTTTGGGACACACAAAGAGCTAATTTGACTGAAGTATTATAATTTGCTTCCCCCACCACCCCAGACAATTAGATGAGCTGTCCAGTACTGTGGTCAGCCAGACGTTGGTGCTGTCAGAAAGGATGTAGCAGAAACAGCTGGCCAGTGGTGGAAGGGGAGAAGGGTGGTGTGGCTCCTGATGGTAATGATGATCCTCTCTCAGAATGAAAATAGTGACAATTTCAAAGTCTTGAGATCAATTGACGCTTACTGTGAAGCCCCCAGGTGTAGGGGTGTTAACATGTGGCCAAGGGAAGTAGTAACAAACAGTAACAGCAGAGGTTCGATGACGTCTTCTGTGGAAACGTTGAACACAAGATGTCTGTTCAGAGCTTCCACCTGAAATATTTTGTCTGCTCAAGAAGTGATACGTAACAAAACTACTTGCCCTTAGTGTCTTCTGTGTGTATAAGTGCCATTACAAACTGTTATGTATTTGATTTGAATTAACTGTGATGAAGCTGAAATACTGGTCTTTTGGAAGTGGAGATTATTTATTTGTTTATTCATTTATTTATTTGTTTGTTTGTTTATTTGTTACAAGCACTGACCGAAAATAGTTACATCTATGGCATTTGATAAAATGAAGTGCATACAGTGATTCTTAAAACACTCAAAGTCTCTCATCTAAAATCTGATTGAAATATGTTTTGGTTTTAGGCTATTCGTGTCACTCATGAATCCAGTGCCCATGAAGGTCAGACTGAGGTATTCAATTTTTTCAAAAAAATTTTGTTAATAACTACTTTGGGTTGAATATAATTGAAATGAAACCAATGATATATTAAAAGTTTACCTTTATTGCTTCATATGCAGTATTGTGTCATTAGTCAAAAATCAGGGCACAAAATCAAGTAGTGTTGTTCGAGAGGGGAACCAAACCTGAAGTTTGTTTGAGAAGTTTTGGTTGTTTGTTCGATTTGTTTTTTAAGCTTTTATAGAACTGGACTGATCTTTTCAAGTGTCATTTCAGAGTAA
This sequence comes from Trogon surrucura, assembly GCA_020746105.1. Classification (NCBI taxonomy): domain Eukaryota; kingdom Metazoa; phylum Chordata; class Aves; order Trogoniformes; family Trogonidae; genus Trogon; species Trogon surrucura. The sequence goes on from CM036617.1 coordinate 47,599,206, forward strand.
AAGAGCCCATACTATTATTTGTAATGAAAGTTGGGGTTTTGATCTTGCAAATTTGTAGCTGAGACTGTGAGATCCATAGCAATCATACAAGTGGAACAAATGTTTTATGAGAGTCTGAAAAGCTCTTCTTCAGGAAAAGAAATAGTACAGTACTTGGTTTGCCACTGTATGTACTGTTTGTGTACAAATGCTAATTCAGATAAAATCTCACTAATATGTATATTTGTAAGCTTTTATCTTCCAACAGATAGGGTGATATTAACAAAAAAAAGAATGAACCCATCCTGAAAACTAACAAAAAACCTTAAAATAAACATAAACTGAACATCCAACATTTTTCTGCTTTAGTCATGCTTAGCATGTTTTTCATCCCTCTGGTTCAGATTTCAGTATCTGTTCCACAAAAAAAAAAAAAAAAGTTGTTAGCACTGTTTTGTTTGACAAAGGAGGAACTCCGCTTTGGTTGACTGTGACTCCAGTGGCTCATCAGCTTTCTTTTTTCTGAAGTACAGTAGGTAAAGTTTTCTTCCTTCTTATGGTTTGTGCAGCGTCTTCTAAACAATGCAGGAGAAAGCAAAGCAGTCCTTTCTGCTCCCCCTTGCCACACCATCTGAAAATTAAAATAATGAGAATTACTTTAACTTTCTGTTGCAGATACTCAGCTTCCTTTCAAAACCTCACACCATTTGTTCTTCTTATTCCTTTCTGTAATCAAGGTTCTACATTTCAAGAAGAAACATCAGAACAAATTAATATTTCTCTTTCTAAGTGAGAGACTCTGAAAGAGTTGTCTCTTTTCTTTACAATTGAGTCCTTTTCTAGATACTCTTGGCAAGCTCAGTGAGAGAGAGACTATGGAGGTGATTTCTACAAGCTGCTGAAGACTCAACCTTTACTTAAGATCCTTGTGAAAGAGAACTTCTTCAGTTGTTTTGATGTACCGTGACATTCATCCAGGAAATGGTTTGTCTGTGCATTCTTCTGGCAGAAATCATGGAATGATTGGGAAAGAAAATGCAAGGGCTGTGTAGCTCCTGAGAGTCTTTGCAAAGATTCAGGAAGCATCTAAGTGACGATGGAATCTCTTAATAAGGCACAGTTAACTTCTTGAACTTCCACAAATTAATTTGTTTCCTGATCGAGATAACCGCAGTACAAAAGATTACCAATTGTGTGGAAAGATGAAGATAATGAATAAAATAATCAAAATTTTCAAAATTGTCTTAGCAACCTTGTCTAAACACAAATATTGAATAGGTGGCTTCCTTGCCAAATATTTATTATTCCATTTTGCATAACTGAATCTGGAAGTAATTCAATATAGATATTCCTTAGACTGGTAAAAGAACTTTTTCCTGTCCTCCTGTTTCCAAAATTGAAATAGTACAATGGCTAAATACATGTCCTAGGCTTGTTTTCTCAGAATAATTCTGATCCATCAACCAAGGAGGGAAGAAATAAACAAGTTACCTTATGGGAACATCTAATTGCCAGAAGATCTTGTCCTACCATTGTGTAGTGAAATTGTTGGGAAGGCCTCCCCTTTCATCTGGACAGGAGGGATCGTTTTACTTTAAAGGACAGTTTTTAAGCAAAACAGAAGTCTGAAATGTGAATAGGCTGAGAAGTGTGACTGAGGGTTGGACTGAGTTTATCCCCTCATCTTTTTCCTTCCAATGGTACTTTTTAAGTGCCGCTGTGTACCTCTTTGTGTAGTGGTGGTGGCACTGAGGAGCAGCATGCCCTTGAAGATGCCGAAGTTAGCATGTGCAGGTCATACAAGGATGTTGACTTGTGCTGCAGAGTAAGTTGATGATCATTTCCAGCACCTTTGGAGTGAGAAGAGAAACCCATTCCTCCTGTGTAGCCATTACTGTTCGGATTACTTCCCTGAGAACTTAAACTGCCTTTCAGAGCACTGGAAAGGAATGTATTTACCTACCTATGACTTGGGGTTGTGTTCTTGCCCTGCCCACCCTTGCCCCCGTGCTGCCCTGAACAGCAAGGCCATTTCGCATAGAAAACTTTCCTTTGAAGAAAGTGGCTCATGTAAGTTGCATGATGATAGTAAGTGCTGTAGCTCTGCAAGAAAAAAAGTCCTTTCCAGGCCTCCTACAGAACTAAACATGAAGAAAATGTGCAGGCCTGCCCTTTTAGAGTGATTAACTTGGCTTGTGTGCTTCCTAAGAATAGCCTGCTGTGTGGGTAGTTCAGTCCCTTAGGTAGGTATTGCATTCTGGTGTCCACTCACATTCTTCTGAAGATGTTGCTTAAGATTAAACAGAGTAACTTCCAAAAGTGGGATGTATGGCAGCTGGCCTTGCTGATTTGGTTAGGAAACTATGTAACTTGAGAGCATCTCAAGATGCTGTTCTTCTCCCTCCCTCATGAAAGACATACCACCACACCATAGATAAGTATTATGGGATAAAAGTAAAATTTTCTGGAATCTTGAGATGTGGAAGGTTTAAAAATAGCAAAGAATACAGAGAAGTTCTCTTCTAAAAATATTTTTTTTCTTTTTCTGGGCCCTGATTTCACAGATCTTTGAGGATTCAGCCTTTAGCAATTCCAAGTAAAGGCTTTATTTGTTGATCATTCCTTGACAGTCTTCCTAAGCCATCTCAGTGGCTACCTACCTGGTTTTTACAATATGCAAGTGAATTTTCTGCTTTCATTTGTGTTTTGTGTATGTGGATATTTCAACCACCAAAATAAAGCAAGCCTATCTAGAAATAAGAGGTTAGCAGTAAAACAGTAAAGTGATGCTGTCTTACCAGTATCTGTGTATTTCATCTACTCACCTTGCCCAGTGGGTAGGATTTGCTTCTGCTTTAGAATTCTCATCTGTAATCAGATTATTTTTATTATTTTAATTTCTTACTTTTTAAAGAAAAGTTGTATGGGGAAAAAACTGAAAAGGTATCTTGACAAGATATTACTTGTGTAACTTTAATACTATAGAATCATTCAGGTTGGAAAAGCCCCTTGGGATCATCGAGTCCAACCATTAACCCTACTCTACAAAGCTCACCCCTAAACCATATCCCCCAACACCACATCTAAGCGACCTTTAAACACCTCCAGGGATGGCGACTCAACCACCTCCCTGGGCAGCCTATTCCAATGTCTGACCACTCTTTCTGTGAAAAATTTTTTTCCTCATGTCCAGTCTAAACCTACCCTGCTGCAGTTTGAAACCATTAGTGAACTGTTAGGTTCTGCATTCCAGTTAGTGATTGCTCAAAGGAGAGGGCTTACAGTGGTCGCTTTCCCTCTGAGATTTATCATTAACGTGTGATCTACTTAGATGAAGGATTAAGATGATTCTCTCAGGAAACGGGCTGAAACTGAGAGTTAAAGAGTGCTTAACAGACTTTCCAATTTTGATAGCTGTGATTTAATTTGCTTAGTTTCAAAAGAAGGAAAAAAGAAAAAAAAAAAAAAGGAAAAAAAGGCTGTGTTCCTAAGTTCTGGTATTGCATTTAGAACTTTACAGGTGACCTATAGATTGAATCAGGACTGAATATTTTGAGGAGGTTTCTTGTATTAAAATATCTGAGAATTTTAATGAAATCGACTGAATTCGTGTTAAACTGCTTAAATATTTTCTTAAAAATAGAGTTTCTTTTGTTCTTATGAAGAGATTACATTTGAAGAACAGATAAGCAGTTTTCATTTTGGTAGTTCATTTCAGGTTTGCAAAGTAAAGGAGTGTAAATTTGGGCTTCTCATTCAGGCCATGTTTTGAAGCAGGTTTGATTCAAGTTCTGTGTTAAAGCTCCTGGATTCTGTGGCTCCATGGCTCACTTGTTTTGCTACAGGAAAGCAAATAAATAGATAAAGCAGCCATATGGGTACTTCTGTATATGAAAACTGTAGGTCTGTTTAAAATTACTTTAGTACCAGGCAGTAAGATCTGGCAATAATTCCATGGGAGAAGTGCGGTGGTCATTTCAGGGGTTTCAAGGGTGGTTTGATTTTGGTCCCATGTGAGGATGTGTAACAGTCTTTCTCTTAAACTTTATTCTGCTGAGGCTTACACTTTCTCAAGTGACATGTATTTCATATCCAAAGCTGCCGAAAAAAAAAAGGATCTAGGTCTTTATGGTAAAGCTTGCTCCCCTTTCTGTGTGATGGCTCCTGAAAGGCAGCTCTTGCTGAGACTAGAATAGCTGCCAGCTACTCGAGATCCTCTGTTCTTTCATGAGTCTTCTGCTGAGCATATACTTTTGGTCATAACATGTAGAATGTCTGAAGATGTGGAAAATATTACCTGCTTCTTTCAAGAACGGCACATGCTTTTAGAGCTGGTCTTTGTATTGTTGCTTTGTACTGGGTAGTGTTTGAGTTTTTCTGTTTTGTGGTTTGTTTGGGGTTTTTTTTTTTTGATTTTTTTTTTTTTTCCCCCCTGCATCCTTCAGCAACTCCTGAGCTGCTGAAACCTTGTACTACCACATGCCTTAACATTTCTGATGCCCTCTTAGAAAAATCACAGCTCCTCAAACCCCACAATCGTCTGAATATATGAAAAAGACAATACAGTTTGTGGATGCTAAAGCATCTGTGTTAGCTCTCTAATCTACAGCGATCGTTAATGAAGAAGTTACGGCAAAAACTGGAGGAAGAAAAGTAGTAATTAATAGAACTGATCCTGGTTAGGTCAATATCCAACTTTTTCCCTATTACTATGTTGGGCTGTTTTCTTCCAAAACAATCATAGTAACTATTTTCAAGTTTCAGATAAGAAAATCTGAGGGGAGAATTTTTTCAAAACAGGAAAACATGTCGTTACATGAGAGAGACTTCTAAGTCTAGAGTCTTTGGAGATGGGGAAGAAACTTATTTTGTATCCTACCTACTCTTTTTCAATAATAATAAAAGGGGTTTGCATAGTTTTCTGGAAAAAAAATATGGAAATGAGGAGAATGCACAATTGTAGAAATAAACCAGTAGAAATTGTTCAAATAAATGAAATTATGATAAAGTATTGCAGAGTGTTAGGGGTCGGAAGGGACCTCAAAAGATCATCTAGTCCAACCCTGCAATGGTAGCTTGAGGGAAGTTATTACAGGTAGAAACTATTATCTGTATTGATGCTTGAAATAAATGGCCTATTTTAATGTGTGAATATAATCTAACGTGAATAGCAAACTGTTTTTGTTCTGCTCTCATATTACTCACATCCATAGTCACTGCTTTGCACCTGTGCCTCAATACACCTCAATTCTACAGTAAGGAATACCAAGCTATACCCCATCACGTACTTTTTCAAAGATTAATTGGCCTTTAATCAAGGAATTAGATCTAGACAGCAACCTGTATTCAAGTTCTGCATTTCTAAAGGCTTAAAATCCTGTTCTGGTGATAGGACCTGACGTTTTAGTCAGCTGTGTGTGTGTTTGTGGCTGTTGAAACAACTCTGCATTGTCAGATGACCTCCAGTATCTCCCGTCTTCCATCAGCTTCCCCAACAGCTTCCTGAAGCGGCTCCCCCCATAGCCTCATCGGAGCTCATGCTGGCTCAGGGGTGTGCGGATCACACTCCTGGGAGGAGAGAAGGCTTTGGCAGACTAGATTTAGATCAGCTTTTGCTGCTGTGGACAGCAAATACTCAAATAGTTGTGGTGTTAAGTAATTGGCAGGCTGTTTGTGCAACGTCAAGGTCTAAGTAAGTGCTGGCACGCGGCTTTCCGAATCGCTTTTTGTTACAGAGATCAGATGATAAAGTGAACCTTTTGTGTCTTGCGGTACTCGCAGCATATGGAACCACTTCTGTGTTTGAGGCTGGAATATTTTTGGACAGGGGAGTTTTAGCATGGTTTGTGCATTACTGCTCAGCAGAATGTGATTTGTTGTCCTTGGGAAGTTTTGCTTCTTTACGTGTTGCCATAGCGTAGCTCAAAATAATGGTTCAATCAAGCAAATAAATACAAGTGAAATGGCCCCTTGAAATACCTCTATTAGAGGATGATAAAAGTTTTCAGTATGTTCATGGTGTAAATTCTTAGGAGAAAATTAGGAGCATTCAAATTTCTGGTTTGTCTTTCCTCTTCCTTAGAGGCTATTGAGAATGTCTAAGTGAAGGTTAACTTCAAGTGTTTCAGTTACTAGTTATTATAGAAGTGAGAAGAAAACAGAACTGGAATGTAAGATACATCAACTATTTTGGGGAGCACAGAAAATACTGTCTTTGATTCTGTAATTCCTCATGTTTGTTTGGGTTTTTTTGGGGGGGTTGTGGGGTTTTTTTTTTTCTGTTTTTTTTTTTTTTTACTACAGTTCATAGATTTATTTACCAGCTGACAGCTTTGGCTACTAGAACTGTATGTTCAGATACAGGCTCAGAACTGAGCAGACTGATGTGCTGCATCTGAACTGCCACTCCAAATGACAACAACTTTCTGCACTCGTTAGACCTCTATCAGAAATACAAGTGGTAGAAAAATCAGCCTTTGAAAAATCAAAATTGGTGTTTGTCAGTATAAAAGTCACAAGAGCTGGCCTCAGATGTTCACAAGAAACTGAAATACTTGCACATATCAGTATACTTACTTAGATACACTTTTTTTCACAAATATGACCGGGAATATTTTTAACATGGATTGAAGTTGGCAGCTGCTAAAAAAGCTACCACAGCTTGATTTCTTCCTTAACTCAAACCATAACTGCAAACTGTAGTCTGTAAACTTGTTTAGTGTGCCTTGAGAACTATAATCTTGCTTGGAATGTGCTAAGTTAGACTTTGATCACAGTAACAGTCGTTAACATTGGCAAGAACTAAGTAGAGTCAATGCACTCTGTTCTCAGCTGCTATAAAATCTGAACTTTCAAAGATCTCTGGTTCCCTGGGGCATTACAATTTATTGTTAGAGAAGAAACATAAAGGAGCTTCCCTTTTGCTCCTGCCAAGAACATATGGGGGCATTTTTTTCTTAAATAGCCCATATTCCTCAGTGTTTCCTCTGAATAATCTGTAGTCTTTTACAGAAGCGTTTGTGTCTCAGGAGAATATAGAATCAATTCTAAGACTCTTTTAAAGCTGATTTTTGTTTAGCTTAGTGTTACAGAAAAAGCATGTAATCTTTCCTGTAAAGGCAATGAAGTTACCTAAAAATGTCAGCTATAGCTTTTTCTCTTTTACAGCATATGCAGTAAAAGTGCATAAAATGAGCTTACTAGAATCATGTGAAATGTTTTTGTAAATCATACTTGGTTAGTCTTTGACTCGTTGCATTACCCTGTTATTTCGTGTGACAGTGTCTGAGACGTGCAACAATTTGGTTTCTGTACTTTATCAAGCAAACAACTAATAAGGTATTAATACAATATTGCTCTGAATTGTTAGTCTGGGTCTTATGCTTAACAGTAGAATTTGCATGAAGGAACTCTTATTCTTGAAATGTAACTATAGAGGATATTCGCACCCATAAAGCACCCTATGAATTAAAGTAACGAGTACATAAGAACTAAATGCAAAGTGAAAGTAACCAAGTTTTGCATCCAGCATCTCTACCAACCAACTGCCATAACGTGTTGTTTTTAGTTTTATTTTTTTCTTCATCTCTCCAATCCATAACGCTTCCAGTGCTGTTCTTGCACTCTCAGTACGAGACAGTAAGCAGCAGGCTCCAGCCATGTGTTTGCTCACTGGCATTTTAGCAGGCTCATAGTAACAGATGATGATTGTGTTCACACTCAACCTCTGCTTCAGGCAGAAGAGAAAATGATTTGGCTCTCTTTTTTTTTTTTTTACCTTCATCTAACCACCATATTTTTGGAGAAAACAAAAAAAAAGATAAGACCTTATAATCCCTAAGTCTGCCAATATTTTATCAATAGAGCTGAAGCTAGACAGTGGGCTAAACCTCAGAGTATTGATGTTGCATCAACCGACTTTGCTCAAGGAAGCCCTCTAAAAACATGGTAATTGGGTATACAACAGTGCTGTTCAATTTATTTAAGGAAAAAAAAAAGTCTAGTGGAGGAAGAACTATTGTGGAGGAAAAGACTAGTTAATTGGGATTTTGCAGAGCTCCCTAACCTTTGGAATTTTCATTTTTTTGTAATTCCACTGATTTTTGATCACAGAAGTCACCATTGTGATAATCTAGCTTGACTTTTGCTTAACATAGGCCATAGAACTTAAATGTAGGTCTTCAGAGAGAGAGAAATTATCACTACCTTTGCAAGGATTTTTTGGGTGCTCTGATCTCCTCATTTTTCTCGTCTCTAAGCTCTGTCTTTACCCATTTGTCTAGCAAAGTAATACTCTTGGGATACTGTCCTTTCTTAACCATGGATTAAACTGACATGGAAGATACTATAAAGACTTTACCAGCTACAGAAACACTAATTAAACCTACTGATGCAACCTACCTCAGGCAGCAGATGAAGCCCAATTCAGTTTAAAAAATGTAGTCTCAGTTTCAGTACGTATTAATACTGATAATTGTAATGTGGACAAAACAAGCAGGTTTGTGAGGAGTGGAGTTTATGAACCTTAACTTGCCAAGAATGAGCATGCTGAGCAAGACTTTGTTGCATGTGAGGATGTTCTGTTTAGGAACAAGGCTTATTTTTGCAGTTGAAATATTCATAATGTCTCATTTGTGTGAATTCTGTGGTGTACTGTTGGAGATGAGCTCATGAAGCAGCTTCTGCCTCTGTGGAATACTTCCTTTGTCAGGCTTCTCTTCCCTGTCTGGCTGCATATCTGCTTATAAAAGCTTGACGGAACTTAATGTCTCTCAGGATTTCACCACCACCAAAACAGGCTTGAAATGCTGTTAAAAGATTAAAAACACTTGTGAAGCAAGGAGGGGGAAGAGGATTTTTTTTTTTCAGTGTGATGCATAGATTTAACTTGCATGCAAAAAAAACTCAGTAAGAATAACTTCTACAGAAGAAAAACACTCCGAATGGTAATACAGAACCTTTAAAACATTGTGCTTAGCTCAGTAATGAGCAATTATGTAAGCAAAACAAAAGAAGTCCCTAAAAGGTGGTGGGGAAAAAATTATAGATATTAAGTATATACCCTCTCTGAATATGATCTTAAAGTTGTAATAACTCTTACATTGCCCATTTGGCTGAAAAAGTTGCACTTTTTATTGTCACTCCAACCTTTCCCATCTCTGCTATAGGGCTTACTGTATGGGAGCTGCATAAGGAGGCCACAAACTCTTAAGTTTGTTGGGAGGAGTTATTGCAGGCTCCTGGACTGACTCAACTGGGCAGATGCAGAACATGTGGCAGAGCCTCTGATCCAAGGGTTGAGCACATGAAACAAAGACCTGGACTAAAAGCTTCGCATTTCCTTCCGTTTCTCAAGTTTCCAGTGATCTTGGGGTGCGGTTTTAAAGCTCATTCGATCTCTGTCCCTGCACAACGAGCGTTTCTTCCTACACGGTGACGCAACCTCAAAACAGAGGAAAGAGGAAAGCCCCAGTCCTGGCCGAGTTTGTCAGCTGACCCAGAGGGAAGTTTCCTTAGAGGAAGGTGCCATGGGCTTGTGCTTTCCACTGAGAGGATGCCCTGAGCTTGAGCTTCCAGGCAGATGAATTTTTGTAACCACTAGCCAAATTAATCAGTAATAAATATTTCTTCTTAGAAATGGTCACGCGATACCAGCTGCTGCTTTGTCCTGTTGGGTCTTTGATGCGCTAGACATGGACAGAGATAGTTTGCTGAGTTGGGTTCCCCGAACGAGATGAGCAGATGGGTCCCCGTTTCTAGAACTTGGCAGGTTTGGGTATGAGGCAAGTCATGAACTCAGCGCTGTCAAATTTCTGCGCTTTTAGGTATGTGCAAAAGCACAGCTCTTGGTGCCTGGTGAACTTTATAGGTGTTTCCTTTCAGATCGTAGGTTTAAATGGTTCTAGGCTTTGATAACAGCTACATATAGGAATGAGTTTTGGATTGGGGCAGATGATAATTGCCTGGACTTTTTTCTTCTTTGGGTTTTTTTTTGAGGTATTCCATAAAGATTTTATCTTGTTTATAATGTTGGGGGTTTTTTTGCATTACAAACCATAAACTTAATGTGCCTACTGGTTTCTATGACAATAACATTCAATTCTATTTCAGGGGTTTTTTTTGGTTTACCACCTCAGATATTTGACCTGCTACAATTTTCAGCACAGAAATACACTCCTGTGATATTTTCATCCTGTGAAGTTAGTCTAATTCTCTCTTCTCTGTGGTTTCTAGCTGCTAATAAGTCATTTGAATACAGTGTCTGAAGTTGTGATGTCTCTCCCACATTTTAACTTAAATGTGAAATGTACAACTTTGTATCCTTTATTTGGAGATGTGGATTCAACATGAATTAAATATTAGTATTTGTACTTCATTCTATTATTTTAACATTCGGTTGAAAACAACTTCTGTTGACACAGCTTAATTTGTGTTTATTATTAAAGCAATGCCTCATTTTTTATGACTTGCAGCCTTGTTAATTAGACATAATCCAGGATTAACTTTGCTTTTCCAGAATTCCTCTATACTGTCTGTCAAAATTTCACTCTCACAAATGCAAAAGTATATCTTCAGTGGGGAGGAAGTTTCTCTCTATCTTGGTTGATCTCATTAGGGGATCCTCTAGTACAGGAAATAAAGGATAAGAAAGATTGGATTAATGGAATATTAAAATATTAGTTGCCTTAAACTGTATTCTAGGTTATAAATTCAGGTTTGAGAACATGAAGTATTTTCTGGTCTCATTACATTTGTACAAGGGACATTTTTAATATACTAATTATTTTAGCAATATTAGCCAGAAAAAAAAAGAAATAAGTGCAATCGTTAAGAATGGTGAAAACAAAGAGTTGTGGTAAAAATGGTCACAGAAGGCAGAGTATTGAAAGATGTTTTTATAAAGGTCATCTCTAATGGTAAACAAATCTTAAATTTGCTGTTGTCTAAAGTTTTAATTACTTTATAGTAATTCCACTAGGAGAGCAAAAGTATACAGTTTAACAGCTTTCTAGTCAATGGAATGCATCAAAGAGAAAAAATCCTACTCTCAACAAGTTTTTCAGTTCCTTTTTTTTTTTTAAAAACTGCTTCTAAGTAAACAGTTATTGTATTGCCGATTCTGAGAAGAGTAAAAATCCTGTCTGTTTTGGTAGCAGCAGCTCACAAAATTGTAAAGCATGATATAGTGCGTCTTGCCTTTTCTCATGTACTGTCTAGTCAGCAAAGCTCCTAAATTTCTGCCCCAGAACAGTTTCTAATCTTACAGGTTCTTCCCTCTCAAGGGAGGTTTCTGGACTGTGAGGACTTCTAGGAGCAGTGTTTTGTCGATCGTCTTTTGAAATTTTCCTGGGCAAGCTGAGAATAAATTGGTTTTAAAGCCATCTGATATGTTATCTAAATATAAAATGTCTCATTTTAAATCAGTTCTTCAAGTGAAGAATTTGAAAAAACCCAGTCAATAGTATAACAGTGTAAATTATAATAGCCATTAAACTCTTGTAAGCCTCTCTGACTTGTAGAAATAGTGTCATTGCTAAATTCCTCTTCATATAGTTAAATATGGGGGCTGGAGTTTTTCTGGGTTTGTCCTCTTTCTTGTGGAGCTGCTGAGGTTCAGAGGTGGATCAGAATTCTTGAAAATCAGAAACTAATTAAAAAAACCCACCTGTCATAAAGTTATGAAAACCTGTTCTCTGGACAGGTTATGAGACTTGGTAACGTGCCGTGCTTATCTCTGAGCTCTACAGTTTCTACTGTACTTGATGCTTGTTCTTCATGAGGAATTCCTATCCCCGTCTTTGTTCTTTAAAGTCAGCAATATGGAGGCAGAAAGAATCAATTCGTTGTCCCACTCTTGATAGGGAAAGGAAGAAAAACATAATTGAGTGGGAAAGAAGATAAATTGCTTCAAAAATAATACAAAGAAACTAAATGGTTTTGACGGGCACTTAGACAGGGATCAAGAAGGGTGAAAATACGGTGTTCTGTTCAGAGAAACTAGCTAATGCTCGCTTTTGGAAGTCTACTAGAATCATTCCACTGAATGCAAAACACAAGACATACCTTAAAGAACTGTAATTTCTATTCTGCTTGCATAACTTTAATGGATTCCCAAGCAGCTGGCAGATCTCAATGCAGCTAAGTGGGGTATCACTGGTGAGTGGGTGGGTTTACTAGTCGAACTCTGCAGGGATTGGTTCTAAGACGTGGGCCGCTAAACAACTGCGATTGGTGACATGGAAGACAGCATAAAAATGCACCCTAAAACCTACAGGCAGTGTGAAATGATCAAGAGACAGGAAAGCACAGGACATCAGTGCAGGACGATCTGGATTGCTCTTTAGGTTAGCTTCAAACAAACAAAAAAAGTATTTTTTCTGAGGCTTATTAGAAGCTATGTAATTAGCACAGAAGATAGAGGGTATTTCCTGACGGAAGGTGAGGGGTTCTCTGAAAGACTGAATACAACATTGGGGGTCTTTATCTGTGCTGAGAGGAGAAAGTAATGGTGGATGAAAAGCTGAAGGTGAGCCCCTGGTCTGATATCATGGCCAGGTGAACTAATGTAATCTGTTGTTCCATGATCACAGTATCATTAAGCAAGACTAGAAATGTTGCCTTTTTATTTAGCACTGATGTATTTAGTAAACTGTATGAATATGTTACTGTCTCTGTAGCTGTAGGCAGGATTGATTGAAATTTTGATTTGTTCCAATTTATTTCAGTAGTAAAAAATCCTGTTAAGCTTGAGTGTTTGTTTTTGTTTTGGGAGTATGTTCTGTTCCAAACAAAACTTGAACTTGATTGTCCTGTGGCCTGTGTGGGACAGAAGATCAAAACTAAATCATCACAATGGTCCTTTCTGGTCTTAATATGTTTACTGTAACTTTGTCAGTTGCAGCCAAGAGTCATTTTTAATACTTCTGTGGTCTTTCTTCTAATAGTAACAATTTGAATGGTTTAACATAGTCCTACTGCTTCCACGGATACTAAAGGGATCCTGAGTGTTAATGGCAGTACTGCCACTGGCCTGCTATTTTAGAAGAATAGGTGAAAAACTTAGGAAGTTGCATACCTCACCACGGTAAGCTTCCCTTTTCCTTTGCTTTCCTTTTATGTTAGACATGGAACAATAAAGAAACTCTGGGTTCTGTTACAGTAGCTACTGGATTAATTTTAAATCCCAGAGTAGCACAGCCTAGCTTTCCCAAATTGCCAAAGTACTGTTGCTTACAGTTTTTTGTAGCTGTAGACGAAACCGATCACTCCGTTCTCAACTATTCCTTTCATAAGATGATCCTTAAATCCCTTCCCTCCTCACTTTCCAACAGTCTGTCTCTTGAACGAGCCAGTTAAGTTGCGTTCATGTGATGAAGTTCACTGGGTGTGAATAACCTCTAGCTTATCTGGTGATAAACTTCAGATTTGGACGGTGTCTTTGCTTATTTTCGATGTTCTTTTGTCTTCCGATTCAAAGTCAACACATTCTTAATTGTTACCTATGCAGTTGGATCAAGTAAAAGACAGTATAATAAACAGCAGACATCTTTGCAGTTGCCTTTTTCAGGTATGTTACTTCAAGTTTAAGTGGGCTAAGTATGTTCTTTTTTAATGTTTATGTAGTCGTCATCGTCCTCGCTGTCTTCACCACCATCCTCATCGCAGCCTCAGGTTAGCCACAGCAGAACGAAGGCTTCACCATTGTGTCACTCTGCATCCCTCTCCTGGGCCAAACGTAATCATGTAGGTCCTGCAAAGGCTACCAGTCCGTCAATCCGTCTTCGTCGTTGGCGGCCCTTGATACGCCTTCCATCTGTGGGGCTTCATTCTGTTGTAAGTGTAGTCCATCTTCAGTCTTTTCTTACTCTGACACAGCTGGCCTTCTGCCATGTTAACTTCGGTCTTCAAGGCATCATTTTTTGTTGGGGTCTTTTCTCAACCATTCTTAGGATTTCTTTCTTCCTTTTTTTCTTTTCTTTTTCCTTTTTTTTTTTTCTTTCCCTTTTCCCCCATGTCAGACAGCAAAAGCTCATCACTCCATGCTTTGCTGTCCAGGTATTTTTGATTCAATACACATGCCAAATCATTTCCAAAGCACAGATGAAGTTTGCCCTTCATGAAGTGGCTTTTTTTATTTTTCTCCATAGGCTCCACATCCAGCCTCTTCTTTTCACCTCATCTTCACAATCTTTCATTTGGATGTGCTAAACCAAGGAGCTTCTAATTCTTTGTCACATGATATTATTTCTTCTGTGTTTGAGACCTGGTTTACATTCTCATATCCTAAACCGAGTCTCCTTTTCTTTCATGCTAAGTCTTGCTTAATGGTCCCTGGGTATTTCAGTAAAGATGAAATGTTTCCTGTAATCCTAAGGGGCTGACTTACTTTCTCACTTGACAACTGTTTCTTTATCCAGTTTGTAGACATACATTTCAGTTGAAGGTGAAGACATTCTAATAAGAAAAGCTTGTCATCAAATACCACACTTAAACTTTTTTCCTTCTTCACTCACAGGGTACCAATACATCTTGAAAATGTAGAAAAAAAAATTACTTGTGTAGAAGAGCCAATATTTCTAAACTGTCCTTTGATTACCATCAGAAACACTGAACTGAAAGAGTGATTTAGTGGTATTTCTGCTTTTACAGTGTGATCACACTTTTAGTACACAAAAAAAAAATAAATCTTGCTATGTAGAAGGGAATGGTCTTAACTAGAAAATTGAGACGGTGATTTTTTGTTTTACCACTCTTTGGTAATGACCACATTTCACCTGTGTTATGAGAGATTCTTATTTGTGGTATGTGGATTTTTTTACTGATGTGAAATAACTTCTCTGACCGTGGTCCACATAATTTTCTTTTTTTCTATAGATCTGTCTTTCCAGATGTGGAAATCCTTAATGCTCTTTTGCTATTAAAAAAATTAGTGTCCAAGTTCTTTCATTTCTTTGCAGCTTTTATGTTTTTATTCTGATAAGTATCTCCATGTGAGCCTTTTTCCCGGACTCCTTTCTCTTTATGTGAATAATTGCTATTATTAAATATCTGGCTCTCTTATAATCTTGAGAACTATGAAACATTCTTGATGTTATCATTTGGAGCTAGTTAAATACCATGGGATTTGAGAAGGCATGGATTTAGCACAGAGTTAAGTTCTCCCCGACTCCTGCTTCCTCCTCCCATTTAATATTTATGAGAGTAACATTGGCAAACCTCTGACATTTCACCTGGGGACTTTTTTGTTTGTTTAGCAAAACTTGGAAAAGTCTGTGTCATATTTCTGTAATTTGAAACAGGGATCCTGTAGGAATTTGACCTATATAGGCTTGTTGTTAACAAAAGATTTATTGAGGAAGACTTGAGCCTGAGTGTGCCTGCCTAGAACAAAAACATTGGTTGACAATGAGTTTACTTCAACACTAAATAAACTATGGCTTATCAAAGGATGGACATAACAGCATAATCTGTTGTGATCATACTAGAAAACCACTGTTGGCAAGTTGAGAGTTTTATTTACTTCAGAAAATGTCTAAAAAGAACTCCTTATACGTTAGCAGTGAGTATTTGCTTTCAAAATATTCAAAAAATAAGTGACCTTCAATGCAACTGTATCTGGCAAAACAGAAGCTTGACACTAAAAATAGTTTTAAAATATTACTCAATAACTCCCCTGAGGTCCTGACTGTCTCCATCTGACAGACTGAAGTTATAAATCCTATATGCGAAGATTCTGTATTTGGTGATAATTTTGTATTCAGTAAGACTTGTGTATAGCATACCTTTCCAAGATGATTCAAGAACAGGCAAATTATATGTAAACTGGCTTAATATGGGAAAAATGACCAGCATTTTGGGCATTAAAGCTGTCTTGGTTGGCTTGATAATAAATACTACCTTCAGGGGGCTGGTTAGCTCACTTGGTTAGAGTGTGGTGCTGATAACACCAAGGTCGCGAGTTCGCTCCCCGTTGGGTCCCCATGTGTTGCTTGATCTAGATGAGAGGCGTCCCTGCCTGTGACAGGGAAGTTGGATTAAATGATCTCTAAGGTCCCTTCCAGCCTAGGCCATTCTATGATTCTATGATCATTCAAGCTTTGTCCTGTCAATAAGTATTAGTATAGCTCTGATCATTCTACTAGATGTACAGAGAGGCTGAATTGTCTCAGCACTGTATGAAAACGTTCTAATATTGATTTTATTAAGAAGTTTATGCACTTAAAGGAGCAGAGGATACATCCTGTATATTTTCTTTAGAATACGGTTGAAATTTCTTGTAGTTTTAAGTGCATTTTTACTACTTAAACACTGACAGACAGAAAACATTGTTTAAAAATGAAGAGCGAAAGTCTTAATGATGAGAGACTGTATTTATGCTCCTGAAAGAAAACCAATTTCCCTACTTGAAAGCTTTCCTTGGCAGGTTGACCTTGGCTGGACATGAGGTGCCCACCAAGCCGCTCTAACATTCTTCTCCTCAGCGAGGAACGGGGAGAGAAAGTAAGATGGAAAGCAACCTCATGTGTCAAGATAAAGGCAGTTTAATACAGCAAAGGCCTTGTGTGGAAGGCCTTCAGTGTCTGTATTGGCTGCTCCAGAAGACAAATATCATGATAATGAATGTCTCCCTCCCTCCTCCTTCTTAGCTTTTATGGCTGAGCAGATGCCATACAGTATAGAACCTCCCTTTGGTCAGTTTGGGTCAGCCTGCCCAGCTGTGCCCCCTCGCAGGGTCTTGCCCACCCACAGCCTGCTGGTGAGGAAGGAATGTTGGAAAACCACAGCCGTGGTGCTGCGCAAGCGCTGCTCAGCAGTAGCCAAAACCCTGGGGTGTCATCAACACCTTTCTAGTTACAGGTACAAAGCACAGCACTGTGAGGGCTCCTGTGGGGAAAATTAACTCCGTTTCAGCCAGACTCAGCTTTTGACAGTAGGTCACCAGATGAGTTAAGAAGGTATAGTAGAAAACAAAAAATAAATTTTGAAAATACTGAAATGTTCCATGCCAGCCTGATAAATGGCAGACATGGCAAACATGTAAGCTATAGGTAACGGCATGCTTCATGAGTAATGTTGATTTTTTTCCTCAACTTGTAATGATCTCTTATTCTTCCAGCTCTTCTGTTCTTTCAGTTTAGTGTCTCTGCTTGCCGTAGGGTCATTTTGCTGCTCTTTTTTTCCTTCCTGCCTCCCTTAAGTTGTTTTCTCCCACTTACTTTCTCTGTCAGACTAAAGTTCTTGTTCTCTAAAAAACCCCAAAGAATACCTATTTAGAGCAGCATACTGCTGAATAATCCCTCTTGCTTATGGATCTAAAAGGAGAGTTTTGTTTGTATAAACTCTATCCAGCTACTCTGGTCATTGGGAGAGCCCATCTCTTAATTTCACTGTCTTGTTTGACATCCTTCTATTCAAAATCAGATGCTATTCACCTTCAGCTTTGACTTGTACTTCACTTGATACTTGCATATTCTACCTATAGTTGGGGACATAGAGTTAATAAGCTTGAGACAGCTTGTCCACTGTGACAATGTGGTAGAAAAACACATAAAGCGATGCTTAGCAAAGGAACTAGTCCATTCTTGGGTCAGCACTCAAGGTTATAGAGATTCTTTTTCATTATTCTGACAAGGGATACCCTGATTTCTCTATGTTCAACTGGGAAACTCCAGAGCATTTCATGTACTGTAAACTCACTGCAGTGTATTGAGTGTGAATAGAGATGTCACTGTTGTGTGAGAATGAGCCAGAAATAATCTTGCTGAAACTTGTGATGATCATTCCATTGGTCTTTGTTTTAATTGCAGTATTTTAGCCAGGATTCAAATGCCTTTCACAGGCCTACACAGTACATCTGCCCAAGCATGTTCTATGCTTCAAAATGAAAATTAGAGACGTCTGATCTACTCAATAGCAATTGCATCATTTTTTCCCCTTTACTTCAAAATTTATTGAATCCAAACCATACCTAATGTTCTGTTGTGTAAACTTCATTTTGAATATGTTTTTCTTTGCCTTCTTGTAACTCCTTATGAGTGAAATTGTACGGTTATGCCCCTCAGGTTTTTTCTTCTCTAAGACTTCAGTTACTTTAGTCATGATCTTTCGATTGGATGCATCTGAAACTTTTTATTTCTCAAGGTTCTACAAAATTGTCCTTATCAGTCTTTAATGCTCTTCTTCCAGAACCTGACAGACTCTTGATGCCAATTTCTTGACTTAACACAAGTGGTGTTTTTACCTTTCCCAGTCACTCCCTGTAATGCAAAGCATTCTACTAAACTGGTTCGTGAGACTTCTTGCTTTGTTCTCTTCTCTCAAGAGCAAGTGTAATGAAATAATAAAAATACAAGTTAGTTGGAAGAAGTTGCCTGAAATCTGTCATGTAACATTGAACCTGTTTTTATGAAGTAGTCTTTCCTAAATAAATTTTAAGGAGGATGCCGTTCAGTATGTCCATCAGAGCAAGGCTATTTTTTTTTTTTTTTTTTTCCCCAATTGTGTTTGCTCCATAAATGCAGTTCTGGGGAAGACAAACCAATTGCACATCAAATTTGATGAACTGTTTTGTTCAAAGTCTGCAACATTTGGAGACGAAAAAGATTTTAAACACCTAAAAATTGAATACTGACTTTTAGATGGGGGTAATGGTCTAAATACATTAGCAAGATAAACTGTAGGTGATGAAATATATACTTTATTAGACCAGCTTTTATGAATGGGCAAACAGTGATACAGGGGTGTAGCACTGAGTTTCTGAAGGTTCATGCAACAAGAAGAAAGAAGATTGTAGTTCACGAGGACAGAGCAGCATGCAGCAAGAGGGAGTAGGAAGGTTAGCATTTGTATAGTAAAAACTTTGGGAAGTGCCATTTTAAAAATTACTGATTGGAAATCTGCCAACGAAGAGGAGAGGAAGAAAGGTAGAGATGCTGTTTTGGTAACATGAACTAATGGGTATTGACCTGAGACAAGTCAATTAAAATTGACTCCTCGCAGCAGTCAGCAATTGCTTATTATATAATCTGAATGTCTCAGTTAGCAGAAGAGGCAGTCCAATCCTCTGAAGAAATCATGACTTAGTCGTTTAGGTGCTTTTAATGTGCTGACCAAAATTATAGGACACGACAACCTTGACTGTCACTTTTGTGTCTGAGACTGAGTACTCGTGAAGAGACACTATATTATTATCATTGAGCGTTATCTTGATATGTCGAGAACAAATTACAGCTGAGAAGATATTCTCAGAACCATTACTTTGAGCACTAAATTTCATGTATTTTTCCTCTTCAAATAAGTTTTAAGTTTATTGGTCGTTATTTTTCGGTGTTGTTGTGTTTATTTTTTTTATTTTAAAGAGATAAATTGGAAAACTGATGTCCACTAACCCGTACTACCAAAACTTATTTCTTATGCTAAGGTTGAAACTATAATATAAGCTTCTGTAAGCTACCCAAGATGCTGATATTTGTCCTCTTTCTGTCTTCACTGGATGGGAAAGAAATATGAATTTTCTTCACCTTGTGGTATAACTCTTCAGAAGACTTGAAGAATGAGTCTTGAATCCCATAGGTTAACTAAACAGTCATCTTCTTTAGACTTCATGTCTTTCTCCTTTCTTGTGGTTCATACATGTGGTCGTTTAAATCTGTTGTCTTCTTTTGCACATTGAGTGGGCTTCTAAGTGAAAAAATTTCAAGGCACGGGTCATCCCAACTCTTGACTGATGTTTATGTTACTGCAATTTTGACAAGAGAAAATCCTCTGTAATTGTTCTGAAAATACTACCTAGTGATGAACATGCAGGCAGAATTAAACCTATGTTCTCCTGTTCTTCTAAGCATTCACACAGACTATTTATTAGAAGCTGAAAACTTGGCCAAAGGTGTAACTTTTCAAGGAGACCACAAAAAGACATCTCCCTAAAGCTGACTTTCCGTCTTGTTTCCATTTCTTTGAAATTTAAAATCTTCTGGTTCAAGTGTTAGAATTTCTAGAGCTTCACAGTGAAGCAGAAATTAGCCTGACTCAGCTTTTCATGTGTGAGCGTGCATGCACACGTATGCAATGGATGCCTCTTCTGGGGTTTGGTTTTTTCCCTAAGGAGGAATGGAGGGATTTTGAATCAGATTCATCACTTTGGCAAAGTTTAATCCAGTTGTTTGCCTAAGTCATAAGCAATATTTTTTTTTATATAAAGTTTTAGGTCATCTTGACTATCCAGACGCTACTGTTTCTCTGTGTTTATGCAAATAATTATCTGTCAAAAATTACTGAAATCCTAATTTTTCAAGAAATTTAATAGATCTACTTTGCAGCAAATTTACTGTCTATGTTAGATGAAAAAAATCACAAGGGAAGGAGACTGTCTGCCTTAGAGCATGTGGTAGAAACTTTAATAAAAGAATTTCATTTTGTCTCTGAGGTTGGGGAATTAAAAATGTAAAAACCTGACATTTCTCACAGACTGTGGCAATAGCACAGTGAAAGCACATTATTTAGATTAGGCATGTACAAAAACTCAGCAGGATTCTATAGGAGTCTGTCTCCAAGTAAACTCAATGAGAAGTTAAACACGCTTGTTTTGATGACTTCCCTGTCCATCTTCTTGTTGTATATAGGCTCAACATTCCAAGCGTGCCGAGCATGTGTCTTCATAGAAAAAGTGTTTTATTAGGTGCTGGAGAAGAACGTAACCCTCAAGACGGTCAAAGGGGAAACGGTATTTTGTCCTAAATGTGATCAAAACCAAATCCTGAACATCTCCAAGTCCTCTGAAAGAGTGACACTTTGAGCTATTGTAATTAATGGCAATTTGAGGCTGGGTAGTGTATGTTCAGATTAAAATTTTTAAATGCTATTTCCTTCTGAAAGTGCGACTAAGTGGCAGTGGTCTTTCCGCTAACCCTGAAATTCCTTAAGTCCAGATTTCCCGATTGGTAGGTTTAATTGAGAAGTAAGCAATGGGAAAGGCATTCTAGCTATAAAAGGAGTGAGGTGACCATGTGGGATTGGGCAAGGACTCTCAGCTTTGCCTGCCTGCACACTTCTGTAGCACCACAGTTTAGGTGCCTGTAAAAAGCTGGTTGATACAAGAATAACAACAAGGTGCCATTGGTTTTCAGCTACTGTCTTGTGTGGTTTTCAGGAAGTTACAGAAACCTCTCCTCCTTGGAAGATGACAACTGACATAGCCAAACTTGAGGCTGCTTGTTTTTCTAAGCCCTGGCTCTAGCCTTCTTTAAAACACAATTCTCAAAGGCAGTTTCCCTTATGCCACAGGAGAGAAAAGACTCTGGAGTTCTGGTGGAAAGGTCCTCTCGTTCCTTTGACAGCCACCTCATCTTCAGTGGCAGGAGTGGTCTTTTTTCGTTTTAGGCTTTCTGAAACAGAGATGAAACGTGGTATTGATGCCTTTTTACACACTTCTAACTCATGGAGATGAATCTCAAATGAGGGTGAGGGGAGATTGTGCATTTTTTATTTTGTTTTTTCTCTTGTTTTTGAGCTTGCTATGCAGAATTTTTGTAAGCTGTTGGCAGTTGCTCTGCAATGCTGTATTGGCATTCTTGACATAGCGAAGGACTTACGGTGACTTGTTGTTCTTTGCTGTGTTGTTCTGTTTGTTTGTTACGTTTCTTCAGTTTAAATCATCTTTTAAAGTCTTTTCTCATGACCAGCAGGAAGAAGGAAACTTTTAACTCAGTCTTGAAAACATGCTGCAACTGTAAGGTTCTGCAATTTGTTTTACACTCTAGTCTGTTTCTGGCAAATTCCTAGATTTTTGAGGTGCTTCAAGAAATTCATATAAGGCTAACAGTAATTATAAGACGAAAGAAAATTGCAGGAAATACATTATCACAGAAGTCAGATTCTTGATAATTTAAGCAAAACTGAGGTGCTTTTTCTCATTCCCTCAAGCAATATCTTCTTAAATCATGGATCAAAGCTCAGATCCGGACTGGACAGATTGACGAGAAAATAAGACCATCAAATGCTATTGAACACAACGGTGGTGATGCACCTTTTGGCTCAGACGTTCAAAAAAACACTGCGTAGTGGATGCTGGGAATGTTTGCCAGCAGAGTACCGTGCTGTTCATGCCCTGTTTTCTTCTTAAAAAGCTTTTTCTTGCTGTAGTTGGCAATCCAGTACTGGGCTAGATAGAGCTTTACCGACTGTAACCATTTATTTATGTCAGTCACACCACTCCATGCTGTCACCCTGCTGCAGTCTTTTCTTGGTACAATGACACTTTGAAATTTCAGTCTAGGCATTTCCCTACATCCCCCCTATTTTCCTACATCCCCACCTAAGTTGTAGGAGCTGTTTCTTTCGACTGCCTGTGAAGAGGGAACAGGTGAACTGTACTACATGTGGCTTACCAGGAAAAAAACACTTTGACAGAGTGAATCTTTCCGGATTTAAAATACTGCAGAGTTCAGCCCTGTATCACTTTGTTCTGGGAGATGGGTTAGTTGAAAGAGTTGCAATTTATATGAATATCTATTTTTAATGTTAATATACGTGAGCTGCTACTACTTGTAAGTCAGTAATGAAAAATAAAGTTTTTATGTAGAGCTATAATTGGAAATACTTCCACATTTGACTGAAAGGGTTCTTACGGATCTGTGTATTGCAGAAAGCTTTTCTTATATACTGAAATGTTCTGCAGTGTGACTTCTGCCATTCTCTGTAGATCCAGAATGTGCTTCTCACTTGTGATTTCTCTTGGCCAGGTATTTTGCGTATTATGATATGTTCTCATTAATTATATTGTGACAATAACTTTAGTGAACATGATTTCTTTTTGTTTTATTTTTGTCTTGCAGGCACCAAGTATAGATGAAAAAGTAGATCTTCACTTTATTGCATTAGTTAATGTAGGTGGTCATCTGTATGAATTGGGTAAGAACACTTTTCATCCTCTCCATGTGTTTGAAACGAATACAAGTAGTAATGTAACCAAAGTTTGAGAGAGGTAGCTTGTAAACATAGGACTTTGGTTCTTCTCAGCTGCATCGTAGGGTCTGGGGGATTCTGTCAAACAATTGAAGCCTTCTTCCTGTTTTTTGTTTGTTTGGTTTTTTTTTGATTCTCCTTCCCTCAACTCCCTCCTATTAAAATAAAATTGTGCAGAATACTAGATTGCCTCTAAACTTCCTTCATGATTTGCAAGGACAGGGAGCAAGAAAGAATTGATGAACGCTTGAATTTCCAGAAAGGAAGATACTCTTATGTCCCTGAATTGATAATGGAATTAAAAACTGAACTTTACGCCACCCTAGAAGCATTAGCTATATTATTAAATAGAGTGATACACTTTAATTTGAAAGTACATAGTCAGGATACTAGCAGCAGGTACTAATATTCTGCAACTCATTTGTTATAGGCTGGTTGTTTTTTTTCTCCTACCTTTTTGTGGTCACTAGACAGTTAACTGTAAAGCAGTAGTCTCCGTTTCCTGAATTACAGCTATTTTTTTCCCCTCTTCAGATCATGTAGTGCCAAGTTCTGCTCAGATATTCTCTAATGACTCCAATCTTAAACATGTTGCTGGGCAACTAGGTTTTGCTGCAGGTGCTTCAGAAAACTAGCAAGCAGATCAGGATTTAGAAACTGCAAGTCACTGGTCTTTCGGAACATAATTTTTGCAGTATTTTATGGTGAGAACATTTTCATCTTTTGAAAATGAACATGTAACTAAGCAATGCCATTAACAGGTGTCAACTAATCATAACCTGGGGCATCAGCAGTGTATGAGAGGTGCTTATGTTGATATTAAGGTGATCCGAGGGTTATTGTCAGTGGTAAGTCATGAACAATAGGCAGACATTTCTCTATTTTTACACTGCTGTGTGTCAGTGAACTAGATCAAATAGTGAGGCAACTGCCGTGGGATGCAATATAAATATTTTATGACTCAAAATGTCAAGGTGTGATGGATGGCTCACCCTTCTTTTAGTGGTGTGTTACCTTTTTGTTGTGCGTTAACTTGCTCTGCTGAAAAAGCACAGTGGTTGCCATGTTCAGCTATTTTCCATAAGTATGATGCAAGATAAAACTCATTTGAATGCTTTGCTGAAATCTAAAACAACAAAAAAAAAGGCATTTAACTCCACTGTGTAATGGAATGCCAACACTATTCTTTCCTTTGTTCTTAAAATAACTGCTCTCTGTACCAGCACAAGAAGGGAAACAAAATACTTAAAAGTAGGAAAATGGGAGAAGGTTTTTCAGTTGATTCACTGGCTTCATTTGCTGTTGCCAGCATGGGGGCTTTGGCAGGCAGAAAATGCTAAGGAAGCACATGGATGTTATACACTTACGATGTTTCTGCCATAGAAAACATGTTATTTATAGGCACATTAAGTTTAAAATACTGTTCTGCCAAGATGTATGTAAAACAAAAATAAAATCGAATCAAATGTAGCTTGATGGTACAAGGCATTCAGTTCGGTTTCTCTGGCACATTCTGAGGGTTTTGCATTGTCGTATCTTCAGTCATGGTTGTTACAATAACGAACAACCTCTTGTTCATGCAAATCCAAAAGTCGAATATATTTTTAGTTATTTTTAGGGAAAATGTAGTTTGGAAGTATTGTAAAAACTTTGATGGAATCTTTTTAGGAGGGAAAAGTCTTTAAAAGGGAGGATGGAGCCGAACAGGAATTCAGTCTAGCAAATACTTGGGATATCCTAACATGTTCTCATACTGTTAACTCTTCGCAAGTAACCTGAAATGTATTTCTGTGAACAAAATTATTTTAAAAATGCTCAGAACAACAGCATGATTATATTGCAAATGGGAGAAACAAATTATTAACTGTAGCAACCATTTTAAAATGCTGTGAAACTACTTAATCCATAAAGCTGTTGGGTTTTTTTGCACATTTACTTTAAATAAGTAATATTTCAGTTACACCAGACTCTTCAAACTGGTGAGTCTGGTGTTCTGTCCTGTCCTGGAGTCACTAATCACAGCTGTCAAAGACCACAGCTGTACAGCTGCCTGCCTGGGTAAACCCACTAAGTGTAGTTGAAATTGTTCTCTATTTGAAAAAAATGAATTCCTATACCAGCATTAAACCAGCCGTAACTTACAACCGTAAAGTTTTCACATAAAATATTTAAGAGTATTTCATTGTTTTAATTGGATTTTTTTTTTTCCACGTAACAGACTGTACGTAATGATACCTGTTGAAGTAGTCAGCAGTGGAGGAGAGACCAGGGAATAGCTAGCTGCATGTGTGATTCTTTTATGAAAAAAGAGGTAGCATTTTTTTTAAGTAAAGAGCAAAAAAAAAACTATTCAAATGGCTTTAACTGGGAAGAATGAAGCTTTTCCAATTTTATAAATGTATTGTTCAATCCTGCTTTGTGTTTCAACAGATGGCCGCAAGCCTTTTCCAATCAACCATGGGGAAACTAGTGACGATTCTTTTTTAGAGGTAAGAATGGAAAATCTTCTGAAATGGTGTTATACAAAATTCTTGCTGTATTTCCACAAAATTTATAGAAAATATTTATGTAAATTTTTATACAAAAGCCCTACTATGTTTATTGCTAGATGAGGAACAGAGGAAGCAGGATGGTGAGACAAAATTAGATTTAGTTAGTTTTTAAAATGAGTATTTCAGAACAGTCTTGTTTTGACTCTAGATGACATGACAAGAAGAAATGTCAGAGGAGTTGACTGTAACAAAGACCACATTGACTTTTCTTCTGCACTGAGATTTTCATCTGCCACTGCTTCTTTCAAATTGTGCATGATATGAACTCATCAGATCGAAAATTTAGGATAATTTTTCATTCTCTTTCCTTTGGTTGAGTTACAATCTGATAAGTACCATGCTAGATGGAAGTTAATTTCCTTTCCGATGCTTGCTAATAATAACTTTTCTGCAGCTTTGTGTCTACTTTGTGTCAGGGGCTGTTTAGTTGAGAAATCAGTTGGAAAGGAATATGCTCAACTGGGAGGATAAACTTGTCTTCCTCACAGAACGATGCAAAGTTGAAGGTGAAAGAAGGCAATGCATAGATCTGATTTTTATGGTGTTCAGACTGGATTAGCTGTACAAAAAGAAGAAACCAGAACTAAAAAACAAACAAGCAAAAACATTTTATAGTTCAGTAGCACAGACTAACGTCTGTAAAACTTGCATACGCTTTGTGCTTGTTTGGGCAGGGGAAGAAGTTGAATAAAGTTTCCCTTTTTTCACATGTGGCATTTTCTGTTTCACTGATAACATGTGTTCTCCAGATTGCATCCTAAAGCTAGATGAAGGAATTACTTATAATCTTTCACTCAGATTCTTGAGACAAAGGAAGAAATTCTGAGTACAGCAGTACTGGTAAAGGCAAATTTAAGAGATTAATTTAGAAAGACGAGAAGTGCATCTGTTGCACAAAGTAATATTCAGTCACAAAAATCATTGTTGCCAATGTTCTGCATAAAACTTTCGCTCTCTTACGCTGCCCAGATTAGCACAGTAAATAATCTTGAATAGCGGTAATTCAGATCAGAAATATGGTTTGTGTAGATTTGTCACACTATTTAGTAATCCTTTTTGGAAAAATCCATTTTGAGCATAGTTTGTATAAAGCATATATTCATATTTCCGTTGCTTTTTTAAATTTTTAAATCAGTATGATTTATAGTGGGTTTTGTTTTGTTGTTTTGTTGTTTTTTACTTTTTTTTCTCTAGGATGCAATACAAGTTTGCAAGAAATTCATGGAACGTGACCCAGAAGAATTAAGATTTAATGCAATTGCGCTGTCTGCAGCTTAAAAGCCTTTTCCATTGGGGATGATCTATTGCAATGTATTGTAACAATAAAAATGTTGCCATATGTTAATAGTACAAATTTTGATACTTCCCTAACATTGATTAATTGTAGCATATGTGGAATAAACTTTCCATTTGTCCTTGCTCTATCTTGCTGCTTGTTCCTAAAGCAACTTTGGGTATTTATATACGCGCATGCATTTTGTGCAAGACTTCTCTGTGGTGGGTTTTTGCCCCTTCCACCTCCTTAAAAATTTTGGGGATTACTGTTTGTGATATCTCATCATAATAATGATAAGCTAGTTCAGAGCAGGTTTATCGTTTGTATCATTCACAGATAACATTTTGAGTGGAGTGTGTGGTGTGTTAATGGGGTAAAATCTTGAAATATGAGGCTATCTCTGTCTCTTCATTATAATGATACAAGAATATTCTAAGAACTTTTGCAGGTGACTCAAAAGACAAAGGTTTTTTTTTTCCAGTGCATTATTTATAAACAAATACATGGAAGAAAAAAGGCAGAGAAAGGACTGTTTCTTCTTACTGTTGGTGAGCTCTAACGTTTTAAAACAATCTTTACATTTTTGAATAAAACTCAGTTTTGTTTCTCAAGCCTAATACTATTAATAAATTGTTGAAAAGCTTTAGTTAAACCAGTGTTTGCTGTTTGTATGTGTGGAAAAACTACATGTATTTTTGCCCCGGAAAAGCCACGCTAGTAATTGATGCCAGTTTAAATGGCAGGATTGCACAGAGCACGCACAGGTGAATCCAGCAATGTGAAGTATCTCTCCTGGCTGAAATAAATGACAGGAAATGAATGGCTGCTGTAATTAAGTTTTGTCTAACAAGAACAAACCCAGACTATAGATTTTAAGATCACTGTGATGGGTCATATACTTTTTCTTCCCTTTAGGAATATCTATTCTAAGTTTGTCAGGTGGCATTGCTGAATGCTGTGTGATACCCTTCCCCTGTGCCATCCTTCCCACCCCACCCACTGGATCTTAAGGTACCGTTGACTGATTTCTACACTTGAATTAGTAACAGCTTGGTTATTTGGGTGGGTTGTTTTGGTGTTTGGGGTTTTTTGTTTGTTTGCTTTGCTAAGCAATCTTATGCTTTAGAATTCTTCTGAAGGTTTGTTTTGGTTAATAGGCCTGGTATTGACATCCCAGAAAAATATTATTTATTTGCTGCTTTAAAGTGAAACAATTCAGGTTTGCTTCCAATCAAGACCGTTGCCAAAGGAAACTGAACCCACTGTGTCCCAGAGGGTGCTTTCATTCTCGATCAATTGTCATTGCAGGAAAAATGAACGGGGTTATGCCAAGAGCAATCTGGCAGAGTCTTTCTACTTTATAGAAAAGAAAAAGGCCTGGGACTCTGTCTTATCACTAAAGAACATCTTCAGCTCTCTAAAGAAAAAGTTGGAGTGTCCTTCTAAAACATCTCACCTGGAGAGTCCACTCACAGCAAGAATCTGTTTTCTATAAGTGAGCCGGTTGCAGAAGTAAGGGAGAAGAACAACACTAATGAGCTTCTATTTTTGAGCATTTTTTCAGGCCAATAAAATGCAGTATCACTAAGGTTTGCTTTATGTTGCCATGCTCATTAGCAAAGCCCTGAAACTTGCTTTTAAATTAAAAACAAACGCTTTAATAACCAAAGCAGCTGCATTGTCTTCCTGCTAATATCAGAAAAAAATGAAATAAAGGTTGACACAACTTACTTGGGATATTGCATATTTTATGCTAAAAGTGACTCAAAGGATTATGTTTAAAGTAAACCGTAGTTAATATAGAAAAGGTGCTTTTAGGGTAGGGAGGAGAGTGAGGAAAGAGAGGAACCACGGTTGAAAGCTGTTAAACTACCTACATCAGTTGTCTGCCTTAGGGAGGCACACCATATGTGCTCTTCAGGGTTCAAAAGATTTCGGTGGGTTCAGGTAATACATGGAGGGGCTCTGGTTTTGTGCAGTTATTTCTTGCAAAATCACTTGTGAACTGCAGTTTTAACTGAGTATGAGGATTGAGTAAGTGAATTCATGACGAAGGAAATCAGGGTTAGGATAGTACACTTGGGATGGGTCACACTGGAAAAACACTGAATCTTAAGTAAAAACTTAAAAATAGGAATTCTTAGTATTTTGGCAATATGATAGTCGTGCTCGCCGTTTCTATTTAGTCTTCAAATCAGTTGTCCAACAGGATGACATTTTCTTCTCTTTTGTTTAAATTTCAGTGTTAATTTCTGCTCTATTAATATGTAAGAAGGTACTTTTTAGTGACCACTGCTTTTGGAAAGGCTCTCAGAAGTACCAAAGGAAGAGCAGTGCACCAGTTTTTATGCTGAATTGTATTTGCTCGCTGCACGTTCCCTTGCTAGGTTGAAATTTTGAAGGACTGCGCTGGTGTTGGTCTCTACTCCCAAGTTAGTAATGACAGGACAAGAGGAAACGGCCTCAGCTTGTGCCAGGGGAGGTTTAGAATGGGTATTAGGAAAAAAATCTGTACTAGATGAATGGTGAAGCATTGGAACAGGCTGCCTGTGGAAGTGGTGCAGTCACCATCCCTGGAGGTGTTCAGAAAACGTGTAGATGTGGCACTTCAGGATATAGTTAGTGGTCATGGTAATGTTGGGTTGATGGTTAGACTAGATGATCTTAGAGGTCTTTGCCAACCTGAATGATTCTATGAAATACTGCCTCACCTAACATGTATGATGTAACGGCCTTCCAGCGCTTGCAAGACCGTGCTTTGCCACAGATGCTGGAGCCCGTCTTGAGGAGCACAGAAAACGAAGGGATCTACGAGATGCTGCAATATCTTTGGCACTGACAGAAACTACATAATTTGGATAAAAGGAGCAAGGTACGAACACCTGGCTGACTCGTACAGTCCCACAAGATCCTCACCGGGGCCGATAAGCCCCGCAGACCGTGCGGCTCTTCTGGCTCCGCGCTGCCCATGCGGATGCCGCCTTATCTGCGCAATCTGTGCTTATTAGCTCAAGCTCCATGGGAAAATAACGCTGTTATTCCCTAACTTGGGCAGCCCTGCCAGAGCCTGGCTACCTTTCGCATAGAGCGTGGTTTGGCCAGAGGTACGTGGCACTGGTGGCTGCCAGGAAATCCCTCCTCAGCTCCTGCAGCTCCTTACGCGTCAGCTTATGGAAACAGTGCACATGGGAGTGAAGAGATGATGCGCGCTCAGCGCTTCTGTTAATTTGAGCTGAGTGGAGCTGGCGTGCTATTAAGATTCTCCAAGCTCTTTTAAGTCTGCTGGTGTTAAGTTTTCCCATGTTATTACAAGCATTTTGTTGAGAGACCGTAAGAATTTAATAACCAGTACAATACCCTTTCCTTTCACGTGTGGCAGCATGAGTCAGTTAAGGAAAGGAGGAGAAAGAAATGTTTTGTGTCATTGAAGTGTAAGTTTTAGAAAACAAACACAACGGGCCACATTAGGAGATAAATATGGTCTTTCCTTAAGGGAAGAAGCCTGCTTTGGTAGAAAATATTATTGTATCAAATATTTGTAGAACTCTCTGTGAAAAGAAGATGACGTAAACTGTTGCTTGACTTATCCCTAGGAGCACGAACATTGAAAGGGTTTATTTTTGCCAAGCAGTACAGTATTATGTTTGCTACTTCTGCCACCAACAATTAGCAGTCATATCTGGTACATGTCATGTTTTTCTGATCTAAGAGTCTTGTGACTTACCTCGTTAATGCAAAGGAATATTAAACTATTTTGCTTGTCCAGGGTTACGTATTACCTGGGACAGTGAATAACTTTGACTTGAAAGCTGCAGTGGCCCATGCAGCTTACTAGAAGAAAAACTTAAATTACTTGATTACTCAGATTATTTGATCTAAAACATTAAACACTTGATTCATAAGAACAGTGATTTGCTATTAAGTGAAATAAAACAACTGGATGTGAGAACTTGGACACTGTTTTTTTAAACATGCCCTCTTTTGAAACCCGTTTCATAGAACTTTATTCTCAAATAAATTTGAACTTTTATCCTAGTCGTAGGTACTTTATCGTACTTAGGGAGAGGCATCGTGTTTTATATAAAGTTAAAAGGCAGACCTTAAACATCTGGGAAAGGCTGCAGTAGTTCTCCAGAAAAAAGCTTAGTGACGGCTAATGCAACCTGAAGTCAGCCAGCAGGAGCAATACTTGCTTTATTTAGACTTCTAGCCTTTGTAATCATGAATGTTAAATAGTGAGATGAGAATGTTGTTTTATGATGCTCGGGCTTCATACTCCAGAAAAGTGCAGATTCTTCAGTTCTATTTAGTCTTCTGGCTGATCTAGCTTGGAACAGGAAGGAGCAGGGGAAAAAAAAAAATCTAAATTATAGCTTTGATTATAGTTTTGTTCATCACTGTTTCTATAGCATAGATGTCTCAAATCGTACCACTGTGAGGAGCTAACTGCATCATTTCTATGTGTTTGTAACTTCAATAAATGTCAAACATCTGTGGAACTTACTTCAGCCAAAGTCACTGGGATTTCCTTCCTCTGTACCACCAGCAACACTAACTTCCACATATTGCAGAATCCAATGGCTTATAGTTTCTTGGTGTGTTGAACTGATCTCCTAAAGTTGTCTTTCTTGTTCTAAGAAGGTTGTTCAGAGAGCAGAAATAAGATGTGCGCCCAAATAAACTTCTCAGGAGGAGCTAAGCTGCGTGCACTGTATAAATTTTAAGTTACCTTTGCTAGGTTGTCCTTGAAAAATGATGTGTTCTGCCATGGGCCATGCGAGCAAAAGCTGCATGCAGCCACCCAGTTTTGCTTACAGAGAAGACGTGGAAAGAAAACTGCGGTTAGAAGTTCAAGTAAAAAAAGATCACCTGAAATACAATGTTAAAATGAAAGCACGTGTGCTTTTTCTTTTTAAAGAACAACTACTGCTGTGCATGACTATTCCAGAAAACGGCTGTTTTTCTGGATATTACATCAACTTTTCTGCTTAGCACATGAACGAAAAGATTTTGCTGTGTTTAGCCAGCACACCTGCTCCCTCCTGCCTCGAGTGCCTGGGTCAGGGTGGAAGAAACTTTGCTGTGGCCCAGCATGATCCCAGCTTGCCCCAAACTTTTTCTGGTGGTTACCACTGGGGCCAGAGCCCCGTGGGGCACCCACACAACTCAGGAGTCGTCGAGCTGAGCACGGCTTTGCCGAGACTGAGCTTTAGCTCTGAGCCCTGAGCACAAGGGGAAGGCACGAATAATCTGTTGCAGTGCACCGGCTGCAGAGGCACGAGTGAAAATAAAACGATGGGCGCTAGTGGGGGTAGGGGGCGAGCAGAGGCAGAGTTGAGGCAAAGGGTGGGAGGAGGGCAAGGATGGAAGCAGAGCTGCGCGGCTCCAGCCCTGCCCCAGGCATCCCGTCTCCGCTCGTTTTGCGTGGAAAAGAGTTCAGAACAAAGCGTGGATTTCGCGTCTTCCAAAACAGTGGGGAAAGGCGCTCCAAACTTTGTCCGCAGACGGGACAACGCTGCAGAACAGCGTGGACCCGCTCCCCCCACCGCCATCGGTGGCTGCCAGGGCGGAGGAGCCGGCCCGGGGCTCCCGCTGCCCTGCCGAGGGGAGGGGGGGGGGGGGCAGTCCCGGTCGGGCGGGGGCGGTGCGGCAGGTGGCGGGGGCCGGGGCGGAGGTGACCGGCCCTGAAAGGTGCGATTGTCCCCAGCTATTCCTGGTATGCGCCGGGGCGGGAGCCGCCGGGGCCGGCCTCCACCGGGCGAGGGGCGCCGCGGCCCGGCGGGACGGAGCCGCAGCCGCCGCGGAGGTGCAGCCCCTCCCGGGCGTCCGGCTGCCCCTGGGCGGGGAAGGGGGAGCGAGGCGGCGTTGCTTTAACAGCCAGCGGCTCCTTCAAATTCTTGCGGTCGCCGAGCTCCTGGGAGGGGGAAGCTCCGCGGGGAGGAGGCGGAGGGGGGAGGAGACGGCGCGGGGAGCGTTAAAAGGAGGCGGCTGAATGACAGCGACTGCTCCCTGCGCCCCCACCCCGTCCGAGGACCGGCCGTTCGCTGCCGCCGCAGTCCCCCCGCCACAGCCCCGCTTCGTTCTCTCGCTGCCAGCCATGGAGGGGAGAGAGGACGCGGAGTGCGACTGCCGGGCGGCGTTCGCCGAGGCTCAGCGATGGGTAGAGGTGAGGCGTTTCTCGGTGTCCTTTTGTGTGTCCCCGTCCCCTGGTTGCTCCCGGTCCCCTCCCCGCGGCGCCGCACGTCGCCCCGGTTTCCCCCCCCAGCCCTGACGCTGAGCCGGGGTCTCGCCGCACCCCCCGCACGGCCGAGGGGGGAAGGTGCTGCCGTGGGGCTGTCGTCGTGGTCGGGCAGGAGCTGCGGGGACGTGGCTCCCAAACTTTTGTTTGCCGGCAGCTGCGAGCTGCTATTTTTAGAAGGTATCGTGAAACCTTGAAGAGATCTGTCCTCGCCGTATCGCCAACGCCCCTCTCCCCAAAATCCAAATTAAAGGCTGGTATGGTTGTCCTCCTGTCATTAAGGCTTGTAATTTCTTTGCCATCTTGTAAATTAGTTATCTAGCCCTTGCTCTGAGACAGTCTGAATTAAAGGCGCTCTCCTTCTTCCTGTCTCAAAAGAGTTTAGGGTAGAGAGTAACCTGAAATTACCGTCATTTTCTTCTCTGCTGTTTTTAAACATGAGTGTCGGCACATAGCGCTTGACGTAAATATCAGTGTTGTTTATATCGTCACACAAAATCACGCCGGTGCAGGATATGGTAATGAACGGGGAAGGAGGTTACTCACAGGTGTATCTCTGCGTGTACGTGCAAGTACAGTCAAGGGAACGAGTGGCTGGGTGAGTGAGGCTGGTGGCGTGGAAGGTGTCTTGACAAAAGTTTTGGAGTATTGCACGGCCTCACTTGGAGTCGTCGTGTGCTTTCAAAGAGAAACTTTAGCGCGCAGGTTTAAATGTATTTTAACACATTAAGCTTCTTTCTTTTGCACCCGTTCAGCTTGAGACAAAACTTCTACTGTTGGAAATGCTATCCCAGTAGCTTTCAAAAGAGCAAATGCTTGAAGAAGAGCTTTTGTGACTTTTTACTCCTCATCTTTTTAAGCTTGTAAAGACCCCAGTCCAGACTTCTTTTGTTTCCTCTGTAAAACGATGACATCTAGTGCTTAAAATCCATTGAGAATTTTGAACGGAAAGCACTGTAGGCAAGGGAATCACAAACAACTTCCACAAGTGTCAGTTTTGTAAGTGCCATCCGTGAATGTAGGTAATTAAAGCAGTCCTGGCTTCCCCAAGTGTCAATTTTGTAAGAGCTAGCTGTGTGTTTAGGTAATTAAAACATTCCTCTCTTGCGTGTATGTTTCTTGCATTGATTTCTTTCAACTGGCAAACCTTACTACTTTAAACAGTTTCATCAAGGTGATGCAATGTCGTCTTTGAGAGCCCTAGTTTAAGGGTTTGTGGATTTGATTTAATTGTTACCAATTTCCATTTGATACTGGCTCGGTCTGCCATTCCTACAAAAGCTTCTCTCTTTGCCTGTTGGTAGCACATGGGAGCTGTAGCAAAGTGATGTAAGTGTAAAGCGTGCACTGTTTGTGTAGTGGAAAAAACATATGTTCAGCTTCCCCCTTCCCCGTCTAACTTGTGTGTCTGTACTTTGTTTCTGATACGTAAAAGCTGTTCTCTTTTTAAAGTGACTTTTAAACTTACCCCTTGGATAAACGTCTTATTGTAAATCGAGTAACTTAAAAAACCTGAAGGTATTGATAAACAGGATGCAAAGGACTGGGTAATGTTGAAAGGAAATGTAAATATTTATTTCCCTGTGAAATGAGGTTTGTGTTTCAGAGCGTCCGTTGTGTTTCTCTACTCATTTAAATACAGATGGGTTAAAAGCCGAGACTGACCATTTCCGTTCTTGTATGAGAAGAGTAAAGATATTTTTAGAGTCATGAGACATGTCCTAAGGTTTTGTGAGTCTTGGTGAAAAGCAGTGGTGTCTACAGGATTGAGGTTGAAACTTGGTGAGTCTCTAATGATTAAGCAATTACTTTTGAAGATGAGGCAGATTTCCAAATATTTATGAACTGCAAGTTCTTATGTTTTGGTAAGGTTTTGTGTGCCAGCTTCCCCCTAACCTTAGAGGAAGATGAAAGCATACAAACACTAGCTACTATATATTTAAAAGCACAAGCAAAAATCTTTGTAAACTGTTACTATTTCCCTTTGCCAATGAAATCTGTGTTAACATGTTTCTGTATTTCAATACAGGGCTTTTTGGACTCTTGAGATTTAAAAAAAGAACCTGAGCTCAAACCTTGAAGCTAAGGGCTTTTTGTAATGCGAATGAGCACTTATATTTGTCAGATCTCTGGGAGAGAGGGGGAAACCACCCCAAACTGAAAAAAAAACTTTCATCCTGTTTGTTCCTGAAGCTTTTGGTGAGAGAAAATTGTGTCCTGGTCAGGTCCCTCTTCTGCCTGTTCACCATGTTGTGTGGCAGCCGCTGGCTGGTGGGAGCTCAAACATTTGATCCTACTTCTTATGCTACACAAAAAAAATAATCAACTGAGAACCACAACAACTTGATTAAGATTAATAAACCTGAGACATTGCATCTGATATCTGGTGTTAGTTAATGAAGGACTTTGTTCTTCAATTCAGATTAATATTCAGGTGTAGCTTGTGATACTGCAGACAAGGCAGGTCTGTAGTCTTCACGGTGCAAGGACTTCTTCAAGTGTAGTCCCCAACATCTTGTCATTTGTGTGCTGTGCTGAACTACTGGGAGGCAAGATAATGTTTCTTGTCTTGGTATTGGTTACTCTAGCTGGAGATGGTTAGTCACTCTGAGAGAATGGCTGAGGGCATTAATTTTCTAGGGGAAAAAAAGAGTAGTGTGTTTTTTTGTTTTGCAAAACTCAAGTGCTTCCCAGGTGTTCCTTGTCCAGAACCCAGCACTGGTTAATGGTCTTGGATTCTTGCATCTGGGACTTTTTGGAGTCTTCTGAGCTCTGTCTGTAACAACCAGTGCTGGTCAAACTCATGTGCAGCTCAGCCTTTACCCAGCACCTCAGCTGGGCAGGTGGTGTGTGCCGAGACCAGAATAAACCACTGGAACACCACAACTTAGAAATAGTTACTCTAAGGTAGAGCTGTGTTTGCCAAAGCTAGAAATAGCTGGGTTAAAATTGTTTTACTGTGTTCTGTTCCATATTATAACTTAAGCAAGCCAAAAGCTGTTCCTCCAAACCAAAGCATTCTTCCCCCAGCTATTAAATATCCCAGACTGCAGAGTCTGTTTTCCTGCCTCAAGATGTGGGAGGGCAGTCTGTCTGCCTCTTCCTCTGCAGCCCACCGCAAAGTTACCCTTGTGAATGAAAGGGAGACACAGTCTTTCTCCCTCAAAACACCCTTCACAGTTTTGGGGGTGATGCCCCTCTAAGAGTCCAAGGGGAAAGAAGAGCATGTGCTGTTCCCTTCTAAAACATCTCAGCTTTTGATTCCTGTTCTGTGTCTTGAATCAAGCCTAATCTTCAGGTAAATGTCTATGGATTGAAAATGTTTGCTAAAGCAACTTGAAACCTGACCCGCAAAGTCTGTAAATCTTTAGTTAGAGTGCCCTGAGGCGAATAACGCTTGATTATTTTTTTTTAATTTTTGTTTTTTCCTCCCCTGAAGTAGTCAAATGTACAGAACCCATCTGAGGGAGGGTGAGCAGGGAGCGTGTGCCTGAATGAATTGTTGGAGTCAAGCAGCAGAGCTGCAGGAAAACACACGGAACAACCTTGACAAATCCACCAAAGGGAAAAATGGGTGTTGGGCTGAGTAACTCTTAATATTCCGAGCTATTACGGGGCCTCTTGGGAGCTGAATTGCTTTCCCTAGTAACTGATCTGGAGTTGTTCAAATCAGATGTTTTGAGAGCTGCTAACTTTGTCTGATACCATTGTCGTGAGTGTCACAATCAGAATCCTCTAGTCCTGGGCCTGTTCCTTGTGCAAGGATGCTGCAATGGAATAGAAATCCTTTCTAGTGCTAGCACTGCCCAGGGTTGGTGGAGAGAGGGGTTTCGCCATTAGGATTGCTGTAGCAAAATGAGATTTTTAACATTTTGATAGGTAGCGTTAGAGGAAGAGAGCCCAGCATGTCTGAATGGCAACTAAAAATACCTCTGCCACTCTTATTTTCCATGGCTGTTAAATAGGTAATGAATTTCCCTAATTTGTCTGAATGCTGTTGTGTGTCCTAACAGCTTCATTTATAATTGCATTACAGTGTGCTTTTTAGAGTCCAGAACTATCTTCCTTTGATTTAAAAGTATCTGTTACATTCTGGATGTTGGAAAATTATTTGTTTTCAACTTTTCCAAGGAAAAAAACAAAAATGTGTATATGTACAGACATCCACGCCTCCCCCCATCTGCTCAGAAGATCAAAAAAGCAGATTTGCAAAGTGGCTTGAGGATAAAACTTGAGAGCCAGTGCTACTTACTGAAATCTTTTGATTTAGACCAACAGTACAGCAATCAAATCCAGTGAATGGTCTCTGACATGTGGGCACCAAATGTTTCGATTTGTTGAAACAGTTTGAAGGCTGCATTTCTACTGTATATTTTAATGGCTTCTGCAAATGCAGCAAGAGGTCTAGCAGCAATGTTTTCCCTCTATTTGCATAGAGATCTTACCTCAGTGATTATTTTGTTTTGTTTTTCCCCCGAGCATGAATCTAATGCATACAGTCTGGCAGATGGGAGGAATAACTGTAGAGATAGAAGACTCATCGTACTGCTCAAATCCTCTTCTCATGGGTACCTTTATTTCAGTAAACTAATGGTTTTGAAAAGGTTTTTCTCAGTTCTGGATAAAGTATTATTGGATAGTGTGCAGAGTGCCAGTCAATGTCCTGGACAGTGTCAGAATGAAAAATGTGTGAATGAAAAGGCAAAATCTATATATTGTGTTTCCTAAACCGTGCTTAATACTGGGTAATTCTGTCAAGTCGTAAAATCTGGGTGGGCTGGTTTCTGGAGAACTTCTTACAGCACGGCTGCCAAGGTCCTGGCTCATGTCTACATAAGGGCTGTGTTTTTAACCCTCCTTTAGGTGGATGCATCAATATTTCATCGTTGTGTGTAGTTTGCTGGCAGCGAGCCCTTGTGTGGAGTAAAACTAAAGTGTATCCAATTAATACACAAATACGAATTGATACATAAATACGCATGCTGTTAAGTAAATACTGTGGGAATGTAAATCTAGAAGTAACGGTCTCCACTGGCTACAGACTATGAAAGTGCTGTGGCAAAATGTCACATAACAGGATTAGCAATAATGTTTTAGAGGAAGAGGGTGACAGTAATGCTG
This sequence comes from Trogon surrucura, assembly GCA_020746105.1. Classification (NCBI taxonomy): domain Eukaryota; kingdom Metazoa; phylum Chordata; class Aves; order Trogoniformes; family Trogonidae; genus Trogon; species Trogon surrucura. Next base: position 47,637,334 of record CM036617.1, read on the forward strand.
TTTTATCCAGCTGAATGTTACGTTACTCTCTCTGTTACTTTGTTGTCCCCTTCCTTCTGGACCTCAGGAAAGGTATCTGTGATGTCTTTGAGAGAAAAATGGGACTGGTTTTTTTGCTCAAGAGTAAAACCTATTACCTGGTTTCTTCAGGGTGGGTTTATATATTTTCAAGTTAAGTCTGTATTTGGATTTCTCAGAGATGCTCAAAATCTATCTTCACACAGGCCGGCGTGATGGGCATGCATAGCTTCGAGCTGAGTTCTCAGTGTAGTTTCCTTTGGGGATGGTTTCTCTTTTTAGTTTTAAGCGTTGTTTTAAAGTTTCGTGGGAAAGCAGCATCTGCAGGCACTTTAAGAGGAAGAATTAACTTAGTGACTATAGAAACTGGTATGTCTTCTATACTGGGGAAATGCATTGCAGCTTAAGGGGATCTGCAGACAATTCTGACTGGACTTCTGTTTTCTTCTGTTCTGTATTTAGTGGTTACCAAGTACAGTTAGGCATAGGGTTACTTTTGTTCTTTCCCTCCTGTCTTTCTTGTTTGCTTGTTTTTTTGAACTGTGTCCTGATCCTTTCTTCAGTTTTATCAAGCTATTTTTTTCCACCCATAGTCTGGGGAGGAGGTGAGATGACGTCAATGTTTAGCGTTCTTCACCTGTGGTACCCCCTGCCCCATCCTTACTATGGACTCCCTTTTAGTACCTTTTCCTTGTCAAACAATTTTTTTTGGTCCAAATTTTTAAGTTTTTAATGAGCACTTGGGTGTATTGCATTAAATGGTGACCTTGCTGAGCTTTGGAAAACACTTGAGTTTTATTGTGTTGTAAGAACCAGATACATTCCAGCTGTTTCTTGTACCTACCACTCCTTTTTAAGTTCCTTTATCCCCTCTTGGAAGAGGTACATGTTTTGGTTTTTCTTGTGTTTTTTTTTTTTTTTAATACAATATAAACCCCCCCTAACCTTTAATGCTTAATAAGTCTAGCATAATTCTTGACTATCACTTCTTAAATGGGTTTTCCAACTTCAGCAATTTAATGAAAAACAGTGTGTACTCTCAGACCCAGTGTACTAGAAATGCTTCTGCTGGTCTAGGGTGTGCTTGACACACCTAACTTATTATCCGAATTACCTTACGAGGAATATTTTGGTTTTGCTGTTTTTCCCATATCTGAATACTGTCAATCCAAGTGAAAATCTAACTTTAAAGGAATGTAGTGAATAAGCTACTTGAAAATACGTTCTTTGGTTCTTCATGCTGTCAGCTTCTCTAAGAAGTTGCAGATTTAGTGTTTATGAATAGTGCTAAATTTTTATTTTTCCAACAAAAAGAAAGATCTGTGCATCTGGCTCACAGCGTGCTAGCTTCCAGTTGAATATTTAGCTGGAAAACTTTCATTTATGTCACACCAAATAGTGAAAATTTCAACAGTGTTTTGCATTTGTGGTACAGAACATCTGGGATTATCTTACAAGGGAATGAGGATTGTAAGACTTTTGCCAGTGCTGGGTGTGTTGGCACATTTTTTTTGTACCAGCTCATGTGAAAGTTCTAACTTTCTGTTTCTGGACATGATTCAGCTTTCAGTCATTACTACTAGAGAATAAACCTGATATACTAACTTTGGGAAATAGTTATTACTGCATTGGCCAAAAAAAAGGTCAAAATCATCGTCACATAGCACAGCTTGAGAAGAATATTTGGGTTGGGATCAATTTATCTAGGGTAGGCAGCGAAAGCTGTTGGTTGGGCCAAGCTGTCCTCCTAGGGTGGGTCCCACAATGACGTGGTTTTTTGTTAACACCAGGATGTTACCAGAGCAAGGTGTCATTGCAACTCCTGTGCTTGGCATGTGCTTCCCCCATCTCCTTTTGTGGTGGTAGTGGCATTGGTCTGACCCTCTAGTGACTTGCCTTACGGAGTTCATCTGATGATGGAAACTCGTTGTGTTTTGTGGTATTTAGAACTCGCTTGGCTCCTGAGAGGCAAGATGGGAACCAGCGTTCATGCTAGGGAAGAAGTGGTGTTGGTGGAGTTGGCCTTTTGGTGGGAGCTCACTGTTGAGTTGCAGCCAAGTTAGTGGGATGAAGAGAGGCAGACACCCAAATTTAAGACAAGCCATCTCTTTCCCTGGAGGCTTCTCAAGTCACCTGCTTCTGCTCAGCGCTCAGCTCTCTTCCTTATATGACTTGGGAGCCGTTTGCTGGGTGCCTGGGGTTGAGGTATAAGCTAGACACCTGAATTAGGGAGGCTGGCTTCCAGCCATAAATAATTTCTTCAGGATGAATTTCATAAGGCTTATAAATACAGTTGGAGCTGTTCTAAATAGCTTTGCCAGGAGTTTCTGAGCTACAGCATTTGACAGTATTTGATATGCTTACACACTGATTTGTGCCACAGCAGAAGCCACCTTTGTTTCTCTCTGGAGTTTTGCTGGTTGGGAGATGATCCTTCAGAGGTGTTGGGCCATCTAGCCCAGCAGTTCTGCAGTGATCATCACCGGCCCTTCAGGGGAGCATTTTAGTCCCAGATCTAATCTCCAGTGTTATTTGCAAATTCTTTCCTGGAAGTACTTTATTGGCCTTGCTATTTGTTACTTATTTTTTATTTTTTTCCTTTGGGAAGGAATTTGAAAAATCTGGCCATGGCGTTTGATCTGAGGCTTTCCATGTGGTCAGATGACCATGTCAGCTAGTAAATCACGATGTGATAAAGAACGGAAGCAAACAAAGCCAGATGTCATGGTGGCTGTGGAGAAGAGGAAGAAAAATCAAGATCAGGGTTGATGCTACAGGGGTGGAGGGTTTTGTAGCAACAGCTGTTTCGCTGCCTTGAAATGCATCTTTGGATATTATTTCAGGTTAGAGGAAGCTGGGGACAAAGTTAGGTATTACTGTGTTTCCTCTCTAGAGAAATCTCTTTTCTTCTTTGTGTCACTGTGCTCCGTTTGCCTAAATGGTACCACTGACAAAATGTACCTTTTTGATGCACTTGAAAATGTAATCCTGAGTAAAAATGGACCAGACATTTGGTGACAGGTTCTTTTACAAATAGAAAGGGTTGTAAGAGAGTGACATTGATTGTCTTGACTAAATATAAAGGTCCCACCTTTGTATGTGTAGCTCTGTGTGTTTGTGTGTGTATATACACACACACACACACTTAATATCAAGTGGACACCCTCTGCATTCAGTAAAAAGGTTGTGTGGAGTTCTTTTTATATGGACTGAATGAAAATGGGGTGAGGATGAAGGCACAAGATCCAGGTACAGATGACTATCTCTCACAGACATTTGCCTGATGCTGTGGAGAGGGAAAAACCAAACAAACCAACAAACCCCTGATATAATAAACATCAACTCGATGATTATTCAGGAGGGTATTGCTTCACAACTACGAGTCTTACGTGTCGACGAATTTTTTTCAAAGACGAATCCCCATTAAAATGCACAGACTGGGTTGCTCAGTAATGATCTTGGCTTTCATGCATCAGATAAAATCCAAAAGTCCTCCGTGACGTTGGGGTAGGTCTTGCAGACGTGGGCTGTAATCTCATTTGAGAGCATTGTTAAAGACTCCAGGAAGTTCTGCATGTCAGGTGTCAGTGGATGGGGCTGGGAGCCGTGTGCTGCAGAGAAATAACAGAGGAGAGAGTCTTGGAAAGGGAAGAGGAGAAACGTGCACCTAAGGTTATTTGTAAATAACTACTTTTTCCTTACTGGAGTGAATTTCTTACCTCGTAAGTATTTAAATAATGAAATTTTGTAGAATGCATTGTCTTTTAAAATCTATTTCTTTTGCATTTGTTTTGCATTTTTGTCATTTGAAAGATTGGAGGGATACAGTCTCAGGCTGCTCGAAATTTCTGAATGTATTATTACACTTATTTTAATTTTTTCGCTTACATATTTGTAAAATCAGTATCTCATCTGCTTGCAGCATGGAAGCCTACTGTTAGACCTGTCTGGAAATGTGTGTGTGTGTATGTATGGTTCCTTTTTAGTTTTCTTCTCTTTCTTACCTGTCTAGCTAAGAATTTCTAAACCTATTTTTTCTTTTTTTTTTTTATGTGGCAACTAAAATGTCATGGCATTTCATTTTCCAGTGGAATCTTTGCTCTTTCCTTGTGAGAACTGTCTCCCCTTGAAAATTACAGTAAAAGAGTGAATGTTTTTTTCCCAAAGCTTATTTGGATGCACTGTACTTGAGAAGAATAATGCTATTAAGTCATGTGGTGTTCTCAATGTAATTGTTAATGTTGTCAGAATATAAAATACTTAACGTGCACATTTCGGCAACAAGACTTGGTCTTTGCACATGGGCAAGTCTCCTCCAAGACCTGTATCTGCTGGTCCCAGTAACAAAGCCTGAGGTTGGAGCAGCGTTTCCCAGCTGTGGTCAGGAGGCTGACGGTAATTCGGTTTCCTGCGTCTGGTGCATAGATGGGTTAGATGCGATCCAGCCGTGCAGATTTCCAGCGGTGACTCATCTGATTTGTTTTCTCTTTCCTCTGTGATCAGCCAAGGGGGTAGGGTAGAGGAAGGGAGTCTCTCAGGCACTAGAAGACATCTCTAATATCACGCTACCTTTCGGATACAGGGGAGCAAAATACGGAAAGGCTACTGGTGTGTCTCAGCTGTTTTTCAAGGTATGCCAGCCTTCCTCACCTCGATCTTTTATTTTCATTTGATGATTTCCTTAGAGTGTTATCCCTAATGCAGCAGCGCTGTGGCTGTAGCTCAGCCGTGTCTTAACCTTTGAGCTTGTTCCATTGCTCAGCCTGGGAATGGACGGGCCCGCTGCAGGCTCGGTGTAACAGGCATTGCTCCTGGTGGGAGGGTATGGAGAAGAGATCTGGGTCTCCGCATCCTTCCCATCTCAAACCTCAGCATATGCTCTCCCACTCAAGTAAAGAAGCATTCGTGTCTTTTTGTTTCTTTTTGAGGTGGGAGATATATATTCTGCTTTGGGAAGGGGCGCTCTTCTGCAGGCTGCTAGTGGAAGCGATCGTGATGTGCACCGGTTTGACCAGTTTATTTTTTTTTTTAATTTACTGATGCATATAGTGTGGCTTAGATTGCACATCGTGGTTTTAATTTTTGACAGAGACACAGATTAAGACCTTTAAGTGCTTTGACTGTGTCTGCCTACCTGATGTAGGCTGGGAATTGGAAGGAGTGTGGCTGCTGTCACACAGAAATCCACGTGAGCCAGTTTAGGTCTGGCAGGAATGCCCACGTATTCTACAGTGTTATGCAACATAAACATCCTTTGAGATTAGGATGCTGTGATTTAATTGCAGCTGGACACGGCTTATGTTTGTCTTCATCTGAAGATGGATATTGCTTATCTCTGTTTTGTGGGACAAGATTTGAAGTTTGAAACTTGCTTTTATGTAACTTCTTTTGTCTATCAGGAAGACCGTTTTCTAGAGTACTAATAATATATAGATTCCTCATCCATCATAAAAGAATGACCAATCATCTTAAGACCTTGATGGTCATAGTTATAGAATGCAACATCTTTACCATAAGAAGTGTCTGATGGAGAAGCTTTAAATCCTTTTGTGTTTAGAGGTAGGTATGTGGATTTCACATGACCCTTTCTTTCCTGTATTAGATGTGTAATACTGTGATACAAGAATTAAAGTCTATGTGTAAATGTTAGCATTGTGTATCCCCTCCCATCTACTTTTAAAATAGTTTTAGTCCTGTGATTCGGAAGGGAAATAGGTAACACAGGTGAGAAACAGGTAAAAATCCATCCTGTGTTTGGGACCAGTCTGACAAGCAGCATAGTGTATTGGGGATCTTAGCGTACAATAAGGAAGACTCTGAGGATTGAATGTTATTATAGGACCAGGTACTGAATATCATTGCACATTACATGTGTGGTATTATCATGTTCCTCAGCTTAGTAAAAGAAGTTTTGGACATTTTTCTCAACTTCCATTAGCAGCTCCTGTTTACTGGTTCATTTTGAATGATTGTCTTTTTTAGCTTAAGTTTTATGGCCATTATGTTCTCTGGTTTTCTGCCAAGGAAAACCTGGTTTTAATCTTGAGTTCTTCAGGTTTTTTTGGGAGGCACTCAGAAGTAGGCGTGAGTCTTCAGTGTGAAGTAAAAGTTTGATTGTTTCCTGGATGTAAGTGCCAGGACACTTTCTGCTTTACACTGAATTTGACCAGGGTCTGTTGCAGCAACTCTCAGTGGTCATTAAAACATCACTTCTGCTGCTGATGTTTAATTTCTACATAGAATTAAACTGACGTGTTTTGGAATATTTGCATAGTGCGCTTCTCTCTAACTATTTGGCATGATTATGCGACAGCACTGTCAAGAAAACATGGTTTTGGTTAAACACCACAATGAAGTGAAGTCTCTAATGACCTCTGGAACATCGCAGAAGCGTTGTTAAATCATAGCTGCCAGGCTGGAGTTGTGAAAAAAATGTCTGAAGCAGTGGCTAGTTTCAGGGAGAGAGCTTTCCAGCAGTCAAAAAATTGGTATAATGCTATTTTAAACCTTGAAGCCCCTTGCTTCTGTTTGTAAGGAGTGTGAACGGGTGCTTGTTCCAGATAGCACTTGCTACAGTCTGAGACGACGGGGAAACTGCTGCACAGAGCACACGGGCAGCTCATGTTCTCCCTCTGCATAGATTCATTACTCTAACCAACTTACTCACATATATGCAGTCTGGAAATGCTAGAGGTCTTTGATCTTTAAAACTTAATGTTTGAAAATGTAAATGATGTACTTCTTTGATCTGCTTCTTAAATTAAATGGTAATTGTGAAAATTACATTAGGCAGCTTTCCACTTAAAGGTTTGTACTTTTCATTTCACACTACGTTAATTTTAAGCCGTATGTCGTTGCTGTTTTTTCATCAGTGAATTCTGGTAAGGGGGAGATCCTTACGTTTCTACGTGGCCTAATTATCACCAGTGTATGTATTTAGTGATTAGACCTTAACATGCAATTCCTCCAACACTGACGCCAGGGACTGTCAGTTTTGCCTGTCTGCCTGTATATTCATGACGAGGGTAATAGGAATCGTTAAGGCTGAGCAGTAGAAAACTATAAAAGGGTTTGAGCTGTGTGTGCCCAGGATAGGAGGCTCTTACTCGTTTGCTTCAGGTGTCAGGAAACACTTTGGCGTGTGCTCCACTGCAGTCTGCTGATGCGTCCTCCCAAGCATCTGCTGATAGCAAAGTAGCAGAAACTTTTTATCTGGGTCCTTCTGTGCTACTGGACTATTTGCTGTTGCCTCTCCAAATTACAGTAATCTTCTAATCAAATGGCTACTGGGTAATTTGGGGCTCCTAAAATGTTGATGAAGCTCATGCAAAGTTCAGTCTTTTCCTTGCATCAGCTTTCTACTATGTAGTGGATTTGTCTATCTTATTTACCATAAATGATGATAAAGACCTCTCTGCCTTTGTCATGTTCTCTTATGAAAGGGGCCTTTGAAGTCTGAGGGGCCACATCAAACTGCCAGCTAGTAACTTGCAAGGTTATTCAGAATCTTATCCGTGTGTAATAGGTTCTTTTAAGCTCCTGTTGGTTTAACGCCAACTAAAAATCAGCTGCTGAACTGAAACGAAGCTGTTAATTACCCCCTTAGTAAAATCACTTTGTGTACTTTTCAATTATTAATATTTGTTTAACTACACAGAGATTAAGTTTGTGGGGGAGAAGGTTCAAGGTAGTCAGAACTGAATGTCTGCCACAACAACTTGAAGATGTACTCAATGGCTGGAGGAGGTTTTCTGTGGGTTTTTGGTTTTGGTGTTGGGGTTTGGGTTTTTGGTTTGGTTTTGTTTTAGGAGCAGGTAAAGATTTCTTTGTTCCAGATCAAAAAAAAACAGTCTGTGGAGTTGAATTTTCCATTTTGAACATCATCACATGGACCTTCTGCTGTAATTCATGCTACAGTCCCCAAATTTGTCGTGCTTCCTACCTCCCGTTGACTTCCTGTAGTGGTGTCTGTGTTAAGTTCAACATTGTGCTGAATTACCGTATTGCTGCTTTTTGCTAATTTCCATTTGTATGTGTGCTGGTGGATTTGAGCATTCATCCCCAGGAATTTGCATAGGATGTTGAACAATCTGATTGCTTTAGTGGCACCCATCAGAGTTAGGAAATTGCACAGCTGAGATGAACAGGAACATCTCAACTTGGAGATGCTACAGCAGCCTGCCTATGTATTTGAACTTTTTTTTCTTTTAACACAAAACAGAGGGAAGGTCTTTCTAACTGGAGATAGAAACAGTTGCCAGGGAAAAGAAATTTCAAGTTATCTTTTCTGAGGTTGTGAAAGTGAATTAGCTTTGGGTTCAGTGCTTCAGCGTGACACCTTCCTCACTAAAATTTCTTTTAGGTGGATAATAACTTATAAAACCTCCAGATAACTGTTCAAAATGAAAGCAAACTTTCTCATATTTTATTATTATTTTTAAATTTTACTTCTCTTTGTCTAAATGTGGAGGATTCTAGGTCATCCTTTCTCAAAATTTCTCTTCCCCAATAAGTTCTTTTGGCTTCTGCTTTCTTTTTGAATAAAGAAGGCTTGTGGAATTATGAAAAAAACACCAATCCTAATACTCATACATGTGAATTAAAATTGTCTGATTGACATGTTTGGATTGGGGGTGTAGGGGACCCCAGGAACCCTCTGTCCTCTCCTGCTGTGAGGACAGTGGCCCCACCAGAGAGGAGTTGGTCAGGAGTGGGACTTCACAGCAAGACCATTCACCGTGGCTTGTGAATCATCTTTGGCCTCTCTTGTTACCCAAGTTTGAGTTGTGTCAATAGGGTCACTGCTTATTTTTTTCCCCTTCTTCCTGAAGCTTAATATGAAGGTCCTCTGGCTCCGAGTGGGAATTGTTTGAACAGTAAAGTACTATTTTAAAGCTGTTACTTTAAAATATCAGGTGATGCTGAGCTTTTTTTTTTTTTATTTACTGCTCCTTTTTAGTGATTAAACTAATTTAAAGTCAAGTTAGAGCAAGTCATTAATTAAAGTCCAGATTTTTTTTTTTTCTCTCAAACTTGAAGAACTTGAAACAAGCGTGCTCTGTAGGTGCCTAAGAGCAGGTAACTTGTATTTCCTGGTGAATAATATTGCTAGTTCTGAACCTCTCTCACCGTTCCTTTAAGGCTAGCCCAGAACTAAATAAAATAAAATAAAAGACCTTAAGCTTCAGACCAAAGCTTTGACTTTGAATGAATTGCTTGAGATGAAAAGAGAAGTGGTAGGTGTGTTCTGTTTCAGGGATTTAAAAAAACCAAACAAACACAAAGTAGTGTCTGCTGCCCCATTCAGAGTGATTTGCTGTCAGGAGGGCTTCTTCCCTAGAGCCAAACTTTTTGGAGCTCCCTGTTTTTCCCTGTGTAATTTCATTTTTAGCCTTGGTTGGGGAGTCTTACTAACTCGTGAGTGTTTAAGGCTTTTTCAGAGACCAGAACTACAGAGCTGCTGCGGTCCTGTAACCCTTTGTGCACCCCTCCAGGGTCGAGCACAGCAGCAAAGGACGCGCTATTTGCCATAAACTCAACAGGAATCTGATAGTACAAGACTTTTCCCTCTTTAAGGTGTGAGGCTGCAGTTAAATATGGGAATCTCTTGTAACCAGAAAAACGAATATGGTTAAGCATAATGCCATTTAAATATCTTTCTTTTCCTCTAGTGTCGATAGGAGGGGAGGGAAAAGGCTTGGCAGTGATGCCTCAAGCTCAGCTTGCTCATCAGGGGCTTCGTTACCAGCAGAAATTTAGGTATTTGGTTGAAAACTTGGAAAACGGAAAGGGCCAAGCTTTAGGCTTAAAAACATACAGTTATTGTTGTATGATAGATACCTACAGGAAGCCGTCCGGGTTCCTTTTCAGTTTTATGATAAATAGTATGTGCTGGGGTTTTTTTGCATTAGACCTTGGAAACGTTTTTAAATGAAACCCTAGTAGTCTGATGAAATGGGCTTAGACAGGCTTTACTTTGTTTTGGTGCTCTAGAGCTAATCGTTTACAAATTGCTGAGCTAAGGGGCACAAACTAATGACATTCCAGTGTCTTAAAATAGCTCTCACTATGTCATACTGAAAAAATGTGTATTCGGTGTTCAGATGTTATGAATTTCACAAATGTTTCATTTATGGGGGGGAAAAAAATAGGATCAAGACACAGAAAAGAGTGGACTTGATGTTTTGTCAGTTATTTTCTGTTAGTATGAACACTGTTGTGTATTTGAGTAGCACAGGAGTCTTTCAAACATTTTAAAGACTGCTATAAAGGCCTATAAAGAAGTTCTGCCATAGTATTTTTCACGTTTTGTTTTGGGCTTTTTAAGCAAAAATGTTGATATCACAAGTTTGCTCACAAAAAATTTGATTAGCCAGCAAAATGTTTACCACTTAATCCAGTTTCACTTTGTGCAGAATTTACAGATTTGATTAAAATGTTTTTCATTGCAGTGTGTAGTGACTACCTAAGGACTCAGGAGATAGTTTCAGGGTTTCTCAACTTGACATTTCAGTGTTTATAAGGGCAATCTTCCATTCTAGAATATGAATTTTTCAAATCACGCTGAATGTATTTATTCTACCCATATATACAATATATTGTACATGTACAATATATTATTGTACCCATTTTTTGTTTTGGTAAAAAGTGATTCTGGGTAGTTATATTGTAGACTTACTCCTGCATGTAGGCAAGAATATTAACAATATTGATTTTGTTGGACATTAATTTGCTTCTTCAAAGCTATTAAATGAAGGATCATCCATTCACTTTATTGACCCCAAATCTGCCCTCTGGGCTCTGATAAACCTAATAGAGAGACTGACAGTCACTTTTTATAGACCTGTGTTTTGATGGAGCCGCATATTGGTATGAATTTGGCAAATGTTGAAGAGCATGTAGCCTTGACTCCTACAAATCTTTGTCCGTACAAAACCTTGGATGACTACCTTTGATCTACCAACTTTTGACTTCCATATTTGTGTTTTTTTTTTTTTTTTTTTTTCTGAGGTTCTTGCACCAGCTGCTGTTACCATGAAAAGTTTGGCCATCAGGCCTTGGGGGTTGTCTCAGCTTGCTGGATTTCTGTGACACCTCCCTGAATGCAGCAGTAACGTTGTGCAGGGTGGCTGGAATTATCCAGACTCGAGCCTTCTCCAGCTTGGGTATAGGCAAAGGCAGGAGACCAAGGTGTAGCAAAAGTCACATTCCTGCTGCCGACCTGAGGTGGGGTTATGTGATGGCTGTGCTGGACGCTCTGTCAGTGCCTGCTGGAAGGGATGGGGCAAACAAAATAAGCGACCATTCTCATCCTCCCACACCTGTGTTTTTCAAATGCAAACAGGAACAGTACATCTTCTAGGGTTCTCCATCCTTATTCAGTATTTATATTCCTTCCTCTAGCAGCAAGGCTGCATGAGATTCTGTGTCTTCTTCCTTGAAGCTTAATTTTTTGATTTTTTTTTTTTTTTTAATGTGTCTAAAATGATGCCTTGAGCAGGTGGATTCATGTAGCACCTGTGACCAGAAGCAAGGTAATGAAGTCCAGACCTGCTTTTACTTTGAATGTTCCCTTCCATAAAATATGTTTCTGTTATTTTTTTTATGTGGTTTCTGGAGATTCTTCAAAGAAAACTCTGCGGTAGCTGTAGCTACTCTCTCCACTGGTACCTGCCCCATTCCCACATAACTGTCATTGGAGGCGCTCAGGAGAAGCCCTTTGTCCTTCAGAGCTTGTAGGTCAGTCAGTTTTATTAGATCAAACAATCATCTGCCAAGGAAAGGGAAACCAGATTTCTTTTGTTGTTGTCTGACACCATCATGTAATCTCTGTGGAAATGTAGAACGTGCCAGCAGTGCCCAGGCATCCTCAGCACCAACACCTTGTGCTCTCCATTCAGTCTGGAGAAAAGGTGGTTCTGAGGAGACCTTATTGTGGCCTTCGAGGATCTCAAGGGGGTCTACAAGAAAGCTGGTGAGGGGCTTTTCAGGATGTTGGGTAGTGATGGGACTAGAGGGAGTGGATTGAAGCTAGAGATGGATCGGTTCAGATTGGATCTTAGGAAGAAGTTCTTCCCCATGAGGATGGTGAGACACTGGAACAGGTTGCCCAGAGAAGTGGTGGAAGCCCCATCCCTGGAAGTTTTTAAGGCCAGGCTGGATGGGACTCTGGGCAGCCTGATCTAGTGGGGGATGTCCCTGCCCATGGCGGGGGGGTTGGAACAAGATGATCTTTAAGGTCCCTTCCAACTCTGACAATTCTATGGTTCTCTCTGCAGCCATCTCCGGTGGTTCCAGGGCAAGAGGCCACTGGAGGAGCACAGCTGGGCTGCCAAGAGCTTCTCTAAGCAGGGTAACACTAATAACCTCGCCCATAAAAAAACGATCAGTTCCTTCTTCCCCATCCCCAGCAAGTGATGAAAATTAGCAGGCCCAACAGAGGAATTTATTTTGGGAACAGAATTCATTAAAAAGCATAAATCAGATGCCACCAGTGCCTTAGTCTTTAAATTTTATTAAGTCATAGTTGCCTATGCAACTTTTTACCATAATATTAGACTTACAGTGAGGTATTTGGCTTCTACGTGATAGCGTAAGCGCTACTTAAACTGTGTGTCTTCAGAGATGGTAATTATCCAGATCTGAGTAATTATAGTTACTTTGGGGGGGAATACTTGTATCTGTCCCCTTACCACAGGTATACAGTTGGGTGTTTGGTTTTGGTTTTGGTTTTCATTTCTAGCAATGTCAGGTTATAGTATGCATTGTAGATTTGAATTTCTGACTTGACACTCGAAGTATACATCCTAAAATAAACTGGTTTATGTGTAGACATTTTTTGCTATTGTGTGTTTTGAGCGGTTGCTGCGAAGTACCTCATTTCCAAAGCAACACGGAAACTTCCCCTCAAAACTCGCTTTGTTCTGTCTTGTGCCCTAAATCCTGCAGATGCATACATGCTTAACTTGGAATTTTTCTCTTGGTTTGGTATTCAGATGACAAGACTGAATGCGTAACGAGCTCTTTCATGTGGAAATTGCATATATGGCTGCAAGGAGCTCAGAGGTCACATAGTTCATGACTATCCTCTTGTAAGACCAGATATTCTTATACCTAGTCCATTCTTTGCATATATGCAATGTATTTTTTTAACCTCTTCAAAACTAGCAAACTCATCTATTGTTAATTTTTCTTCCCTAATATGTGACAGTTGCAAATGTAACCAATTAGTGCAATTTTTGGTAAACTTGGAAGTGTTCCCTCTCAGTCTCATCTCTTCTTTATAGTGACTAGTCCTCATACTCTTAGGCCTCTTTTCCATCTTGTCTTGAAGTGTGTGATACATGCAACAGCACGTACCAAACTGAGAGTAGGACAACTATTGCACCAATATAAACTGGTAAATAACCACTTAAGGCAGTGGTACTGTGTAAGAGGGTGTGGGAGTGACTGACTGCAAACTGAGGTCAAGTCAGTTTGTTTGTTGGGTTTGGGTTTGATTTTTCTTAAAAAAAAAAGCTAACGTTGTTTTGAGATGTACAGGAACATCCTGATTTTTCATTCTCTTGCCCTATTTTAAGAGTAAGATTTTATGACTGAGCTCTGATGAATTTTCTCATGCTGAATTTCAGAGCAGCACTCTCAATTCAGGACTAGAACAGCAAATTCTCACCTCCCCCTGTAATGCTACGTCTCAGTTTGGGTTTGTAAGTAATATGATTGTAGTCTGTCACCTAATTCTGTAAAGAATGTGGTAGAGTCCTGGAATTTGTAATAACTTTGTTTGGGTCCAGTGTAGTACTTTATCCCAACCTGATGTTGCACCTTAGAAACCTGCTCTTTACATGCATGTTCTTTATACCAGCACGTAATGGCTTTTTAATCTCCTTACCTAGACTCTATTTCCACATTCTGCCTGTCTTAAATAAGATGGCAAGGCTTTCTGCCAGTTGCATAACTAAAGTCCATCTGTAGCCCACTTACTGCTTTTCTTCTTGTGTATCAGACCAATTAATTTGCCAAAGCGGCAGGGGGGAGAAATTATTTATATGTGACTTCTCAAATCATAGGGTTATATCTCTTCCAAGCAGCTGTAGCGGGGTGGTGGTAGTGAATCAGCAATATTTAATACCCTTCTAGAAACTAAAGTTGGGGAGAATAATCTAAATGTTTTTCTAACTCTTTATTCTGGTTTCTTCTTGTGTCATCACACCTATAAAGGGGAGTCTTTATTTTTAATTTTTCAGTCAGTGAGACCTTTCCAGCCCTTTGAGTTGAAGATAATTGCTAATGGCTTAGAGCATGCTCTAGAACACACAAGAACTTTTAATTAAGCAAATTCTTCCAGGCTTTGGCATCTTCAATGCTTTTCTTCTACTCTCAGAGATTGTTTTCCCAGTCTCGTGCTTCTCTAAAGAATCTGACAGCTCTTTAACGAAACATCATAACCATCTTGTCTTTAACTATCACCTTCATCACACCCGATCTGTCCTTTTTTTTTTTACCCCTAGCATGGTCTTATAAATTCTTCAACATTTTGTCTTTAGTTACTTTCTTGACTCTTTATTATGCTGGTTGTGTGAATTTTGTTCACTTCTATATTTGCTAATTAGTTTCTCAGAGAGTTCTTGTTCAATGATACTATTGTGGTTTAGGCTATTGAGGTTCATCACGTTTTGCACGGAATACAAAATTAAACTAACCATAGTACTTCATTGATTTTATTGAACATTTGCCAGATTCTGTAATAGCCCTTAAAACCATAAATAAAGTTTTGACCCTGCTTGCAGGGTACTGCTGCTGTCTGTGTATGGAGACTACCCAGAACTGAGGTATCCTCCTTACAGTGTGCCAAGCTGTTGTCTTGTTAATAAAATTTGTGAGAGGGAAAATTTTTGAGCTGTCTTGACATGCCTTACTGAAAGCAGTTTCATGTTTTAAAATATTGCTTGTAATGGTAAAACCTATAGGACACTTGTGGTAGTTTGTATAAGCCATTGCTTGGCATCCTTGCTGACAGTCCAGGTCTTTGTTCCTGGAGTTGCAGTAACATTTTTGGGGGCCCTTTCTGGTTTAGTTTCCAGCAGATGGTGGTTGCAACTGAAGGCAAAAGAAAATGTGTGAGGATGGTTATTGGAACAGGGGGTGTGTTTGTAATCTCTTGGGCTGTCCCTGTGCAGTGGAGTAAGGTGCCGTGCTGAGTTTTAATGACGGTTTGTTTTGTAGTTATAGTTGAGGATCCTTTAAGATTCAGTGATTTATTCATATTAGGCTGTTGCATTTTCCTGCTTTTACTCCAAAAAAGGTTTTAAGGAAAATTTCCATATGCTTGTCTCAACAGAAGCAAAATCTTCAATGAATAAAAAAAAATGAAATTGCTTAACTATATGCATGAAGTTGAAAATAAAGTAGTTTACAGGCAGAACAACAAAACCATTAACTTTTTTATTTTTTAAGAAGAAAATATTGCTGAGGAACTGAACAAGGCTATTTCCAACTTGTAGCTTTGAAAGAGGTGGGCTTTTGGCATAGGGGTGAACTTGCTCATTTGAGATTAGGGTCTCTTTCCTAGTGTAATATGAGGATAAAAAGAGCATTTGGTGCAAAAACACACTGGGCACTGAGCTGCTGCCTTTCTGTTCCATAGTCAAAAGTGTTATCTGACTGGGAGATAGAGTCTTAAATTCATGCTGTTTATAAATATTTGATCAAATACTTTATCATCTCCCAACTCATGGGAAATCGGCAAGTCTGGCAGAAATAACGCAACTTTTATTTCAAAGTTTGTCAGGCGTCGTGATGGGAAAAGAAGAGCAAATGTGCTTTGAGCATTTGTGGCAAATGCAGTAAAGGTCCATGCCTTAATCTTCAAGATCAAAGGCTGAGAGAAGACTTCTTATCTAGGGGGAAAGAGAAGCTTAGAAATAGAGCATCACGATGGACACCCCCTTGTTTCTTCTTTTCCCTTTTGAGTGTACATATCGCTTCAAGTGGTGATTTGTTGCCTTGAAAATCTTGCCAATATAGTCACAATACATTCTGATTCAGGCTTTCGCTGATACGAATGTAGAGTTTTAGAAAATGATTTCTTTACTAACAACTGCTGTCAAAGTTCACTATAGAGTCCTAGACTTGTACATAATTAAGAGAGCTTGCTAGTCTACTGTAGAATATTTTTGTAGTGAAAAAATGAAACTTAAACTGAAGAAAAGTGCTGCCTAAAACTCGTTTTTTGCACTTTCATGTTAGCAATAATCTGTATATTGGTGTGTTCAGTGATTTTACTGGTATGTTGTGAAAAGCCTAAACCAATGTATTCTAAGGGAAAGATGTTGTTGGGACACCTTTTACCTTCTGGACTCTACCTATGCTAACAAAAATGGCATGTGTATTTATGTAATGGTCAAATATACAGCTTATAATAAATGACAGGATGATAAGAATGTGAAGGGGAAAGAAAAGCTTGGTTTTATGCTTCACATAGTAAAATAAAAGATTTTTCTCATAATTTCTTTATACTGTAATTGCAGTATGGAAATTTCTTTTTAAAGAAAAAAATTGTCAAAATAAATTCCGCTTTATAACAGCAGAGGTCAGAATATGTCAGGAGATATGTGAGATCAGTTTCGCAGTGACACCCAGATTCTGTGTGAATTCACACCTGATACCAATGTGGGCTCTCAAACTTAGGCACCAGTCTTGGAGAACATTGGCTGGCATAAGGTATATGATAATGTATTCATGGTTACGTGAGTTAAAGAGACATTGGATAGGTTTAATACTTTGGACTTAATGCAAGCTAGACTTGTGCCCAGCTTTTTCTGGATACATGTTTATCTATTTTATTGTGTAGTACAAGCAAAGAAGTCTTTTAGCAAGCAATTATTTTAAAAAAAAATTCGATATATGGGGCAGGAGGAAGTGGTGGGTGATATTTCTCCTTTTTGTAACCATTTCTGATGCAAGAGAACTGTTTGTGGAAAGATGTGTTGCTCTCCCTATCTGTGTGTTTTTTACTATTTAATTATAGAGAAGGCTAGAACTCCTCTACTCTAAATATGAAAGTACTGGTATCCTCCCTCCCCACCCTGCAAACGTGCTGACATACCTGGTCCAGGTCACTGTCAGACAGAGGATGCTGGGCGAGATGGACAACTCGGGAAACCCAAGGGGATTATTCCTTTGTTAGCCTGTGAATGTTGTGCAGGTGGTGTCTGAATGCTTCAGGGCTGAAGTTACATCCAGCTCTTTGTTCTACAGAAAATATTTAAGAGGATGTGTGTCCAATAAAATGCGTAATTTAATGATGCTCCCAAACAAATCAAATCTCGTGTCGGAAATAACATTGACGATGCAGAGTACCATTCCTTTCTCTCTGGAATTTCAAATTAAAGAAGAGAGACATCATTTTGTTTTGATAAAGCAGTGACCTAACGTTAAAAGCACTTCCCAGTTTTGTTTTTGTTACAGTAAGAAAAGTGTCTTCAGCTGCTGTACTGAGCTGTAAATAAAATGCTAAAAAATTTCACTTAGAAATGGTAATCATGTACCAGATCAAGGAACAGGAATTGGCATAACTTCATGAAATACGTAGGGAGGAAAATGTTTACACTGAGGGCAGTCTTTGCTTTGTCTCAGTTGCTAGGCAAGACTTAGACATTCTTGACATCTGCACGCCCTGGAAGACAGCTGGTCATAGAAACCATTGTGGCTCGAACCTGAAATATTTGAGGCATCTTACATACAGTAGAAGAAAATCTCTGTCTTCCAGGACGTAGATATTCTCTGTCTGTGAAAAACTGTATGGGTTACTGATAGTACTTCTCTGTTTAATGCACTGTTATTTTTAAAGACAAAAGAAAGTTAAGCTATAGATAAGAAGTGCCCAAAGTACATGCATCTGTTTATCATCCAAAAAGTGCATCTTTTCTGTGGTTACAAGGTGCAAGTGTAATCCTGCTAAATGAACAGATCAGAGTAGTTCTCCAAGGCTTGTTTTGGTTGATTGGTTGGTTTAGGTTTGGTTTTTTTGGTTGTTTTTTTTTTTTTTAATACCTCAGGATAGAGCATTTTCTGGTACAATTCCTTTGCTTGCATCTCAGTGCTTATCTTTTGTGGATTTTGTGTGGCTTTTTTGATCACCATAGCTCTATGATTAGGGCAGGTTATGTGAATATATGTGAACAAGACCACTACAGGGTTGGAGCATCTCTCAGCTTTCTACACAGGACTTTAGGTCAGCATCTCCCTTTGAGAAAAGATGTGCCATCCATCATGCAGATAAATTATTTAATATACTATTATCTTTTTTTTTTTTTTCCCTCCCAGAGGAAAATAAATGTGTGTTTTCAGCAACATGGAATTTTCTAATTATATTGAAAAAAAAATCAGTATTGAGGATTTGCGTTTTAAATGTTTAATGGGTTGAATATGGAAACTGTGGGATAAATTTCTGCCTCTCCCTTGCAGGGTATGGAATTGTTTATGAAGAGTCACGAACATTTCTGCAAGGATGTCATAATAAATATAAGCAAATTATAATTGTCTTCTGTAATAAGGGGGAAATAGGCTGCTTTGCACTAGTTATTAAATCCTACCTCTGGGCAGTGTACGTAGCAACGCTGTGTAGCTGCTGTGACAGTCAGTCTTATCTCGGGCTCCTCTAAACACACCCGGGGAGGAGGCAAGCACTCTGTCAAACCAGTTTAGCTCCTTAAATAATTAAATAAGTGCAGCTGTGTTTGCAGAGAAGCAATGAAATGGCTGGAGGAAGTGTCACGCTGGAGGTGGTTGAGTAACGCTTGGGTTGTGCAGATGCTCAGCCCAGATCAGAAGTGGACTGGTGAGTGACGGTGTCAAAGAGGGGAGATGAGGAAGGGGGAAGCGTTGCAAGAGTTTGGAAGAGCAGCACTTTTCACTCGTGGCTTCCTTTCTGGATCACAATGCTCTTCGCCTTAATTCTTTAAGTGAACTGCAGCAGTTATCCCTGCGCAGGGCGACAGCTGCTGACATTTCTGTCTGTGGTTTTGCAAACCAACTGGAGGAGTTCCATGGAGAATAAGAGTTTGCTAGTGGTGGATTTGGCTTAGTAAATCCTCAGATGATTAGACCAAGCCATTCAGATAGGAAAGACAGAATCATAGAATCATAGTTGTCAGGGTTGGAAGGGACCGTGAAGATCATGTAGTTCCAACCCCACCGCCATGGGCAGGGACATCCCCCACTAGATCAGGTTGCTCAGAGCCCCATCCAGCCTGGCCTTAAAGACTTCCAGGGATGGGGCTTCCACCACTATTCTGGACAGATGACAAGGCAGTGTGGTTCATAAAGAAGGGACTTTTCATGTCATCCTTAAGTAGAGTGAAGTCCTGATTTTGATGTCAATGGTAGTCTAATCCCTAATTTGTGTTAACAATGACATTTTGTAAAGGCAAATACATCTCAAACAGTGAAGAAGTTAGATCTTGGGAGGAAATACATAATTAGGAATAATGAGCTAGTGTTCAGAGTGGTACCATGTGTGCTGCGAGATGATGGAAGCATCCTGAAGGAGGTGTAGCTGGAAGAGGATCCCCTGGAAAGCTGAAAGCTGCGTCGTTGGGCACAAAACCACATTCACTTCACAGATCTCCAAATATCATAAAGATATCTCAATAACTTGCTTGTATGTTCATCAAACATTCCTTTATATTTGAAACCTTTAAAAGGGCAGCACTCATATTTTAGTACTTCTTGAAAACATAATCAGAGATGAGTTAGTCAGCAAAACTTACTGAGCCTAAATTTCCTTATTCCTTTGCCAGACTGATGTTCTGCCTCCTCTAGTTGTCCTCCTGTCAGCTTTTCAGATGCACGCCATCCTTTTGCAGCTCCTGTGGACTTCAATTTCCTCCGTAGCCATCCTTCCTCCTCTGACTGCAATTATTTAATTTCTTTGCCGGAGGCAATTGCTTTCATCTCCAGCCAAGGAGAGGGACTGCATATAAGCAAAGAGCCTCTGGCCATATGTCGTACCTGGCGTCTCTCATTAGATGGTGCTGCGAAGCAGTGGCAATGTCAGCTGCCCAGCGCTGTAATACAGGAGCTCATTACCTGTAATACAGCGTATCGCTATGAGCTTGAGAAGTGAAGTCTTCAGAAGCCTCACCCCCAGCTCAGGAGCCTGGTGCCCACACAAAGTATTTCAAATATCCCAATATAATTGTGTTTTATATTCATTTAAATTTCGGATCTTAAGTTCCTAACAAAAAAAAAAAAAGCCCACAAATCTCTCCAAAATACTATTTTTCTTGATGTTGCAGTTCCATATAGCTTTTCCTACTGCTTACTCACTCTCATTTCTTAAAGCTTAAGTGTAGTTTAAAAGAAGACACACAACTACTCAACATAGCAGTATTCAAGAGCTTCACAATGATGCTTTTATTTTGATTTGAACAGAATTTATCAGTGGAATTCTGTTTAAACTAATCCTTCCCCCTGAATTATTCCAACTCCAGAGAAAAGCATAATATTTTCTACAGCTGAAGGATTCATTTCACTGACTTCCACCTCATGGCTTATGTCTGCATAACTGTTGCTAGATAATATTGAAGTTTCTAAATGCTGTCACTAAAGCACTGCAGTTAATGTCAGGTGTCATAGTTTACTGGGAACTGGTGTCGTGACTATCTTTTTCCATGCTCTGTACATGACACTAATTGCTTTTACAGTGTCTTTTGACCCTGTTAAATGTTCATTTCCACACGAGAATTTCTTTGCTCGCTGTCCATCTGGTGCTTTGTTAATGAGCTCTATAAACCTGGTGAAATGGGTTAGAAACCTGTGGGTGTAGAGAGAGGTACAAAAGTCGGGGGATGTGGGGACAGGGGGGGAAAAACGCATCAAGAAGGCTTTTGGTTCCTCAAACCCGATGTGTCAGCTATGTGTGTGTATGCGTGAGAGAGAAAGGGGAGGCGGTGGTGGATGTTTTTGGCTGAAGCTGCCTTCAAACAAAGTCTCAGTACATGCGCTGCTCAAAGTCTTGCTTCTAGAAAAGGTTGAAAAATTTGAAAAGATTGACAAATCTCCAGTAACAACAAAAAAAATTACTTCCACGCATGAATAATCTCGCTAAACATGCAAAAGCAATTGTATCCAAAGCATTTCCCTCTTGCGTGCGTACTCTTTTATCTGATGCCTTTTTTCCTCCTCCTGCTGGATATCGTTTCAAGACCTTGTGGTCAGATCCCCAGTTCGCTCATGGCACTGGTGCCGCCCTCTGGAGAACCACCACACGTATTTAAAATATCCCAAAAGTATTAAGAACACCCAGGATCAAGGCAGTCCATTTGTAAGAGATGACTGTTGTCTAGGGCAGGAGTGTGCTCTGGGTTTGGCCATTTCGTCTGGTGTCGCTGGATCTCTCTGCCACTTTTACATAAATATTCCCAACAGGGACCCGCTTGCAAAGAGCAGTGAAGTTTTAGCATAGTTTTCTTAATCAGAATAAGCAAAGATGCTGTTTTCTTTAAAGTTCTTCCTGTAAAAATAAATGCTAGTGAACCAACAACCTGCATTGAAACTTGAAGCATAAACTCTCTGACCTGGAATTACAATAGTATTAAAACTAAGCCACAAATTTAGGAAATACAAACATCAGAAGATTTTTTTAAAGTTTACATTTAACTCTCGTTCTAAATGAACAGGAACAAAATACTTTAGGATTCAATTACGGTGAAGCAGAGACAGTACTTAAAATGCTAAATATAAAATAAAAGATTAAAATGTTAGACAAATATGATTTTAGTACCTCTATAGCAAAAATGTCCAAGTTGGTATTTGCTCTAATCCTTACTTTACAGTTGCCCTAAACAAGTGTGATTTTAGTATCACTAACATTTTATCTGTAAATATTTCAAGTAATGCCTCTAGCCTTAACTGAAGCTTATAAAAACAAATTTATTTTTCTTGTTCATCTGAAACCAAAGTGCTGTGGTTGTCAAACTTTGTTTTCCTCCTTAGCAAAAGCGATGGTAAAGACAGATTTTGCATAGAGGTTTGTGGGGTGGGGTTTCTAATATTGTTTTGTTTTGGTTTGGTTTTTTACTTTTTGAACTTGAAGTCCTTTGTGAGGGTGCGTGGCTGGCCATCCCATCGGTCACGTACTGCCTGGCTGTCAGGGTGCTGAATCACTGGATCTTTGGGTATGTTAAGCCTCTCAAGAATCTGCTCAAGGTCAAAACATTATCCCTCTCTCACCTCCAGCATTCTATGCCTCCAGCTCTGTGGTGCCCTTCCCCGAAGCTTGGAACACCTGCTTCAATTGCTGTGGTTGTTTTGAGGCTGTGGAGAGGCAGTGGGATGTGTGATGGAGCTACATGGGGATATTTTGGTTTTGTTTGGTTCTTTTCATTTTTAGTACTATATTAAAACACAAGGTCATCTGGGTGATTGCAGGATGTTTTCTAAAGGCAAAACCCCTCACCTGGACATGAGGAAGAGAGTGGGAAAGGAGGCTCTGGTGCTGTTTCATAGAATCGTAGAACAATTCAGGTTGGACAAGACCCTTGGGATCATCGAGTCCGACCATTAACCCTACACTACAAGTTCACCCCTAAACCATATCACCCAACACCACATCAAGCGACACTTAAACACATCCAGGGATGGTGACTCAACCACCTCCCTAGGCAGTCTGTTCCAGAACAGCAGGAACATGATGGTTTTTTGTGACTGGACTACTCAACCAGCCCTACAAACCTTCTTCTGTCTATGGTGTGTCTAAGCTTTCTCACAAGTCCTCTTTTTCTAAGCTGTGTCATTGCTGATACTCTTCTAGTCTCTTTATTTCAGCATCGTAAGGGAGGTTTTGAGACCACTGTGTCCATGGCAAGCTTTTCTACACCCCAGGTGGACACTGTGTCAGAATCCAGCTGAGATACTGCTATGCAGGGAGTCATTTATCTCTTGACTGCTTATTCCCCAGCTTGGAAAGGCATTAACAACTTGAGGTCAGGCAACAACCAGTGGCAGTGCTGAAGAGGTAGAAAGGTAGTTTTTTTGGGGAAAAAAAAACGACAAATGGAATACAGAGAGACTAGCTTTCACAGTCGGCAAGTTCAAAATCTGGCTAGCGTGAGAGCACATATGTTATTAAATATGATCAGTAAAAAATATCTAAGCAGTAATCCTGGAATCAGAACTTCAAATTGTGTTTCTATATGCAATTTGACAGAAGAGGGGAAAAACAACAGTGTAAGTAGCTGATGAGCAGAGATCTATGCTTCTTGCACCTAACACACCAATAATCATGTCCTTTCTTACTTGGTCCTTACATGTTGTTTTTCTTCATCTCTTGTAAAAATGTAGTTGTATCTTATTTCAGGAGTCTTGGCTCGTTTGCCCAGAAGGCATACCACAGGAAGACCCTGTCATTATGTTGATGACAGAAAATAACAGTAAGACTTTTTCAGTAATCAACATTTCCTTTTGTAAATGTCTGCTCTGGTTTGTTATCAAAGAAAGTTTTTTGGCTGGAGATTGAGAAATTTCCACATCTTCTGAAATGAGATGGTGCCCAGGCATTTGAGGTGTGGGGTTAAATATAAGAGTTTAGCTTTGCGTTGAGCAATAGAGCTGGAGTTATTCCAAGTGAAAAAAGTTCGTGTTATGGATATGAAGGGGAACATTCACATGGTTCAGCACAAATGATCAATGGTAAAAATATGCATCTTGTTCAGTCTTCTTACTTTTACTGTGTAGTTAGATTATACAGTAGATTTCTTCACAGATATTTTTCTTGTTTCCAGTCACCCCAGTGCTTTTCCTCAGTGGAGTTGTGCCCATCCTGTATTTTAGCAATGAGGTATGAATGCAGGTTCGATTCCCGTTTGGTCCTCATGTGTTGCATGATCTAGATGAGAGGCGTCCCTGCTCATGACAGGGAGGTTGGATTAAATGATCTCTAAGGTCCCTTCCAGCCTAGGCCATTCTATGATTCTATGAAGGCTTGAAACGAGGAGCTTCCTCTTGTAGAAACCCAGGCATTGCTTCTGGCTCCTGTGAAATTGTTAGGCTGGGCAATGTTGGAAGTTCATTCCTGGACAGGTGACCAGGAAAGCCTCTTTGAGTACCAGCTTCTTGAGCACTTGTTGACCTCAGAAGTTTGTTGGACCATGAATTAAATTGTGATTGGAAGAGGAGATAGCAGCACAGTTTCCTCTGTGACCTTGGCTCCTTTGGACCTGGCATCCCTCCTGCTAGCAGAGGTGAAAGTGTTGTCCCACAAGTGGAAGATATGAATGTCCACCCTTTCTGTACATCTTTCTGGGGCCCAAAATTCAGGGAGATGGATCCTGCTTGCTTCAGAAACGAGACACTTTTTTTTTTTTTTTTCCCCTCTCTCCTGCTTGACCTTGAGAATAACTGTGATTGAGCTGTTTGCTGCCACGCCAGAGTCTTTCTACCCAAATGGCTGATTTTGCTGTTGCCCAATTTTGCCACTTGTGTGCTCAAGGTTGTATGCAGCAACCCTCTGAATTGGTTCCTACCATCTACCCTTTGGGAATGGATTTCGATAAATCAGTTGACTACTGGAGCAAATTGTGACAATGCTAAGTTGTTGGGGTTCTTTTCATCTGGGTTTTTTCGGTTTGTGGTTTTTTTTTTTTTTAAAAAGAAATTCAGAGAGGAAGAACCAGTGGGGAGAAGAAAAATGGACGGGAAATCTGTAAAGCCCAAACAGCACAAACTCTTTACTTCAAAGCATGATGGCAGCATTTTTGACAGCCACCACGTACAGCATTCAAGGACAGGCGTATATCCTGTGTGACATTTAAACAGAACTACAAATAGCCATGCAAGGGGAAGGCAGGACTTTTGAGTAGTGCATCTGAAGTGACTCAAAAAGCAGCTGCTCCTCATAGCAGTCCAGAAGAATCGCCAGCTCCTACAGGAACACAGGAGAGGGAAAAATCCCTACTGCTTTTGTGTTATTCTTTTTAAGGGGTTGCTCTTCTTTGTGACAAACCCTGAAAGATAAATCTGTCAAGCTGAGGTAAAGCACGTCGCTGACAACTGCATACAGAATGTGGTGGACTCAAAATACTGTATGAAAAAGTGGCGTGAATTTTCTTCTAGGCCCTGCCAAACCTGCCAGAGTATTGGGAGCTGCTTGAAAGCTTGTTGGCTGTGGGTGTAGCCTATATACCTCCTTGTGCACCTTAAGTAACAGTACTGTTCCGGAGGGATATGTTGGATGAGGGTGGTTAGAGATACACGAGTGCTATAAATGGAGATACGTAATGCTGGGATTATGTAAGGATGGAGTCGTTTGCCATGTAGTCTGATCCAGATTTTTGGTAACAGGTAGGGGGAAGAAAGGCCATTAGCACAGTGGTAATTCAGAAATGGGTGCCTGTGTGAGGTGATCTGCCGAGGCAGGCTCTGTGACATAAAAGCTGGCAAGTGTAGCCAAAAATCTGTAGTGGGGATGGTATCACAGCACTGGATTCATATCGTAGTCCCAATTTGCTACAGTACATGAGCATTTCTCTCTGCAGCATGATAAATTTGGCTTTTCTTGCTACAGGCTGAACGGGGGACCTGAAGTTCATAAATCACTGTAGTGCCCTTGAGGTTGCCATCTGATTAATTGCTTGCCCCTGAGAGCCTGTGTTAAGGCTGTGGCTGTCACATGTGGTTCAGTACCTTTCTTGAATTTTTATGCCTAATCTATGAGCCTACACCAGGGAGCTGTGATGAGCTTCACGCTAGTGCAGTCAGCATTCCTCTCAAATCAGTGTGTGGGGTCCTTGCATTGTGGTCAGAAAGAGTGGTCAGACACTGGAACAGACTGCCTAGGGAGGTGGTTGAGTCGCCATCCCTGGATGTGTTTAAGTGTCGCTTAGATGTGGTGTTGAGTGATATGGTTTAAGGGCAGAATTGTAGTGTAGGGTTAATGGTTGGACTCGACGATCCCAAGGGTCTTTTCCAACCTGAACTGTTCTACGATTCTATGTAGTTGACATGAGGCAGTGGCAGAGGGAGTGCTGGAGAGAGCACAACTGACCAGTGTGAACTGCAGAGTGGGCTGGATGGTGAGTACTTGGCTCCTCTGCATCAAAGCATCGTTCAGGCCACAGGCTGGGCATGATGCAGTGCTGCCTCCTTGTTTTGGAGCAGCTAATGCTTTTGTGATGGAGAGTTGATTAGCCATCCTGCCCATGTACGTGGTGTGAGTCTTGCATCGGATTCCGAGAGTCCAACTTTGGCGTTTCCACCACGGTGAAGTTAAATGGAGAAGTGTGCTGGTTTTTTGCGCTTTTTTAGTTGCATGTGGTGGCACGTATGGTAAACCTACCCCCTTGAGAACATCTACCATCCTGTGGTAAAGCTGCCTCTCTGCTAAAACCACTCAAACCAGTGTAAATCATGCAAGCAACTTGACATGACCTCCCTGTAGTATTTTTTTTTTATTAACACTGAAAAATCTTTTAACTTTGAATGGCTTTTAAGGCAAAGAAGGCCTATTATGATCAGCTATTTCTGGCCTCTAGTAAGACAAGCCAAAGAAATGGACTCAATATATAATGAATATATTCTTCTGTGCCATGTGCTTTTTGTTCAGTCCATCATGATTTTCATGTCATGTCATCTTCAGAATGGTTGATCTTTGGTGACATCTTCTTGATTTGCGTCCTCCTACAGGACTCATGGCAAATTAAACTAGTCCTCTCTGTGTGTAAGCATTCTTAAAATGTCTAAATTTAAGTCTTGATTTGCATACTGTTTGAAGTAAATTGCTTGGACCTGGCAATTACAAGTTACTTAAGTATTAGGGGACGCTGTCTCCCAAAAATAAAATCGAACTGGTTTATAGCAGCAATTAAATGTGATTTTATGATATAGTCTTTAATTATGTCATTGCTCTCTATCAAAAAAAGCAGAGAAAGAAGCAGAATATGTTCAGATGAACGAAGGAAAGAATAAAGACATAATTCAAAAAGAGATGTTGTTCAAACATGGATAAAAATTGCTTTTGCAAGATATTTCCTTTATTATTTGGTGGCTCACATGGCCTAAGTGGTTGAAAAATTGTCCAAAATCAATTATGCCTGTTACATAAGAGTACCACACCCAGAATAACCAGTTTTAATGAATAGTGACTCACAAATCGTAGATGTTGTTTGAAGATGCAATATCTCAGGGTGGGATTCACTTTGTCTTAGTCAGGTTCTTAAAAGTCAAGGAACTCTGAGCCAATCCATGGCTTTCCATTTTTCTTAATGATACCCAGATTCTAGGTAGGCTATAATAGTTACATCTGAGCTTGATGCCTTGCAGTGGGTGTAAGGTGGATGAAAGTCCATGCTGAGAAAAGGCCTCCATCTCTGTTGGAAAGCAGGGTTTAAAAGTGGAGTGCTTTTGTGACATCAACAAGTTCAAGGTGTTGTGCAACTTAAATGTTTCGGTTTCAAGGTACCAGTGTTAAATTGTTCCTTGAGAATACCTCTTAATTACTTAATTATTAGTTATCCTTTACAAGTCAATATTAATGAAACTTCACTTGGCATTGTCGACGCTTTTATTTTAATGTCAACAAATCACGTAGTCGTCAAAATCTGTGGGTCACAAGATTGGTCTGACAGCTCCATCCTGAATATCAAATCAGTGCTGATTGCCACAGGGGCTGCACAAACAACTTAGTCAAAATGCTTCCAGTGTAATGTCCTCTAATGTAGTTCTAAGAGGTCTCTAAGTCTAATAGCATCTACAACCTTGTACTCAAATCCAACTCTCTTGTTATTCAAGGATGGCTTCTATTAACCTGAGCTCATGTGCCTGAAGACTTTGTGGCAGTCAAAAATATTCTACCCACCATTTTGGAAACTGAGCTGTGAGAAAGACCACAAGATGCACCTTGAAAACGTGATTATGCACTGCGATGTGGCACTCCTGTGTTCTGGAGGGGCTATGCTGAAGTTTAACGTGTCTTCAGTGGCACATGTTCCTGACCAGAATAATTTTTTAGGAGTGATTTACATGCTGCACTTCCAAGTTTATTCTAAAAAAAAAAATAAAACCAGCATATAAATTGGTTGTGGATGTGTAAGATAGTACAGATTTGGGATGGGCCCAACTCTAGGTGAAGGAAAAATCCCACCATCTATTGGATGCATGAGTTACTGGTAAACTGCCTATATAAAAAAAAGCATTTGGACTGTGTAGTCCTGTAGATGTCACTGACAACTCTAGAATGAGAAGAAACTTTGGACTCTAGGAATTGACTGGAGCTTGAAACATAACCATACAGCTAGACATCTGTCCTACAGCCCCTATTACAGTACAGTTCTACTGTATGACATGCGAACTTCAAGTTTTTGGTTTGCAGAATGAAGGGCTTAGTTTATAACACATATTCCCTATTACCTGGGGAACACAACTATTTGTATTTTAACTTTTAGTGCTGTTATGGTACATTAGCTTGGTTCCTCAAAATTATCCCACTGAGAAGCAAAAGGCCGTATTTTATTTGAGATAAGGGGAGTTCTGAGATGCTGTGTTTGTAAGTGATTCTTAAAATTATGTTGCCGAGATGCAACACCTACTCTTTCTTAATAACAGACTTGTTACAGAAATATTGTATAAAATGCATTTCTCCCAGGGAATCACTATCATCTTTTGTTGTTGTTGTTAAAAGGTTGCAGACTTCTTTTCCTTCCCTCAATTTTGAATCTTTTCTTATCTTGAGTTGGGGTGCTGTTACTCTTTCTCTCTTGTTTTTTTTTTTGTTAAATTCTAGGAAAAAACTTAAACCCAAAAGAAGGTTTTTGTCACATCTAATATTGTCATCAACAGGGAGACAGAAGTTACAGCTTTTGAATTCTTGAAGGGAATTTACAGGAAGGCTGGAAAAGGACTTTTTACAAGAGTGTCCACTGATAGGACAAGGGAGAATGGGTTTAAGTTGAAAGAGAATAGATTTAGATTAGATCTTTGGAAGAAATTCTTCAGTAGGAGGGTGGCAAGACTTTGGAATAAATTGCCCAGAGATGTTGTGGCTGCCCCCTCCCTGGAGGTGTTCAAGGCCAGGTTGGGCAGAGCCTTGAGTAGCCTGATCTAGTTGAGAGGCGTCCCTGCCCATGACAGGGGGGTTGGATTAAAATGATCTCTAAGGTCCCTTCCAGCCTAGGCCATTCTATAGTTTTATGAATTAAAAGATAGCCTGCGTTAAAACTAATTACTATAGCTGTAGGATTTCTGGTGTTAGTATGTGTTCCTTTTGCAATTTAGAGGCAATAACATAACAAAGCCTTAAAGAGCTACATCCTCACCTTTGCTCATTTACCAAGCACAGCTCATTTGTTTCACTACTAATTTCCTTAATTACTGTGGTAATCAGTAGCTGTCGTCTGGATGCACACAGGTTCCCCAGCACGTTTAACTGAGTGCCTGAAGTCCTGTGTGGTAATGGGGACTGTCAGGATCCCCAAAGGGAGGCTCGTAATTAGCTGGTGATGGAACCTGGTGACCTCTAAACTCAAATAAATACCCTTCCTGGTATTTCATGGCTATACCCAACTAGGATACAACTCTCTTTTGGACTGTTTTAGGAACATCGACTCCTTTTCTGACTTGTATTTGGGTTACTAATCTGGGTATTTAGAAGAAATCTGCTAAATTTGTTCCCTTCAAGGGACCCAGGCAAAGTAGGGATCTAGTAGGAAGAATCCAAAAGAACTTAGACTTGAAGGTGCTGCTTTGATGGTCTCATTTGATATGGAAGGAGTTAATGCCAGAATCAAATATTTTTTTTTTCCCTGTTTTTTTTTTTTCTTCCTTTTTTCTTTTTTTTCCCCGCTCTCTTTGATTTTTCAAAACTTTGCTGAATACCTGTAGGCGATGTTTTTGGCACTGGGTACCTTAAGCCCTTTCTAAGACATTGTTCTTGTTCGTTACTTTTCGCTCCAAATGTAAGAAGTACTCTGAATATAAGGCTCATTAGTGTAGTCCTACCGCTTGCCAAGTTATGGGAATTGATGTGCACATGCTAATACAGACTTGCTGGAGTGGATTTTTAGTCACACTGCCTTAGGTGCAAGCGGCAGGAAAAAACCCAACAACTATTAAAATACTTTGTGCCAGATATCGTGAGTCTACATGCTGTAATACGAAGTAGGGGATAAAAGACTTTTTCTCTCTTTTGCACTTCTGTTTGAAATTTATTTTACGCTTTTCAGCATGGCTGATATTGCTTTAGAAAATAATAAGTATTCCCACAGAATTTAGCTAAAGATTGATTTACAGTAGAAGAAATTATCTGAAGATATTGGATCTGACTTTTTTTGAGGCTTAAGTAACTGTTTCTTAAATATCTTATTTCTTTTGAAGTAAGAAAATAATAGTATGAACAAAGTGCTGAACAGAAAAACTGTTTGTGGGGGTTTTTTTTTGTAGTATTTCTTAAATACTCTTGCTAGTCCTAATTTTGTGTGCATGTCCAATTAACTTTGAATTCTTGTTTTTATAGACAGTAACTGGGAAAAGCTTTGGAACCAAAGACTTCCGAGCAGCTCTAGAAAATGGAGTTCTGCTGTGCGAGTGAGTATTGACTTTACCTTTATAAAAAACCTTCAGGTTAACACCAGTTGCCCCCTTTCCTTGCTTACCTCTGAATATATTTTTTTTTTTTTAAGGACCAAAAGTATTTTGTAATAACTATTTTTTTTTTAATTTTTAACTTGTGTTTTCTTTGGGAAGGAAGAACAGCTTTCAGACATCCTCTTTCTAGATTTATATGTTCTACGTGTTGTCCCACACACTTTTTTGTGTGTTACCGAGAGCATCATGCTTATCCTCTGGCCAGCTGAGTGGTGTTATTTGTTATAATGCTCATGGTATCACTGGGCTTTTTTCTTCAGCTTATGCAAGGTGCTGTGGCCATGGCTGGGGTGGAAATACTCAGCTACGCACTGTTGTTTGGATTTGGAGTTTTGTCCTCCATCCCCAAACTATTTCTACCAGAGAACTCTTACAGTTGCAGAAGTTTTCTTTTAAAAGGACTACCTTTCAGAAGTGAACTTTACAAAACTGTACGTTAAAGAAAACAGACAGGCATTTAATTTCATGTGTCTGTTCCTTACTAATACTGCTCTTATGATTATATCCAAGTATCTGAATAATATAGAAGCTGTTGGGTGGCAGTTGGCATACTTTATAAAAACAGATTTAAAAAAAACCCCAGACAACAACCGAACACTTTAGGACTATAAAAGTAAAATGGGTCCAATCTCAGCATAATATAGAAATATGTTGTCATGTATGTGCACATGCAGT
Organism: Trogon surrucura; assembly: GCA_020746105.1. Lineage (NCBI taxonomy): Eukaryota > Metazoa > Chordata > Aves > Trogoniformes > Trogonidae > Trogon > Trogon surrucura. Next base: position 47,668,666 of record CM036617.1, read on the forward strand.
CCAGGTCTCAGTACCTTCTGGACTGATACAGTTGTTGCTTTCAACAACAAACTCTGAAATCAGCTTTTTTATTATTTTTTTGAGTACTTTCTCTAAAAAGCTTACTTGCACTTATATATTATAGGCTTGGCAATAATGGAACTTGTCTGGTTTCGTTGCTAGACTGAGTCAGAGGTGTAAAATGTCCACTCATCAGGTCTCTTCCACATCTTTTAACTGGTTTTGTACTTACCGGAGCAGGTTTCCAGGACTGGAAGTGGTGCTAATCCCTTAGTATTTTAAAGAATGGTGTGTGTAAATGTCATTAGAACAGTGTGAGAGAAATCTCATTACAGAACTACAAGGGACACTTCAAGAAAAAAAAATCTTGCATTTCAGAGCCACTCTTTCATCTAGCTTTCAGAAAATGTTTGTAAAGGTTCAGTTCTCTGAAAACATTTTACTGTATGTCGAAAGAAAACCGAAGAAAATTAGAAAATAAAATGTTCCTGTATTTTTCCTTCTGTGAGTTTTACTGTGTTTTCTGTCCTTGCCTTTATTTTTCTCTTTGGGCCCTTTTCCTATCCAGTCTATCTTGTTAGTGGCTTCTGCAGTTATCTTTGTGATATGGGGGAGTTGGTTCATTCCGAATGATGTTGTAAAGACAATGTATTTTCATTACTTATGTAATCAAATGTTTACTAGCCTGAATGTAGTAATAAAAATAGTTTATACTTTTAATAAGAAGGTATTTCTTCAGGTATGTATTTAGTGGGATATGTGTATTGTGTTCAGCTGTAAATTTTGAATAGTGTCTTTAAGAATTGGCAGTGAACGGATATATTTTAATCCTCTGATATCTTCATTGTTGACACTTACTTGGCAAAAGAATAAGAGACTCTATCTGCCAAATGCAAATCAGTTAAATTTATCTGTAATTAATAGCCATATGCAAGAAAAGCATCCTATAATTTCTTCAACTGAGCAGCTTGCCTTAGGAGGCACACAACTTTCTTTAAAGCAAAAGATGCCTCATTATATTGCACTAAATCATACAGCTGTCCTCCTGTGTAATAATTTTCAATTTGACATACTTGAAGAAATTATTTTCACAGGAATTTTATGCAAATGGAAAAGAGCAAGATGGGAAGGGTATTCAGATGCCCAGTTTTAACCAAAATCAATAGCATGCAAGATCTTAGAGACAAACCGTACATGGTATTGCCCATTTCCTTGGTTCACCTGTGACATGGCTAGTTTGCTTTTCACAGATATTACCACTGGAGATGGAATATTTGACTTAAACTAGAGCAGATAAGACCTATGCTTGCACTACATATTCCTGTAGCGGTCCAGTTGGTTTGTTTGGCCTACTTAATGACCCAGTGTGCACGCTGACAGATTGATAGGTAGTTGACAAAATAAAGCCTTTTACATCGTGTGAGATCTCCTGTGTATACGTTAGAGGGAGAAAGTCACCGAATTTTTCCTGATCACATGTTGCTTCAAAGCAAATAAAAATTATGCATTTGGAAGATAAAAAATAAGTTCGTGTTCCCCCTTTTTAAATTTTTTAACTCTGCTTCAACAGCTAACTTTTTTTTTCTTCCTCATTTTTTCTGGTGGAAAAGTCATTGTATCTATGTTGTTTACTAAATAACTTAATGCAGTTCAAAAAAAAATCTCAAAATCTGCGGCCATCACTTCTTCTGCAGGCACTCAGAAATCTATCCTCCTTTCCAGTACATATAGGTGAACTCCGTTGTTTGTGTTTATTTTCCAAATCCGTTTGCTGCTTAAGCAGAAGATGCCTTTTCCCATGTAAAGTTCTTGGACTCCAGGTCCACCCTCTGCATTGGCGTGGGTAGATCACAAAACCTTGCTGATGCTTTGTTGGGTAAAGGGGTCTGGCCAGACAAGCAGCAACAAGAAGAGGGAGCAAGTCCAAAATCTTCAAAGGTATATAGGCAGATGAAGTCTACTGGGTGTTCTGAGATCCCTGTTCTCTGTTGGTGCTGTGGTCTAGCATGTAATTTGGTGAACCACAGTATTTCCCTACCTCCTTGACTGAAAACCTGGGCATAAAGGTGTAAGGAATTCTGTGCCTCATCCTTACTGCAGGAGAAGGTATGCATTTGGGCTTGTATATTCAGCAGTGATGCGTTATTCTGTCCTACCTTCTCAGTTTAATTATAAATTTTATATAAAGCAAGAGTGATGTGAGGTGTGATCTCTTCTGTCTGAGACTGAAAATGACTTGGGCGTTTAAATCATATGTGCCAAAAATGGTTGTTGCAGGCATCGTACCGAGCTTGACAGTATTATGAAAACTGAGTTGACCTCTGAGGCTTACAGGAATATCAGTGTTTTCACACTAAACTCTGAAAATAAATATTCTGGTCTGTTTTTGACATCTTCTGCATCAGAATATTTATGTGAAGAAAATCTTGAGTCTAATTAATGTCACCACCCATGTAGCAAAAACACAGATCTCTTTCTGCCCTCTCCTACCCAGATGTTTTCTTTTCTTCTTTCTCCCTTTGCCATTCGCAGAAATCCCTTTCTGTGTGTGTGTGACTTGTCCCATTTTTGCTTCTATATTCTGTTGTTCCTTGTCGTTTCTTTGAAAACCGATTTTTTTTTAAAAAAAAAAAAACAACTTAGGGGATCTTAATAGGTTCAAATACACTTGATTTGAGACATATAAGTTAAGGCTATATGCAAAGTATTTCTTAATAATCATCTAAGCTCATGTTTCAGTAAAATTCATTATGTAACAGACAACTGTATGACTTCTTCTTAGTTTGATTAACAAGATCAAACCTGGCATCATTAAGAAGATCAATCGTCTGTCAACTCCAATAGCTGGCTTGGTAAGTAATGACATCAAATCTAATATCTGGGGTATGATGCCAAGTTCTATTTAATGTCTTGCCTATTGTTCTTACGTGATCTTGCTACAAAAATCCACTAAGTTTTCAAAATTGTACCTCCATTTCCCCTTTTTTTTTTTTAAAAAAAAATAATTGTACCACTGGCCCCTGTACATAAACCTATACAGGGTTACTTGTCTTTGTTTAAAGGTGACCATCTCGTTTTATATTCACAAGCTATGTCAGATATCCCTTTATTAGAAAATGGGCAGACTTGGAAATATTCGATGTAACTGGAATATTTTTAGAATCTGCTTCTCCCCACCCACAGCAGAGCTTAGGTTGCATTAAAATAACTCTGATGATGCAAAGATCTCTCTTCAGGCTTCAGCTGAGGGATTTGCCAATGTTTTGGCTCTAAAGCATGTTGTCGGGGGGAGAAGGGGGGGGGATACATGTATCTTTTTCACAGGAAATTTAAAAGATTTCCTGTATGCTGTCTGGAAAATTTGCTGGTCAGAGACTGTAGGATGAATTTCGTAGCCATTTAGCATCAGAAACCATTTTGTGGGTAAAATAACTTAAATAACTTTTTCTTCACATTTTTTTCCTGTGAAAGCCTTGTTGGCTATTCATGTCTCTAGGGTGTCTAGTTGTGTCACCAGAACTATCAATCTCATCTTAAAAGACCCAAGGTGAACAGGGACATGTGAGTGATACCTGTAAGTGAAGGATCCCACTTTATAGTAAACATGCAATCTCGACATGAGGGGAGGTTACCCGATTTCTTAATAGGAGTAGAATGCAAAGCATTATGTGTATTGATATGTTTTAATGGGATGAGCCAACAAAATGTTTGCTTTTGCTGGTCAACTGTGTATCTCATTAGAGAAGAAGTGTAGTTAACTTTGGCCAGAGGTAATAAGATTGGGTTAATTTACCATATATTACTACACAAGCTGAGAACATGCATTTTCACATCAAGTGCGTGTAGAAAGTATTAGTTGCCTTTGTCCCAGAGGAGCGCAGGGTATTAGACTTCTGAATAACAAATGCTGCGCATTCTTTTCCCATGAGGCATCCAAAAAAAAAAGAATTAAAATGAAACCAAAATCATTCTGGGGAGGACAGTACAGTTATTCTAACAGCAATTTTATTGCCTAAGTGGCCTCTGAAGTAGCTGATAGATCCAAACCAGAAAACCATAGGCTAGATTTTAGTGTTGTCTTGAATCATAAGTGAAAGAAATTTCATTTTTACATGCAATTTTTTTGCTTGTTTTTCAATGGAATTTGGAGTATTTGTTAGGCATGTAGTTCTTGTAGTGTGTTATTTTTCCTTCAAGTTGTTTCTAGTTCCTACAGGTCTTCAAAAATAAAGGCGGAGAAAGAGAAATGAGTCTCATAAACCAAGATCATCCAAGGGTATTGTTGTTGAAATATCACTTGGAGATAGTTACTGAGAGAGCTGATGTTTTATGTTAACCCGTGGAAAAGGTTTTACGTCACTACTTCAGTTTCAGATGATGATGAGGGCCATAATGGGAGGTTTCTGGAAGGTGGTGCTTCCAGTGGCAGTAGGTGTTTTTCCAGACTTCAGAGGAACGCGCTCAGTTATGTCAGCTTTGAAGAGCTCAGCTTTCATTGCAGCATATAAAACTCAAATAAAAACCATGGTTTTGTGTGTTTATAGAGAAGCAAGCATTGGTACTTGACAGGCTCAGGGTACTGTGGCTGATAGAAAGAGCTTGCTAATGATTTAGCTGCTATGCTTGTTTGCCATGTTCTGGAAATATTTTCACTGTTTGTTACTTGCTTCTACAAATCTGCTTCTAGATGGTGTTTTGTGTGGCTTTGTATAGGTGCAGCTCTCGCTTCTGCTCTTTTCAGTCTTCCAGTCTTGCATTAATTGCTCCCCATCAAGTCTTGATGAGTTTCAGAAATTACTGTTGTTAGAGGGACTTTTTACTATTACAGTTTTTGTTTGTTTGTTTTTAAACCAGGTAGACATTTTAACTTCAAGAGATGGCTTTTTTTTTTTTTCCTGAAGGATAAACAGATGCCTCAACTTGAATTCCAGTCTTGCAAATCCTGTAATCTGAAGATCTTTTGATCATGTTCTTTCTACAGCTCCTCTTCATGGTCCACTATACTAGTGTCTTGAAGTCCATTTCCAGAACATGTTACGTATTTGTCATTGGGCAACTAGCATCCGTTTCTCTCCTAACTTTTCTGACTAAAGGAAATGAAACCCCTGTATTCTTAACAGTTTTGTAGCAACTGATTATCAGAAGAAAACAAATGCTTTAAGAAACATCTTGTTTCTTCTATATTTTTTTTTTTGAATTGCACTCCAGAAATTTCTTCAGACTTAGTTTTGTTCTCTAGTGAGTTCATACATTTGACTTAAGAATTTTTAAGCTTTGCGTTCACTTCAAATACTTGGCAGGTTTTTTTTCAGCGGTACAGAAATACAGTGCTCAACAGGCATCTGCAGTTGACTCTTCAGAAGGGTTTCATTACAGTGTTTCTTTGACTTTGTGGCTGTTTTGAAAACAAATTTCTTGAGTAAAATAGGAAGTGAAAGCCTATATGAATAATGAAATATTCTTTTTTATATGGAATATTCTGTGCTGTACTTTTTTGTACTGAGTTAGGGTAAAGTTTTCTGTTTGTTGTTGTTGGTTTTTTTTAACCAAGTAAATGCATTATTCATTTGTTATGTTGTATTTCATTTTATAACACAATTATAGCATCTGATGGGGCTTTACGTTAGCCAGGTCACCTAAATTCCAAGCACAACTGAAAATAAGCCTTAGCTTTCACCTTCAGTTTGATTATAATGCTGTCTAGCAATTTTGGATGTGGATTGCAGTGGTTCAGGTGTAATTATGGGAGAATGGATAAAAAAAATATGTTTTGTCAATTTGATACTGAAATGATACTCGGCATACCATTAAAGAAAAAATGGTGAATTGATACTAGACCAACTTTCAAGTGTTTGAACTTATCCATGGAAGGCTGGGCTGCAGCTCGTGTGGAAGGGTTTGTTAAAACTCTTTGGGAAGGAGAGCTGGACCAGGCCATGACTCGATCTCCATCTAGCAGCTCGCTACTGCAGCCACGCTGCCCTCTTTCTCTGCAGAGGCTTGTACCTCATGAATTGGGTAAGATCTAGCCATCACCTCAGCCGTGTTTATGGCACAGAGTAGCAGTTCCTGAAGTCCTCTGGCATTTCTGGGGGATGTGGGTAAGGGTAACCAAAAGGTCAGAGGACTGTAGAAGCCGGGGTTTCATTATGCACGGTAGTAAGAAGGCAACCTGCCTTAAAAATCCACTTTTTCTGGTTCATACTTATGTGAAACAAAGATGGGATTTAAAGAAAATGATGCTAACTGATAAATCTTGCTGGATTCAGATCTTGCAAAATTAGTTTGCTTAGGTGTCTGGGGGGGGGTGGGGGGGGGAGGGCAGAAATAACACAAACGCATAGTAAAAGCAAGCCCAAAGAAAACCTCATTCTTAATAAAATATGTGCTTTTCAGCTTGAATCCCACCATGTGAGATGGTTTGGATATAATCACACAAGGATGAGGACATAGTGGTCAGACAAAGTACTTTCCAGCAAGGCTCCATGGAGCATTTTGAGACACATCTCTGGCTGCAGCACTGTTGTTCCCCAGAAACCTCACATTTCCAGCTCAGTTGGCTGAATATTGAGAGAATCATGAGCCAGGATGGAAGTCATAAGACATCATGAGACAGTGGGAAGATGAATGAGTTTTGTGTAGTATATGCAAGCTCGACGTCGCTGTCAGAATAATACATTGCTCATGATAAACGACTGCGTGTTCTGTAGCAAGGTGAAATTTTAGTTAAAGTGAGTTTCCAGCTGGGACCAGGTGATGAAGCAAATTCAGAGTTAGAGTCAGTATCCCCTTTGAAGGGTGGTAGCTAACGGGAGCCTTGCCGTGCAACGAAATGATTTGGCTGTTCAACACCATCATCCATCTTTCCTTGCAGCTCCTGTGAGTCAGATGGAAGCGCAGCGCTTTGCTCTGTGGTTGGGAAATGTTTCGGCACATCAGAGGTGCGAGGGCTGTGGTGAAACCACAGGGCAGAGTAGAAAGCTATTGGGTTTTTAGAACTGTAAATGAAATGCTATTAGCGCTTTTGTTTGTTTGTTTTGAAGTTGGTCCTTATTTCAAATGAGTAGCCGTGTTGATGACTTTGACTCTCTCTGTGCGAGTGCTGGATGAATGTTGGTACCAAATGTCATCTTCACGAAGTTCCTCAGCTTTGGCAGGGGGATTTTTGGTGAACTTTTGTTTCCCTTTCACATGAGGGAATAGCACTGCGCGTCTCTAGGCAGTCCCAGGTTTGAACATGTGCATGTGAAATATTGTAGGGTGGAATTTTTTTTTGTTCTAGTGGGGAATTAGGTTTCCTTCAGGGTGAAGAGTGTCTTGATAGTTTTTCAGGCAGGATTTCTTAAACACTTGTTTTCTTGGTTCATCAAAGCCCAACATGCCATTCTGACAAGTACTACTCAAACATCGTTCCCTCTCTTTAAAGCAATTTAATATGAGACCACTACATTATATAATTTACTTATTTAATGTATCAGAAGGTATTAATTCCACTTGCATTAAGACAACCACCTCAAATAATGAGGGAGAGCCACTTTGTTATGGAGATCATGGGCATGTGCCTACTAAACCAGGAAAGTAGAGAATAATAAAGGTAAGAAGAGAGAAAGAGGAAAGAAATCTATACCAAAATGAAAGGGGAGATAAAGACAGGGGTGGAGGGAGGTAAAAATGCTGCCATTAAAAAATATTTTTCTGAGTTTTTGGACCTAACACTCTGCAAACCATGGAACCATCCTGGTACTTCCTTATCTCTTGTCATCAAGTAGAGCTGGCCAAAATTTCCTTTTCTGTGGGAAAGTTTTCTTGACAAGGTTGGATTTTTTTGTGTGTGTGTTGCAAGGGAATGGTATGCAGAAGACATTTTGACTTTAATATAGAACATATTTAAAACAATTTGTCAGGTGTAATCCACACTTGCAAGATGAAGATTATTTCAGTTTTATGGTTTTTTTTAGGACTTGGCTACAAAGTTCCTTCTCCTAGATGACTTAAAATCAAATTAGTTGTGTTTACCACTTAAATTTAAAAATCTGATGGTAATATTAATATGAGAAGTTTAATTTTTAAAAAAATAATCCTTTTTTTCAAAGCAGCTTTGTTTCCAAAGTTCAATCATCTGTGCTGAAAATGCTGACTCTTCTGTTGTTCATTTTCCTGTGTTTAGTATAGCCTTTATGTTGGTCTCTTCTCCCCCCTGTTTTGTCTTTTTTTTTAAATAACTTGAATTATTAGGTATTAAATCCCTGCTCTGTGAATTTGACTGGTATGGCCTATATTAGTAATACTGATAGCTTGTCTGGTATGAGAAAATGAACATAAGAGAACTTCTCCTTTCTATTCTTCATGACAGGTGGGGAAGGGCAAATACACAAACCGAGTTACACAAAAGCTACTGTTGTTTTCTTGGCTTTGCTACCAAACACCAAAAAAATTAAGGCTCAAACCCAGACGGGCTTGCTGGTTGTGCAGCAGTTGGCAGTGTCCAAATATGCTCGTAAGAAATATCCTCATATATTTTGGTCGAGAGCTGACTAATGAGCTGATAACTGTTTGACACGCTCTGCTTGTTTACCCGACGTCTCTTTTTGCAGCGATGAGGGACTAACACCGAGTGATGCGGAGCCTTGCTTTTTCTTTTCTTTAAGTCACTTTTTGATAAGGAGCAGGGCATGTCACAGCCAGTGTGTGGTGGCTGGGGGCTCTGCCTCCAGCTCCCTCTCTCAAGGCTCATCTGGATCTCGGGATTTGGATTTACCTGTGAGCTGTAAATTTGGAGGTACAGGGGGAGCACGTGTGCAGCACTGCTGCGGAGAGTGAAGTTGCAGAAGTCCTATTTAATATCTTTCACCTAGAAGCTGATTAGCCTATTATTGCTTTCCATAAGGCAAGGCACAAGATGATAACATGTCTTTTTCTGAAAAGTTGATAATTTCAATGTCTAAACAAAGTTAAAGAGGCAGCATTGCCCGTTTTCTGGATGAATGTGTTCAGCAAGTTGGGAAATTCAGGAAGACAACTGTTCTAAGAGACTTGTGGTTACTTGGCATAATCCTTACTTACATGAGTGGAGACGCTTTTTGCCATAGCAATTGGTGTTTTTTGTGGCCTTTAATTTCAATATGTCTAAAGCTGAAGAGGAAAGGCGAGGAAGGGAAAACAGGTATAGTCTGACAGAACTCATGCCCCACATCTAGCATGTGCCCTCCTTTATAAGCCAACCTATACACTTAATGCAGGCTCAGGAGCACTTCAGGTGGCAGAAGTGACATCAGGTTCCTCTTTATAGCAGTAGTTATCTACCTCTTTACATTCAATATCCTTTTTATGCTTGTGGTTTAACCCCAGCTGGTGACTGAGCACCACACAGCTGCTCACTCACTCCCCCCACCAAGTGGGATGGGGGAGAACATTGGAGGGACAAAAAAAACCCAAAAAACTCGTGGGTTGAGATAAAGACATTAATAATAATAAAATAATTAGAATATACAAAGCAAGTGATGCACAATTCAATTGCTCACCTATCTGCTCTGGCAAATGATACAGTTTCTTTAAATACTAAGAAGTATCTTAACATATAATGGTATGTTCCCTGCATTATTTTAAGTAAGTGCAGTAACATCTTCAGATATTTCAAGTGCTTAAACCGGGTGAGGACTTCTACCTGAGCATTGCCTGACAGCTGACTAGGATATGTATCTAGTTTTGTTCTGGCAAGTACAATTACATGGGAGGGAAAATTTTTTTTCGTTGATCAGTAGTCCATGTGAAGTGCTCAAACAAGTTTCCTGGATGTAAAAAGAATTTATATTAGTCTGAGAAAATACCTTTTCACTTAAGAAGTGACACAGCATGGCATGTTGAAAGTAACCATCAAACAATGTGTTAAAATTCTTACTTAATGAATTTTGGTGAGCTTTTGTCAGTGCTATGAAAAATGCAATTGGAAATTAGCATGTGTGTTTTCTGTTGTAAAATTCAAAAGTTTCTGTTGCCATTACTTCAGAATCCTAAGTAAATGTTGCTTCAGATCTGGAAAAATGACAAGCATGCAAACTAGGGGATGAAAATCCCAATTTGAAAAAAAAAATTAAAAAAATAGAAAGTTATTACCTTTTCTTGTCTTTGTAAATTCGTGAAGCATTTTAGAAACCTGATAACTATACTTATGAATTTAAGAAAAGTGTTATCTCTTTTTATATACAAAGTTTTTACATTGTTAAGCCTCGAAGTACTTCACAAAGAACTTTTTACCATGGTTTCAGTTCTACATCTAAAGATGTGCAGAGGAAGTTTTGGTGGCCTACCTGAGGTCAGTCAGTAAGTCAGAGAAGAGTAGGGGTGAAATTTTGACTCTCGGCCCAATTATCTCATAAATTATCCTGAGGAAAAAAAAAAAAGAGGAGGAAAAAAAAAAAAAGCCTGACCTGATTTCTGAGAACCTAAAACTATAGATTAGCAAATGTCAGGAGTGATGCAAGACCTGATAGGAATGTATGTGGAGCTATAAATCACTTCTGGTACTTTTTCTACTGTCTTATGGGAAAGAAGAATGTGGCTTGTATGGAAATACCTCTGTCAGACAATTAAGAAAAGAGGGTTGTGTGCTAGAAGGGAAGTATGGTTATTAATAGTTAGAGATGACATTGTTCTGTAGTCTTTCAATGCCTGATAGTGGGAGTATGTAATCTCGGCAGTGGTTTACTGATGTTTTGTGCCCTTCTGCTTGAAAACATATGGTACATTTTAGCCTTAGCTCTGAATTTCCTTTAATTGTTCTCTGTTGCTGCCTAAACACTTTGAAATGTAGGGTGTGGGGAAAGGGGAGGTTGATGCAAACTCTTTGTGACATTTTTAGTAGCTGCTCAAGACTTCGATCAGGCAGAATGAAACTCAGCTGCTGGATTGAACTTGACAGGTTTTGGGTGGGGGATGGTGAAATGAAATGTATCTAGAAGGCGTAAGTGGGGAGAAACTATATAGGTGCGGACCCCAAGAAATGGGCACTGAACTACTCGCCCTGGTCTCTTGCCAGGGCACAGTAGGTGCTGTGCCTGTTGGTCGATCTTCCTGAATCAAAAGTAGTATTTTTGGAGATCCTTTAAATGAGATCTGTGTTCCAAACCGATGCTTCTCGCGTGTTACTGGGAAGAGATGTCAAAATGCTAATTAATTGAATGAAAAATTCTTGTAAACTAGCTGTAAAGTAGTATGATTGGCACCAAGAGTTTCCTAACGTAGAAATTATTCATCCATCTTCATGCTCTAAATCAAAGCTCCGAGAAAGTATCACCTCTTTTGCCTCAACTTGTCGGCACTTAGGGAAATACATAAATATGTACATAAACATGCCAAATGAACTGCAAAAAATTTCCATTTCTCAACTCAATCAGCTGTCTGTGGTGTACTCTGCCATTTGTACATTATTTTTATTTCCTTAAATAGCTGATGACTGTTTCTGTGTTTGTAAAGAGACATTCCTTCCTACCTGGAAAAGGAATGTCAACCATGTAGAAAAGGTACACACCTTAAATCATACCTGTGACATTTATAATCCGATCTCTCCTGCCTTTGCCAAGCAAGCGCGGTTTTGAGATTTCTTGCGGCAGTTGGTGTTTATCTGTGTTAAATCTTTGTAAGCTGGATGCTACAGTAGTGGTTTTTTTCTCTGGCTTGTCAGATATTTATTGATGTATGGTGCTTTAAATTTCATGACAATTTCTGAAGAAAGTAGATATTAATTGCAGCAGCAATAACTTTTTCTGTGCTATTGGTGCTGGAGCTGTTGTAGCTATGCTCCTCGCTCTTCTGTTCGGCACAAAAATCTTCATACCACATCTTTTAACACCTGTCTGAACACCTCCACGCTCGTGTGCTCATGCTGAATCACCTCTCTTCTGGTGATGTAATGTAAAATATCTATTAAATATGATGCCAGCACCAAACGCTGTCAAACACAGGGTGCTGAGACGCTGCAACCATGGGGACTGAGCTTGCTTTCAGCGGGAAGTGAGGGTAGGGGGAGACATGAAGTACGATGCTGCTCCTCTTGAGGAAATGAGAGATGTCTGGCTACTGAAAGAAGCAAAGTTAGAAGAAGCTTCCAAATTTTCTTCTAAGAAAAATGAAGTACTAAATCATAGTCTTAAAATCAGGGGCCCTGTGAATTGAGGATCTGGGGCAACTTGCTGTGTTTCAAGCCATATGTACAGAAGGGCTGAAATTCATCTATATCATAATGTTAAACTGTGTGAGCAAAACAGAAAGACTTATGTATACAAATAAAAGATGTGGGGGAGGCAGCGGGGAGAAAGCTCTGCCAAAACTTTCAGTGTTTCAAGAACAAGGAGGTCTTTACTTCTTTTATTACTCATTAGGCTTCAGGGGAGTTTCACCTTGAAGTGGATTACTGTCGTTCCAGTTCTGTGTAGTGGGGTGACTTGGCACTGGAGTGTTTTATACACTTGGCTTGTAAAGTCTGTTTTGTATAAACCGCTCAGGGTGAAAAGCACATCACTTGAATTTTTTTTTTTTATTTTTTAATGTGTGTTGTTTTTTTTCCTTGACTTTGACTGGAATGCAAGTAACTGGTGGGAAAGTTAAAGCTTGCCTAAACACAGAAGTAGCCCAGGATAGTTATTCCATGCTGGCTTCCCAAGCCTATACTTTCTTTACAGTAAAAATGCCTGCGAGGGGGTGAGCTAAATTCCCTCTGTCTTATTCAAAATGGGATGAAACTGTGAAGTGCAGAGAGCTCTCTTGACTACCAAGGCATGTCTGCCTAGGGTGCCCACATGCTGTACTTTTGCCCTTCTCCTTTCCAGTTGACCTTATTTGGTAGCAGTGGCATCCCTGAAACACACCTGCGGTTTACAACCTGGTATTCACTCTCTCTTATCAATAAAAGGTTTATTTGGTATATGTTCTTGCTGTAATATATGGCTGTAATGTCACAGTGAAGGTTATGCTGTAGCATGGCAAGAGACATGAACCTGGGAGGGATTTTGACTTCCTGTGGACAGTTGGTCCCTTCCTGTGCCAAGCACCTAGAAAGCTGTCAACTCACAAGTCCTGCTTCAAAAAAAACCCCACTAATTTCTGTTGTGTGTTTTCCTTAATTGCATTATTCCAGTTGGAAAGAAACTGTGGAGCTCGGTCCTGCAAGAGGTTGCAGGCAATGAGGTGGGCCAGGCAGAGAGGTCTTCTGCTGGCCATTACCCATGGCGGTGGGCAGTGCCAGGAGTTGAGGAACAAACTCTGGGGAAGATCCTTCAACACACACCTTGGTCTTATAGAGGTCTTGTAGTTGGCTGCTGTCATTGCAGATGGAGTTAGGATTTGGAGGATGGATGGGCCTCTTTGTGCAAAACCAAAATGCTGCTTATCTAAAGCTGCTTTGGCACATGGTTTCTGTAGTGACTGAACGCTGGTGAGACCTGTGCATTACAACAGTGATGACTAACATTCCTCTTCCTGGCTGCGATTTACAATTATTGATACTGGGAGCACTAACGTAACGGGAGACTTTGTTCATCAAGTTTCATTCCTGCATTCTGGCAGCCTGAGCACCTCATTTTTGAAAGGAAGGCTGGAATTGAAGAGTTGGAGTCTGTAGTCATGCACAGAGCTGGGGCAGGGAATCCTTGTGTCAAGGAGCACAGTAATTTATTATTTTACACAATGTCGAAGAAACAACGAAGGGCATATGGAGAGGAGTGGCAAAGCAATTAGCACCGTTTCTGATCTTTGGCCAATACAGCGCTCCATGCACACTGTTCTAAGTGGGATAATTTACCGAACAGAAGTCTTGAGGTCACTCTTAAGTCAAATTATGCCTGCAGGATGGTTGTTTTAATTATTATTTTCAGTTTTGGGCCCAAAAAGGGAGGGGAAAAAAGTAATTTAGCTATTCCACCCGCACCTCCTCCTTCTTTCAGTTCAAGGTTGAACCTGTCAGCAGCCTTCAAAGAAATCCGGAGAGCCTTAGGAGTTGGAATCGCAATCTGCAGGCAGGATGACTGGGTGGTGGACACTGAGCGTCTCAGCGTGCAAGGCCAAGGTGGTAATTGGAAGTTCCTGGCTCCCAGGCCTGTGGTTGGACCACAACGTTGGTTCAGCCCCGTTCTCTGCTCTCCCCCTCACCCCTTCTGCCCCCACCCCGCACCCAACCCTAATAACCGAAACGTACCTCTGAGGAAAAGCAAGTTACCTGACTCGTTCAACGGGCTCCTGCTGTAGGTTTCTTCCTTTACTCCACCTCTGAATATAAACAACTCATAGCTGTGCAGTGATGCTGCTGCAAAGTGCAGCTCTAAATTCTGCATGGAACTGATTTGAACCAGCTTCAGCGGTTCGTATAATCTTGCGTCTATAAAAAATTTTTCTCCACTTAAAAAAATACCTCTTTTCTGATAGGAATGGACCTTTACTTAAGAGAATGCAAGTGCCAATAAGGAGGTTTTGTTGTGAATGTACAGCTGAAGGAGGCATAGTGTAAGCTTTCGAGATGAATCTAAATGTCTTCATAAATGTACTAATAAGAAATATGCCTGTTAAATAGGATCTATTCAGATAATTTCAGATAATTTTCTGTAGCCAAAAGAATGCATCAGTGTCCCTTCCTAAAATGTCAAAAATGTTTGTTGCTAGGCACTGAAGGTAGTGAGTGATTTTTTTTTTTCTTTCTTTCTTTCTTATGGGGAGGCTGGAAATTGAAAACAACTTCTGGCACCAAGTCACGGTCTGGGTGATGCTGTAATACTTCCATGCAAACAGGCTTCACCATCCTGAGAGCATTGGGTGCCGTTCTGAAAGTACCTTCCCATCCTTCCCCTTTGTACTCTGGAGAGGAAAAAAAAAAAAGCCAACAAACTAAAAACCCCATTAAAAAAACCCCAAAACAACCCCCACAAAACAAACAAACAAAAATTAAAACAGAACATAAATAGCAGTAGAAACAAAGGCTTTCACTGAAATGGTGAGTATTTGCATGAGTAAGAGACAACAGGCTGCCTTCATCTATTGGCTGATGCAGCCAGGAAAAACAGAAAAACACTATGTTAATTGAATTGTTTTTCTCCCAGATGCCAACTGAATTGAAAGATGTGCCATAACTTGTATGCCTACAGGATCTTGCTGTGTTTCGGTGCATGCGTAGTGTTTCAGAGAAACAGTTAACTAGGGAAAAGACAGGCTTACCACACAGCAGGGCTGCACCCTGAAGAAAGCAAATGTTTTTACACACTCGTTTAAATTAATATTCCTGCCCCACCTAGATAATCATGATAATGAGGGATTTATTTTTTTTAATTAAATTATGGCTCAAACATGCAAGCTGATTTTAGTGTGATGTTGCATTGCACATGTGTAGTCAAAATAAGGTGGTATTTACGCGTTCTTATGTGGAGACCTCTCAATTACCTTTTACTTCATGCTCTTTCACTTCAGAGATGTTTAAAATCTGTTTTGTACTTTACATCCTGTATGTCCCTTTTCAGGTTGTTGTTATGTTTCTTTTTGTTTGGTTTTTTTTTTTTCTTCCTACTTAAGACCAACTCTTCCTTGATCCTTTTTGCATCTCTACTTCCATCTTTTCCCTCATTTCCCTGTTGCTCGTGCTAGTTTTTTGTTTCTGCTTTAGAAGTGCTTTCTTTTATCTCTTTTTTTTTTTTTTCCCTTCCCCTCAGGCATTGAGGAACCTAGGTACTTCCCCATCACCACCAGCACCTTACCAGTGCTGTATGTTTGTCTTCCTTTTCATAGTGCTGCTTTACCTTTGTCTCAGATTCTTGCCATGGTGATGTACATTATGAGCTGATTACGGGTGCAAGCACAGCACCACTGGCCGTGGTGATCCCTCGATTATTTTTTTGTTAAATCACTCTTTTAATTTTTTTTTTTTTTTTTAAGGAAGGGATCCATAATCTTACATCTTTTCATAAAGTGACTGGCTTCATTCTTCTTTGTGGTCTGGAGGATAGTGATGGGAATGAGGAGCCCTGCAATGGCAGCCCTGCTCTTCCCATCCCATCCATTTGCTGGGACTGCAGAGCTCTGGCTTCTGCCTTTTTACCTAAGAGCAGAAGCAGCGCTGAGGTCCACCGAGGAAGGACAGGGAAGACTCAGCTCTTTCCTCATACCCATGAGGTTGCAGGAGTAAGAAATGCAACCCTGCTGTGCTGAGATGTTGCAGAGAGGGAATGGACCACGGTCTCACTTGGGCATGGCATCTTGGCTCCTTTGCAGCTCTGGTTAGAGGGGGATGCCTTGTCAACAGGCAGAGGGAGTGTTTTGTGGTTCCTGATGCCCCGTGGGGACTAGAAAGACAGAGTATGCCTGAAAGCGTGCGGTATTATTTATTGTTCCCCTCAACACTGATATTTAAATGCCTGCTCGTGGATGACCTGCTTCCCACTGCCAGCTCTGTTTCTCCTCTGTTATGACTTTGCAGAGCTTCTGGGTGTGGTTTACTTTGAAGTTTGAGGCAAAAATGAAATGCTGAATGGTAATGGCTCTACCTAGTCGGCGTCCTGCGTTGTGCTTTTCACGTAAGTCTCTATGGCGTGTGGGAAACTCGAGTCATGCTGGGAGCATCTGAAATGCTCTGCTGTTTCATCATACACGCCGTCTGGGACAAAAAACACTCCCCCCTGCTCCCAGTCTCCTTCCAAGCTCCTTACCCCCTCCCATCAAAACACTTAGAAGTAGTAATAACAGACCAGAAATGAATTACACTTCAATTTTGTGGTTAAGACTTCGGGCTTTATTTTTGTTGTAATTTAAAACCTGTAATTCTGTGATGCTAATTCCAGCTTCAGATGCTCAAGGAAACGCATCGATCGAGCTGTGTATTAAAATCATCTAGTGGATCTTTGTCCACATTATCCCTGTTAGTTCAGGAGCTTTCTCTTTTAACGATCAGAAACGTTAGGTTTTAATGTATTTATGTTTATAAATGTCTTGGATTTGCCTGACCATGGATCCTTGTTTTTGGACTGGGCAGCTCTTCCCTCTGTCTGGTTTTGCTTCCCTGTTGCTGGTTGATGGCAGCAGCGTTACCTCTTGTGCTCCACTTTGTTGATGTCACGGAACCAAGCCGTCCAGTTCTCATTACACAGATCCCTTGTCTTCCCTCGTCATCATACTCATCTTCCTCTGCATCTCTGCTAATTTGATCCTTTCTGAAATTTAAACAGCCTGTCCTCATTTGCAGAGATTGGGAACACCTCAGTGGCAAAGGGGGAGGGAGTTGTGGACGCAGGCATGAACCCTTTTTTCTCAAGGATGCTGCTTGGGTGGCTTGTGGTGACCAGAGGATAGGTCTGGTGCATTGTGCTTCTCCAGGCTTTTGAGTTTTGAATGTTTAAAAAGAATCATTTTTATGAAGTAAAGTGAGATTTAGATTGTAGTATACCCTTTGAAGCTGAAGTGGTAACGACCATTAGTCTTCTTAAAGTACAGTTATATTGGTAAAAGAAATAGCGTGATGGCTTCTATATTTGAGTGCATTAATCACTGAACAATGTTCCTGTTCACATTTCTAGTGATAAATCTAATTGCAAGGTTGATAGCTTGTCACTTTTTTTCTGCTTATTTCTGTGGTGCTATTTAAAATTCATTTTCAGGTTCATTATTCTGGTAGAATGTGAAATGTCTGCTAGCTATTTTGAGACCTGTAGCTTTGGTGATTTAATACGATCATTAGGGATGGTCAAGAATAACTTGGCAAGGACAGTATTTAGAAGTGCTCAGTTCTTGAAATACCTTTTGGTGTCAAACCTGAGGATGAGCCTTTCAGGTGTCATCTCTTGATGCTCTGAGGGTCAGTTCCAGGCCCTTTCTGGAGAAGAGCTGGTGTTGGGGCAGTCGCCCGTGAGACAGCCGGTGTGACCGAACTGCTGGCATGGGAGCTGGGGGCAGGCAGACTTGGAGCTGTGTTTTATCCCGCATCCGAGCACCATGAGTAGCTGCGTTCTGCCTCCTATTTTATCTCCCCCTGCCTCTGACCCATTTCTGAAGATCTTGATTCATGTCAGCAATGCTGCTCTTGGGGGCTGTAAGCGTTATTTATCAGGAGGCTGATGCTTGATAGGTTTAATTGCCGTGACACCTTCAAAATTAATTCTTTTGTGCACCAGCAGTTTCGTGGTTGTGCAGCTGAGCAGCCACTGATGAGCAACTCCTCTGCTTTGTTTTTGTTGCACTCAGGGTGTAGGCAGCATCCATTTCTCTAAATCTTTGACTCTTCTTCCTTGTTTACCTGCACAATGTGTTCATTTTCTGCAGTTTGGTTGACGTAACCCATCCGTTCATGAGTTTATGCTTGAGTTTCGGCAACTGGTCAGGCCAATCAGGGCATGTTGCCCTGGTGTTGGTGTCAGTTCTGTTCGATGCCTTGCAACTACTTGTTCCTTCTGCTCTGTTGCTTTCTTCCTTTGCCTTTACCTGACTGTCTCTTGGCCTCCCCAGACCCATGAAGACCGACCTGGATGTTGGATGTGTTTTGTTGTTTAACAAGTAGTTCCTTGTCTTCTCGCAGCGGGACTTCATGTGGCTTCTTGCATGCAGAAGAGACATTGCCTTTTCAAATCCTTGGGGGTTTTGGTGCTAGTGTGACACTCTAGTATTGACTGAATAAAACTGACACATCTAGCCAGTTTTCCCTGTATTTCTTGGGAAGGAAAAAGGGCATTGCATGGAAAGGAAAAATGCATGCCCCTCCCAAGGCTGCATCCCCAGCGTGAAGCTCTACCTTGGCCACTTGTGCAGGCAGACCCTTGGGCAGTGCAAGGAGCTAGTGTAGAGACAAGGTTGCCTGTCCTCCACCCTTCCCAGCCCCTTCCTCATATCTGCCACCGCATTGTGTCCCCCATCATCGTCATCTCGTCACTTCACCCCTGCAGCAGAGCAGCCCCTACGGTGGCATGTTGTGTGTCAGGCTTTGGGGCATGACCTTCATGGTGTGAGACACTTGGGATCTTTCGGATGTGATAACAGGGAGCCCTGCAGCCTGCATGGGGAATACCTTGTTCAAATATTATCGTTGAATGAAGCCATGTTTACAGACTGATAAGAAATACGAGAATCCTAGAGACCTTCAAAACAGAAGATTGGGGGGGGTTCTTGGGTTTGTTTTACTTCTTCAAGTCCCTGTTAGAAGCAGCTGCTGTTTTGTTTGTGGCTTTTTTTTTTAATAATTTTTAAGTGACAGAATAATTGTTACATCCAGTGATTGTGTCAAAAAAAGGTAATAATTAAAGTCTATTCAATTGCTGAAGTAGAGCTTTTCCTTATTGTGAAACCCTGATACCAATACCTTGACTTAGAAACCCTTTGGATGACAGGGCTGTGCGTAGCTTATGAATTAAGTAACTCTGTGTACCTTTTCCTGTGGCTTCCAGCTGAAGGGAGCAAGTGCGCAAGAGGGCACATTCTTCTGTTGTTGATAGCATTCCGCCTTAACGAGAAGGAATTTCTTGCCTATTGCCTATTGTTTATGAAGTGGAAAGAGATCACAAGTTGTATAATCTGTCTCTATATCATTGGATTTAGTTTTCCCTTTTTTTTTTAATAACCTTGCTCTTGCTATTCGGCTGATCTACAGCAGGTGCAGCAAGTGGGTGCTGTAATAACACTGCACCTATATTTTGCTATATATTGGTGAGAGCTAGAGGGGGTGGGAAGGGGTGGAGAGGAAAAGGAGGAACGCCAAGGAGAGAAACCCCCCCCAAATAAGGAAGCAGCAGAGCTGAACACGGTTTGGTTTCTGTCTCTCCGGAGCTTTGCACAGCAACCAAACCCAGACTCCAGGTGCAGTATTCCCTCATCGGTCTGTGAGCATAGAAACAGCGCGTCCCTCCTCTTCTTCCTCCCCTGCCAAGAGTTTCTGGGTGGTGAATGTCAGTAGCTGGAGTTATTTTTAAAGGCAAGAGGTGAGGCTTGTCGTGCAAAGCGAGGAAGAGGGCGTTTGTTTGCTGAGCAGAGCTGACATCAAAGTGGAGGCTGCTGCCGACTGGCTCGCCACTGCCTTATGCCAGGTAATCTTTAACGTGCCCCTCAGTCACCGAGATCGAACCCCAGCCTGCCTGTGTGCGCGAGGAGTGACCTGCACTCACGATTCAGAAGACTGCTTTTTCCTTTTTTTTTTTTTTCCCAGTATTATTTCCGTGAGCTGGACTTTGACATTTAGAGGCTCACGCTAATCATCTTGCAAAACCTGCTTAGTGCTTTTAACTAAGCAACTGCTTTCTACTTCTCTTCACAGGATAATATAAATGTTTTTCTGAAAGCGTGTGAAAATATTGGACTGAAAGAAGCTCAGCTTTTTCACCCAGGAGATCTTCAGGATTTGTCCAACCGAGTTACAGTCAAGTAAGTTCTGTGGTTTTGTTTTCTCCCTACCCTTCTTTTTCTAAGCTGTTCCACGATCCTTTTTTTTTCTATGTTTGCCTATGGAAAATTCTTCTCTGAATCTGGTACAAGCAGTTCTGAATACCGTGTTGAGGGTTTAAACCTTGTTAAGACTGGCAGATGAGATGATTTAATTTGAAAAAATGAAGTATTATTATGCCTTACAAGCAAACTAATTGTTAACGACTATTAACAGCACGTAAGATGAGATGGAAACTGTTTAGGTTATTCTAAACTTGGAACAAAATTAACTGTTAAATGATATCGAAAGCATCGCTTCCGTTTTTGTGGTGAGATGACCAATGTAAAATCTGTAAGGCTGAGGTGGTACTTCTGACACTTATCTGAATGGCTCTGAGGCTCAGGTACAGTGTTCCTAAAGGACCGCTGTCTCATCACTCCAAAATACTAATCAGGTGTTTGTCACATCCCCTGTCAAGGGGGGGTGAGTGGGTGTGAGTAGAAACCAAGTACTGAATTGCACAGAGGGTAATTGTCATGTTTAAAGAGAAAAGAGTTTTCCTGTGAAATAGCAGTGGTTTGGTTCTGAAATATTATTAGTGGATTCTCAAATTTCACTCCTGACAGGAGTTTTATTACTAGTTTCTGAGAGGTTAAGGTGGAGCTTTACTGTACAGACACTTAACAGGTGTTTTAAGACAGATGTGTCATGGAAAAGTACTGTCTTGGGGCACATTGCTTTGCTACAGTATTAACTGTTTTTATTGTATTGGTACTAAGGGTGAATTTATTAAATCTCCAAAAAGAAAACGGCTTTAGTGAGTTTTGCTGGAAACCTGTCAGGTTAAATCTTAAAAATGTATTTCTGCCTTAAATTACCAGCTTTATCAAAGAGGAATAGGCAGTAATCCTTCTACAAATACAAGGGGAAAAAAATATTTTGAAATGACGCAACTACTTTAATTAGAAAGAAATCTTTTGTAGGTGGATCGGGCGGTAGCGTGTTCATATACTCTCTGCCTGGTTTCAGAATGAAAGTTCACATCGTTTTGAAGGTCTGATACTTGAGATGGCAACGTGTTTTCCAATGTTTGACTCATACCCGAAACGTAATTTCTTGCTAATGTGATGTTGAGGGACGTGGCGCCTTTCCAGGACGCTGGTCTTCTCTCCACTGGTTCCTACGTCATGCCAAAAGCCGGAGGGTGGGTAACCTCTGCCGTGCCGTAATTACCCGCAGAACCCTTGCT
This sequence comes from Trogon surrucura, assembly GCA_020746105.1. Classification (NCBI taxonomy): domain Eukaryota; kingdom Metazoa; phylum Chordata; class Aves; order Trogoniformes; family Trogonidae; genus Trogon; species Trogon surrucura. The sequence continues at coordinate 47,690,286 of CM036617.1, forward strand.
CAAGTTATTTTGGGGTGGAGGTTTGTTCCAAGGGTACAGCTGAGAAGGGCTGGAGTTGGTCAGGAGCTGGTCTTTGGCAGCGTCGATAGCAACGAGCTGGAACCCTGGGGGAGGTCGCGTTAGCAAACTGTTGTGCAAGGTGTGTTGTCCAACTTGTTCCTACGTTAACTGCAGTGCCCAAGCAAGGTCAGCCATGAAATTTATCCAGTGGGTCTGTAACCAGGTTTGTTTTTTTTTTTTTTTTTTTGATCCTATCAGCTCTGCTGGTTCCCTCCCAGCTCTAGGAGGAGAGAGTACTGCTTGAATCTGAGGTTGCACTAAGGCAAGGAGGGTTTTACTTCATACCTACTCTGCGATGGATTAACTTATGTTTTTCAAAAAAGCAGCTTTAACCACTGAGCACTTTCTCATGGACTCACATACAAGAGGTCTGGGTTAGAGTTGAAAGAGTTGCCAGCCTTATAGCCATGCTCTTTTAATTCGTTTCAATATAAGTTTGATTTTTCCACATGTTGTGTATCATGTGACAGTCCCACAGTGTGTGTAAAATGCTTACAGAGTAATTCAAAACTTCTGTATCTGAGCATGCTGTAAAGTGGTTAACTTAACTATACCAGCACATTTTGACATGTTTAAGGGTTTGGAGAGGGATGAGGGGGAAGTTTCATTCTGAGAAACGAAGGAAATAAGTTAAATGGAGATAACTCTTTCCATTGAAAAGTTAATTGTGCGTCATTTGATTACCCAGAGGGCAAGCTAATCTTCAGAGGGTTTCCAGAGAGAGTCATATGTGTGTCAGGAGAAAAATACTGTCTGATCAGGAGCTTTATCTGATGCGGTTATTTTATTATTTAATAGAAATATGGCATTCGGGCTGAATTACAGATTTCTTCAAAACTTGTAGGATGCCAGGCCTCAGAAAAGGGATACTGTTTCATGTCTTGCTTTTGTGTTATCCTCTGTTAACCTTAGTTTCAGAGTTAAAAGTAAATAATTTCCGGCAACAAAGAGGGGAAACTTTTTCTTATATGCTAATTTTAATAAAAGACTGCATTTAATTTTTGGTTTTCTAACATTCCTAAGCAAATCCATTTTGCTGCCATCCCCTGAGGCTCATTGCCCACATCTTAAACCAGCTGCGATAGGTTACACGGGATAACATTAACATGCGCCTGAAGCCGTGTGTATTTTGACACCTCAGCAGTATTGTCGTGTTCGGCTGTTGCACCACCATTAGCGTGTGCTTTTTATCTACCCAAAATAGATTAAATAAACTGTTGCTTAAGCAGTCAGCTTTTCAGGCTGGGATGGCTGAGAACAGTGCATGGGTAGGATACGTGTATGTACTGCTGGGCATAAGAAGGTCCCTGATTTGCCTTGTGTGTGGAGAATAGATAAGAGGAAGATCATGGAATGTTTGAGGTTGGAAGGGACCTCTAGAGATCATCTAGGACAACCCCCCTGCCAGAGCAGGATCCCCTAGGGCAGCCACACAGGAATGCATCCAGGCGGGTTTTGAAAGTCTCTGGAGGAGACTCCACAACCTCTCTGGGCAGCCTGTTCCAGTGATGCCATTAAAAGGGTGGGTTTGCTCCTCCTGCCAAGGAGGGTGTGAGAGTTGTCGTCTTATGTCAGAGCAAAACCAGACTCTGACACGGGCTGGGAGGTTGCATCTCCATCCCTGCTGTGCTTGGTCCTTCCAGAGACTTGTGTAATTGCTCTGATGCCTCTGCTTGGTGGGAAGGTCCTGCAGGGGGAACACATCCCCTGGGGATGATGGGCTCTGGGAAGAGGTGTTCCCTCTGTTCCTCTTGTACTTGCTGTCTTGCACTTGTGTGGGATTCCTCCTCCTGACCTGGTGGGAAATCATACGCCCTCAGGCTTTTGGCATCTCAGACTGCCGTCATGTCCCACCTGGGCAGGCTGCCTTCCCAGCAGGAAGTTATTTTCTCCTCGTACCTCTTGCGTGCTTCTGAGCATGCCTGCTTCATTTCACTGTGCTTTCACTGCTTGATAGCACTTTCTGTCTTACGAATAGCAGTGCCAAGCCACTGAGAGATACCAAACTCTTTATTTCTGTGTGGTGTGATGTTCTTGTGACACTTGAGTTAAGGTAGAGACCCCTTGTTCCTCGTGGCTTGCCAGAAGCTGTACTAAAAAAATAATCTTCCTATCTGGTACGGAGGTTGCAACTTCCACTTGCAGTTTGTTTTTGATTGCAACTGAGATGATGCACAGGCACAATGTGAAACCCTCCTCTGTAATTACAACTAGTCTCTGGGATGGGAGAGGCAAGAATCCTCTTAAATATTCAGACTCTCAGTTCCAAGTGATTATGGGATTATCCTTTTCGCAAAGAAAAAGCTCCTTAAAATTTTATTGTTTCGAAGTTTGTATGAAGAGGGCTGGTTAAAATTACTGGTTGCTGTTCAAAGCCTTGCAGACTTCATGCTTTGCCAGATCAGCGATGAGATTAGTAGTCGGGTGATGTGGAAAAAATATACTGGCATGGACGGTTTCTTTTCTGCCAATGAAAATGGGAGTGTGGATTAACGTCTGAGATTTATAATTCAGTCTTTCTGTAAATCTGCAGAAGTTATTGCTCAATGATATAGTACAGTAATGTGTCATGTGTTCCAGTAAAAATTCTCCACATGGATTTATTCCTTCCATACCATGGCCAGAAGTCATGTCCATATCTTCTTGTTTCATGGCTAGTTATTTGTGTAAATGCATACGTGTCTCTCTTCAGTTCTTTCAGTATATTTGATTTTTTTTTTTTTAGCCTAGCATTTTATTATTTTTAATCAGAGGAGATGTTATTTTAAAGCCCAGAAGCTTCAGCTTGTTTGTTTGTTTGGGGTTTTTTTTATTGGTTGTGGGTTGTTCTTTTTATAGTAATGCAGGATTGTCTTAATACTTCATTTGATTTTTTTAGTTCTATCAAAGTAAGAATGTAATAAGAGCTTAGTGACTCTCAGTTGTCAGCATGGTTACTATTTAAAAATGTTAAGCACTTCCTTACCCAGCTCTTTAGAGGTGACACACCCAGTTGTTCCCAGCTGTGGAAGGGTTCTCAGTAAAATCATGCCATGGAGTTAAAAGTGAGAGCTTGCTCATGCAGACACCAAACTTCTGTTTGGATGGAATGTGTTAGCGCAATTATCAGCTTTAAGGGAGGCAGCCTGAATAATCAGACGGATGGCATCATTAAAATCTGTCTTGTCTTCCAAGTAAATTATTTTTTCATCTGGGAAAAAAAAAAATCTAATTCTCTAAAATAAGGTAACCACTTAAAGAATTGCATTAAATACTAACAATAAATCCAAACAACTGTGGTTTGATAAATGATATTAAACTAAGCAAAACAAGTTATGAAAGAATTTGCTGCCTTAATGTGACGTAGCTGATGTTTTTTTTAAAGCTACTACAAGCCCCTGAGTGCAGATTTTGAAATATTACTAGAGGGTTATATTTAGAGTAGGTCTTGAATGAAACTCAAAAATCGTCTCCAAAGATAGCTGGAAGTATCTCAGCAGCTTGCAGAACTGGATATTTGGATGAGGCCTTCGGCTTTTTGATGCTCTGTACTTCTCTTACACATTATCAGTCCTGTGCCCTAAATGAAGTGTAAATCTTACAAAGCAAACAGAAAACCTTGTTGGAGAAGTCTTGCTGAAGTGGGATTGAGATGGAGCAACAGAGCTCTGACACTAGCCCCTGACATTTCTAACTTTTGGATAGTTTTACCTATTGATTTAATGTTCCTGGGGCTCAATCATTTTTAATTGCTTCCTAAAGCAAAAAACAACCCTGGAAAAATCAGAATGCTCTGCTTTTTTTTTTTTTTTTTTTTTTTGTAGCATAAGGCACTGCATAACTAAAGCCAAATGGAGAGAATCAACAAATGTTATTTTGTCATGTTCATCCTTGTGTTGAGGCATTTCAGAAGCTGATTTTTTGAGACAGGCTCTCTATTTCAGTTCGGAGATAATACTTTCTGAATTTAAAAGACCACAAAAAAGTTGTTCAGAGATTAGATGCTTTTTGAAACAAAGCACGAGAAAATGAAGTAGTTGCTAAGTGATGTGGTTGTAAGCATATATTCTGCATTTCTTAGTCCATCTGGAGCAGGATATATTTCATAGGGTTTTCTTCTGATTAAATAAGAATGAACAATTATACCAAGATAAACTATTTTAAGCGTACATACAGAATCACGAGCTGACATATCACAACGATTGTCCCTTACTAAGCAACTGTCACTTTTTAGGGACTGTCAAAAAGGAAGCTTTCTAGCATCAAGTTAAGCCAAACACAAAGCATCCTTTACCTTCTTTATCCCATAATGGAGATACAATAACTTCAGGGCCTCCTTTCAGTGATGAACTTGCCTCACTTGACTTTCTGGGTACAACCACTAAATGTGCAGGGATAACAGGGTTCCTGAGAATAGCAGTGAAGCAGTAACAGAGAGAGGCAGAATGCAGGCACCTTCTTCCAGTTCTACGTTCTGTCATGTAGCAACTTCCTATATTCTTTGTGTGGCAAGAAAATAACTGCAGATTTTACTTTCTATTTAGAAAAGAGATTTTTGTTTTGGTTTGGTTTTTTAATACCAGTTGATGGTTTCTCATGACTTTCATGTTTTTCCTGTCTAGTTCTGGGGAATATGCCAGGTTTCCTGATTCCACTTGTGTTTCCTCTCAGGGTGCTTTCTTCTGCAGGATCAACAAAGGCAAAGTGAAATTTCTCTTCTGTGGGTTGAATGATGCCAAGCAGGACACTGAACAAAGCAATGTGCATAGGATCGTTGTCAGTGCTCTTAGGAATCTGTTTTTTAGAGAGCTTTAATTGAAAAAGCAATACCACTTCTCAGTGTTAGGAGGAATTTTTTTTTAGGGTTGCTTTGGGGGGAACACTCAGATCTTTGAACTGTCTGGCTTACCTGGAAGGTTGAGTTGTAACGATGAAATACTCCTTTGGAACTTGTGTCCCATTTTGTACCTGGTGAGGAGCTGCCTTATTTTGCTCACAGGAGGCAGAATCAAGACAGAGACACAAATTGACCACAAACTGGCTCGCACAGTTCAAGTCAGTTTGTGATCAGGTAGCTCAGAGATGGTGTTTGCCATTGATAACACTGAATTCATACTTGGGTCTTCTTCCGTATCTAATATATTTGCAGAGTGACTATATCTTCTTGAAAAGTTTTTTGCTCAAGAATTTCGTGCTTATAAGAGTGCATGATGGAGCTGAACCTGAATTTGCTGTAGTGATTTTTTTTCTTTTCCAAGAAACACGCATTTTAATGAGTTGAAAAACCTAGTTCTAATATGGCTTCAAGAAAAAAAAACACACACAAAAACCCAAAACAAAACACCAAAATTGCACAATACAGAACCACCCTTTCCTGCCTCTTTATTTTGTGTAGAATGGAAAGTTGTGAATTGGATCAAAGCCAGGTGCCTCAGTGCAAAAAGTATGATAGTAGTTAGCCCTAAATTTGTGTCTGTGTGAGGTCTCCAGAGTCAATCACCCCCAAGACTTGGACATAAAGGTTTAAGAAACTCTCTTTGAATTGAGATGGAAGGAATAAAAGACAGTGTCTTGTGGCCTGAAAACTGAAATGCAAACCATTTAACCAAAATTTAATTAGAAGAGTGCTGCGTCTGTTTTCTTATATCCAGGGAAATAGCATTTCTTACACATGTGGTTGTAATAGGCTTTTATTGTGGTAACAGAGTTTCCTAGTGACACTTTCCTTGAAATGGAAAAGTGCAGCACCCTCATTTCAGAGTGACTCTAGAAATATTCCTATGACTTTCTAAGTGTGGAAATTTTCTTTTTGCTATGGGCATCTTCATAGAAATTGGTAGCATTTATGGCAGTAATCTTACTTGGTAAAGCTGTATTCTAAACATTGAACTTTCTGTATATATATTTTTTTTTTTAAGATATAAGTAATTTCAAGATCAGGCATTTTGCATGTTCGTACTGATGACAGTTATGCAGAGGTATAGAAAATGAAAATAGGATATGTTTTATCAGTCTTAAGAAAGTATTGCAGTTTGTGTAAAATACTAATGCTCATGTCATTAGTTTGCATAAGCTTTAGATCATTCCAGTAAAATCGTTGTAGGCAATAAAATATGTTCCAGACTTTGGACCACTCCAAGTCTTCAGTGTAAAGTCTGTAACGTGTTGGGTGTGGTGCTGTTTAATCTTTCTAGTTTATCTGTGAAGTTTCTGGTCATTAAGAGAAGTGTTTGAGATTTGTTCTTTTTTCTTCTGTTGAGTAGTTTAACAGGTAATGATTTACACTTTCTGTATGGGATTATAGAACTATAGAATGCATTGGATTGGAAGAGTCCTTTAGAGGTCATGTAGTGCAGCCCCCCTGCAGTGAGCAGGGACATCTGTAAGGAGATCAGGTTGCTCAGAGCCCCATCAAGCCTGACCTTGAATGTCTCCGGGGATGGGGCCTCCACCACCTCTCTGGGCTACCTGTGCCAGTGTTTCACCACTCTCATTGTAAAAAATTTCTTCTTTCTATCCGGTCGAAATCTACCCTCCTCTAGTTTAAAACCATAACTCCTTATTCTGTGGAAACAGGTTTTGCTGAAAAGATTATCCCCATCTTTCTTATAGGTTCCTTTTAAGTACTGGAAGGCTGCTATAAGGTCTCCTCAGAGCCTTCTCTTTTCCAGGCTGAAAAACCCCAACTGTCTCAGCCTGTTCTTGTAGGAGAGGTGCTCCAGCCCCCTGATCATTTTTGTGGCCCTCCTCTGGACCCACTCCAACAGGTCCATATCTGTCCTCTGTTGAGGGCTCCAGAGCTGATCGCAGTAAAAATACTCTTGATAGTCTTTGATTTTTACCTTTTATTTTGTGACATGATTCTGTGGTAACAATGAAAAGCTTCTGGAGTTGTGTATCTGTACCTACAAGTCTACAGGAGAAGTCTAAACAAACTTTGAAAAAAAAAAAGTATTAGTGTGTGTTAGTTGTGTCAAACAATTCAGGTATCTCAAGTGACACAAATGCACAACCTTATACTGGAATTTAAATAGTTATGCTACAAAACTGAGTGATTTGCTGAAGGTTACCAGAGGCTTTCTCCATCTGGACGCGTTCCTGTGCGATCTACTGTAGGTGATCCTGCTCTGGCAGGGGGGCTGGACTAGATGATCTCTAGAGGTCCCTTCCAACCCCTGACATTCTGCGATTCGGTGTTGATTTGTTCAAAGCCCATAGTTTTGATCCTATTACATTTTAAAGGTATGTCTGGAATAACTTTTTTTGGGGGTAGTACAACACCATTATTACTGAAAGCCTTTGTAATACTTTTTCAGTGCTCTCTTGCTTTGTGTTAAGTGTCTCTAGCCTTTTACGATTTGCATGGGAGTCCAGCTAAATGTTAGGGACCTGTATTCACTTTCAGTAGGCACATCAATCCTCTGACATTCCAGGGTTAAATGCAGTTTATAAAACAATGCAGTAGAGAGAGGAGAACAATTTGGATGAGTAGCAGTGAGTTACAAAAGAAGGGAAAGAGAAAACCTGCAGTTTTTGGTGGTGATTTTTTTTCTTCATACAAAGTGCTTGTGTCTGAGGCTGGAAGTTGAAGGACTTCTAAAAAGAATAAGCTTGTGTTATCTTAATATCAATTACACAGAAATGTGTTTGCAAATTCACTGTTGTATTATTTTAAATTGTATTTTACTACTAAATTGCTGAAATTTAGTTAGCTTTTCTGCAGACAGATAACTCGGCAAGAAGAGCTCCTAAATTAAATACTGGGGGAAGCTGAATTCTTGAAGTTTTCCATGGATACAGGAGTTTGTCAGTTAGCTCTGCTCTGTAAATAGAGGAAGTAAAACTGAACTGTGTATTGACAGTCCTGGATCCTACTTCATAGAAAACCCTATTTTTGGTTCCTGATATGTGATTAATACTATTATTATAGGGCTTTCAGAGATTTCAATTCTAATTGTTATTATTGCTTAATTGGGGCGCTCACAGTATCCTTCAAAGTGGTATTAAAAGATTTTTTTTCTACTGTGAGTTCTACAGAACGTGATTGGTAATGCAAGAACAATGGAAGTATTTGTATAAAGCAAATGTCAGAAGGGTTGCAGGGTTGTTTTCATCTTGTCCCTGAAACCAGTTGAATGAAATAATGTCTCGCCACGTGGTTAAGACACAAGAAGGGGAGAGGAAGAAATTGAGTGCTAGATACCAGCCAAACTTAACCACACAAAGGCATGATCTTTTCATGTTTCTTTTAAGTGATAGAGATCTCTTGCCTTTGAGAAACAAAAGGGGGGAAAAAAAAACCCAACACAACAACAAAAGAAAACCCAACCAGAGAACTCTTCTCCAGGCTGAACAAGCTGGACAATCAAGCTCAGGAACTCCAGCCTTGACCCTCCCAATAACCTTACTCAACTTGTTCCAGTCTTTCCTATACTGAGGGACACCAAACTGGAGATGGCAGCGTTACGGATGTTGTGTAACGAGCCCTGAAGAAAAACAGGGCTGCCCACCCCGTTCTGCCGTCGCAGGGGTTAGGTCCATCCTGGAGGCAAGACTCGGACTTTGTCCTCGTTGAATGTCATGAGGTTCTGGCAGAGCCAGTCCTCCCAGCAGCCCTGCCCTCCAGCGTATCGACTGCGCCCTCCCCACACTCCTGGCTGCTCAGGGAGGGAGTGTGGTATCAGAAATTGACTCAGAAAGAAAAATTTTGAAAGCTGTCGCGGCCAATTTGTGGGACTAGAGTAAGAAAGTTGACTAACGCGGATGATATTTCCTTTTTCCTTTCCCTTCTAGAAAAAAAAACAAAACTCTTGCAAATGTAAACACGCACACACCTTTGAACCCAGTATGTACAGATATGCATCAACTGACGTGGATTCCAATGCGTTATATGATAAAATATTTAACTGGGGCGGGGAAAGGGAGGCCAAGTTCAAAATACTTCTGCTTTTGTGAAGGCTATTAAGTTGCAGACAGCCACTGTGACCTGTGAATAAAAGCTGAAATATGCTTGTCAGATTTATGGCGCAGTAATGTATTCTTTTTTAACTCCGTGACCTGGTGGTTGTGAGATGCTCTGAGCTGTGATAATTTTGTGGGGTGAGGGATGTGCCTGGTAAAGCAGTAGCTAAAAATTCCCAAGTTGACAGAAGGCACAGTATATTTATGTGTTGTTTGACTTGAAGCTGTGATGTTTTTTCATCACAGATCTGTGCACTTAGGGAATTACTGTGCAATTCCACAAACTAATCCTAATCTGTCCAAATTTACCAGTATTGGCTACTCTAGTAAACAGCTTTTAATAGTCATTTGCAGGTTAATGTTTCAGAAACTACGTTCTTTTTAATGTATAAAATAGAAGGAAAACTTGGATTACTTAAGTGAGAACAAGAAAATCAGAATTGTTCCAATTTTATGTGTAAAATGGTGAGTTCTGAAACAGCTGATACTGCCCAGGCCTAAGGTAATGGGGTTAGGAGTTTTGTGAGAGTTGTGTTGAGGCATCTATTCAGTGTCCAGTGCCAGTCCAAGAAAAAGAAAAAAAAACACCAACCGCCCTCCCAAACCACACCATCCACCCCCGAAAAAAACCAATAAAAACCCCCAAGCCTTGTTAAGAAGTATTGGGGTGGGGGGGGGAAGGTACAGCACTCTCCTGCTGCAGGTCATCTGGAGTTTGTTGGTGGTGTCAATACCATGTGAAACTTTGAACCTGGATCGTTTACCCTTTCCTCCCTCTCCCACTTCGTCACCTCCCCAAATACCCCCAAAATCAAATTATGGATATAGAAGACCTTCATCCTCATGATGCTTCTCTGACTGAAAATAGGAATAGCTTCTACTGAGTGTTAGGTTAAACACTCTAGGAGTCCTGAGCCTGAGAGAGAGAGGATGGATGAAGAGGAGAGGTGGATAAAGTAGCAAGCTTAAAACAAAGAAACAAGTAATTTACAAAAAAATAAAAGGTGGGGGGGAAATGGCATGGGCAAAGTGGTTCAACTGGTCACTGTGTCCCATGTTATATGAATAACCAACGAACTAAATGAAGGGACAGTAGGCTTCCATGTCAACAAGTGCTGTGGAAGATGAAAGTTTGAGTTCAAGGCTTAGTGGAGAAAGTTCCCAGAAGGGAAATACCTAAAGAGTTACTTAATATGGGGAAAACATATCTATCTTGGGAAGCCCCTGCGGGAGAAGCATCTTTCCCACTCTATTTTTATTCTTCCTATGGCAACCACTCGAGGTTACAGGGGAGAATGGGGTCCTGGGCTAGACTCGATGGGGACACTCCTGTGTGGTTTTGAAAGGGTCACATCCTGTGAAAACTGCTTCTAACTTCTCTAGATCTATGATAACCTCCTCCAAGAAGCAAGAGTAAGGAAAAAGTCAGACACAGATTTTATGGAAGCAATTAATTTCATTTACTAGAGCAGTCAAGCAATCGACCGTTGCAATGTTTTGGCAAGTATGGAACATTTTTTAGAGAGGTATCTGAGGAGATGAATAAAATCAAGGTAAGGAAGGAATATAAGTCTCTTAATATAGACAAGTATCTGGCTACTTCTATATGTGACCAGTTTGTGCAGTCATGGAAGAAAAATATTGGTAAGAATTCTTAGGAATTTAACATTTGATGATTTTTTTTCATCAAACCATTTTAAATTTTAGTAAAAGCTCCAGAAGAATAATAAATTAAGAATGGCTGAAAATCTCTTGAAATAAGCTGGCACATGTATTTGCATATACTATATTCAGCATCATTACTTAAAACCTACTTTTGCTCTAAAAAGATCAGTTAATTTAAGAGGTTTTGTTGCTGATTTTGGCATGGGTAATGTAACTGTAAGATCACACGTCAGATGGTTATGCAGAAGGCACACCCACCCAGATTGAATAAGCGCAGAAAAAGATGCATCTGTAATGATACTCCTCTGCTATGCTCATCCTGCAAAACACTCGCTTTCTCTGTGCAGAATATTTTATTCTTTGAAGTCTGAGCTCACTTCTTCTATTGAATGTTGACTACTGTTGAGAAATCATACAAAAGTCACTTAGCATCGGTGTATTACCAGTATTTGCCACTTCATTGTGATGTTTTTTTTTCCTTCAAGAGGAAAAAAAGTCTCTTGCATTAGGATACTTTCCTTTTTATAAACAACATTTTGCCTTTCTGAAAGATTTTATTCCTTGAGCTGTGACCGTATTCCTTAGTTTAATTCAGTTTTCTTTAATACAGTTTGAATAACTAGTGAACGTATTAAACAAGCTAGCTTGTCTAGTTATGAAATAGCCTATAAAGAAATCTCCAGTTGTGCAGGTGGTATAGTCAGTGTAGGGTGGCGCTCATCCCCAAAATGGCGTGAATTACTTCTTCTGGTTTTGGTATTCTTTTTCACCGATTGAATAAGATTTTAAAAATCGCTGAATCAAGGGTCTGTTGCCACCAAATGTCTGGAGTCTGTGTGTCCAAGCTTTACTTGAGTGGGCACCAGGTGAGCGGTGAGTGCGCGGGAGCTGCTCTCGGCTGCGCCCCGCGCTGCCACCGCAGGAGGGCTCATCGGCTCCTCTCCCAGCTTGGCAGCACTGATTTGGTAGGGTGTTCTGGACCATGCTCTCAGAATGAACTAAGGCAGTCACACCATGCTTATGCTGTGTTAAGTATCTGCCAAAGCTGCCTGATAAACTGCCTTTCTTTATCGGAATGCATGAGTTTTACAAAGGAGGAAAGCTGGAAAGATGGACCGGTGCTTTTGGGTTTTCTCAGAAAGTGTGTTTGCGTTGATGGGATATCGCAGTGAAAGGGCAAGAAGGCGTAGGGGGAAGCTGGGCAAGGGAGAAACCAAGAATATGAATCCAAAGAGGTTCAAAAATCCTTTTTCAAACTGGAGCTTAGTCTGAGCAGTTGAAAGTCTTCACTGAAGTAGTATTCCAAGTGAAATAGGGCTGTGGAGAGATAGGTATCTTAATCTTAGGAATGAATTTAGTATGTGAAATAAGTTCACTTCTTAGCACTTTTTTTTTAAATTTATTTTTTAGCTTTTACTATATATCCTTGCCCAAAGGATGAATTTTACAGTGAAAAATTGCAATGGCTTGAAAAACTGTCTAAATAGAAACACAAACTGACCGTAAGGATTGAGGAGGAGAATAAAAGGCTGAGGCTTGGTTCCCTCAAGCAGCTCAGGTATGAGCACATAAGTGAAAATGCTGAAGTAGGTCAAAACCCAGTGAATGCTTCTTCCCAAGCAGCATAGCCTGTGAAGAAGAAAGGAATCCACTGTTGCACGTATTACATAGCTTCCCTTCATTTTACGTGATCAGAAGTAGGTCTGCACCATAAGGTGTGCTGGGATGGCTCAGCACCAGAGACATGGGATCAGCAGCTTCTTCTGCTAATACTGATCTTGGAGTCATTAAGGTTGGAAAAGACCTCTGTGATTATATACTTCAAGCATTGACCCAGCGCTGTGTCCCACCGTGGCACTTCTGGAGTGTGTGTTGTAGGCACCTGTGACCATGTCCTGCTGGAGTAGCATCACATGGCAGCTTTTCTCTTTTGCCCATCTTTGTCTTTCCATGAGAACTTTAGTATTTCTGTACCATGCTGCTTGGTGTAACCAGCTAACCTGAGCTCTGGCTAAATTAGTGTGTTCCTCTACAGAACTTGTTAGAGAGTGATGTAACAAGGACAAAAGAAATTACAACGAAATTAGATCCGAAGCTAATGTCAAAAAAAATCAAACTCTTTATTTCGTTTTATTAACTATGATGGAGAAGTGGGTATCAGCTGGTCACCAGTGTTAGAGAAGCATTGCAAGTTATCATCAGCAACACCAAAATGCATTTTCTCACTTTCAAATGCAAGTATGGTTTGCATTTGCATACCTACTTTTTTTTAAAATTTTTTTTTTCAGGTCTAAGAGGAGCATGAATTGAAAGTTTCTGTTCTGGCTTAATTCTGGTTCAGGGGAGGTGGGGAAGCAGTGAACGCTGGAAATTTCTTCAGGTCTCCTGTTGCCCAGGAATGTGTTTGTGTGATTTTCGTCATGTAAAAATGACATATGGCTGTCTGATCAGTCAGATGAGAGAGAAAAGCTCGCTTTTATCTCCTGGGGAAGGAATCTTTTTGATGGACGTTTACCAAAGGCACGCGTACCTTACTTATAGAAGGAGGTTTTGTTTGCAGAATTTCTGTCAGGAAAGCAAATATGTTCAAGCTCCGAGAAACTGTTTGGTTAGGCTTAATTGCGTGTAGGTTTTGGCATACAACATTTAATGGAACATGTTCCTGTTATTTGTGCATCTGTAGTCACAGGAGAAACTGGGCTCCTTGTAAGCTGAAATAAGGAACAGTGAAAACAGTGGTAGAAAACTACTAAACAGCATTTCTTCTACCTTCACCCATGAGAGAGTAAGAGTACTTCAGCTAATTACTTGAGGTTACTTCAGCTCTTGGTACTGTGACTTCTTTGTTAATGCTATCTGTTTAATTATAAAGCTTTGAAACAAATGTACAGATTTTAATCTTTACCTGTAAAGTACTCTAGAATCTGATTTTAGTATAAATGAAGAGGAGGGTAGCATCTTCTCAGTTTCTAGTTTCTCGGCCGTAGGTGGTCTGTGTGCCACCGGTGCTTTCGTCTGGGATAGCCTTCTGGTAAATAACCAGCTAATTTGGGATACCCAAAGATTTCTCACTGTGTTCGTTCTCGATTGCTCAGTTTTCTCTGCCAGGCAACTCACAAAACAAACAGCAACACCAGGTCAGCCTCGGAGAAAGTGCACGCTTTGAAGTAGACGGCAGGTGACAGTTGTAAAAGGTTGGTCTTTAATGGTATTGCAAAAAGTAGCTGTAGAGGTTTCCATGCATTTGCTTATTAAAATATATAATGTCCTGATCCTTACATACTAAACATAATTAGTGGGTGAATTACTGGAAGAAAAATTACCTTGTGGTGGAAGATATAGCAGAAATTAACTGATAGCCAGGATTTGAAAGGAAGTGGCTGTTGTTTTTTTTTAAGCGGTGGTCAGTACAGCAAGATACAGGGACAAAGAGCATAAGAGAAGTTGGGTATAGACGGTCAACTTAAAAGCCATATAAAACACAGAGAACAGAAAAAGAAGTTGGCACATTAAACAAAGTGAGTTGTAGGCTGGACTTGATGATCTCAGAGGTCTTTTTCAGCCTCAAAAATTCTGTGATTCTGTGAAGTTGCAGTTCATTCTAATCTTTGTACCTGCAATAAAATTAATAATTAAGGAAGCAAATACTGTGATATTGTGTTCATTGCATTATTATATGTTGAATTTTTCATAGAGTATTGCTTTTTGGTATGACTAAGGCTCTCTTACCGCTGGTGGTACTCCCTGGCCAGTGTTCAACTTGTGAAAGCACTTTGGCAAGGCTCAGCTGTACCCATGAAACACAGAATCGTCTATGCAAACCAAAATTAGCAAAAATAAAAGCCTTTCTGAATAAAGCAGAATTTCAAACCAGTTTTTATTTCCCTAAGTTGCTCTGGAATCATGAGTGTGTTGGTGAACATATTTTTCAGAGGAATTGGTATGGCACTCAAAATGAGAGTATTTGAAGTTTTACACATTGTAAATCAGTACAGAATGAATTTAAATGTGCACTTGTATATCGTAAAAGGCCTGTTTACTTCACAACCAATCTGCTGATTTGCATGCTATCAGTGTTCATCAATGCTAAAATTTCAATGTCACTGCTTAAAAGAGAAGTGATTTCAGAGTGCTTTTGACAGGTGTTTGTTTTTTCTCGTTGCAAAAAAAAAAAAGGTATCTTTGTGCCTTTAATTTATTATTCTTTTCCTGATGGCTTTCCTTTTTGAAGCATTGCCTGTTTTTTATTAGTAACTTTGTTATGTAAAAAGTTCAAATAAATTCACCAGTGTACCTATCCTGTGTCTGTTAGGGTTTTCCCTTCAGGGGCTTAAGTAATGACTCTGTTACTCTTAATAACAGTTTAAATAATTACATATTCTTGGATTTCTGTTCAGAGTTCATGCAACAGTTGTGGATTTCTTTTCCTAGCAAAAGCTTCCACAGATTCTTTCGTACCTGAAAAAAATTTTGGGGTGCATACTTCTACCATGTACTCAATGTGTTGTTTTCCAAGCGAAGAGCTTTAAATGCGATGTGACAGGGGATTTCATGTTCGCTTTCTTTCTCTTTGAGCAATAAATATGCAAACCACTGCAATGATTTTGGATCAGTGTCTTCCAGTAAGTTAGCATCAAACAGATGGCTGGTTTCTTATATCATTGGCTGGTTTTGATAGTGCTGATTTATGTTATTAAAGATGAGGCTTGCATAAGTTACACTGCGGTATAAGCTATTTTTGAGTATCTTAGAAGACTTGTACGCTGTAGTGCTCTGCCATAAATGTATTTCCTTGATGCTGAAGACTGTTGCGTGTCTTTGTACCTTCACTTGCTGAAAAAAATCTCTAATGGTGACTTTTATTAAATGTATTTTTAAAGTGTTTGTGCGGGCAGGTTAATTGTGCCACTTACTGAGAGGATAATATGAAAATAGCACTCCAGATATTTTTCCATGGCCTTCTCCGTCTGCCTAATACTACACAGCAAAAGAAGCGTTTTGCAATAGCAAAAAAAGACTTTCGATGTTATGTGGATAACGTGGTCGACAGTTTGCCATCTGGCAACTGAATATCATGTTAGTGCGCAGGGTTTTTCCATATATGCTCTCTGTGGGTCAAGAGGTGAAGGTATTTCCAACCCCTTTGCTCCTGTACTTTATGATGGTTGCCTTCTTGTTAAGGAGCAGCTGAGTTTTGTAATACTTTGACAACCTATTCTTCAACCATCAGCAGGAACCTATTTATCCTCTCCTCATGGGAGCATGCTGTGGGTTATTCCTTCACTAAATTAATTTCATAACCTATGGGTTATTCTTTTACTGAATTAATTTCTTCTTGTAGCTCTTCTAGCCTGGAAGTGAAAAGGTGGAGGGGAGACCTTGGAAGTTATCCTAAGTCTCACTCTTGCAATTGTGCACATTGGTGATGAGACCTCTGAGATGGCTTCCTGTGTGATTCTTCCCCAGTTGTCATTTGTTTCAGATAGGCTGTGCTAGGATTAAATTAATAAAGAGGAGAAACATCTGATTAGCTTTATAGAACTGCTTTTGCTTTTCTTGTCCTACCTAGGTTATCAGTTTTAACTGGGGGATGATAAGGCTTTGGCTTTTCACTGAGTTGTAAAACAGCGAATATAGTAACAGCACTATTGCTGGGATTTCTGAATCAAATACAGCTAAAGTCTTGAGTTCAAAAGGGCTGCTTCCATAGATATTTTCAAGGTAGCACATCCAGGTTTAGCAACATGAGTACTGTTCCATGCATATCTTAACTTCATAGCAAACCGATATTGTTGACATGCTTTGCACTCTTAACCATTAGTTTGATTTGATCTTCGCAGTGATTAAATGCAATAATGATTGCCATACACAGGGTTTTCAAGAGCCTCTTAGGCTTCAGAAGCTGTGGGTTCCTCGGTGAGAGTCCCAAGGTTTCTGTCAGTCTTGCCTGGGTCGAAAAGGCTGCCAGGTCTGTGTGTAGAAATGGTGAGCATTACAGAATGAATCACACAGAATGTTAGGGGTTGGAAGGGACCTCAAAAGATCATCTAGTCCAACCCCCCTGCCACAGCAGGATAATTGTTCGGATACGATTTGTAGAATAGCCTCTTCTAGTGCCCAAGGGTTGCTTTTCTGTTATCTTGGCTCTGTGGTTTGATTGACTTCTAGGAAGGATAGCTTGCAGCCACCATGTGTGTTTTAAGGAGTCTACTTCTCCAGTGCTTCATCTGGCTAGACAGTTGGTAAAATTCTGCAGATGGCTAACTGTAGTTTCCAAGAGTTGGTGCATATAGTATCTTCTTTCTCGTGAGAAGGAAGATTCCCAATTTAGCATTTACTCATGCACTCATTAAAGATGTTGGGAACATTGCCATAGCCTCACTTGGAGCAGAATTGGATCATTTCGTTCCGCTCCCTCTCTACCACCAGATTTGGTTGTAATAGCTTGTTGGAGCATTTTGGTAGTGTCTTAATTGGTCCATTAAGCTTTTTTTTCCCCCCTCAGTCATCAGTTTTGTGGTACAAATTACATTCTTCATGAGTACCAGTGAAAGGGGAGGTGTGAGATCATCTATAGTTCCCTGGCTTGGATTGTTTTCCCATATCATTAGTTTTGTTCAAGTTTTTATTCTCAGACTCTTCTAACTTTACAACAGAAACTCCCAAGTGACTAATAGCACATTTGGTTTCAGTAGTTTGGGACGCTCAGAATTGATGTAAATTCTCCAACTTCAGAGGTATATGGTGAGACTAGCTTAACTTCCCGCCTTCCCCTTTTTGCCTCCCACGCAGGCTTTCTAACATTCTGGCAACGCAAGTATTTGGACTTTTACCCATTCTCTCACTTTGCAGTAAAGAAGCATTCATTTTTCCAACGTTAAAAACTTGGCTGGAAAACCTGGCCCAAAAAGCTTAATGTTTTGAGCAAATGTTTAAAAATACCCTCTGACTTGGCTGCTCTTAGCCTTAAAGCACTGTTGTCCACTGAGGTGGACAAATTCTTTTTCCTTATGAGAAAGCCAACACTGATCCAGTAATATTGATAGCAATGAATTGAATTTAGTCATTTCAGGTGTTACAGAAGTAACAGAAAATTCAGAAATAATCTTGAGCCATAAGGAACCTGAATTAGAATAGATACGTCTTGAAGGAGATCACTTAGACCTGGATCTTGCAGGAGCTGAGGATGGGAGGTGAGAATTGTAGCAGATATGGAGAAGATTAGCTGCTTATCTTAGGTCTTGTCTGTTCCCTCCCCAAAAAGGACATGTTTTTCCTGAGAGTCGTGAATTTTACTTTTGTAAACTTGGTTTCTGGATTTTGGTCTAAATTGCATTGCTCCTTCATGCCATGTCTGCTGGGAGGGCTGCTTCAAGGGAGTGCATCCCCTTTCATATTCTTTTCTCATAAGGGTGAATAAATTAACTTTTGGCCTGCATTACCTGAAGCCCTCTTTCCTGGCTCTAAATAAGTCTTCACAAATGAAAGCAGATCAAGAAAACATAGCCAAACGTTATTATTTCCTATATCTGTGCACCTCACTTATTTTGGGCATATCAGCATCAGCCTGAGTTAATAGAGAACTGACTTCAATAGAAAGGTCAGATTCAATCTGTATTTCATACTTCTGTGCTCTGTGTGATGAGTGATGATGTTGTGCTCTTTGTTGCTGGGGTAACCCAAAGAAACATAGAGAAAATAGGCAAAATTTCAAAAAGGAAACACTATCATTTCTGCTGTGCTGCTTATTTGCTTGTAAAATATTTTGCCAAAATATTACTGGGAAAACCCAGTAGTCCTTTAAATTTTTTATGCCAAATGTAGAGACTAAACTGAATGGTGCAGTCGTGCAGTAGTGATTTATTTCTACTGAAGGACAAATTCCAACATCATTTTCCCTTGTTTCCAAAATCTTTATCGTGGAATATACTGCACTTACGTTGTGCCTCCATTTTGTCATCTCTGCTCTGTCCATCTCTATAAATAAATCTAAATTCTTTCCAAAATCCTAGCTCTATGACACTTTCCCAGAAGCCGTACTTTTATTAATCCCCCTTTAAACTGCTACCGCATTTGTTCTTTAATAGTAAGTTGAGAATGAAAAGAGGGACTGGGGTAGACTCTACCCCCGTTCTCTCTCCTCCTATACAACGGGTCGGCCAGCTCTACACTGGAGTTGCTTTAGGAGGAAAAAAAATGAGCCATCAGAAATCTGTGAAGTGACTCCGGGGTGCTGCATATCCCATGTACCTTCAGAATGTAGGGGGTTTCTCTCCTCACAGGAGGGTATATCCACCCTTGTGCGTATACGTGGTATTTATGGGTCATGGCTCCCCTGAAGAGGTGGTGACTGGAGCAGACTGAAGTCTGGATTACTTCCCGCTTATAGACTATGGACGGGGCATCTCTGGTTTCTGCTGTTAACGCCGTGAGTCACCTCCGCGCTGAGTTGTTTTCTGTGTACGCGTTACAACAGCAACCGAGCAGAGTCCAGATTTGGACTAGGGAGACTCGATGTTAGCACAGGTGTGAACATAGCAATGCCAGTAAGTCATATACTGTCAGTCACCCCTTTCTCTTTATCAGCGGATATTTACGTTGCCAAATATCTGGTATAAATGATACAGTATAGACTTGAGTTACAGGTTTTGTGGTTGGGTTTTTTTTTTTGCACACCCTGTGAAATTAAATAAACATCGCTATTGAGCGTTACAAGCTGTGATTTTGCTTATACACAAGGCACTTGTACATCACCACCTGTTTGCCTGACACAAAAATAACAAAGGATTACATTCACTAAATCTTTCCCTGGGCATGGACCAAGGGAGAAGATTGGATGCAGGAGGTGGGTTTTCTTTGGTGGTTTTTTTTTTTTTCCTTTCCCCCTTCTCTCTGATCATAGAGACTATAAAAATCTCTCTGTCTCTCTAAGCAAGCAAAGTTGTATAACCTGCCAAATCCTAGCTCTTCCCGAGGGACCACCTCTGAATGCTTTATCCAAATTGAACAATTGTATTAATCCTGGGGGTTGAGGGTAAGAGAGTGCACATAGGCAGTTGCTATGGAGTAGTTGGTAGATGGAAAATTTTTTACCCTAACTTACCTTGCAGTAACTTGTTTATCCATACCCAGAGATGGTGTCTGAGTGATGTTTAAAGGGAATAAATGAGTCAGTATTGAGGGCTAGTCTACAAAATTACCTCTGGTATCTGCCTGTGGGAAGAGGGGATGTTGAAATACTTTGGTTAGGTTGTAGGAGTGGGAGTAAAAAGGACAATAATTTTGGAAATATTTGATTTAATAATGGCAGAGAGACATCAGGCAATAAAGAAAGTGAGTTTTGGTATTGTCTTGAAAAAAATGAGAACTGTGAGTTGCCATGGTTGCTGCAGCTTAGCTAAAGCACATAATATACTTGATACTGGGTTGTTTGTTTTTGTTTTTTAAATGCTGTTGAATTATTTCTGTGCTAGTTAGCCGCTTCACCCTTGTGTGGTTTTGTATATATTTCTAAAAACTTACAGGATTGCACTTAATTACCTATTTTGATACCTTTCAAAGTGACTTCCCAGATATACCAACTATTCCTTTTCAAAAGAACGCTAGAACGTTTGTGTGAACATAATTGTGTGTTCCCCATATGGGTTTCTCTTGATATTAATTTACAAAATTTACACAATATGGCCTGGGTTTGTGCGTGGGAATGAGGGTAAAGAATCTTGAAAAGTAGATGCAAGAGAAGTTAATGTAGATGATGGTCCTGACGGTTGACAGGATGAGCTCAAACATACTGATTCTTGGGAGGGGAAAGTATGAAATACCAAAATTTTGAGAAGGTAAAAGGAAGGTAGGAGGAAGAAATGGCAACATTTCGTATAACCCTGGTGCAGGGATCAACTGAATTATGTACATGTTGAAAGAAAGAACAAAAAAAAAAAACGAGGAGATAAAAGGACAAGAGATTCAGCAAAGTAATATGCTCCGAGTTCTGAAGACCAATACTTCAGAAGTTAAAAAAATCTATAGAATATGTAAGTAGTGATATGGTATCTATCTACTAACCTCTTTAAACTGCTCTGTATTTTGAAAGCTTTTTTGTTTTGTTTTTTTTCTTGAAGAGCAGTTAATTTCACCTCTGAAATTCAAGCCTCCTCTTGAATGTGAGTAAACGGTTTGATTTCCTTTGAGAACTCCTAATGCTCCATGTGAGCTTGGAGTCAACTCCACAACTTCTAATGCTTTGTGCAGAGAGTCCATCATTTCTCATAAAAGTTAGTGGATGTTCTCATATTTCTTGGCCAAAGTATATGGCACGTGCCTCTAGCTTTCAGAAATTAAATCTCCGCAATTTTTGCATAGGTACCAGTCTAGACCTGGAATTTAAAGTAACCGGTACAAACTGGGAAAAAACATAGTCTAAATTTGCCCTGGGAAAAAAAGCAAACAAACAAAACAATGGAAGAAATACCCAGTTTATTTATGTGTGATTAGTGACTTTTAGGGAGTTTTAAGAGTGGAGTAAAAAAAAAGACACAAAAAGGGGGACCGGTCAACAAAGCTGCACCAGTAACTATGAATACTGAGATTTTCTTTAACATAAATTAATATTTGAGCAGGAAGCTGCAAGATCCCGTCCGTCTCCTCTTTCTATGCAAATTGTTGCTGCAGCAATGCTCAGTCCCTTTTCCCCTGCCCAGCCTAGAGTGGAGATCCGAGGAGCATTCCGGTTATCAGCCAGGCTCCTCTGCATAGGCTTGTTCTACTGGGGGTGGGTTTTTTTTGACAGCGATGCCTTCCGCCCTACACTATCCTCAGTATTCGTTTTCTCTTTGGGAAAACCTGTAGATTACAGTGGGATAGGAGGAAGCTGACTGAGATGGACCACCCAGGGAGGAGTAGGAAAAGCGCGTGAGGAAATGGATAATGTTAATGTTCGGTGACTTGCCGGGCCTCATGCACATTTCTAGGAGAGCCTGTTTTTGTTTTGATAAGGGATTTAAGAATAGCGTGGAAACATAATGGGGTGAGATCAGCAAGGAAGCGCCGTGCTCAAGACACGGTATGAAAGGACAGACTCTGAGGCGATGGACAGGGACACATTCCCACAGAGGGTGTCGGCCGTCTCTGCATTCCCTCTCAGTCTTTCCCCTCTTGGGCATCTCTCCTCTGCCCCCGTCCTCTTTGTTAGTAGGCAAGGAGATCCTGCTCTGGCAGGGGGGTTGGACTAGATGATCTCTAGAGGTCTCTTCCAACCCCTAACGTGATTCTGTGAGGTGGCGTGGGGACAGGCTGCTCGGTCATCAGGACCCACAGAGCTCTTTGGTTTTGTAGGGGCGTGGAGAAATGCCCTCTGCATCAATTTATGCCTGACTCCGTGCTGTTACGATCTAAGTGTCTGGTGGATGTGTTGCTATGGAAAACACATGTTATTTTTATAGTCAAATAGAAAGCTGCGTTTCAAAAAGCTGTTCTTTGAACACTGCAGCCATAACCCAGCCATTTTATTTCCAGCAATTTCAGCAGTGAATAGGGGCTCTCGGGCTTGAATATCAGTTCGCTAAGAATCCAAGTGCTGGAGGAATGTCCTCATGTTTCTGTACCCATGCAGCAGACCCATCTTCCACGGGAGCCTTTCTATTCTCAGCAGCACGTGGGAATTCAGTGAAATCCGATAACGACAATATTAATAGCAGCTGAGTAGGTGGCCAAAGAGGTTGAAATTTAGCACGAGCCCACTGCTAGTTAGACAGCCAGCATTTGTCTCCTGCTCAGCATACCTCAGTGGGGGTGGAGAATCCTTTAAAACCCTCTGACGTCCTCCTCAGAAGCGTAAGTGGAGCTGGTTGGTGTTGGGACAGAGCGCCTGGAGCTCGGTGAGGAGCTTGGGAGAGGGCTTGTCCTGTAGCCTGATGATCCGCTGTGGCTCACAGGTCAGGGCATGGCTCTTCCAAGTTCTTCAAAGGGCATGTGGGAGGTGGCGCCTTTGCGGATGGAAGCTCTAAGGGAGAGCATTGATCCCTCCTTTTAAACAGAAATCTGTTCAATTCCTGTGTTCGCGACATCTGTAGTACGGAGGAAGGGTTGGAAAACAGATAGCTTTGGCAGCTGTTGGGATTTCTGGAGTATTCGTCACCAAGGGAAGGGTTTGGCACTGGGCAGGGTGCATTTGTCACTGGCACATTCCTTTCTATCAATGGGAGTGTCTCTGTCCCTTTCTCTCCCCATAAATGGGTTTGGATTTGTCTTATCTCTTTGAGCATGACCACGTAGCCTCTTCTCAGCTCTCATTTTTGGTAGGGGAATTCTCTGATCAAGCTTTTTTAAATAAATAGATAGATAGCTAGCTATACTCTAAATATGCTTCTACATGAGAAACAGACCCTCAGAAAGCCACACTTTCTGAATGGGGGGGTAGGAAATCATCGTCCAGAATTTTGCCCAGACTTATAGGTATCTTAGATATGGTTTTGAGCTCCACATGATGTTCTGCCTGGAAAATAACTAATTCAAGTGTCAAAGTAGATTTGACGTAATGAATTAATATTTGCTGGAATTTAATATGCATTAGGATGTGGGGGAACCAAACTATTTAATGTATTAGGAAAACAAAATCCAAACTATTATTTGTTGAAGGTTTTGGAATAAGTCAGATCTAAACATTGCTGCTTAAAATGCACTGCTCTTTTGTAAAGTGTGTGTCAGCATTGCCAATGGGTATATTTTATAATTCATGAGGTCTAGTTCATGTTTTCTATAAGTACTGTGTTCTCCGAGCTACTGTAAGGTATATGACTGTCTTGTACCATTGTTTTATTATATTTTTATTATTTTTTAAGACACCTCAAAATACATTGAAGTAATACTAGCAAGCTTTCCTCACTCCTTGGAGCTAATCAGCAGCAGCTGAAGGGGAGGCACAGAGCACCTCTGGCTGAGGTTTCATCCTGTGGGGGACCTTCCCAGGGTCTCCCTCCACCGAGCCCCCCGCCTGCTCCTCTGCAGCAATGTGGGGCCTCTGCCACGGTGCCGATGGGGTGACTTATACAAGCGTGCTCTGAAACAGATGAGTGAGTTAATTTGGGGTTTGTTTATTAGGAAAAGCCCTAACGAAGGAAAAGGCACAGCCCTCTGGTCCTAATGGGCAACACGGAACCACAGCGTGATTCAGAGTCGTGTTGGCATAACCACGGGGGCAGCAAACAGGAGCGGCTGGAAAGGAAAATGAGACCAGGAAATCCTTAGGCTGGAGCTGCTGCCAAAGGCCTTTGTATTGTCAGGCTAGGGCCTTGGTGACTAATTTTGCTATTTAACCTTGAGCAAACAGCAGAGCTGGGAATAAATTCCTTGAGCTGTGGCTCAGCTTGCTGACCTGCTGTGTCGCTTGGTTTTATTCTTGTGGAGTGGCCCTCCTTAGAGAAATATCTGTTGGTCTGTGCTGGCTAGACGTAAGTGATGTCTGTGAATGTGTGTTGTGTTCAGATGTTAACAGAGGTATGTGGTCTCTAAGTGTATCACTAACAAGTGAGGGCTATTTCTGTCCCATTTGACTTTTTCTGTTTGCTGAAGGATTGACGTAGATGAGGTGATGTATATAGAAGGTATTATTTCTCCACTGGTGGTTATTTCACATTTTTTTTTGCATCATTTTTCAACTTGGAATCATGCAGTTGTGCTTCATAATTATAATAATAACTCCCACATATTGCTATCTTCTGGCCTTAAGACTTTCATGCTATGTTTGATAGATATTTTCCAGGATGGCTGATCTTGAAATTGTACATAAATTTTTTTTTGAAACCACTACCAACAATTCAGGTTCACACTTTGTGAATTTAAAGTTGTACTTTTAAAATTTTGAAACCCCTTTGTTAGCTGAGGTTTGACATAGGGGGCTAGTTTAGGTAACACGGAGGATCATTATTGCTTTTCTTTTTAAACTTCAGAATGAATGCTAAAATGCTGAGCCTGTGGCAAGAGAAGATGAAGTATTCAGAATATTATTTTTTTTCTGTGAGATCTTAACCGTTTTCCTTACTAGCTTCCTTTGCTTAGTTCAGACATTTTGAGAGAAGTTGCACTGGTAGTGAAATAAGACATAAAACCCCCTGGGAAGACAAGGAAGGTAATGTTTGAAATGGCATCACCATTTGGAGAGGAACCCACTTCTTTCAGCAGGTTGTTTTTAAGATGCAGCCTTGGCTGTGTCCTCCTGAGCAAAGCACCAGCCTGCTTGTAGCTTTCGACATAATGACATTCATTCATTCCAGCCAGGAATTAGGTTGCACAGAATAATATTTTCAGAAAGAATATAGTGTGCACTAACTAGGCTTTCTGATGATTTTGAATGAAAACATCCAAAAGCAGACTTCTTTCAGTCACACGATGCAGGATTGGTGTTTATTTGCATTGATGAAGATACTTCAGCAAGTGGATTACCCCTTCAGTTCTTGGAATAGCTTTCGTAGGACAAATATCTCTACAGGCAGTGCTATGTATGCACTACAGTGCTATGGACTTATGTTCAAGAAAAGATTGTAATTGTCCAGTGCTGCTTAAAAAGCTTAAAGGGTACACTGCTGAAGTTCTTACACCTTTTTAATACAATTACTGCGTTTTGTGTTTTCATTTACTGCAGTTGTACTAAAATATTTTTCAAATTTTGATGTTTGCAGGAATAAGTCATTCTCCTTAAAAGCTCTTCAGTTTATATCACACTTCTATCCAATAGATATTTGCCCAGTTATTTTAAATGCAAAGTACTGGAGAGTAACTGGGCAGTGGCTTGTGTGCGTAAGATTGGATGTGCATCATGAGCTTAGCCTGGTTGTACATATAAAAGGCTCTTATTTCACTCAGAGAATGTTAGCAAGTGCATCCAAACTGCATCTTCTGCAAGTTGCACACCTCAGAGCAGAAGCAGTTTGTAGAGGAGAGAGAAGTTTGTAGGTGACAAATGACTTTAAGGCCTTCCGATAAGTTAACAGCATTGCTTCTTTATTCAGGATTTTTTGGGCAAAAAATTAGAATTCTAGGATAGTACATTCATCATCCAGAATCCTCCTCTTTTTCCTTGGTTAAGCACTATCAGAGAAATAATATATGCCCATATAAATGAGAAACTGATTGTTCTAGGTTAGATTTCTTTCTTTTTTTTTTTTTTTCCCTCTGCTCAGATGATGTTTATTGTGACAAGTTGCTGTAAAGGTTTAGAGATCAATAGACGTAGTTCGGAGAAGAGTAGCGTTGCAAATGAAGGAACTTTGCTCACAAAGTAAATAACTTGTCCGTTTGCTTCCATCGTTAGCTGAGCAAACATGTGAATAGAGCATGGTCTGTTATTCGAGTGTCTGAAATATCTCCCAGCCTGCGTTTTGAGTCTCATTTGTGCTCATTGGTTTACCTGAATGTCCTCAGTTTGGTGTTGTTTATAGCCCAAGTACACAAGCCTAGTGTATTTATGGTTATTCCAGTGTAGAAAACATACTGAAGCATAAAAACAGCTGAATGTTGCTCCTGTTGCAAATGGTTGACCTAAAGCACCGATGTAGGCTGGGCAGGGACTGGCTTGAGAGCAGCCCTGAAGAAAAGGACTTGGGGGTACTGGTGGACGAGAAGCTCAACATGAGCCGTCAGTGGCACTTGCAGCCCAGAAAGCCAATCCTGTCCTGGGCTGCATCAAGAGGTGCGTGGCCAGCAGGTCGAGGGAGGTGATTGTCCCCCTCTACTCCACTCTGGTGAGACCCCACCTGCAGTACTGCTTCCAGTTCTGGAGCCCACAGCACAAGAAAGATCTGGACGTGCTGGAACCTGTCCAGAGAAGGGCCACGAGGATGGTCAGAGGGCTGAAGCACCTCTCCTATGAAGATAGACTGAGAGAGCTGGGGTTGTTCAGTCTGGAGAAAAGAAGGCTTCGAGGAGACCTTATTGTGGCCTTCCAGTATCTCAAGGGGGTCTACAAGAAAGCTGGTGAGGGGCTTTTTAGGGTGTCAGGTAGTGATAGGACTAGGGGGAGTGGATTAAAGCTAGAGATGGATCGGTTCAGATTGGACATTAGGAAGAAGTTCTTCACCATGAAGGTGGTGAGACACTGGCACAGGTTGCCCAGAGAGGTGGTGGAAGCCCCATCCCTGGAAGTTTTTAAGGCCAGGCTGGATGGGGCTCTGGACAGCCTGATCTAGTGGGGGATGTCCCTGCCCATGGCAGGGGGGTTGTAACTAGATGATCTTTAAGGTCCGTTCCAACACTGACAATTCTATAATTCTAAATAATCCCTAGGAACTCACAGAAAGCACAAGTGGACATCATTGTGTTCAGACATGTAGCTTTGCTCTATGTGAAGGTTGGCAGCCTCTTGGACACAAGCTCTAAGGGCAGAATTTTTCACCCCCTACTAGACTGCTGAAGTTTGGAAGCAAACTTTAAGGCATCCATAGCAAGTGTATGCATGACCTCTGCTTTTATAATGACTGATAACAGCAGAAATTCTGCTAATGAAAGCATTTACACCTTGAAGCTGAAGAATGCAAACCTTTGAAATGCTCTCTGTTGGGTACGGGAAGTGCAATGTTGGTACTCACCACCACATTGGAAAAGAAATCTGCATACTGAAGAAGGGAAACTTTTTTTTTAAAAATAGTCTTTGGTGAAAAAAGAACGACAACATTTTTTGGAATGTTGTTTTTCTTCTTTTTTAAAAGTGTAAATATTTCACATTAAAGAAGAAGGGTTCCTCATTACCCGTGAGACAGAGGTCACTGTCTCAAAAGCCGGCAGCATCTCTGGCATCTGATATTAAGGAAGCTGCAGGCAAGGGCTGTGCAGATCAGTTCCATCTGAGGACTTCATGTTCCTGGCAGCCTGATTTCTTTACGATGTGGGGACGGGCAAGGTAATTGCAGCCGCAGCAAGTGGGAGCGGGTGCTCTCAAACTGGGAAACAAGAGAAGGAGGGGCGGTCTGTGTTGCTGCCAGTTGTCGTGTTGCGTCAAATACTGCATTTCTATGAAGAGTGTCATCTATGCTGACGAGGCCCTGGTGTCGTTTTTGTGACTCATAACTGTCCCCTGAACGGTTTATTCTACCTTCTCCTTGCAACCTTTGACCACCTTGTTTCTAGATAGCCAGAAAGAAGATGAGTGCCCTGATGCATCGCTGGTCTGACTTGTTACGGCGCTACGCGTAGGTCTTTCTGCCGCCGTGTATTAATTCTCCCCTTTTTGGTTTCCAAACCCTTCACCGTGCTGCGTGTGAAGCTCGTTGTGAACCAGCCCCAAACCACCAGTGTCTGGGGCAGGTGAAAAGTTCTTTTGGTGTATTTAAGCCATTTGCCCTTCCGTAGCTGCTGGCAGTGTGGGCAGGAGTGGTGTTCAGCCACTGTTTGCAGTCCAGCCCTGAGTATTTACACCTGAGGCCTGAGTCTGTGGTACCCCCCCTTTGGGAGGTTGCCCTCTGAAAAGCTGCCTATTCTTGTTCTTAAAATGAGCAGGAGGAGAACAGGACAACTCTGAATGTGTTGCGTTTTCGAGGTATGCCACAAATTGATTGACTATATATATTAAAAAAAAAAAGAGTTTACTAATATTAGTGATTGCAAGTTTATTTAATGTTTCTTGAGAAACACGTATCATACATAAAAGCAAAGCAAACCCTTCCAGCCCTGCAAGATCTCTCTCCAGATGCCCAAGTTTCAGTTGCTCAATTTTTTTTGTCTGAAAAGTTCTTTCTTGGCTGAAGCGTTCTCTGTGTCCCACGCATATGTTTTAGAAAACATAATACAATCAGGGAATAAGTAACAATTGAATCTGATTTCATATGGAACTGGAGATCTTCCTGGCTAATAGAGGCAGTATTTCCCAAAGTCATTACTTTGTTTTTCGCTTTTTTTTTTGTTGCTAACTAAAAACCTTAGCTGATTTTAAAAGCCTAGAGCCTTTCTGAGTACCTCTCAAATCAGAAGCTATAATAGATGAGCTAGTTTCTTTCTTTATATATAGCCATTGAAATAGCACAGTATTATAACTGTGAATTCAAAGCAAAATGCTTTTTATTTCTTTTGGAACAGCCATAGTTGCATATTTTGTACTCGCCTCTAACTGGGCTTGAAACCTTTTAGATCTTGAATGATAATTACGTTTTATGTCAAATATTTTAAAACTTTGTTTTGTTTTGTTTTTTTCTTTTCCCTGCTCTGCTTCAGACCGGAAGAAACCAACAGAAGAGTGAAAAATGTAAGACACATCTACTTCAATGCTTTCTGAAACAATTTAATGCTAATTTTGATTCATTTTTTTAAAAAATATTTCTGTTTATGGCACTATCATGTTTAACTTATTCTTCAGCTGTTCCTTTGTCTGATGCAAATCATCTTACGATGATCTGTATGCAGCTTGCTTTCCCAAATAAGTGTAATAATTAGAATTGGTACTTAACATCTGCTTACTTGAGATACATGAAATGCATTGTAATCCTCTTTAATTGGTTTTAATGGAGATCACAGCTAATACTGTAAACACAATTTTACAATTCAGTGTGGAAAACATCTCTAGCAGCATGCTGAGATTCATTTATACTAGTACATGTTATGTGAGGAAAGTCATCAAGTTTGTGTTTGAGGGGAGTTTTTTTTTTTGTTTATTTTTAGGTTTTGATTACATTATATTGGCTTGGAAGAAAAGCTCAAAGTAACCCTCATTATAATGGTCCATACCTCAGTCTTAAAGCATTTGAGAAGTTATTAGGGCAAGCATTGACTAAGGTAAGGAATCCAATAAATAGCCTGAATTTTATAGTTTGCTCTACGTTACATGTATAACATCAACTCTAATCAATCTCTCGGGGGTTTAATTTTGTTCTTGGTTTGGAGAACGTAGTAGTTTGGGTTTTGTTTAACTTGCTATCAAAGTCCATGGAATGGCTTTTGGCTCACACTGGTTCTTCTGCTACCTGTATATCATGAAATTCAGAATTCACCTGCTCTGATTGATGTAATAGATTACATAAACAGCCCTATCTTGGTTCCCTTTGACTGAGATAAGAGAAATCTAAGACCTTGTGTCGAACCTCCTATCCATGCCGCTCTGTCTGTTGTTTTTATGAGTTTGCAACTATCCTTGTTAGTTTGTGCATGCAAAATGCATTTAAAAAAAAAAACCAAACGAAAACTCACAAGTAGCATTTGCATCTTCAATTGTTGTCAAAGACCTTTCAAAACTTACTCTTGTAGGCACTTGAAGAGTCCAGCCACCTGAACAGAAGTGGCAGAGATAGTGGGTACGGTGATATTTGGTACGTTGATCGGGGAGAGCCCTTTTCATCTTCAGCTAGCCATAAGAGAGAAGATTCCTTCGATAGCTTGGACTCTCTTGGTTCAAGATCCTCCACAAGCTTTTCGTCAGATATAACCTTGAAAGGTGGCAGTGAAGGTTTGTTTTCCTCTTTTAATCTTTTGTTGACGTGTATCTTGTGAGTGTGGGAGAAGACAACGTATGAGCCTAGTACTTTGAGCGCCCAGTACGTGTCTGCTTGAAGGGTAACTCTAGTTTTGCAACTGCTGCAGTTGCATTTTGCTTAAGCAAATATTGACCCTTAACAGTTGTAGAAACAAAGCAATGCTTACATGAATTTTCCTAGGACGGGTTGTTGGAACTCTTGCTCTTGCTGCCCACGTTAGGGTGTGTGTTTGTGCAGAGTATTTTTTCGTGGTTCAGGAAGGAAGATTTCTAGAATCCAGATCCTGACAGGATCACCTAAAATGCAGCAGTTGTGAAAGTCTTTTTGCTTGTTCCTAGTGGGGATATGTCAGAGCTCTATGTCATCTCTCCATTTGGGAATATTCAATATTCAATGGGTTTTTTCCGCACCTAGGTTAAAAGCTGAATATTAGTTGTTGCTTTTTATATTTTGCCATGGAAACAAAAGTAACAACAAGAAAGTTTGTGACATTGGATCCCTACATCTGTGTTCCTCTCCCAATTTTAAAATTCAATAGCTACTTGCAGTCTAACTTAATGTTATAAAACTAACGAGCTTTTGGATTTTATTCCCTGTGTATAACATAAAATCTTTGGGCCAAGGTCACATGGAGCATTTCTGATCTGAGCAAAGCAACATGTAACCATGCTACATATGTGAATTTTCCTGGGCCTCTAGTGGATGTTAATCTGGCAAGATGAGCGTATGGCTCGTTTGCCGGTGACTTGTCTTTGTTAGTAAATTTGAGTGGCAAGTATGTTTTTAAATAAAAACTTCTGCTCTGTTTTATGTCTTTCAATCTAGAGGTCAGCGCTTTGTTTCCTGCAGGGAGCGGTGATACTGAAAGAATGGAACAAATGTAGCAGGGACATGCAAACCAAACTCAGCTTAGTGGACCTTATCGCACCCTTGCACAAACTTCTAAAAATACCTCTCCTCCTGTCCTGTCAGTAGCCTAGCAAATTTGCAGCTGAAACAATCCTGCATACAGAGTTAAACTGATTTTGAGAAGATTTTGGTGCGAGTTCTGTCTAGAAGTTTGGGTCTAGAGGATGATGTCTGTGCCTCTTCTCATCTTTCTCCTAAGGTTGTGACAGTGACACAGACTCGGAACTGCCTTTCAAAATGCATGACTCCCATAAGGACGACAGGTCTTACCGTAGGATTTCCGTGATTGAACCCAAACCTACCGCTGACTTCAATCGCTTCTTACCCAACAAGAACAAGCAGACGGCGTATGTACCGGCGCCCTTAAGGAAGAAGAGGACAGAGAAGAACGAGGACAACAGGAGGAGCTGGGCAAGTCCCATCACAGAGTCAGATGGAACATTTTCAAGGTACTGGTGTGCCACCTAAGTAAAGCAAGCTTTAAGTCTTTTAAAATAGATGATTTCTGTATGAGTTAAAGGCTGCCTTTGCTGCAATACAAAGTAAAATATTTTGAGTTTCCATATTTTAAAGGGGATGGTAATGGTTGGTTTTGATGTGGTTGTATGGTTGGTTTTTCAGGGTGTGGTTCTGGTTTTTGTTTTTGTTTTTACTTTGTTCCATATAATTAGTTTTCTGGTGTTTGAATAATGTTTTTGAGGCTGGTCGGACTCCAGATAGAGGGAATTTGAGTGATCTTAAACACAAGTTCACAAGAGGTAGAGCTACGGTTTTAGTTTCTGGTTAAAGCCTTCCAAAATGTGATGGTGGATTTTGGTTGTCCAGTTTCTTGGTGCGTACACATAAAATTGGTGGGCGATTCTTGGGTTTCATCATTGCCTTCGTGACTTCACTGTCTTCATTCTGTTCCTGTTTTGGTCAACCTCAGTGGATGTGAAAGGAATCCCGTAGCTTCCTGCCAAAATAGCAGAGCAGAGTGTGGGCTCACAGATCCAGCTTCCCTCCAGATGATCTATGAGTATGACAGTGGCTCTGATTCAGAAGATGAAAGAAGGCTGCCCGACGTGGTTATGGATGACTTAGCAAAACGTAGATTTCTAGTCAGAAAGAGCCCTGTAAGCTCTGCTGCACCTGGACATCATTTCGTGTTGCACAATGACTCTCCTAAATCTTGCTCACAAGACAGTTATCCAGCTGGTCCTCTAGCTGCAATGCTTGAACCACTGAGGTCAGAGATACTAATCCAAGATCCAGTAACTATTGTATTACCTAAATTGCAGTCCATATATAACTCCTTAAAGTTAGCCTTCTAATCTGCATTTTAACACAGCTGATAACTTGTTATGCCTTTTCTGTCAAACTTCGTATTTTTGTCAGAGGCAATAGGATGCTGATATAACCATTTAACTTTTTTTTTTTTTTCCCCCCTTATGTATTTTATTATTTCTGGTGCTGCAGTGATGGAATTGAGAACTAATTTGCTTCATTCACAAGGTTGAACTCTTGAGCCAAAAAAAGCATGTCTCTTTGCATTTTTTTTTGTCAAGTTGCTCTTAAAATATCTTAACTGATTGGGTATTTTGAACAGTAACCAGAGGAGGCAGAGGCAGTTGGATACTAAAGATGAAAAAAACACAGGAGTTAAAATTCCTTCAGAATTATCTGGGTATTTTGATGAGGACGAGGAAGAAGAAGTAGGCATCCCAAACATTGAAAAAGATGATCTCTATTTACGCAAGCTAAGTTCTTCAGCGGCCAGTACAGTTGTTGCTTTTGACAAATTTCTCCCTAAATTTTGGACTCCAGAAGAAGAATTGCTATGGAAAAAAATCAGAAAATCCTCTTTCAAACCCTGGTATAAAGAGATTCAAGGGTTCAGGTGCGTTTTCATGCATGCCCCTGTTTCTCTTCTGTGTGCAAAACCTATAAATAAAGTGTAGTTGTATGACTTTATCTTTCATTTTTTTGGTTTTATTGCCAGTTTAGCAGCAGAATGTTTTATCTTTTTAATTATTTTTTTTTAAAAAATAATTTCATTATACTGTTGCACTGTTGTCACTGTGCATTTTACTCGATGAGCACACTTCCTCTTTTTTTTTTCTTTCCCTCTGCTCATTTTTTGTGCTGCTGCACAGTAGAAAGAAATCAGATTCTGAGGATGAGGAATTTGCTTACAAACAAAGCTCTGCCATTATTGCTAATCAACCAAGACTGGGTTTTGACTGGAACAGCAGTTGCAGAAGGGACCAGAACTATAAGCCAACTTCTGAATATATGGGAAGCTCATTGTCACAGATTGCAGAAGGAAAAATCTTGGAAGCTTCTGATCAGCCCAGGTTCATATTGCTGCATGAGCTGTACTCTTGCTGCATCAAAAAGACGTGGTTGGATATGCAACAGCTTAAAGAAATTAAACTACCTCCTGTGATGTCGCGCTTTTTTTGTTATTACCATTTTGGCTTTAGTTGTGGTTTGTTGGTTTTGGGGTGGGTTTTTTGGTTTTTGATTTTTTTTTCGTTAAACATAGCCGTAAGTTGCTGGTCTTCTGAAACATGTAAATGCAAAAGTGTGACGTGCTGCATAGGGTTACTGGCTTTGTGTGTGAGCATGTAAGCGTATGGTTTCTGATCAGGTTAGTATGCCGTGATACCTTTATGTTGGTTGGTGTGTGCTGTGCTGCCGTTAGTGGTGGTGGATGCCAAGTGGTGTAGTTGTACTGCTCGGGATACTGCAAGTCTAAACCAACTGTATATCACAATACATTGTCTCTTGCTAGTTAATGATGTTTTTACTTCCCTCCTTTTGTTTTATATGCTTCAGTCAGTTTTCGTTACTTCAGGCCCTGCAAAAATACTCTGACTACTTGTCTTCTGAAACGAAGACTAAAATTGATCCTACTTCCGGCCCTAGGCTCATAAAATGTAGAAAGAATATTTCCTTTGTACCAGGATGCAAGCAAGGAGATGCGGAAAATGGATATCTGTATCCGGATTTAGAAAACGATGACTTGTTTGTTCGGAAAACTGGGGCTTTCCATGTGAATCCAGTTGTTTTCCAAGACCCCCGCTATTTAAGAAAGTTCTCTGAGCAGGAGCCTTCCCTAGAGGGTGAGATAATTCTGCAACCCAGAGAGGGCCAACCTGTGATTCCAGATTTGGAAAAGGATGACATGATTTTCCGTAAAATCCTCTCTCAGAAGAAAGAGGTGCCTTTATCGGGTGCTCCAGATAAGTATCACCCGGCACTCTTTCCTGATCCGTGGAGTCTTCCAGAAGAGATCCGGTCCAAATTTCTATGTTTACTTGAAAAAAATGCAACACCGGAGGAAAGAAAGAGCAAGGGCAGAGTCCTGTCGCCCTCTTCCCACCATAAGAAGGACGATATGTTGACCCGCAAGATTGAGTCTTGGAAGGTGGGAAGCAACGTCCAGCCAGTAAATTTCATCCCGGGTCCATGCAGTGAAGAAGACTGGAAGAAGTGGGAAGCAATCAGGGAAGCCAGCAAAGTTAGACACAAGAAACGGCAAATGGTGGAGAGGTCAGGTTGTGTCCTGCACGACTTGCGCTTTGAGTGCAGTTGAACCCTTTCCATTCAGAAAAGCATCGTCTTGTGCTGAACCGTTTGTAGAGTGCCAATCCGCTATTTGTTCGTGGCGTCCTGGACAAGCTTTTTATTTGCTTTGAATAGAAGCTCATGACTGCAATACCATATTTTCAACAACAACCAAAATTGACAATGTTTTCTAGTTTTATGCTGCTGTCTTGGAGATAATGTTTATCACTCCTTCAGGCTCAAAGTTCTGCATAAGTTTCTTTCTGTGGTTGAACAGGAATAGTGATTATTCAAAAGACTGTGGAGGCTAGAAATTATTTTCCTTTTTCCCCAAAATATAATTGGTAAAAACACTTCTGAAACACATGAATGCTTTAACAACAATTTCTGAAAACAGATGTTTCGATATTCTTGCCTGCACCTAAGTATGAAAGTGCTTGTAAACCCTCCTGCCACAATTTTGAGGTGATTAGATGAGGAGAAAAAAAAAAAAGTGGTGTTTTGCCCACCCAAAGCCACAGTGCATGCAAGTTGCGTGTCCATGTAATATTAAATTCCACTGTGACATACTTTATTCTGCTAATGTTTTCCTCCTGCTTTCATACAATCCTGAATAATACTTCCCCCTAATCTTCTCCTGATACACTCAAAATTTCTCTTTTCTGACTGAAAACTGTTTTTAAGTACTTCCTAGTGCTCCTTTTGAATTTTTGTTTCAAATGTTTCCTTAGCTCTGAAAATACGGCATTGCAAGTTGCAGTCCTCCCAGATGTGCTTCATCACTTTGTGACTAAGACACTTCCATGTTCCAGTTGATACTTTGATGTTGCTGCTTTTAGTTTTTAAGCTTAATACTGTTAACCAAGTGCGAGCTTTGCTGAAGGACATTTCTGAAGTGCTCAAAAATAATTCACGGTTGAAGAATTCATTTAATAGAATAAAATACTCATATTTGAGAATACTAAAAGTCCCCTTTAATCACACTGGATTAATTTGGTTCTCCACTTAATATACTGAACTTCTCTATAGGGCCTTTTATTCTTTTATTCCATTGCAAATATTACTTTCATTTAGTATCAGAAATGGTTGAAGGAAACGGCCTCTGTAAACCAGGCTTCTTGTTGGGACTCAAGCTGGCATTAATTTTCATTTCTTGAAGTGAGTGTCTTTTGAGCATCATGCTGTTCAGCAGCACTGAGCTAAGTGGTGCAGAATTAATACAGTGTTATTATTTGCAGTATTGCAAAATCGGAAGCATTGGAATCTTGCAGGCTGCCTTGTTCTGTCAGTTTTCTGCCCGACTGACACATCGTGCAAGTCCTGATGTGTTTTGTGACTAGTGTCAGGTCTCCGATGTGCTGTTCCATGCTGGCTGGTCCTCAGGCTTTGAGTTTCCCCTTCATTTAGCGAGAGTGCTGGTGTGCTGATGGTGTTAACATTGTTATGAGTATAAAGACACTGAATCCTCTCTTTTTCTGGTTTCTGATTTCTCAGACTGTTTCAAAAGCTTTCTGATGAGCAAGGGTAAGTTTTAGAAAAGCTTGGAAGTCCATAACGCTATTTTTGCCTTTCGTTTAAACTTTCGTGCATGCACAGTAGCTAAAAACCCGTGCTGCAAGCAACTTGTGCATGCTGCTTTGTCGTTCTGTGCTTGGGCAATTTACGTAAAGAATGTGAGACTAAAAGCTATGCGTCTGGCAAAATTTCTTTCTGGCACCTAGGGTATCTGAACGATGGTTGTTAGGCGTTTTGAAAATCAGCTCTTGGGATTTTGTTCCTGCTGAAGTGACGTACTTGGTGTTCTGTATTTAAATTAGGCTTTAAAAGATTCAGACATATAAAGGAAGATTAGTAAATACTTGATTTCAAAGGCTGCAAAGATAGAATCTGAAAATAATTAATGACATGGTGTTTATTATGGGAGTGATGAATGTTCTGTGGTTATTTTGTATACTCCAGGTTATGGAATCCTCAGTGGTAAACTTATTGGTTAGTGCCATATGAACTTAGGCCTTGTTTGAGATGTACTGTGTCTCGAAGAAAAATATTTTTCCTCTTAGAGTGTGTTGGCATGTTAAGCATTTGGTTTATGCATGGTGTTCTAACTTATTTTTTAGCATACATTTATGTATTTACATATTTAATTTTGCCCTGAGGCACAGCCTGGTAAATGACTAAACTCTTCCAGAGGGAGCACGAAGTATTTCAGAAGTTAGATATTAGGGAAGGGAGACTCAGAATGCTCAAGTCACCAGTTAGATTTTGAAGTTAAAACTAGAATTGAAGCTAACATCCCATTCTTTGGTGTGAATATATGAATGCACCCTTACTTAGGGTATATTGTATTTAGGTCTAGATTCTTCTATTTTGTTGCAGGGAGATAAAGAAGCTTGAGAGAAAGAAAAGGATATCCTGGTCATATAAGTTTTCTTGGAAGAATCTGGAACAATTTTGATACTTGCATGCAGTTTGGTTATTGAAAGCACATTTCTCATGTGTTGCAACTTAATCATTAAAAAAAGGAGGAAAGGAGAGAGAACTGTGCAAGAAAAGAGTTTCTGCAGTTGTGACCAGGGTATTTTTCACTAAATTTGGCATCCTTCCCACTCAGAAAATAAACAAGCAAACAGGTATAATGACTTAATGCCCTTGTCTTTATTTTTAGAGGCCAGAGTCTTATGTTACCAACGAAAGTTGAGTTGGGCCTCTTGGGAGGAAGTCAGAGAGTCTGGTTTGTTAGTTCAGAGCTCTCTTGGTATGTAAGAGATTAGAACAAGGCCCTGTGCTGAATCAGTTTTGTTTTTAACCTGAGTTTCGATCGTATCAGAAAAGTGCCACATTTTCAGGTCCAGCTAGAACTTGGTTACACCCCCTTCATCATTCAGATTTTGTTTGGAAAAATGCAAGCAAAAGTGTATTTGGAAAAAGAAAACAAAACAAAAACCAAACCAAAACCCCAGAAACTTAGCTTTGCTTTTATATTACAGCACGGGAATTTAATATTTTGCTTGGTGTCTCAGAGACTTGTGGTCAGCACTGAGCAGGAGTCCTATTCGAGACCTAAATTGAAATACCTGTTATGTTTATCACTACAATGTGAACGAATTAAAGAGAAAATGACACTGGAGAGAGTGAGGGGAAAACATGAAAGGAAAGCTTTGAGGAATTTAGATTAAAGGAAGCTAGGTAGTAGGAGTTTGTGGGGGAAGCTTGTAGCCGTGTTGAAGAAATTAGTGAGCTAATGGCTGTGGTAGCTATCCCGACTTGGATGGAAAGCATCAGGGAGGTTTGGAGAGGAGGCTAGTGGGGCCCATACCGTGCATGACCTGAGCATTTAGCATTAGTGAATTGCTTTTCTCTTTTAGAAACGTTCATCAGTAACTGACTCGATTTTATCATTAGCCTGCGGAAGGAAAAAATGGGAAGTGATTCTGGGGCTGTTACTGGAGGGAAGAAGGGAAAGACTGGGAATTTGGACTCTAGGAGGGCAACACATGCCTTTTAGGTCAAAGAAAGGAGCAAGGTCAATAAGGAGAATAACAAGTTTAATGAGAAGTAGCAGTTGGGTGCGAGGAGCTCAATGTGAATGATCAGCTACAATGTGAATGATCTCAATGTGAATGAGCTGCTACAGAGCTGCTTATTCCCTTAACCTGATCTTATTTGCTCATATACGCATCTACCGGCTCGAGTGCTGGCGCTAGAGCATGTCCCAGCCTTGCTTGTTCAGCTGCCCGTGTGTTTCCTGCTCTATTAGAAATAACACCCAAGAGCGCTCAGTTTCACTAATATAAATCTCTCTCGAAGGTTTCGCTGGCATGAATGATGGCTAAGACGCGATAAAGCCAAGTACTCTTCTCTTTCCAGGAGTAAATCACTGAACGATGTCAGCGCGGAGGAGCTGCAGTCATTGCGCAAAATCCGTTATGAAGAGCTACAGAGGATAAAAGAGCAGTTACAAGAACAAGATCTAAAGTGGCAAGAAGTACGTGTTCCTTTTCACCCCGCTGACAGACCGGATGCTCTCTAGCTTCAGTGACCCCAGCAAACAGGCTTCAGCACGTGTGCATCAATCTATGGGGTTGTGTTCTGAAGCGATGCATCTCGTGCAACCACTAGTGGTTTGGGAGATGTCTGTTTCAGGCGGAACTGAAACTGTTTTAACTGCCTTCAGTTATCTGATTAGATCTTCAGGAATTAAGACTTGTATGTATTGTAATAACAGGACAAGGAATAATGGGTGTAAAGCAGAACGTAGGAAGTTCTGCCTCAACATAGGGAGAAACGTTTTCACTGTGAGAGTGACGGAGCACTGGCACAGGCTGCCCAGGGAGGTTGTGGAGTCTCCTTCTCTGGAGACTTTCAAAACCCGCCTGGACGCGTTCCTGTGTGGCTGCCCTAGGGGATCCTGCTCTGGCAGGGGGGTTGGACTAGATGATCTCTAGAGGTCCCTTCCAACCCCAAACATTCTATGATTCTATGATAATAAAGCCCTCAGGCTTGAGTTCTGTGGACATATACAAAAGTTAGGATACTTTCATGTGTTATCCAAAATTTGTGATCGTTTTTTTTTTCTCTGAAACCGTTGGAATGTCCAAATATTTGATCTTTTGGGAGAAGGAAGGAAAATAATACTTCCTTGTGCAAAGGTAGCTTTGCACAGCATCATAAGGTAGTCTGAAGACTTTTTTTATTAAAATCTGTGCTTGGCAATGGTGACCAACAGGAAGCTGAAATTAGGAACAGACCACCAAGCAAGCAGTTCCTAGTTGTTTGCTTAATGCATCTCGGTTTTAATATGCAGGACATCTCTTAGCTCTGCTATTTCATGGAGAATATTGCTAGTTTCCGTTGTGGTTTTACAGAAATGAAGAAAAAATGAAAGTGTGTGTTTTCAATTTGGAATGTAAGGCACGTTTATTCTCAAGCTAATGTATCAGTCTAACATACTAGTGATTTGGAAAAAAAATAATATCCCAAACTCCAATGCCCAGAGCAAAGAAATACAGATGGGATTTGCATTAGTTTTCAGCTATGTCATTGAGTGAAGTATTCTAGAGTATAAGTGATAATGTCAAGGGGAAAAGAAAAAAAAAAGGGATAAAACATATATTTTTCCACTTATAGTGCAGTAATTAAAATTGTTAGCTTTAGTAGGCAGTGGTCCTATAGCCCTGACTGAAGTATGAGAACCCCTTTATCATTTAGGGGGAAGGTACATGAAAACGTGGCCTCCGTGCAGACACTTAAGCAGAATCAGAGCAGCAGGTCGCATGCCATGGGCTGCCCCTGTAGGTTTATGAGGTCTGGAGAAAATCTGATTATACACTTTATTCTTGTAGGATCTAGCAAAATGGAAGAATCGTAGAAAGAGCTTCACTTCCGAATTACAAAAGAAAAAGGAGGAGAGGGAAGAAATAGAACGGAGAGCCTCTGAAGTGTCTGGAAGGAGAACCAAGTCACTGAAAGAAATGCAGGAGGAGAGGTAATGACCCTAATGGGGGTATTATGCTGAAGAACTTAAATCTGAGCATTTTTATTCCCTTGAATTCTTGAGTGGCTTTTACGGGCAAGTTGCAATTGATTCTGCAGAGATCTCAGCAATTTTAGTTGCAAATTATAGTGTGGAAATCTAGGCAATTGAAGAGTGGAATATGGTCCGCTGATGCATTGTTTTCACAGAATATTAAATGGTTTTGCTCTAAGTAATGTTTTATGCTGCTCTCCGTAAATAAACCTATTGAGAAGTCGGTATTTGCATCCACTTTAAAGAGGTTAAAACAATAGTCTGGAACTGGATAATTGCGTTTTTATATTGGATCAGCATAACTATTTCTCTTTCCCCTGCTGCTGCATTTGCTATTCTTTTAGCTGCCGTGAATAAATAGAGACAGACTTTTAATGTATATCACAGAGCTGTAAACTTTTGCTTGCTTTCTCCTGTATCCCCAATTGTTCCTCTGGGGTTTTACAGAACAAGATCCTCTCCAAGGTGTAAAAAGTGTAAACTGAGTAGCACAGTGTTATTTCTACCGATGACAGCCTTTTCCTCTTCTTTTTTTTTTTTTTAATAACTGCATGTATGACTGAGATGAAAGGAAACATGCACATGGCATGTATTCGTAAAAGAAATTTAAGTAAGTCATAAAGCAGAATGTGTTGAGTTTCTTTATTTATGAGGACAAAAATTAGTCTCTTGCATAAAAATACAGCTGCTAATTGCACTGAATGTCTAGTGTATCATCAGAATCTTAAAAATATTGTGGTAAGATTTATCCCTGTGGAATGAATAGCAGAAAAGATAACAGTATGAACTTCAGGACACCGTTTTATTTTGTTATCTAAAGTTGAATATAGCATTTTCATAGAGCAAAGACATCAGCAGAGCTATACAGTTCAGGCTGTGTTATGAGACTACCTTCTCCCCATTATTTCCTCAATAAAATCTGAATTTCTGAGGGTATGTAACTTGAACACCTGTATCGTCTTCTTGGCAAAGAGATTTCTTTCATGGTGGCAACCTGATAATGTGACAGTACTATGCCTGAGTGTTGAAATGGGGAGGAGGGGGAAGAAGGTAGGTTTAAAAATACATTAAAATACTTATATTTTTTTAATTATGCCGTTCATTTTCATTTGCTAGAGATGTATTTCTCGGTTTACACTCTCCCTTGAACATTCAGTAGCTGAAAGACTTGGGGGCCGCCTGTCTGTGAGGTCACTTGAGCATTTTAACGCGCTCTTTCCCCGTAGGGAGGACAGAGATGAAGACTCCTACAGGCAGAGAAAACATGAACACACGTGGTCGTATTCGCTGAACGACGATGTGTTTAGTGAAGAAAAAGCACCCACCACACGGTCAGCAGCGAAAGATTACCTTTCGGAAGAAGATACTTCCTACGCCACTAGGGACAGCAGAAGTGCAAACGCCTCGCAACCGCACCAGGAGAACCTGCCCGAGAGCTCGGCCACTCGTGAAGCTCCTGCTGTGCCAAAGAGCCTGGCAGAGGAGCAGAGCTCAGCTCTTTTGTCTACCCGCTACCCGGCGAACGCTCAAACTGGGTCAGCTCAGGTTTCAGCTTCTCTCCCGAGAAGTTACCAGAAAACCGATACCTCTAGGTTAACATCTGTGGTTACACCAAGACCTTTTGGTGTCCACTCAAGAGGAATCTCGTCACTTCCACGGTCGTTCACGGTAAAATTCTGCTTCATTCCCTAGCTTCGTGTGTGTTGGGGTCTTGGGTAGCTGTGGGAACAGCAGAGTTTTAACATTCATTTTTTTAAAAAAAGGGTCTGCTGTTTGATGAAGGCTCTGTTAATAGAGCAGGAAACTCTGTTGTGGCTTTAGATGTTTGCTTGTGTTCCTGTCCTTAAAGGCACTCCTAGGAATGAGGCTGATAAAGAGTTTCTCCTACCAAATATATTTATTACTTGTAAGTCTCCATAGTCTTTCTTATCAAAAAACCTGCCTTCATCAAAGGTAACTGTCTATAGCTAAGTTAACATAAATGTTAAATACAAAATTTTCAGGTGATGTTTCCTCTGCTCTGCTGACTTGATTGAAATTGAAGTTTTATGCTAGCCTAAAATTTACCTGCTCAGTAAAGCATTGAACCACAGAAATTGATTCTTCCCCCCCCGCTCTCCCAATTACTGTATTGATTTTCATCTCTCCTAAATTCCTATATGTCTCAATTTAAAAAAAAAAACTGTAAGAATGCAAATCATTGTAAGCAGATGGTTTTAGCAAGTTTATCTTCGAAAGTCTGGGCAATTTATTCTGCAAGCACTTCAAGAGGAAAAAACATATTGTTCTTTCAAGAGCTGTCCTGGTTTGTAATGAGTACATCAACCAACGTTTGCATGAAAGGAAGAGGGTTTTTTTTGTTAAATATTTAGGTTGTTGAAAGCTTATTTTTTGTTTGTTGGTTTGTTAAATCACATATTTACCAAACTATCACTTCTGTCCTAGATGGATGATACCCAGAAATACAACGGAGAAGTAGAAAAAGCTAAAAGAACTCAAACTTTGTTCACTAGCAGTTCGTTTTCACAACCAGACTCTGCACACCCCTTCTCTACTGGTACATTCAGAAGCAGAGGTGAGGAGGAGGAAAAAGAAGGTGTTCAGTCAACACCTCCTCCTGGTTTGGCATTACCTGTAAAATCCCAAGACCAAGATGCTGGAAGCAGTGTTCTTAAACCAGAATATTGTTCTCCTCCTGATTCTCTTTCACTTGCATCTTCTGCAGAAAATGTGAGTCTGCCAGAGCCTGAGGATTCAAAGTCTCTGGTAAGTGTCGAAATAATGTCATTGCGTAGTGTAACTGAATGCTACAGCAGAGTAAAAGAAAGGGAAAAAATCACAAGCAAACAAAAAAAAATAGAAAAAAATCCATCTTTTACTACCAAGAAATACTTGTATGAAAACAATTCAGAGAACCAGTATTTTCTTTGATTTCATTCAGGGAAAGAAGAATATTTCAAAAGAAAATAATTTATTTTTTGCTGCTTTTTTTTTCCCTATGCTGTGCTTTATTTTATTTCTCATTCTAATCCAAAATAGTTATTCTTTTGTTTGTTGCTTGCTAAGTTTTCATTATTCTGGAGATGAACGTGCTGTGCGCAGAGTCAGGTGTGTCAGTAAGGTGGATGATTGGAGCTGCTGTAGCATTCATTTGCACTTTTAAACTGGTGGTGGAAAATAAAGATCAGCTTTTCAATGGCCAGCCTTAAACATTAGTAGCATACTATTCTTTTTCCCTTCTGTTGTGGCTTGAGCCTCCCCCTTTTTAAAAATAGTGATTTACTTGAAATTAATCTAAACAACATTCACATTAATGAATTTTAAAACAGATCACCATCTCTTTGGGTATGTGCTTGTGCAAGAGTTGGGTCTTTCAGGTTTTTTTTTAATATGTCTTCTAGTGCTGTTTCCTCCAATTGATCACATTTCACATGTAAAAAATGACCAGCAAAAGCTTTAATTTAATACCTCTCTGTAATACCTAATGCTGTGGTTCTTCGTACCCCTTGACAGATTAGAGACCAATTCTTTACATTCCTGATGCTGCTGTAAAAGTTAATTTTGCTAGCTGCTTGGGTGATGATCATAAGGCCTTAAATGCTGATTTATGAAATTATTTCCCACACCAACTGTTCATAAATGCAGACACTTTGAGCCAGTT
Organism: Trogon surrucura; assembly: GCA_020746105.1. Lineage (NCBI taxonomy): Eukaryota > Metazoa > Chordata > Aves > Trogoniformes > Trogonidae > Trogon > Trogon surrucura. Next base: position 47,734,048 of record CM036617.1, read on the forward strand.
GTCTTCCTAATCACTTGTGGTAAAGGAACATATTTCAAATTAACGCTTCTGATACCCCTTGGCCATTGCAATGAAATGATCATTATTTTTTGAAACTATGATTGTTGTAAAAGAAGAAAGATCATGATCCTTGATACTTTTTTGGGGTTTTTTTTGTTCCCATGTTGTAGCAAAAACAGGCAAAGGAATTGCCATTCTAATCAGTAAAAACAAAGTTTAGAACAGTTTTATTGTTTATTTTTTTTTTCCCCTGTCATTATTTGCAAGATTATAACTGGTCTTTTCTGCAAATGAATAGTGGATTTTTTTTTAAAATGAATTAAAAAAAAAAAAAAAAGCTGGTGTCAAACAAGCTGTAACTTAAGGAATGCAAGTTCCATTTGGCATATTTGTAAATTATTGCCAGAGTTGAGAGATTGATGTAGTTCACTGGTCATCAGGGCAATAACACCAGGTTTGTGGAGTACTAAGTGATTTGGATATGACCTGTCCAAATGATGAAGTTCAGTGGACAAAGTCGCATTACTCCTCTGACAAGAGGTAGGTTTGAAGAGCCTGGTTGGGATGGTGGAAATATATAACAGCAACAGTAATTTCCAGGAACACACTCGAATCCACAAGCTTTATATGTGTTCTTAACTCAGTGTGCTAACCTATTAGTAAATTCACTTTTCATGTACTGTTACTCGTCTAAGGACTTAGCTTGTATTGGGAGCATTTGCAAGCTAGTAGCTGTGTTGTGAAGAAAGAATTTGGTTTCAGCTTTAGACTGTTACTGGGAGGGTTTTGCCAGGAGTGTTCCTGTGAAACCTCAAGATGTTGCCATGCAATGTTCTTGTCTTGTGCACCCAGTGCTTGGATGCTCCTGAATCCTACTCCTACATTGGCGTGTGCGGTGTTCCCTGCCGCATCCAACCAATCACAGAATCACAGAATTACTGAGGCTGGAAAAGACCTCTGAGATCATTAAGTCCAGCCTATGATTCAACAGCATCATAAGGGCTAGACCATGACACTAAGTGCCACATCCAGCCTCTCCTTAAACACCTCTGAGGACGGTGACTCCACCACTTCCCTGGGCAGTGCATTCCAATGCCTGAGAAATGTCTCCATGACGAAGTGTTTCCTGAGATCCAACCTAAACTTCCCCTGATGCAGTTTCAGGCCGTGCCCTCTTGTCCTGTCACTCGTTGCCCGGGAGAAGAGCCTGACCCCCACCTGACTACACCCTCCCTTCAGGCAGTTGTAGAGAGTGAGAAGGTCCCCCCTGAGTCTCCTCTTCTCCAGGCTAAACACCCCCAGCTCCCTCAGTCTCTCCTCACAGGACTTTCCCTCCAGTCCCTTCCCCAGCCTTGCTGCTCTCCTCTGGACCTGCTCCAGCCCCTCAATGTCTTTCTTGCAGTGAGGGGCCCAGACCTGCACACAGGGCTCGAGGTGAGGCCTCACCAGTGCTGAGCACAGGGGCAGAATCACCTCCCTGCTCCTGCTGGCCACACTGTTCCTGATACAAGCCAGGATGCCATTGGCCTCCCGGGCCACCTGGGCACACTGCTGGCTCATGTTCAACCAGTTGTCAACCAGCACTCCCAGGTCCCTCTCTGCCAGGCCGCTCTCCAGCCACTCCTCCCCCAGCCTGTAGCTCTGCAGGGGGTCATTGTGGCCAAAGTGTAGGACCCTGCACTTGGTCTTGTTGAACTTCATACCCTTGGCCTCAGCCCATTGACCCCAATGTGGGAGCTTTGGGGAACAGGTGTACATACCTAGATTTCTAGATATTTTAATTTGTGAGAAATGAATCCCACCCTTCAGGAAGGCTGGTTCGCTAGACAACTAAAACACAGATGTAATTCAGTACACCAAATCTAGTACATATGGTGAGGGGGTCTCCTCCATGCATACATTGCTGGAATGTATCTATTTTAACAGTGTTTGACAGAAAAAGTTTAAGTATTTTTTTATTTTTTCCGCTTTTTTTTTTTTTTGTAACAATGCCAGTTCTATGGTAATGAAATGAATAGTTTACATTTGGGTATTTTAATTTGTTTAATGAATTCTCATTAAAATGTTCATGTATGCAACACGTGTTCATAATATATTGTGATATCGAAAGCATGTGTTCCAAAATGTTTTCCCAGCCAAATCTTCCTGTAGTTTAAAATGGTAGTGTTGGGTTTTCATTAGATTTTGAAAGCATCTTGAAAGTCCCCTAGAATGGGAGATCTGGATTCTAGCTAATTCTGGGGTGAGTTTTATTATCTAAGACCTCCATTACAAAATCCATACCACAAAAGTACAAAGATGATCGTTCAGACACGTAAATCAGTCTGCGATGTTGAGCTTAAAAGAAACTCATGATGCCTACTCTAGGATGGAAAAGAAAAAAATCTGATCAATTACAGTTACCTAGCTTTTTTTACATCTTTGACTGATGCTCTCTCAGGGGACAGTGTGTTCCACCAATTCACAAGACTGGCCATGAAGGCCCATTCAGGGTTTTCACTTCCTCATATTTCTTACATTTTCTAGCATCGTATTAGGAAACATTTAAAATCAAGAGAAATGCACAGCTAAACATATGTGTAGAGAAAATACAAATGTAAACTGAAAACGCACCCGTTTGAATAAAACCCAGTTTAGTTACTTAACTGCCTTCAGTGCCGTTTCCTTGGTCTGTGATGCTAATAATAGATGATTAAAGTGTGCATTGTGAGCAGCCTCACTTATTTAGAGGATAAACTTTCCCTCGTTTAGATTCCTGTGATACCAGATACTGTAGTGTCATGTTTTATTTTTCAGGAACAGTACAGTGAAATGAGAATCAGTATGAACCAGAGACCTGGCCACAGTCGCAGCTTTGGGTTTACAACAAATTGGAGTTCTTCAGGGGCCTTTGTACAGACAGTTGAAGAAGGTAAATGTGTATTAACTGTACAAATTTTTGTTCTTGTGTTTGGTTTGCAGAGGCCTCTAAATTAAGAAATTCATTGTAAAAAATGTTGCAAATATTAAAAAAAACTCAGACGGAGAATTGAAAAGTCAGCATTTAGTTTGCTAATGTATTTCCATGAAACCTCATCTCTTGAAATGAGTTGAATTTAGAAACACCAAAAATGCATTTTCCTAATCAAGTACATTTCTATAACCACTGAAAAGGCATAGATATGTTCACTCAAACATTCACCAAGCCCCTTATAGAACAGTAGTAGGGGGCATATATCCAGCCTTTTAATATCCAGATTGTTTCTTGCAGCTAAGTTTATAAAAAGTTCTCACTTCATATAGTTTGTGAACAGACGCATAGGAGATTTAGGAGTTAATAATTTGATCTTAATTTTACCTTAGTCATGTTGAATTTTGAAGACAGTTAATATATTTTTTTTTTGCAGTTGCAACTCCTGAATTGATTTCCGGAGCAAGTTTGTTTTTTCATGTGTGTTAATACCGAGGAAAAGCAAACATTTCCTGTCATGAAATGAAACATGCGTAAAGTTAATTTCTAAGCTTTAGTAGTCATTTGCAGAGAACAAGCTCACTTTTCTTAATTAAAAAACCCGACAAAATACAACAAAAACCCAAGCAAATCGCATCAGCCTTGTTTTCTGAACAGTGATCTTTCCCATTGCCAGTAACCCTTAAGGAATATTTAATTGTGCCGTTCCTTGCAGCTAACATGAGTGAATGAGATAGTCACTTCTCTTGACCTGCTGGTCACGCAAGCATTCATATGGCCCCAGGTACTGATAGCCCCACCACTGCCAGGGCCTGCTTCTGCCTCACATTCAACCAAGAGTCCACCAGACCCCCTCCAGCCCATCAGCTCCCAACCTCTACCATCACTGGGGTTAGTCCATCCCAAGAGCAGTGCTCTGTGTTTGCCTGTGTTGAATGTCAGGTTCCTGCTCTGAATGGCAGCCCTGCCCTCCAACCTATCAGCCACCTACTTCCTTTTGAGTGGTTTGCGAACTCCATGAGGATGTGTTTCACCTCTTCCTCTTCCTGGTTATTGGTGGACATGTTAGAGAGGACGAGTGCCAGAATACGTCTCTGGGGATCTCCACTTGTAGCCAGACTCCAGACTGAGTATGAACCATTAACTGTTACCCATTGAGCCTGACGACCTAGCCGATTTTTCACCCATCTGGTCATTCTGCCCTGTAGATGACACCATCTCAACTTTGATACCAGGGTAATGTGGAAGATCATGTCAAAACCCTTATTAAAGACAAAGTGGATGGTACCCACCACTCCCCCTTCATCCACAGATCTAGTTATTTCATCACTGAAGATAATGAGGTTGGTCAAATATGATTTAGGATTGGCAAATCTATACCAACTATTCCCAGTCACCTTTTTCTCTTCGTGAGCCCAGAAACAGCTTCTAGGCAGACTTTCTCTGTTTGTCTTAGCATACTTATCCTAATGAGCTATATGATTTTCTTCAGGTGATAACTTGCATTTATTTTTTTTTACTGCTTAAAAATGACTGTTTTCTGCAGATGCTTTTCCTCCAAAAAATTAAGACGACTGCTTCGCAAGCAAAATTGACTTTTTAAAAGTATTCTCAAAAAGCTTAAGATCTCGTAGCACATGTTTTGCTGAGGCTTGTTTACTACATATAAAGAAGATAATGCTAATTTTTTACTGGAATTCTTAACTTTTACACTAAAAGTTAGATAAACAGAAAGTTTTAAAGTCATTAATCTAGAGACTGTTCTGCCAGCTTCCCCACAGCCTTATCTTTATTGTTTCAGTCCTTTCCCTTTCGCCCGCCCTGTTTGCAGTCATTTTTCTGAGATGGTGTAGGAGTGCACAGATCTGTGGTCCGACAATTGCAGACATGTAGGACAAAGTAAATTTGACCCACTTCCTTCAAGATTTAATTTTTTTTCTGTGACTGAGCTAGTATTTATCTGTTGTAATAACAGATGGGGATAGGCTAGAAATAACTAAATACTCATGGAAAATGAATGAGTATTTGGTTAGTTTTGTTTTCGTTGAGGGGTAGTAAGAAAGAAAAATCTTCTGTCTTTAGGGAAACTTATTAAAAACAGAAATATGTGTTTTATGTAATGTAAGCTAAATCCTCTACAGTGGCATAAAGAAATTATTAAATCCTATCATCTTGGAGAATCTGGACAGACAAAGACAACTAGTACTGTACAACTTTCAGCACTTGAATTGCCAGCTAATCTCTGTAGGCTTCTCTGGGGATGAACCAGAGAAGCCCAATATAGGAACTCTGGTTTGCACACTTGAGAAGCCCCTTATTCAGAGGCCATAGAGGAAGAGCAGCTGGCAAAGTTACGTGCTGAAAATTTAGCGGTGTGTGTTGTCCTGGCTGTGGTAGGTCTAACTATGCAATCTAGAGGCTGCTGCTCGTTGTTCAGATAGCTGCTAATGGAGTTTTTAATCCAAACTTTAGGAAGAATGCCGAAAAACAGAATATGGAGATATGCTCTTACAACATGTTAGTTAGTGTTCGGGTTTTGTGAACTATGATGGATCACTGGTTGGTGGAAGCACAGCATTTCTTCATTTCTTAACTTCCTTGGCTACCAGGAATATTAAAAGCTATCTGAATCCTTAGTGGATCATCCAGACTTCTAGCAGCATTTTCCTAATGAGTCAGAAGAAGATCAGGTTGAAGCATATGCTGTCTAAAGTCTTCTGTCACGCTTGTCCACATTTGTTTCTGATAATGTAGTATAGCATTGTTCTTGGTATGTTTTAAACAATATGTGTGGATTTCACTACTTACTTTGTAAAACACTCCCATTGTGTAATTCAAATTTGTTTTATTGGCACTACGATTTATTGTGCAATCTTTAACTACGTTTTCACTTAGGTTTTGAATTCTCTGTTCTGCTAAAGGAATAATTGCTAATTGAAGAACCATTCAGATGTAATTCATAAAATCTTACCTAGGGAAGTCTGAGTGTTTCAGCTTATCCATTTTCTGAATTAAATGGAACAAAATTTATTAACTGGTCTCTTGTGTTCTCTGTCCTTGGGCTAGTGAGAACACCTGCCAGTGTTTAGTAGTAGATGAAAAAGAGATAAAGTGCATCCTTGTCTGGCAAAGTATCAATAGAATTCAAAGTCCAAGCTGCAATAAAATTTGCTCTTAATAGATGAAATAAGTAGAATCCAAAGAAGATAGCACCCAGAAATGTATTAAGTCCAATTACCGGTCAATTCAGAGCTAACCAACTATTTTAGCAAAGCAATAAAACAACGTATTTTTGTCAGTAGAGTCTGGAAAATGTAAATAAGAATATGAGAAAGCCAGTTTCTACTGGAATTAACAAAGTGGAGAGTGGTCTTGGAGGCAAGTAAGAAGATTATATAAACATTAGCTGAATTTCAGCTAATTGTTGGCTACAGACACTGTGGTGCTACTTCTATCTCCCTCTCGCACTCTACCAGATGATAAAAGGTGAGTTAGTGAAGGCAGGATTGGGCCCAGAGGCTGTTTATTCACCCAGAATGTGAATCCTTGCAAGTCCAAAAGACTGATGTCCTTTGTCATTTTCGTGTTTCAAATTAAAAGACTACTTTGATATTGAATTTGCTGAGCTTATATTCACAGTGCAGTAGATTTTTAAAAGACTTTCTGAATATCCACCAAGAAGCATTTCGTAGCTTAAAAAAACCCAAAACACAAGGTCTCTAGGAAAAGCATAATTCCTTCAGTCAAAACTGTGGTAAAAAAATAATTGTGCATGGAGACATAATTTTTCTTTTCTACTGTTTTCTGCAGGTAGCCCTGCAGCACTTTGTCAGCTGCACGTAGATGATGAGATCATTGCAATCAATGGCACCAAGGTTTCACGTATGGACTACAGTCAGTGGGAAGAAGCCATCAGCAGAGCACTAGAAACTGGAAACCTCGTCATGGATGTCAGACGATATGGAAAGAATGGTGAGTTGTTTTGTCGAGCAGATACAGTATGCTCTGTAAGGCAAATAAGCTTTGTCTCTGCTGTACCTGACAGCTGAGAGTCCTTATTAGCCTTACAGCAGTAATATGTATCTAAGCTAAAGTAGTTTGCTAGCATGTCTGTTGCATTTTAACACAACTTGGCTTTTTTTAACTACTCGTGCTTTAGAAATGTCTTGACAAGCAAGTTACAAAGCATTGAGCTACTGACCTCTCTCTTGTGCTCTGGCCTGTTTCTGAGAGGATGCACAGGTAAAAAAGTGTGCAACCACACAGGGGAATATAACGTTTTCTTTCCTGCAAAGCCACACAAACAAAGAGGAGCTGGTCTCTAGAGCATAATGATTTTTAGAGCCTCTCTCCTTCAGTCAGCAGCTCCTCATCAGGGAAGGAGGATGCCGTGTTCCCTTTTTTGGGGGAGTGTTTTGGGTGGCATATGAGATTGTGAGTGATGCAGCACTTCTGTGCTCTGATTTTGACCATGGAGTCAAATACTGTGATGCTGTTCTCTCTCCAGAATGGTACCACCTGTTCTGGCTAGTGAGGGTTTCCATCCTGGCTGAAGGCCTTGTAGCTTTTCTAGACTTGCCTTGGGTTTGGTCAGGATACCCGTTTGAAGTCCAAAAAGAATTTTTTTCAGAGTTGGAAGTGTGACCAGTAACTTCTTTCACATTATAAAGACAAAATGTTCTTTTACTGGGAAGCTAGATATAGTAAGTTTCCAGCAAGTGGGGAAAAAAGTAATGAGTTGAGGAAGAGACAAGAAAGAAGTCACAGCTTCTGAAGGGCCTAGCACAAATGAAGAGTGACACTAGTGGAGAGCAACTCATTTTAGGGAGCTGGTGGGAGAAATGGAGTCCAAGTGAAGAGTGTGATTCGTCTTCACCTCATCAGTTTTGCTAGTTTAGTTCAGACTGCCTTTTTTTTTACCCTCTCTGTGTTTCCTGAGGAGCACGGACATGAAAGTGACACTTCCCTAGATAGCGTATGAGCCAGACTGTACCTTGTGTGAGTAAAGCTGGAAGAATTTCCTCAGTCCTTACTAATGCTAATGAAATAGTCTCCAATGAATACTAATTGCTGTGTAATGTTGAGCTGCTATAGTCCATGCTGGCAAAACATCTGGTAAATGTTTACCTGGCTTATGACTAACACTTGCATTTTTGGGGAAGGCGGTCTGCTTGTAAAAGCCCTTTTACCTGTCTTCACAAATTCTACCTGATTTGTGTCTCTCTGTCTTCTGTTATGTGTTTTTTGTGTGTGTGTAACTTTATTGTGTTTTCACTAACTCTTGTTCTGTTCTTCGACGTTACTATCTACATTAATTTCTTGATCCTCCACATACTGCCAAAAAGATTGGGGCAAAGACCAGCCTTCCCTGCCACATGTAAGGCATAAAATCCTTAATCTCACCAGTACGGCTACCAACATTATAGGTACATCTGAAAATAAATGGATTGATGCAACTTCTGGAGAACACCTTTCAAATGTTTCCACCGTATCAACAAAGAGAGATTTTTCCAGCAGCCTTCGAAGTTCTGTGAGTGTGTTTTTGAAGGGTCATGGGGTTTGGGGGGAAGAAGAAAGTAAAAATGTAGTGCCTTCATAGGGGGAGGATGGAGAAAGGACCTCGGAAATCTTATTTTTATTTGTATTGCTTAAGGAACATATATAATATTGCAAATACAGAGATGTAGCTAAGTACTTATGAAGGGAAATAAGATGTTATAACAACCTGCTACTATCTATTCATTAGCGGAAACTGCTAAGTGATAAGTATTAAAATATTTGCAGACTATGTTTTAGCTGAAATAGTATAGAGTGTTTATTCTTTAGAAAAGTCTTTTACCTTCATTTTCCATGGAGGAAGATACTTTTACCTCCATGAAAGCTGCAGCCCTAAAGAACAAGTGTATACATGTTTTCGAATTGCTTGCAAATAACACTCCGCCTGCCAAGGAGCTAACTAGGAAGAGTTCAGCTTCTGGCATTTTCTTGCAAACTAATGGTTTTTCATTTCAGTCACCAGTTCATAGCTGGTTATTGAACCCCTGAAATGCTTGCAGTCGTTTTATCATATAATACACTCAGGAAGTTTTAGATAGTTTCATATCTTTCTGTGGAAAGTATTCTGAAGTGTTTCATGATACACAGTTCCTGTCAGGGGAGATGTGTAATTGGATCAACTCCCACAAGTCTAATGAACTTAAGTCTTAACACTTTTTTTTTTTTTTTTTTTTCCCCAGGATACAGAAACAAAATTGATAAATGGAATGCAAGGAGATCCCGGCTCTAACGAACAAAGAGGTAAACTAGTGTGGCTTTTCATCCACAGTTGTGTGGGTTTGGAGCAAGCAGAGATGCTCAGGCTGTGTGATCATCGCAAGCTTTATGCAGTGGGCAAAGTGAGGCTTTAATGAACCGAAAACCAGAACAGGTATCACAGAGATCCAGTTGCATCCAAACTGGGTGTAGTTTGCTTCCACAACGTGCTTTGTCAGTTGGAGCACTGACAACAAAGCAGTGACAACCTGCCCTGTCTCTGCATTAGTGGTTGTAAATTTACTGTGTGGTAGGGGTGAAAGAGAAGGAGAGAGCACGTAATGTATTGTAATTGCTATTGCATTGTGTGGAGATTGAGTCAGTATGAGTATTGATTTATTTCACTGCTCAGAAAGAGCGTGAACAGTATTCAACTCTTTCCCCCTCCCCATCCCATTTCAGCTGTGAGATTTTGGGAATAGTGGTCATTTTCCTATTATTATTTTATTTTTATTCCCGGAGAAAGATATTGATGATTCTGGCATTAATAATAATTGCTTACGATGCTATAAACAGTTATAGCCTTGCTTGGTGACAGTGCGAGAAACCAGGTACGTATGGAACAATAATCCTTAAATGGGAAGTTTGTACTTCATTTTATCTTGAATGCACATAGCAGTTTATAAAAGCATTTCCTCCGGAGATCATTTGCCCTCTGGAGATGCCTTTCCGATGACCTTAAATGGTGATTATGCTCTTGAATCCAGTTTGGTATCTCGGAAGCTTAAATTAGACAGAGACAATCTGAGTCCAAGATTGACACTTGTACTGTTAATATAGTTGGGCATTGTTAGTGATAAAATGAAATACTAATCTGTATATGATGTAACCTACTAAAACCTTTGTTTGCTATTATGAAAGATTAGATTTCCCTTGTGTTTCTGGGGCTTTTTATATTTCTGACGTGACAGGCTGTAGATTGAAGGTCCAACAAAAGTTTCGTATCCAGTGGTGATAGTCATTTAAAAAAAAAAAAAAAGGACAAAAAAACCCCCAGCACCTCATTGACTTGCTTGTATTCTTTGTATTTTTCAAATAGCATCTGAACCAATTTCTTTGAAAAACTTAAAAAGACGGTCACAATTTTTTGAGCAAGGTAAACCAAAGAGCTAACATTTCATGTACTTCCATGAAATTGTTCCTGCTGCACACTCTTCCTAACAAGTCTGGTGCTGGGTACTATACCTCTTCGGCTTTGTATGTTGCAGTTATAACGAAGCAACATAATTAATTTCCCTTCTTTTCCCAGGGTCATCAGGTTATTCTTACAATTCATGGGTCTACCTTTGTGGTAATGGGTCTTTGTGTGTTCTCTTATATCTATAGCTGTTTAAATCTCTTCTGTGTTGTTCATACTTGTTTTTTTTCACTGGGTAGGAGTAAGAAAGATAGCACTCTCTGTTCCGTTTTGCTACTACCTACAAAACAAGAATAACATTGAATATTTCAGCAGAGGCTTAGTGCAGTTCTCAAAGAGCTGTTGATAAAATACTTAATGCTGGATTTGAGTTTATCTTGAGTTGCAGCTCTGTGCTTTCATCTAAATTGGTGGAAAAAGGCAGCTGCTGGCTTTCCGCCATGTGATGATGTCACAAGATCCCAAGACGACCAATATAAATTTTGAATTGAACATACTAGCTTTAAAAGGAAAAAAGATGAGGCACTCAATTTTGGTTTTGTAGGTTGCTTTTTGGTGTTTGCATGTCACAACTCACATGCTTCCACTAATGTTGTATGTCTAATGCTGTCTTCAGACTATATATGCCTTGCTGTTTTGCTGTAGCTTGAAAGAGTAAAATTCTGGCCCACTGGAAGTTCAGTGTGAATATTGCAAATTATTTTAGTTGGGCCAGGACTTTGCCTTCAATGATGATAGCTTCTGATTTTTCCAGAAGTGCTATGTGAGGTGCCACAGTGTAAATCAGTGTTCGTGGTTCTGTTTGCTTATAAATACTTCTGCTCAATTATATCTGCAATATGGTGACGTTTTGTTGTTGATTGGGATTTTTTTTCTCTTTTTTTGGTGTTTTTTTCCTAATTTTTTTCTGTCGTTCTGAAGGCTGGCTGTGAAGTTTGTATTTTATTTTATTAAATTTTATAGCAATATTTTAAATATTTCACTTGCACTTGTGAGGGAGGAGAAGGGCGTATTTCTAGAGTGTATACTCGGTACAGTTTTTTTCATTTTAAATTTTTCACACTTTAGCATTACAATAACACAAGAGATTCTTCCTCCTAAACCTGTACAGGCCATCATCGGCTTACAAGGGTGAGAGAAAAAGGGAACAAAAATAAGTGCTGCCTGTGCCTCCTTTTAGCATCTTCCAGTGCGATTGCAGATCAAGTCTGTTTGTCCTATTGTCACTGTGACTGTTGCAATCTGATTGCTAAGACAAAATTGTACATATATAGATTGAACAGTAGTCTGTCCCTGATTAGATGTTTTCTGTATTCTAAATTTAACCCTTTCTCCACTTCATGTGGTTGTACTTCAGGAAACTGTTTGGACATCTGGCTTTTTTGCTTTTTTTTTTTTTAAACTGAGATTTGGACAGCTAAGTATCAAGTACACTAGCAGCAAACAAAAATAAAGATGTTGCTTGGGAAAAGATTTTACTTAAACTTGTGCTCCTCCACTTTTTCTAAAATCTTTCTCTAGTTGTCTCCATATAAGCTAAGACCAAGCATGACAGCCTCAAATAGCCTAAGTTTTGTCATGAATGGTGATGAGCTCACTAAATTCAAGTGTGCTTCTGGGAGTAGGAAAGGAGGACGGTTGGAAAGGGAGAATAAGTGATTTTGTGGTAAAGAAATTGCCTGTGGGCACCTGTTGCTCTTAATTCACATCAAGGGCAGTAGGTGAGTAGCTGCTCTTCTGAATATTGATCGTGCTAAACATTTGGGCTTCAAAATAATAGTAGGAGACGTGTAGCAAAGAACCTCTGTATTGCCACACTGGGAGATGTACTGCTAATTCAAGCAATTGCTGATGGCACCTGTAAGCATGTAAAGCTTTTAAACAGTTGCACACATTAGTTGGAAGCACCTCGTGAATTCTGGCCTCAAGAGGGCAAAATGCAAGCATGGCTTACTAAGGAAGCAAAAATTAGTCTGAACCTCAGACTTTCCACATTTACACAAGTCTTGAGGTATTGAGTATATATGGTTCTAATGATTTATTTTTTTTTCATCTTTCCAATATCACAGGAGGCCCAGAGCCTGCAATGCCTGATGTAAGTACAATTTACAAACTCCTGACTGGTTGTAAAATCCTGGTCTTTTCAAGAAGGCCACTGCTTTCTGTTTCTTTTTACACTGCTTTAAAATTCTGATCAAATCTGAGGCTAATTTAGGTCTGTGTCACTATAAAACTGTAGTGCTTGTAAGGGCTTTCATTTATCATTAAAAAAAAAAACAAACCAAACCCCAAACCTTTTAATGTAGAGTGTTGGTTACATAGAAGAAGATAATACTATTTTGTTTCTGTGCTCTGTTAGCTCCCAGTCCCATCCATTAGTGCTCCCAGTCGTCGGGTTTGGGATCAAGAGGAAGAACGAAAACGACAGGAAAAATGGCAAAAGGAGCAGGACCGTTTGTTGCAGGTATAATTCATCTTTGTAATCATAGACTGGCAATCCCTTGGGTGCAGCAACTGTTAGGGAAGAAACGTGCAACTCTTTACTGATGACCTAGAGAGGACTTTCAGATGCGTTTGCTGGCTGCAGAGTTACACACAGTAACAATTCTTTGGCAAAAACGAGGACAACACAATAGTGAGCTTCATCAAATCAGACCCAGACTGAATATTCACTACAGCCAGAAGTACTCAGTCATCGCAAGGCTGGTGTGCTCTTACTGGCAACAGAATTTAAAGGATAATCAAAGATCTGAGGGGCAGTAGTCTTTGAAGGAGTTTCATTTTTTTCCCCTTAAGAAAATTGTGTCTAGAATGAGTTTTACTTTCGATTAGTGATAGTGCCTTTTATTCAGAGATGAAGAGAGGGTAGCCAGTGCCATAGTTAGACACCTGCTAGCATCCTGTCATTTAGCAATCGGCTAATCAGTTGGAATCCATCTGGTTCCCAGGCCCTCTGTGAGTCAGGAGATTGAACCTACCAACACAAGACCACTCTGACAACCAGCTACTAGAGATGAAATGTTGCAGAGGAAAGGGACTGTGTTTGTCATCTTAGGGTAACACAAAAAACCAAGCACACATCTCTGCAAAGACCTGAGCTCAGTGAAGCATAAGCGCGTTCAGCCACATTCACCAACATATATCTCTGCAAATTGAAGTTTGTTATCTAAAGACTGTTGGCTAGCAGAGATGCCAAAGAATATTTACTCGGCACAAGCCCTTTTTATAAGTTTGATGCACTCAACAGAAAACTGTGATGTCAACATACAGCATTGCAACTCTGTTGCTTTTTTGCCTTTTGTCATTCCTTTTAGCTTAAAAACGCTGCAAGTCAAGAGCTGTGCCTTCCTAAACATATTTGTGGTCTCCATTGTGGCTTGGGTGCTCCATTCGATGCCTGAAGAGATGGCTTTAAAGAATGTAAACCTTGTCTCCCCTTCCTTGAGAGCAGTCTCATACCTCTGCCATCATTTTTCTTTTCTTTGCTGCTCCTTTTTTAGTCCTGAAGTAGTAAATTTGGCCAGATTAATGATGTTCTTTCTCTTTCCCATGATCCTAGTAATGAATTTTTAAATAACAGAGAAAGGAAGCAGAGTCTATCTTTGCTTTTTTATACCATCCTGGAATACTTTTGACATCAGTAAATATTTTGCTTTTCACAGGATGTAAACAGTGACTGACAAAACCGCCAAAACATTTATTGTGTACTTTCAGTAATGCTTTAAGCCATTACATTGATTTCATACCACATCCAGTCTTAGGACGAATTTGGAAGTCCAGAAACTGTTTTTTGTTTAGATAACGTTCTAAAAGACCAAGATTTCTTGCTCAAACCAAATTACTGCCTCGTATTTCACTTAGTAATCACTTTGTGTTTACCATATTCATGTGCCCAATTCCAAGTTAAATATATTCACTCCATCTTTCAAGAAATACCTTAGATAGCTGATTTTTGTTCAAATGGGAAATAAACTGTAAGATGGGGAATATAACAGATGTGAGGTCAGTTGTTGTGAGACTTAGCGTGTAATAAGCCTGGATTCTCCAAAATCAATTGCAGAAGTCCTTTGGATTGCATTTGAGCCAGAATTTCATTCTCTTATGGCAGACCCACTGTGCTAGTGAAGCTCAAAGATGTCTAATAAGACTGGTCTGTTAAAAAAACACATTAAATGCCAGTAGCAAGTTTTACTGCAAGTAAAAAAAAAAAAAAAAAGCCATGTTACTTGTTTACATGTTTAACTTCAATCTAACCTGACAGGAGAAATACCAACGGGAACAGGAAAAACTGAGGGAAGAATGGCTACGAGCTAAGCAAGAGGCAGAAAAAGAGAGTTCCAAGTATTTTGATGAGGTAGGCTGTGAATATGGTTTCACTTTGACTGTTTAGTTTTGTGATGGCTTTTTTCACTTATAGCAGATGCTTGCAAGCAGGCAAATAAATTATTTGCCTATGCCGTTTTGGAAAATAAACTATTTTCTATGATTTGGTAGAAGGAGGTTGCAAAAATGGGAAGGAAAGGGTAAATGTGATGTTTTGAGACCTGTTGAATTTTGTTTTTTTTCTTATGGATTAAGTGACTAACAGCAGAAGTAGGTTGGCAGAAAGCTACGGCATTTATTAATTACTGCGACAAGAATGAAATGGTCACATTTGCTGTCTAGTTTTACCTTCTGGTGCTGCTTGTTGGAACTCTGCTTTGATACTTCATCATGAGGCAAGTTTGTAAGATATCAAATCAACTTCAGATTTGCTATCATACACTTCAAAGCATTGGAATCGTGTAGTTTCTGTAGATGCTGACTTTTGTGGCTGTTGCTTATGGGAAGATGAACGGCTTGCTTCTTGAGTGTGGGAGGTGTCTCAGATATCTCCTCCTCATTGCTGTGAGAGCGCTGGTTCAGGCATCCTAGCTAGATCAGTTGTGTTTATACAGTCGCAAATAAGTACACTATAATTTAAGGCTTGAGTCTTCAATGAGAAAGCTCTTTGAGCTGTTAGAGGACTTTGCTGTACAAGAATGTAAACCATTTCATATTTTTTCTGTCATTAGAGGTTTGGATGGACCCGTAAACAGTATTTGTTCTCTGCAACTAAAACATCTTTTGACCACTGAAAGACCTTTTCTCATATCTGAGAGAGGAGTCATAGAGTGGTAGGTCTGAGGCTTGACTTTCAAATGGTAGAGCAGAGGAGGGTGGGGATTTCCACCACATGAGGATTCATGTGAAATTCATTGGTCTGATACACGCCTGCAGTGTATATCTTTGCGTATACGCTCTTAGGTAGGTCTCAGGTTTCTAAGTCAAAACAGTAGGGAGAAACGCTCGGTATCATGGAAGAGTTTGTTTCCCATGGGTATTTAAGTGGGGGTGGGATGACTTGAAATGTAAGCGATACTTTAGAAAGCAGAATGTTTTGCATAGTTGTGGCCGTGCTGCCCGTGGCACTCGCTGAGGCTGCTGCGTGGAATGAAGCTCTTGCATTAGGAGAATGTGCTAGGAGGCACTCAAACCGTGAAACCAAAGTGCACCCTGAGTCTTGTGTTGAAAGTATTTGGGATGCTTTTCACAGTCTTCCCTCGTAGAACAAATGAAGAGTGAGCAACCTGCTTAAAAAACAGCTCCCTTCCCAAAAAGCATGATTTGTTTGTTGGTTTGTTTGCTACAGGAGCAGACTGTTCTAACCTTAAACACATCTGTCCCTCCACGGGCTCCATCTGTGTCCAGCTGGAGAGCAAGCCCTGAAGCAAATACTCCTGAGGAGCCAGAAGGAGATGGAGGAAACGAGCTGCCGACGCGCTTGCAGGGCGAGGAAGAAGAGAGGAGGAGGCTTCAGGAGGAACGGAGGATCCAGGAGGAAGCAGCCCTGCGTTTTGAGCAAGAAAGGGAACTCCAAGAGCTGGAGCTCGAGAGACAACGTAAAGAGAGGGAACAGCAATACGCTGAGGAGCAGAGGCAGCGGGCAGAGATGGAGGAGCAGAGGCAGCGGGCAGAGATGGAGGAGCAGAGGCAGCGGGCAGAGATGGAGGAGCAGAGGCGTCAAGCTGAGAGGCAGAGAGAGGCATCAGTGGAGATGCCACAGTACCAGAGGTGTGCGTTTGTGGTGGGGTGTACCCTGTCTTCCTTCTGCATTAAAAATTCAGATACATTTCAAAGGAGAGCATGAATATATAAGGTTGTTCATGTTAAGAGTTGTGCTGTAATCATTCAGTGCGAGAGACCACAGGATGGCTTTTCTTTCTAAAGGTAGAAGGATCAGGCATAAGATAAAGTCCTTCCCCATAATTCAAGTGCTCTCTTAACCCACTTCAGCTCTTTTCTTAATAGGAAGTGTAAATACAGTAATTACAGCCAAATCAAAGATGACCTAAAGCACTTATTGTGACCACTTTTTTAAGATCCCTGCATAAGCCAGTAAATTGAGAGCCAGTGGCTCAACATACAGGGCTTTCAGAAGAGAAATCAAGTTAACTCTTTTCCAACATGTATGCGACTGATTCTCCAGACTCTTCTCTCGTTTTAGTTCAACAGTGCCACAATAAAGTTTAGTTGCACTACTGGATTAATTTGCTGATGAGGTGTATCATGGTGTATGAGTGAACAGATACTGGCTTCGATATCATAGCTTGTTAGGAATGCCCACTGTCTATATATTTATTCTAGAGCATGGAAAAGTTCCTTTTACCTTCTTCAGCAGCTTACTGTGAAAAAAAGCTCACCTCTAGAATAGAAAAACAGAGAAACCTAGCCCAGCTATGAGCTTACAAGTTCATATTCTTGCCCAGAAGTTTTCAGACTACTGTTAAATGCATCATGGGAGATTAATCTGTCTGAAAAGATTACAACAGTAACTTTTCCTTATTTCTTTTGCATTTAACTTACTGCCTTATATGTATGCCTAGCTTTGCTGTTTGTCTTGAGGATTTTCCCCTGTTCTTATATAAGTAATAAGATATGACTGAAGATAATGCATGATGTCAAGTTAAATATTGGGAGTAGAACATGTGATCGTGAAATTGCATATATTTGCAGGGGAGATTGTGAGACCTGGAGTTACTTTAGCTTGTTTATAAATGACTGCTGCTTGAGCTTCCCACTGAGCAAATCAGGGGCAGACTTGTTGCAAAGACTGAACAGGTTCTTCCTGGCAGCTGAGCCAGGGTATCTCTACAGTTTTAGCGTGCCCCAGTTGCAAGATAATAGGACTTTGTGCGGTAACTTAAGCTGCTGTAATATCTGCATATCTAAATCCTTGATACGTGCTTTAGTCCCAGGGTATTTCATTGCTTCTGAGGTTGCTGCCAAAGGATGTGTTTTGCTAAACAAGGATGACTTTGCTTAATAGTAAAGGAGCAAGTTCAGTGAAACTGGGATTTAAAATATCTGGTGTTAAGTGTTTGATATCCAAAGATACCTCTTGAAATCTGAAATGTTATATAAACATCAGTGAAGGCATGATACTTGCTGCAAAGAGCACTGAGGTTGGGGACAGGCAGCTGTGAGAGCTTTGTCTGGGGAAGTTACAGAATGTTTCTCTGTTGAGTTAAAAACTGCATCTACACAATTTTCTTGAACATACATGCTGCTTTTGGAGAATACCTGTGTTTGGACAAAGCTTACCTCCTGGCTTTGAAATGGTTGAGACAATCACTGTCATATACTGATACTTGTAATTGTTGCAACATATTAAAAAGACTTTGGTTTTTTTTTTCCTTTTGGATTTTCATGTTTTTAACACATCTGAACTTTCTTAATTTTCTATATGTATACTTACTCTTTGCTCTGTTTATAGAAAATATTTGTTTGGGGTTTTTAAGACATTTTCTTTTATCTCTATTTTGATTATAGACATTATGAGCGCTATGAAGTATCTAAAACAATAGAGGATCGAGCTGGCCATCCTGTCATTGACAGGTAATAAAACATTGAATTGATAGATAGGTTGAAACACCTTCATCAGAAACTATTAACCTTTTTGGCATGCTCACGTTTGGATTCCATGTCACTTAGAGAAACGCAATTTCAGGCAATTTTTCTGACAACCTTTATTTTTCTGTCTTCCGTTGTTAGTTGTGTTTCTGACTGATAAAATTGAGCCTCCTTGGATCCTTAAATGTTTGGGGGTTTTAATTTTTTTTCCCCTTAAGATTCTGTTTTGGATACTTTTAGTAGGAAATATTTATGTCTATATACATCTTTTTCTGTATATGAACATGATGTAGGTTTGGGGTTTTTTTTTAATAGGCACTATGAGCGTTATGAAGTTTCTAAAACCATTGAGGAGCAACCAGGCCAGTCATTTGCTGACAGGTACGTTTGATACTGAGTCTCAGTGATTTGAACATCACCATTTCTGTGTTGGAAAGTTTTGAAGCTTCCCATAAATTTTAGCCGTGGCAGCTAAGTCTATGCTTTCTACTGCTGCTGTGTTTTGCAAGGGGTTTTTTATGGCATGTTTTCTTATTGAGAAAACAAGCAGCCAAACTTTTGGCAAATTGTGCACTGTGCTGTAAACAACAGTCAGTCAGTAGGATTCTACTGGGAAAAGCAGAAGTGTAAGGAAGCAAATATGTGGGTGGTACTAGACTTATCTGGCTGGAAAACAATTTCAGATAATATTGCGGTTGTGTCATAACGTGCTATACAAACTAAGGTGCAGTCATCCCAGTCAGGATTGTGCAATTTAAGAGAGAGTAAACAGGGAGGGAAGTGAGAGGCAGCAGCAGAATGTTTATCAGGAAGATAGTAGATGTGCCATTTGTTAAGTTAAACTTTCTTACCTTGGCTATTTTCTCTTTTTGTCTTGATTGGTGGTTTGTTTTCAGGGTTTAATTGTTTTTGTTTTGGTTTTATTTCAATAGAATGTATTAGCCACTGCAGGTCTGGGCTCTTTGAACAGACAGCTTTTTCTGCTCCCTCTTAATAACTGGGCTATGGTTAAAAAAAAAATGCTGAGGTAACCTAAATCCAGAACATTTGTATTAAGCCTTTGTTTTAGATGGCATCCCATAACAGTTTCGAAAGATCGCCTCTGCTGTGTATTTAATCAGTTATTACAGTTGGAGTGAGCATGGGTTTTTTTTTTTATTTTTTTTGTATTAAGTGGAACCCAGAATTTAAGGGTACAGCAGATGAATCTTTTACTAATAAGAAGATTTAAGTCTAACTTCAGAAGGTGCCTGCACTAAATAGTTACTTCTTGGATATATGTGTGAGAAGGACACTGAGGTGCCAAAAGCATCTCAGGCACGGCTGACGTGCTCTTTGGAGCTCTTGTTTGCTACAAGCAACTATGAAATTGTTGCATATTCTCAAACAGATAGTAAAATTGATCTGCACCATAGGACAGACAATCGGAACTCAGGGGAGCAAGAAACATGGCCCCCTTCATGCATTGTGTATCTATAGCCGAAGGACAAGACTCCCTCAAAACGTTGCTGTGCAGCCAATGCTCCATGGGTAAACACATTAATGTGCTGGTTTTGAGTTGTGGCCCGGCAAAGGATTTCTGTTCCTTTCTGAGGTATTTAAAACTTAGAAGCTGGCTGTATTACTTGAGACTAATAATACAGCCCAGAGATGCTGCTGAAACTCCTGCTCTGTATTGTCAGAAAACCAGCTTTCTGCCATTTGTCTTCCTTTATAGTGAATGGCATTTCTTGGCTAAAACTCATAAAGAATTATGCTGCTGGGTACAGGCAGTGAATAATAAATTTCTCGACAATAATCTGCACGCAGTGTTTGAGGAGGTGTTTTGCTTGTGGCCTGGTAATGGTGCTGAAGTATCATTTTAAGTTTCTCGTGAAGTTAAATAATTTATAAATCCCCTCTGAAAATTGTCATTTCTTTGAGTGTCTGATGTAGCCTTCACAAAGCTTCCACAGGGAAGCAGATAGCACTGGGAACTTTCAGTATGCAATTTTATCTTTCAGTCAGTGATTACCTATTGACATCTTTTTTCCCTTCAATATCCTGGTGGCCTGTAGATATTTTTGCCTCTTGTTCAAGTACAGCATAAGTTTTGATAGGAGGGATGGTGTAAAAAGGGACTGTATATCTGTGATCTTCAACGACAAGATCTTTGTCAATGATTGATGTCTCCTAGCTGAGATAGAGAAATTAATGTTTTCTGTATCCTTAGGAATAAGTCCAAGTCAACTTCAGAACTGAATGAATTCAACACAGTCAGAAATGGTAAGTACAGTTTAATTTCAATTATTTTTAAATTTTATTTTTTTTATAAAAGATGTACGGAATCCTAAGAAAACTGTTGTTTTGGTAGTTGCCTTGTTAAAATTCGTATGATGAATTTAATGAAGTTTCAACAGTAAGAGGAAATTCATACAGTCAGCATAGACACCTAGGGAAAATATGATTAACTGTTTTCTTGAAGACTGTGGGAGTGATTACAAATGGATCTTAGATGCCTAATACTTATACCTACACAACGGGTTTTACCTTGCATATCATTGAAGATGTATGTGTTCTTGGTATGTTGACTCTGTCAATAAAAAAAGCTGCATATACCAAGATGCTAATGTATTTAATACAATTGTTTGCTCTTTTTAACTTCTGTTAGTGTAGGAGTAACACAGCTAGAAGTCAGCTCCTGATGCTGTCACAGTCGCTTGTTGCCTGGACTTCAGTTTCTTTCAGTGTTTCCTAAGTTGTTCTTTGTTATCATACTGCATTTTTTAGAGGAATGTGTGTAAACGAGACAAACAAACCAGATTTTATAAATATGTTACAGCAGAAAATGCCTGAAAGCTCTTCCTGTGTCTAAAACATGGTTTAAAAAAAGTAGTCATGAGTAATTGTAGAAAAGGTAAATGGTGCATTAGAGGGTATATTGCAGATTGACAGCAGGGCTTGCACACTTTAAAGCTTGGTCACTGAAGCCAATGAGTTAGTAAACTTTCACAATATTTTATAATGGCAATCTACAGCAATAAAACCAAGATCAAACCCATAGAGCAGTATTTAAAGGGATTGAAATTTCAACTGAATGACATTTCTGAGTAATTTTCTTAATTAGTCTTACTGTAATAGTTACTGTACCTAAGAAATAAAGAAAAAATTGCTGCCTTCCGACATGTCAACACATCCTGGAGAAAGACAGCTTTTTTTTTGTTTCCACTTCCAAAATTTCATAAATCTCTCATCAACTGATTAGTTAATACAACAATAAGAGAGTCTCTGTAAGATTTCCCTCCTCACTCTCCCACCCTCCCAACATACATCTATATTTATAAAGAATCAGAGAATCATAGAATCGTATCAGCTGGAAGAGACCTAGAAGGTCATCGAGATAAATCAATGTGATTAGTGCCTCGAATAAAGGAAAGAATTCCTGAAAACGGGGACAATTTACAGAAAAAAATAACATGAACTCTTGAAGGGGAAGGTATCCAACCAGTCAACTATGTATTCCATACATGCTTCAGTTTGTACTGAAGAAAGAGTCCAAATTGTGGCACTAAAAGAGAACATTAAAGAACTAAAAGAGCCCTTTTAAAAGTGTATGTGTATATATATGTACACAGAAATGTTTATGCACATTCACTTTGGAATTGAAGGAAAATACCTACTTGTATTTAACAACATGTAAAAGTTCACATTAAGGCAAACAGGAATAAAAAAAAATTATAATAGTAATGGCATGTTGCTAGCTTTGATACTGGTCGCTGGCTATAAAAAAGGAACTGGAGAAACTTGTGAATGTGGTGATGAATGACTGCTTTTGGAGTGATAGCCAGAGTACTGAACATGTGATAACTGCTGTTGTGCCTTAAGGTGTCTAGCTGAGGTTTGTGCATGTTGTCCAAACAGGTACCCAAAGCAAGTATTCGGAGAGGTCCTGGAACATGGGTGAGTCGCAGAAGAAGCCTCAGAAGGAGCACAGCCTGTCTGCAGCAGAGTTGGAGAGACAGCAAATCCTACAGGAAATGAGAAAGAAAACATCTCTGCACACGGACAGCAGCTGGATTAGGCAGCGCAGTTCCAGTATACATAAGGAGCCCATTAGTCTGTACAGTAATAGTATGAGGAGGTAGGAATCATGTTAAAAATTAACTTTGACTCTCATCAAATATTTTTGTTTGGTTATTCTAAGCTTCAGCTTGCTTTACAGAGCACAGAACCAAATTGAATCTGTGAAATGCTATAAGGTAAACTTCATAGCAAAACAGATAGGAGAAAGTAGCTGCGATGCAACTGGGATTACATGGGGTTTTTTTCAAGTAAAGAGTGTGGATGTGACCTGTGAATAATTCAGCTGCTTATTTCTTGGTCTGTATACCAGCAATGGAAATCAATAACGTGCCTTGTCATTGACAGATGCGCTTAAGAGTTTCAGCATGACAATTCTTGTGGAAATTAATTATTATGTCTAAAGAGTATACTTTTTTTTCTTTTTTACATGGACATATGTCAAAGAGTGGAGTTAGTTTCTTGCTTTAAATACTGTATGAATGTTGGATTTGTCACTTAGGAAACAGCCTGAGTTATCAGTCAGGAGAGTGTTTGGCTACTAGATCAACACCTTGTACCTAGACTATGCTATCCAATCTGGGTGGATTGTTATTTTCGATCTGGTATCCCTTGGAGAAAACAAAAACAAACCTGGTATCTGAGGCCTGTTGCTGTACGGCAGATTTTGATATGGTTTACCTTGATAAGGTTCCAGTGAAGAGTGTTTTGCCTTTATTCTGTAGCAGTTAAGTGCCACCTTTCTTTCTCCTCACCTGCTTTTTCCCATGAGAGTAGGACTAGGCGGAAACCATAATTTGCCTTTCAAACATTTTAAATTGGTGTATGAAGAATATTGCTCAGGCTAATCAGACAAGGATATTCATGCTGGAAGATCTCAAAAATGCTAGGATGGTAGGTTTTCTTTTTAAAAAGTCAGAATATAGCTTCGGCCACACTGCCATGTATGTGTGCCTCTCTTACAGAGGGGAGTCCTTGGACAATCTTGACTCTTCAAGAACGAGCTCATGGAGGCACCACTCGTGGCTGAACCAGTCTGCCTCCTCCTCATCTCTCTCCTCTAGTCAAGATTTCAGTCGTCCAGTGTCCACTTCCAACCGAGCCTACATGTGCACTCCTTCCTCCAACAAAGCACCTCCTGCAGCCACCTCTGCGAGAGCCCCCTCTGTGTCCCAAGCACCCCCCCGGGCTCAGTCTCCCCTCTCAGCTTCCCAGCCAGGGTCCCAGACACGCAGCAGGTGAGTGGGTGCCCTTCTGCTTGGAAGGTGGAAGCACCGAGGTGAAGGGCGAGCTTTGTATTTGTGGTGGTCTCCAGCGGTGTTCTTGCCCATAAGATTGATTAAGTCTGAGTATCTGGAGTTTTTTGGCTGGATGGAATGGTGCTAATATGGGCTGGTATCACCCCCCTGCTCCGGTTGTTCAGAAAATTCCCCAGGTTTGTCATCACTGCTTGGCATGGGTTAAAAAAACAAAGGAACTGGAATAATAAATCTCTGGTCTCCGAGCTGTATATTGGTTACCAAAATGATTAGTAAAAGCCTAATCCAGATGGCATTTCTGACATTTATTTTTCTTAGGTTTGTTTTAGCAAAAGATTCCTGAAACCCATGCTTTATGGCCCTCATCTTGGCCTCTCCTCCCCCCTTCCTGGCATGTGGACAATGTCATCTCAAGGAGCACTCAGGAATGCTCATAACCCGTGACCCTGGAGAATTAAGAGTAGAATGTTGGGTTTAATCTAGGAGGAGAAAGCAAGAATTGCAACATATTTTGAAACAAAAATGGAATTCAGTTGTGGTAGGGTAGATAACTGCTGCTTTGTGTATTGGAAACATTTTAAAAATACCTTGGGACAAGGCTATAGCAAATCACCCCCACACAATTCCTTGTGTTATATAGAACAACCGTGTGAACATTGCTTCACTAGCTCTTACACTCTTAGACACCTTGTGATAAATTTACCCTTTATTTTTTTAAAGCTAGGCTCCTACATTTTTATGGTGTAAGAAAATTACCTTCCTGACCATGTTTGCTAATTTTATTCTCATTTCCATTTGCTGACATCTTGGTAGATCTATGGAAACTAACCTCTATATGGCTTATATTCAAAAAGTTAATATTATATTACATGTCCAGGACTAGTCTTCTTTTATCTAACAAGGTGCAGATGGTGGGACTTGGTGGGGGTACTTGCTGAATTTTAGCCTTCAGGATAATTCCCCTCAAATAAGAAATAAGGCAGGAGCACAAAGCCTGTTTTCTTACTCTCTAAACTTAACAATATACTTTTTATGTTTATTTGTAGAAGGTATTTTATACAATGAAATACCTCCCAAAAATGTTTCAGAAATTCGTCAATTGTTCCTATGTAACTTTGATCTAAGTTATAGCACTTCAGCTTTCCCTAGATTTCAGATCGACTATAAATAATATTAATTTCCAATTTATTTTCCCCAAGCAGCCTAAAAGTCCACAGTCTTAACAGTGTGTTTTTATTTTTAATCTCAAAAACTATTTGATAACTTTTGTCTTTTAAACCTTTTCAAGCTGGTTTTAAGGATTTTCATTCTATATTTAGGTCAGTCAGTGGGAAGAAAATCTGTTCATACTGTAATAACGTTCTGGGCAAAGGAGCAGCCATGATCATTGAGTCTCTTGGTCTTTGTTATCATTTACATTGCTTTAAGGTGAGAGCTGGGAGTCACATCGTGAAGGAACAGGAACTAATCAGGAGCACGCATGGCTACTCGGTGTTATGCTCACAGGGGCTCTACTAATCACCTGCTTCGCCTTCTACTCTTGACAGCGTGGTGCACGCAGCTTTCCATGAGGCAATCCTATCTGCAGGCATTTAGCACCCAACTCTAGAAGTATTTCTCAAATGCCAGAGCTAACAAGTAGAGCTTTGACATGGTGACCTTTAAAGATGACCTTTAAAGGTCTCTTCCAACCCAATGCATTCTGTGATTCTGTGACAAGTAAGATGGGCACGCTGACTGCGAGATCGAAGTTCTTCCTTCTTCTAATAGGCAGCGAAAAAATCAGAAGGTGTTGAGCCACTTCTCCCAGAGAAAACAGCTCTTTAAAAAAAAATAAAAAAAATCTCAGCCTGGACTCTGGCAACTGAGTCATTTAAGATGACCTGTCACTTCTAAGATAATCCTGGCAGAGGATGTTCACATGGTGTTTACCAGGCAAAGGCGTGTTGGCAGTGTTCAGCCTGCCAGGATAAAACCCAGCACCAAACCAGAAACTGTGTTTAGTGCCACTCAACCCAGGTCAGAAGCTCGGTGTGTTTGTCTGGGCACTGAGACATAGCTACATGATTTCCAGTTAGTCTGGAGCATGTGCAGAGATGAAAGAATAAATGTCTGCCTGCAGAAGGTGTAAAAGCACTCCTAGCTCCCCTGCCCGAGGACCAGATGAGGAGTTAGACTCTGATTTGGAGGGGCTGTTGGACCCTACTTTTTCCATGGCTTTAAAAAGGAGACTTTTGTCTGGTTCAGAACGCTTCTCTTCTGTGCTCAGTTTAAATGTGTCTCCTGGAGTATTACAAAGGATTGGCTCAGAGTTCTTCCTGGTGCTGCCTGCCTGAGCAGGAGGGACAGGACTAATCCATGGGGACTGGTCGTCATTCCCTTCCACAGAACAGATATGCTCTGTAAGGGAGTCCACCTGTAGCTCCTTACCTACATGAGAAAATACTAAATTTCTGGCTTTCACATTTCTGAAGGTTAATGAGCTGTTGAACAGACTGCCATCCAAAAGATTCATTACTCGTTTAAGCAGACAAACTACCTCTCCTCCTGTAGTCAGCTGAACACTGCTTTGTAAATCCAATAAGGAGACTATTATGTTTTGGGTTACATTCCTTCCAGAGGTGGGTCATATTCACAGCAGAGATGGGTTCAGCCGCCTTAGTTAAATAGTCTAATGTTAGCGTGAAAGCTGTCAAGCCCCTTAGTCATGTGTTTATTCAAGGAAGATGAAATTGGCTCTTTCTTTCCAAATAAGAACTTGTTTCTGTGATGCAAACCCAGGAAACTGAGGGTGCCTGAGTATTTGCTGCTTTCACTGCCAAAGGGCTGAGGACACCAGCAGTGTGTAGTGCCACATGGAAATCTGCAAGTAGCACACCCAGGTGTTCTGTGCCAAAATTGCTTTTGCCATCTAGAGAACAAATTTTTTTTCGTATCGAGCCAGTTTTAGTTTTCAGAGAAACCGAGGTTCAAATTTAGATTTACTGAACTAATCTCTAAAATCCGTCTGCTTTTTGTTCGTTTAGTTGGTGTATCTTTGCTATTCGTTGTCCAGTCATCGCCTTAATATACGTTCTCAGGGTTGGTTGCACTTTGATCTACTAATTGTTGCACATTTGCTTCTAGTGATTGTGGGTTTCTGGTTCAAGCTTTGTTGAGCTTAATCCGAGCTGCTTTTGAACGGCATTTTCGTTTCTTGATGTTTTGTAAGGAGGTGCTAATTATTCATCTGTCTACAGTGTGTTGCCTGTGGATGCGACCTTGGGGGATCCCGCTCTGGAGCAGAAGTTAGGATCCGAAACAACAAACTGTTCTGCAACGACTGCTATATCAGATTTAAAAGTAAGGCAATCCAGCTGCAGTGTGCATGACCGTAGTTGTTCTCAGCGCTGTACAACCCCAAGTGTCTGCACAGCTGAGCCACTTGATAACTTTCATGTTTAGCTTTAAGTTGGTGTATTAGTAAATAGGTTCGGAAAGGTTTGATTGCCAGTTTTTGTCTTTTGTAGTGTAGTCATTCCTAACTTTTAATTTGCTGGTAGCTGATTTTACCACCTTGTTATTAAGCAGCTTCAAGCAGGCAATGTGGTATTGTCATCCTGCTTTCCTCGCAGATCTGAGAAAGTGATGTCAAGGAGTTGTCAGTCACTGAACAAGCTTGATAACAGAGAAGTCTTTTTATTATGTTTTTTTAAAAATTGTCTACATTTAAAAAAATTGATCCGAATATGTATTGAATTGGATCCTAACGCATACTTGGAAAGCTGTTAGTTTATCCTGTGCAGGTGGCACGAATGCTGGTTTCTTTTTGCGATGCTATTATTATTTGAATTATAGGTCTGTGATTGGTTATTCATTTAGGTACAAGTTCAGGAGGAATTGATTTACTTACAGATCTTAATTAAAGGTGCAGTATAATTTTTTTTTTTCCTTTATTATGGTTTGCAGAATTCTAATTTACTTGGAGCATGATGTTAAGGCTTTGAATAATGGTGTTGCAGTTTTGGTTGCTTTTTTTTTTTTTTCCTGCTGTCATAGATAATGATAGACAACCTCTTAATTTTGACAAGTCTTGGGAGTTTTATGTAACTCTATTCTGATGTAGCAAACACGGAATTCTCTAGAATGATCAAGTTCAGCTAATGGAAAGCATTTCTGTATTGCATCCTTGGGAAACGTGTCTGTGTTTCTTCATGAACCCGGCACATTTTTCTCATGGCGGACCAGGAGGCAGTGAAGGGAACAGGATACTCATGTGACAACACTTGAGCAGGACTTGGGCATCTGCAGGCTGAGAAGCCTAGCTCAGAAAAAGAGCAGCTCTGCCTCTGATGCTGTTTCTGTTTTCAGGCTCCTTTTGGCTTCCAGGAACAGGAAAATCTGCCTGTACCACAGAAATGATTGTGTGGTGCCCAGGATAAAACCAGAAGGCTCCAGAAAACATCTCTCCTTGACACTAACAGTGCATTCACAGAGGCTAGCTCTGGGTGCAGGGATGCCACTGTGTCGGTGGAAGGAGGAAGAGAGTCACCTCCTTCCATCTGGAGGTGGTCCAGAGCACTGGATCATATCTCCCTAAGTTCATGTTCAGAGAATTTATCCTCCTTGTTGATGACGAGGTTATGCCAAAGTGACCATGTTCCTATATGAGGCACCCAAATGTGTGGGAGATTCGATCTGGAACCTGCTCATGTTATTTTGTCTTTTGGGGGC
Organism: Trogon surrucura; assembly: GCA_020746105.1. Lineage (NCBI taxonomy): Eukaryota > Metazoa > Chordata > Aves > Trogoniformes > Trogonidae > Trogon > Trogon surrucura. The sequence continues at coordinate 47,762,411 of CM036617.1, forward strand.
TAAATTGCTGGACGAGTTGGATAACTTTGGTGCTGGAAAAAAAAATTTAAAATCTGTTTGTTTATTATTCCCTGCCAAGTCAGTATTCAGGGATTTGGTGATGGAAGTAACCAAACATTTTATCACGGATAAATTGCTGTTTGGTCCCTCTTTGACATTACAGCCCATAAAGTCACAGCAGTGCCTTTCAGAAGCAGAGTTGATCTGTGAGGAAATGGTTCTATTCCCTTCCCTTCACACTGCATCTGCTTGGGCTAGTGGGCACATGAAAACTTAATTGTATGAGATATGAGTAAATGAGGAATTGTAAGAACTTGTAGGTACAGAAAGAAGAATTTAAATTAGTGATTAGTAATTGAAATTAGCTATTTGAATAATACAAAACCCAGCTATACGCTCACTGAAATGAGAATATGCCAACAGCACAGCACTGGTTTGTGATGCAGATTACTTTGTTTGCAGCTGATATTTGACATCAGCCTGGCTAATTATTCGTTAATTTGGAATGTGAACATATTGGCTAAAAGGTTTGATAAACTGTAGAATTATTAATATTCACTGGGGTTTTTTTTGTGTGATGTAATACTTCTGCACAATTTTATGTTAATTTTGTGGTTTAAACTTGGAACATTGTAGTGAAACACCACTGTATTGTCAGATGCCCATAAATACGTGCAGAGAGAGGATGAAGAAGTTTTTATTAATACTGTTACAGTTACTTAGCAAATTTTAATTTGATAATTGAAGGTTAAATTTAGGAAAACCTGTCTCTGTGATAAGGTGCATGTTCTGTGGAATATTACTTGGCCTGAAATACTTGCAGTGCTATAATTGGATTAAACTTAAATTTGGGTTGTTCATTGAATTTGGATTTTTAGATTCAGAATGTATACCTTAGTTTGTATTACTATTTTCAGTAGGTATGGAAATACCATTGTTTGCCTATTTTTAACCTGGAAATTTTAATCACTAAGATTCTTCAGTAGCTAGACTTTAATTACAATTTCTTTTGTCTCTCTCTAACAGCTGGACAACCAACCTCCATGTGAAGCAAATGAAGATATGAAACCACTGTTGCAGATAAAAGAAGAGGTGATTGCTGCTGATGTAGATCTATAAATATATATATTGTGTGTATGTGTGTTTTTTTCTAAGAGTAACTCTTGCTTGTCTAGTCTTCATAGCAATGCATTGTATTCTTCATATAACTATTTTTATTTATAAGAAAGTATTTGCAGTAAGGAAATATCTGGGGAAAATGCTTTCACTTTTTCAGCTTCAAGTACTGAGAACACAAGGGAGAATAAGTATATTTTCAGTAATAACTTCAAAATATTTTTGAGGCTTATAATCGACTAGTTGACTTTGCGATGGTATATGAAGAGGGTATTTTGTTTCTAAGCTCTTAAAATGAGCATTAGAGAAATAGCTAATATAAATATATATTTGCAATTGCTGTCTTTATTTTTGACATATGCTGAAAGTGAATTCTCTAGATTAATATGAAGCTGCATTTAAATGCACACAAATGTGTTTGCTTTCCATATGCTGGTTTCTAAAATTATGTGCTTTTTTGAAACTTAAGTACAAAGAATAATCTGTTTGCTCAGTGGTGTTGGCGTAATACTCTGTGGAATCCATTTTAGGGAAAGAATTCTCTTTTCCCATTTGACAAATGTAACTATCACTTTTTCCTCCACAAACTGAGTGGAGAATGGTTGTTGAATTACAGTATATTTGTAAATAAAATTTCTGATGTTGCATATATTAGAAGGGTTGGTGTGTTTTTTTTTTTTATTTCTATCCAGCTAAATGTGTCTGACATGATTTGCTAAAATACAAAGTTGTTTCAATTTAATCTTAGGAAGATATTTTTTATGAAAGGATGAAGTCGTCTGCCTAAATATGTTCAAGAACAATAGTTCTTGCTTTTCTCTTTTCCTTTGCAGTAGATGTCAAATTTTGTATCTAGTTCTCCCATCAAGCTCCTCATGCTCTTTTCCTTCAGTGTTTAATACAAGCAGTGAGACTGATTCTTTGTCCCGTGTGCTCATCCTTGAAGCTTGACAATTAGAAGAGGTGGAAGTTCCCCAAAAACTTCTCTGCTGTGGCTAGAAATGAGGTGCTGAAAATATTTTTGGGTTAGGTTCTGCTGCTTCTGAAAACGCAGCTGGAATGTGCACTGTGTGTTTTACAGCAGTGGCTCCCAAACTGCTTCATTCAGTGGCCTCCCCAAATACTGTCACGCCCAGTTATGTACCCTGCTGTGTTTGTTTCTGTAGAAGCAGTGGCAGAAACATGGGACGTGGATTAGAGGAATTGGAGGAGCATTTTGTGGATGAAACAGAGGAAGAGGACAGCTGGGAGATGTGGGAGGGTGGTGGTGCTCTGAGTTTGAACTTTTACATGACACCATGAGGAGCTGCAAAGAGGGTGCCAGAGCAGCTTGGGGTGGTCCTTCCTCTCAAGGGGGTCATGGGGACAGTTGGGAGAGCTGGCAGACTGGGGAAGACAGATTGTGGCTGTGATTGCTGGGGGCAGCAAGGGAAGATCGTGATGTTTCGGTATAGTGGGAGAACTTTGCGTGTGTGAGGGCCTCCTGTAACTCCTCCTCCTTTTAACTCCACTTGTCTCCTGGTTTACTTCAGTTTATTGATCTTTTTCTGTGAACAGATGGGTTCTGCCTTGTGCCAAGGAACTCCCAGCTTAATAAATGCCGAATTACAAAGTGCCAAACGTTATTTTCAAATTTTGCTTTAGAAAAAAAATAAAATTCTAACATGCCTCATCAACCCAAAGTTGCCAAGCTTCTTGTTCAACCACCTTTGTGACTTGGCCTTGGCTTTTGGTATTCAGTTGAAGTGTCTCCTACGAAGTGGACTGGTAAAGGTGTTTCATTTAGTTTTCACTACTGTGGTAAGTAATGACGTGGTGGACTGCAGGTTAGAACTCTGAGATATGTAGCAAGACCCTAGTCCTCAAACGCAGACTATAGAGGGATATTCACTCTGCCTGCTCACACGGCTCTCTGGGAGCCTGGAGTCCTTTCTGCTGCTTGTGGGAGAAGTTTGCTTCCCTGAGAGCTATTCAGAATAAGAGCCCACATTAGGTGTCGCGGAGATCTGGCTCTCAGTTAAGGCACATACCTAGTGGAGACGTCTAGTTTTCAGCCTTCTTTTATGGTAGGTAGCATCAGACTGTGAACAACTGCACCCTCCCCCAAATTCTGAATCCCCAAAATCCCCATCACCAGCCCTGAAATACACTTTCTTTGATCATGGTTCAAAATTTCTCAAACTCCAAGGCATCAATGTATTTCTGCTAGCCTACCTGTGATTTCCCCTCTTCCAGCACTGTGTTATGCAGCAAAGCTGTGTGAAAAATCAAGCATAGCTGTGCCATCTTTTGCATCTTGAGCCTGGTCGTGTTTCCCTGTCTGTGGGCATCATTTGGCTACAGAAATTGCCTGGGGGTCAAGAACAGTGGGAGACACAAAAACTCAGCAACCTGCGGTCTGGGACGCGGTTAGAGCTACCTGACTGGTGTCCTGGCAGCCTGGAGTTACACGCTCTGAGCCAGGCTGACTTCTCCTAAGCAGGCTCCAATTCCATTTTCCCACAAAATGTCCGTGAAAAACTGTGTTACTTCCTTAGCTTGTACCAAATTGCTTGCCTGTGAGCAAACAGCGAGTGAAATTTTGGATTGAGCGGGGCTCAAAGAGTTGAAGCTGAAACTCTTGCAGAGCTGAAGCTGAGCTTCTCACCCTTGTTAAAAGCCTGATTTACCAAGGCTCCTTCAAACCTCTGTTTGCTAATTTGACTTGGCAAATACAAGCAACGAAACTCCTTTCCTCCTCTCCTTTCGCTGGAGGGGAGCAGGGAGAGAAACCCACATTACAAATGTTGTTATATCTGTGTTATTTTCATCCTCGCTAAAGTAGTTGGAGTGTGTTGGGCTCTGAAGTTCAGCAAAACCTGATTATCTGCTCACAACAGAAGATGGCAGTGTGTGAGTGCAGCTTGCACGATAAAGAGCCCTTTCCGTGGTTATAACCTTGTATAGAAAAGGATTGCTTTTTGCTAAAAGATGCTGAAGGTGCAATATAATGATAGTTGTGAAGAGAACTTGCTCTTAATCTTGTGCCTTTCACCCCACCTGGTGTTGTGGAGGTACAGTGTGCAATCAAACTGGAGCAGTCTAATTTGATTTTGTTTGCTGTTTTGTTAATTAACTGCTACTTAAACCAGTACTAAGTAAAGAAAGAGAATATTTCCTGTGAAGAAAAATAAACTAGATGATTTCTAGTGAAGGCTTTTGCTTTATTTTGTTGGATTTTCTTTTAAGATGCTGTTTAGAGAAGAACTACCCTTTTGCTCTCCCTCAGTTTATCAGCTTCGAACACTCTGTTTAAGTTTTTTAACCTTAAATGCAGGTGTCTACAGGTGAGCTAGGCCTCTACATTGCTATTAAAATATGTTTGGATTCAGGGTTCTTCTCTGTTCTTTACTGTCTGGTGCTGCTTGTGATGTTGAGCGTCTAGGATATTCACCCAGGGCTGGGAGGGGAGGTTATGGCGCAAGTCTTGCAGCTGCCAATGCAGGTCTGCTGGGATGCTTTTAAAGCATCTGAAAGGGCAGCAAAGATTTTTGAGCAAGCAACTGGATCGAGCTGAACTCCCTATAGACAGTGGAGCAAAGGTGTGATTTCATGGGCCAGTGAGCAGGTGTCCACTATCAGTTGAGGTGCTTGGCTGTCTAAGCTTTGCTGACTTTAACAGGCACGTGTAGACCCTGATTGACATGTAGACACCTGCATTTTTACATGCTTGTGTTTTCCTATCTTAATGCTGTTGGAATTCTTCCAAAAATACCTGCGAAACTCTGTTTCAGCTAAATCCTTCATCTGCCCTATCTATAGACTCACAGGCCGTCAGCTAATTAATTGCAATGTACATTTGAATATGGCTTTAGGACTGAGTTGTCTATGGATAGCAACTCTGGCACGGGGCAATGTATAAATAAGATGGCACTTCAAGAATAGAAAATGTTTTCTGTAACTCTTAGTGTGAATTTCTGCCGGTTTTCTCTAATAGGTAAGAATGAATGAATCGAGCATCTCAGAGTGCTATTGAGGGTATTACATATGCTCTTGGTTTTGTTAAGATTTTTGAAAGATTATTTTTTTTTAATAGAAAGTTTGTCAGAAATTTCAAGCTCAATTACCTATGCACTCATCTCTTCAGGCAAGCTGCAGCACTGCAGGCAAGGCTGGTTAGTGGTGAGATTGTGTGCAGCAAGACCTTTGTTAGAGCCTGGTGTCTGAATTTGAAGCTCATACTGATGCCAGAAATGGACGGAGTCCTTCATTATTTTCAGGAAAGTATCTCACAGGTGAGCTTGGAGCAAGGTCCAAATGATGATTCAACGCTTCCCTTAGGTAATGGCTGTTGTAACACAGGCCACCTTGTTGCTTATGGAGGGTAGGAGGGTTTGAAACCTCATGATTTGAGCTCAACCTGAAAACCGTTGCGCTTGCAGCAGTGTCTTAAATTCCAGCCAATCTTTTCTAAGGGATTAGCCAATCCTGGGCTGTGGTTGTAATGGAAGGCATAATCACGTGAAAGAGCAGCTTCGTGCTGGAAGCTCTTCAGCATTTTCATTTTGGCTCCGTGTTTCTTGGGAGCTAGGGGCACTGACATAAAATAACACAGGAGGATGATGTAGAGCCCTTGCTCACAAAAGGAATATTCTTGGGTGAGAGGTAGGGTATCAGTTTATTATTGAGCCAGCAATGTGCCCTCGTGGCCAAGAAGGCCAATGGCATCCTGGGGTGTATTAGAAGGGGAGTAGCAAGTAGGTCGAGAGAGGTCCTCCTGCCCCTCTACTCTGCCCTGGTGAGGCCACATCTGGAATATTGTGTCCAGTTCTGGGACCCTCAGTTCAAGAAGGACAGGGAGCTGCTGGAGAGAGTCCAGCGCAGAGCCACAAAGATGGTGAAGGGAGTGGAGCATCTCCCTTATGAGGAAAGGCTGAAGGAGCTGGGTCTCTTGAGCTTGGAGAAGAGGAGGCTGAGGGGTGACCTCATTCATGTTTATAAATATGTCAAGGGGGAATGTCAGGAGGACGGTGCCAGGCTCTGCTCAGCAACATCCAATTAAAGGACAAGGGGCAATGGGTGCAAGTTGGAACATAGGAGGTTCCGTAAAAATATTAGAAAAAACTTTTTCACGGTGAGGGTGACAGAGCACTGGCACAGGCTGCCCAGGGAGCTTGTGGAGTCTCCTTCTCTGGAGACATTCAAGACCCGCCTGGACGCGTTCCTGTGCGATCTACTGTAGGTGATCCTGCTCTGGCAGGGGGGTTGGACTAGATGATCTTTGAGGTTCCTTCCAACCTCTAACACTCTGTGATTCTATGATTAAAGCTGAAGATTTTTTTTTTTTAATTTGGTTCAACCTGGTAGAAACATACTTACTAGTGAAGTAGCTGCTGTAGGCAAAAAACACTCGAAAGAGATGTCATGCAACGGGAATTACTGGCTTCTATGGGATTGCCTGAGCAATCAACATTGTACAAAGAACCAAAGTACTTAAAAAAAAATGTACAAGGAAGGGTGTGTGTTCACAGTGGTTCTCTTTATTAATTGTAATAGAAGGAAAGAAAAAACTAGGACTGTTGAATGGACAGTTCATAAAGACAATCTAGTGAGAGCAGGCTTGTGGTCAGCATGGTCTTTTGCAAGTAGCTGTGCCAGATCAAGTGGTTTTGATTCCCTGAACTGCAATTTTCTTTTACCAATGGGCGATCAACCAGATGTGCCATTTATTGGTGCATCAATTACATACAGGATGGAACTTCACAGATTTCAGTGTCAAACCAAGCTACTGCAATCACTTGATCTGCCTATATCCCTGCAAAGACCAGGATCTTTCACCCAATAATTCCTGTATTGGATAGACAACTTCTTCTTGAAAAACAGTGTTCTTTGTTGAAACGAAGCCCTGTGTAGATCTGAAGGATGCAAATGGTGGAAAATCTACCACATGTCAACATAAATTGTTCCAGTTGTTAATTAGCACTCTTAAAAATGTTAATTTAATTTTTAGCTGTTTTATTTTAATGAGCTGTCTATCTTATCATGATTTTATTTTCATTCATTTAACTTGATTTAGGCTCCTAGCACTCTTTTTCTCTCATAGATTGTATATGTAACATTGATACAGTCCCCATTTTTAAAAAAGTGTTATTTCTTATACCTGTACATAAAGCGTAGTTGCTCACATTGGTCAGGAAAAAAGCAAAATAACCTCCGTAGGAGGATACTGTAGATAGATTGGCCCCCTCAGTGAATCACAACACAAAATTTTCCCAGGAGAATATCTAGGACAGAGGGGAAATAATCTTTAAGAGCATTAAAAAATCTGAACTTCTATAAGAATTTCTGTGTAATGCATAGATTCAAGTAAGAACTTATGTCCACAAGAGAATTTCGCGCTATATATCCTCTGGCATGATTAACCAAGGCATTGAATAGCCTTTGTGGGAAGGCCCATGCCCAAATTCCTGTATGGTTCTGCTAATTTTCCTGTCTTGGGCAAGCACCTGTAAGAGATTCCTATGCTGACATGTTTTGGTTAACAAGGGGATAAGATCACATTCCGTTTTCATTTCTCAGGATAAAGTGTCAGCTGCAAAAATACAATTAGCTCCTGCTATGTTTGACAGGTGTTGATAGGAGGGGTCCAACTTACAGCCTTTCATCAAACTAGCTCTGTGAAGATAACAGTTACGCTCTTTGGATGCCCACGTAAGTGAGACTCTTGCAGAATAACATTAGTTTTACTTGCCTGTGATACTTTAAGTAAAATTCATTCTTAATGAGGTAACTATTACATTTATGAGATTTACATGTGCTGCACCTCATTATTAATGCCAGTGCTTGTACCAGTGTACTAGTGTCTGCACAAATTGGAGGAGAATTCCAGATTTGTTTAGGAAAACCCCCGTTGATTGCAGTGGAGCAAGTCAGTAAATGAGCAGCCTTCAGTTATGTACAGCCACTGTCCATTAATAAACCATGGCCATCTAGCACAGCACCCTGCAGAATGTCAGTCCCAAGCTACTCCAGTCAGCATACGTTATGCAAAATTCATGTTACAAATAAGCATGCATTTCTATCAACAGCTGGAATGCTTACAAGTACTTTTACACCTCAGCAACGGGTTGGTACTGGGACCAGTACTATTCAATATATTCCTCAACGACCCGCATGAGGGAACAGAGAGCACTGTCAGCAAGTTTGCTGATGACACAAAACTGTGCTGCCATTCAGCAAGACCTAGACAGGCTGGAAACTTGATCTCTGTGATGCCCAGTGATAGAACAAGGAGTAATGGATGCAAGATGAAGCATAAGAGGTTCCACAAAAACGTTAGGAAAAACTTTTTCAATGTGAGGGTGACAGAACACTGGAACAGGCTGCCCGAGGAGATTGTGGAGTCTCCTTCTCTGGAGACATTCAAAATCCGCCTTGGACGTGTTCCTGTGTGACCTACTCTAGATGATCCTGCTTTGGCTGGGAGTCTGGACTTGATGATCTTTCAAGCTCCCTTCCAACCTCTAACATTCTTTGAAAAGTGACACATTGCTTCTTTGCCCTTTATTATTGAGATAATTGGATGGTTTTGGCTGTTGGCTCATGGAGTCAGTATTCTTTGGAGATTTCTGTTGCCTGTGGTGGCTCATAGCACGTCTAACACCATTGAAGCTTGGGATTTTGTGTTCTTTCTCCCTCAGTACTGTGTCAACTCAACAATAAAAGAAAAGCAACTTTGAAGTCATCCCTGTCAAGATATTTAGGTTGTCCAGAAAATTTTGTGTTACACCAGCCACCTTAGTTTCACCATCACCTAATCTTTTTCATTTCATCTGCTTCCTCCAGAGATGTATTGCTAAATGGAAGACAAGAAGCGAGAAGACAGACACAAGTTTGGTACTGAAAAGATGGATAGATGCTAAACAAGAGGGGATATAAAGGTTACATGATCCATTTACTCTCATTACAGTAATGCTCTCTTTGCTTCCTATAGCACTTTGAAGATGCAGAGTCTTATCACATAGTGTATTCTTAGTATCATATGCACTTATGTTCCCTTAAATCCTATTTTCTGTAACATTTTGGACTTGAAGCCAAGAAAACCACTTACTCGGAAATGCTGTTAACATAATCTTTTAATCTTAATCTCTTTGCCAGATTGTGAATCGTTCATAAAACTCAGTTGCATATAAAATACTATCTGAAGCTGCTAACTTCATTAAGTTTGTAGAACCAAAGCATCCCTTCACCTAGCACCAGAGAGCATTTATATTCTTCCCTTTAGTGTCTCAAGGCTCTGACCTTAGAAGTATGTCTATAAAAATATCAATAGACAACAGCAAAAAATGTTCCTGGCTCAATCCCTGAAAAACCAGACATTTACACTCACTGATTTTTGTAGTCAAAGTATTTTTTTTTCTCTCATCACTCCTGCTTCACTGTTTTTTTTTTTTCCATGATAACAACAGTGGTTATACTGTTCAGCAAAGATATTTATCTTCTAATCAGGCTTCATGCTGAGGCAGCAAAACTGATGCATTTATAATACTGTTCTCATGCATGTAGATCGATTGCAACCCTCCGGTTCCCACAGAGCCTGAACTGGTTTTCAGCAGAGCACTCAACGAAAATGAGCCTGGGAGTTCCCTGCCCACCTCTTGCCTCCCATGATGGAACAGGCTCTTTGCAACAGCCCTGCCATTCTCAAGCCTTGAAAAAAGATTTCCCCATGCAACCCACGGGTATGTTCTGCTGTTGACTAAACTCCAGTGGCTTGTGTGAGAGGAGAGCCTGCACCAACAGAGGTTTTCTTCATTACTGGCTGGTCAGAACGGGAGTATGCCTTGGACCAGCAAGGGCGGTTAGTGAGGCTGTGAAGTGATAACCCTGACTGATTTAAATACTAAAGGCTGTATTGCTGGACAGCATTAAAAAAGTTAGCCCAGCAGAGCTGTGCCTGATTTGCCTCAGCTGGGGATGTGTGCACGGTGCAGATGAAATTAAAACTGCCCTGTAATTCTCACCTCTACTTTAAGTTTTTGTATAGGTAGTGTAGAGGTCTTGCACAAATGTACAGCTATCACCAGGGTTTTTCTGGAAGATTGAGAGGGTAGTTGAGGATTTAAGAGAGTGATGTGCAGTGATTCTGTGAAGGTGTTGAGTGCTCACCTGTTTTGTTGGACTATAAATCTCCTTTCTGATGTTCTGGAAGCCTCTGATTTTGAACTGTCTAATTAAATGGTAATTTCTATAACCCAGATGACCTTTGTTATTCTTAAAGCAAGAAAACGATGAGAACAAATGAGATAGCTCAACAAAAAATTAGTTTCTGTTGGTATTTCTTAAGCTAATAGAGTGTGAAGAACACTTGATAAATGATCACATCACCAAGAGAAATGCCAAGCTTTAATTCTTTCTTAAATTATAAATTGAATCTCAGACAATCTGCTAATCCTGGACTTTTACGTGATGAGTTTGTGATCCCTCACTACTTTTAAAAGGAGTTTGTGGGCAGTATTTTTCTAATTTTTCTAGTTAGATATCTGTTACATGGATCTGTACAGCTATACTGATATTATTTTCCACATGAGGACTTAAGTTTTAAGTTTTCCAGACATATTTATAGCACCCACTAGGTGTTAATAAGCTTCAGTATTCAACTAACCAACCTGTGAGGAGGTTGATTAGAAGGATGATAAATGTTTCTGTTTAATTTTAGATCTAAGAGGTGTAAACTTTTTCTTCTTTAGCACGCTGTTTCTGCATCGAGGACATTCGCTGTGGGAATGAAGAGACTGCACTGCATTATATCATTTCCAGCAGTGGTAAAAGGTTTTGGGACTCAAATCTCTTGCCAGACAGTTCCCTCTCCACTGCGTTGGGTCAGATTAGAAGAAATAGTGTTTGTTTTCTCTGCTCAGATGTTAAACCCAGAAACTCTGATACCTGATCAGACACTTAGAAGGCATAATGGGTAGAAATGGCTTTCATCTACCAGCTTTTCAATCCAAGACTGGGCAGATATCAGCCAGGCAAGTTCTCCGGCATTGACATATGGACTCTCTTCTTTCTACCGGTACAGGATTTGCACTGTGAGTTGCCATTGGGCAGAATTTGACCCAGTCATTTTTTCTGAGCAGAACAGGACTTTATGGCACGTTTTCTTCGCTGGTGATTCTGGCCAAGAGCGTTGGACACACTCTCATACCGTGGCTGCTGGTTTTATCTTCTCCATGCTCATGTTCCAGCACTAAAAGTCAGATTTTTGTATTCCTGACAGCTGAAGCAGGAGGAAACCTGATGTTCAGCCTCTATCAGCCTCTCCCTGTAATGTCAGTAATTAACTGCAGCGGTTTTGCTTGCCAAGCAGCAAGCCTTGGCACTCTTGGAGCCGCGCTGGAGAGCAAAACGTGGCAGTCTCCTCACTTTCCTACTGCACTGTCAGGTTGGCTCAGTGATTATCTACTGACAGTCATGTTGCTGGCAGAAGGAGTGAAGTCTCTTTGGCAGCTAGCCCATGTGTGACTTGATAACATAAATTATTTCTTTCCTTCAGCTCGACTTCAGCAGCATTTTACAGATTCAGTCGGGGGTTGGGTTCCTTTTCTGCGCTCAGTATGATGAGGGGAACTCTTCCCCATTGACCCTGTAATTAAGGCAAGTTGTAGGTTTCACAAATCGCCTGCTTTAAATGTGAAGCATTTGGGGTTTCTTCATTTCCGTGAGGTGTATGTCTGTCTGCCACCACGCAATGGAAGTGGCTTATTTTCAGCAGAAACCGCCTCTGCTGTCAGAGACTCCCAGGGAGCAGTCCGTTTAGACCCTTTGACTGTCTAAATCAGGTACTGGAAGAACAGAATAAATTTAGAGTAAAGGAAGTACAGGCATCAACTGTTTAGCAGGGAAACTATTAATCCTGAAATATGGAGAACTGTATGAAAGGTTGCCTCCTGGTTTTAGGTGTTGCTGTGGTGGTTGGTGTCGGTTTAGGTGAGGCTGAGGTGAGTGTGATGGTGTATGCTGACTGCAGGAATTTGGATAAAGGCAGATCACAGCAGGAAAGGGCTGGACCTGGAATAGAGAAAGGCAGTTTTCAACGTCACTGGTTGCAGTCATTAAAAACTGTTTCCCTTATCATACCTTGAGCTGCGCCTTTGATCACTGGAGAAAAACATTAGAATTTAAAGAATAATGACATAACACAAACCGATTTTTTGATAGTTCTTTTTGATGACGTGCATTTAATTATTCTTTCCAAGAGGTTAAAACCAGTTGAATGAAAATCTTGCTCTACTGGAGGGCTATGTGAGGGAAATATGGTTTGCATAGCGTGGTGGAAAACTGGATGCAAAATAATTTACATCAACAGAGAGTGTCACAGGTTTGATTTCTTGTATTTTAGACTGTGATAAAACCCTCTTCTTGCATTTCAGTCAGACACCATTTCTACTGACCTTTCTCTGAAGAATTTGTTTGGGTCTGACTAAGAAGCAGGAGAAGCTGATCCACTGGCATTAAAGCAATGAAAGAGCTGAATTTTGGAGATTTTTGTCTGAAAAATACTGGACAGTTTTTCTGTGTTTCATGAAAACAGTGTTGGCTTTAGACTATCTATATTTGACACTTTATTGCCTAGATGGTGGATTTGCTCTGAGGTTTCATATCCAAACTCTTTGTAGGTTTGACCTGGCTTCCCTTGTGGCATTTGAGGCAATGCCTCTGGCTTTGCAGACCCATACAATGATTAAAGAGTTAGATATGCTTTTTAATTAATTTTTAATTAAAATGGAGGAAGTGGAGAAGAAAAAAGGACATGGTACTAAGAAGCTGAAATCTTTGTTCTGCTCTGAGTTGGCTTCAGCTCTTGTTATATTTGAGCACTACAGTTGATTCAGTCTTTCTCATTTGGTGAAGAACTGGCCAGGGTACACGGACATTTTCTTGCAAAGTGCATCTTTGTTCTAACTGTGTGCTCTGATCTGATCCTAAATTCAGAAGCCATGAATCAGAAATCTAAGCCCAACGAGACTCAGAGTGTACCTGCCACTTAAGGAAATATTTAATATTAAAATTATTTTACAAGACTTCATCCATTAACCCAAACTAGTATGCATTTTTTAGCATGATGTAATTAACTTCTTTTCACCTCTTCTTCACTCGCAAAAATCTTATCAGCCTGCATAAATCTCATCTTCTCGGGTTAAATACATTAAGACCATTTAATAAAAAAGTCATTTCTTTTTCCATAAATGCCATTTAAATACATTTAGTGAATGAGTTTAAAGATTTTTTTCCTGATAATGACACTACACTTAATTGCCTTTTTATACTGAGAAACTTCATTGGAATTAATGAACTCTTTTCATAGCTCAGTATAATATTCAATTAGGTGAACATAGCAGTTTCTATTTTATTTACTAGCAGTCTAATTTGTTAAGATTGAGTTTTGTTTTGTATTTCCTTCACGTGTACTTAGAATCCTAAAAAAAAATGTAAGAGGAGAAGACTAAGTCTTCTAAATTATATTGAAAATGCAAGTTGTTATGTGTCTTATGTGGTTGTTATACTACATATAGATGCTATATGAGGTCTGAGCTAGTCTTCCAAACATGTCATTAAAGACAAGATGGACTTTCAGACTTTTATAGAGGAGTATGTATGGCAGAAAATAGAACAGTTCCTGGGCATAGAAAAAAAAAAAATCTTGTGACCCAAATGTTGATCTGAACACGTATTTTATCTTAATATGATTAGGAGGGATGCTGAGGGAGTGGGAAGTAACTGTTTAGTAAGACCAGAATTAATTTCTTCCCTCTCTTGATTTCCAGGACACGGTACTTTGGCTACAACTGCTGGCATGAGGAGGGTGTGTTGGTCCTTCCAATGGCATTTGTATATTTGGCAGGTCCCAGATCTGTGTGCTATGATCACTCACAGGATTGACTGGTTTGACACTCCTGGGTCTGGGACAGAGCCCTTCCCAGGTGGGATGTCTGGGGTTTTGCCAATATGTGGGACACATTAGGAGAAAAAGGAGTCTTTACAAGGCAAGTTTGCTGTTGCTGGCAGATTTAATGGCAGCAGCAATGCTCTTCATCTTTACTGGTCTATTTTTATGGCTTGCTATAAAAATTCGGCTTCTGTCTGAATTTGGATGTTAGATAACTATGCCTTAGGTCTTTCTCACCCTGTATAAGTGTGGGTGGGCGATTATCATACTCTTATCTAGTTGAGACCTACATGATGTATTCAGTTTTCTTCCAGCTCCCCCTCCCTGCTGCAGGTTGCTGACCTCTTTGTAATGCAGTTGTGTCCTGTGCTGATCTGAATTTTCTAAGAACAGTCAGTCATTATTCCTCTTCATTGCCCGAGGTCGCATGAATACCCCTCCAAATTGTGCTCAAATTAAATGTAATCTGTTTTCCAGGTCATTAAAGATCTTGTCCCAAAATAGTATGAAAAGGAAATTCTGAGACATCCATGATGAGGTTCGTATTAAAGTTCGTCCAGTCTTTCAGTTTGTAGCACAGAAAACCAATACGAATTAATTTCTCAGATCTAATGGTAAGAATATTTAGAGTTTTGCAAAACTTCATGATACTTTATGAAGACTGTGTTCCCTCTACTTTCCTTCTAATGATCACTTGTATCTCTGCATACATATCAATGCTTGATTTCCAGAATGTATTCAGGTGGCAAACTGAGTCAGTAAGCTTTGGCTATGTGCATAAATATACTCTTTTATCTCTTTTCCTGTGCCATTTTAGTGAAATGCCTGGGCCAAATTCTCAGCTTGTTTCCTGATGTCTTTGAAAGTGAAGGGCAGAGACTGCTTCTGAACTATAGGGAATTAACCAAATAATTCAAATTTATTTATTTGCTGTATTAGAGATAATTGATAATGAACATATATTAAAATTAAGATTTTTTTCTTTGAATTTTTCACTTATTTTTCAAGTTGGACAGTGAAAGGAATAAAGATGTTTTTAATCAGTCTGTGAGATTAATTCTTCAAGTATGATGTCATGTAAGCAATTTCAGAAAAAGCTTAAATGCTGTTTCCAAAAAAAATCACCCTTGTAGAATTGTTTTATGCACATCACAAATTGGGAGTTCTCAAATAAAAACAAAGAAAAGGTTTTTCTTCCCTATTTTCCCACATCAAAGGGCAGCAGCTGCCTCTAAAAACAAGCCTACTTTTATTTTCTTCATATGCAATAAGGGCAACTATTGTAGAAACTGGTGGATTTGTCAGAAGGGGTTGGATCTTTCATTAATTTCAAGACAGAGTGACTTTGGAAGGACACGTTTGTTAATTTACCAAGAGGCCTGAACTTTAACAGCTTGTGGTGAACAGGAGATCAATTCAAATCAGTCAATTTCTTTGTAAGTTAGAAAAAAGCCTGGAACAGGTGAGAATTTCTCTCTACAGTAGCTTATCATTACTTTTCAAAACATGAATTGAGCTATATATTGAAATAAAAATTAGAAATTTTCCTATGCATTCCAATTTTTCAGCTGTTAATCACAGAATATGTTGGCTCCCTAAAGTAGTTTTTCCTTTTATTTTAGGAAGTTGATAAGTATTATATTTTTTTATTAGTTACCATGGCAACCTATTCTGCAAAATTTCCTTCAAGAAATACCTTTTAATTTGCTATGTTGTAAGTTACATATTAAGTAGTCTACTGTGTCTTAGTGCAGTAAATGCTGCTGTACTTTACGCTGTCTTATGAGTAGCATGTTAAGTCATTTATAGCTTAGTGTCTAATTTTGCTAATGGACTCAGTAGACAGAGGCTCTTCGTTCATTAAGAATGCATATAAATGCTTTAATTAAGATAATTTTAATTCTTCTAGTCTGTTTCTGCACGTTATTTTCAGTAGGATTCTCTACATTTTGGATTTTATCTTCCTAATTATCTGATGACACCTGTGGTGTTCACTGAGATCTCTTGCGTCTCTTGAAGCAGTTGACCCACTCTTCCCTCTTCATTCTCTTCACACTGCATAGTACCCTTGCTGAGATATTTGCAGTAAAATTCTTACGGCTCAATGCGTTTTTAGTCATTAACTTGTGTATTTGTTTTCAAGGTGATATGAATTAATGTGGCATGATTTAAATACCGCATTTCTGAGGAGTGCACGGTCTGCAAAAAGAAGGCTAAATACATGCACAATTATTTGGCAAGATTAGGCCGTCTTGAAAATTCATTTCTGCTACTAGGCAGCAAAGTTAGTTTTGCCTGACATGTTCATGAAACTATTTTAGAGTCTAGAGATTTAGGTTTGTGGGTCAGGACTGGACAATCTCATTGCAGAAAAGCAGGAGAATCCCACAACTGGATTGTGATGGCCCCATGTGCTGTACCGTAACTCAATATGCAGATTTGAAATCATAGTTCAGAACAGTGGAATAATATGCAACATTGTACTGACTGTTTCTAATATCATAAATATTGAATATGATAGTATTCATGAATATATGTTTTGGAAATTAGAGCAAAGTCCTGATACTTGCAATCAGTACACTTAAGTTTTTCTATTAAAATCTTCCAGTTTTGCACCCTATCAGGCTCAGTGATAATGCTAAGCCAAAGTCTCTCTTGTCAAGTCCCTAAGGTAGTATTCTTTTTCTCTAAAACCATCAGGATGTTAGTCTCTCTGTATTCTTGTATTGCCATGAATATCTCAGTGCACTGTGGTATTCCAGGGAATGTCGCACATTTTTTCATCACAGTGATGCAGTGATTATCACTTTGGCCCAGTGACTCCTCTCTTTTCCCTTTGAGGTACTGTTTTGAAGTTGTTACTTTCCTTTAATCATTGTTTTTTATTATGTTGATTAAAATAGGTTTCCTTTCCCTACACCTATCCCCCTCTCCCTCTCCTTCAACCTCTCCCTCTCCCTTTCTTTGCCATTTAAAGCCCCTGTCTTGCAAGTGCTCTCTATTGCTGGTCTTTTCCTTGACATTGCCTAGAACTTGGTAGTGGAAATCTCTGTCAAGGTAGGGAAGACAAGCCTTAACAAACCCAACTCTACTGGGCAAAGGGACACTTTTATTTATTCGGCTGGTTGACTTCCAGGCAAAGTAAACATCTTTGCTGCTCAAAGTTGTGACAAGTCTTGCAAAGGGCCTGCATCTGTGGAAAGAACAGCTAATTTCTTCACAGTGTGTAGCTACTGTGCAGACCATGCGTGGATTTAGTGCCCTCAGATGTTACCGGATTTTCTTTTATCCTGCAGCTGTACATAGGAAAATATCACAATTGTGCTTAGGTATGGACTCCTCTTGTTAATGGGAATAGCTCACTGATGCCCATGAGATACATAAAACGCTTTTCTCAAAATATTCATTATTTTAAGGGCTCAGTGCTATTCTCCATAGAGTAGTAGAGGTTAAATCCACTCGACAGTCTTTCTGGAGGAGAAATGCCAGACTCCAGGAAAATATTTAGTGAGTGATGAAAGAATACTATGAAGACTCTCTAGCCTAAATCTCCAGCTTGGCCTCTCTGCTGGCAGAAATCTTCTGCCAGCTGCTTGGAAAGTCTGCTGCTGAAGTCACTCCAGCAGTAAGACGTCGGTGGGCTGCAGCTGTCGTGCACAGATTCGTGCACGTCGCGCTGAATGGAAACTCAGAAAATAGGAGTCGCCGTGTCTTCATGGGTGTAGGGGGGAGCCTCTCAGAGGGGCTGGAATGGAGAAATCTGTAATTTCTTCATTACTGAAAAAGAAATAAAATGCTGTTAGTTCATTCATTGCCATCTGTCTTTTCTTGACTGATCTGTTCACTGAACACAATTGCATTCTCCCAGGGTTTTGCTGTCTGCAGAACAGACCCAGATGCCTCTTTGCTGTGCAAATCCAGACAGTCCTGGATGCAATTGGCACTGCCAACATCCCCTTGAAAAACATGGTTAACTGGGAAAAAGAAAAGCTTTGCAAGCACACACCATTTAATTCATCTCACTTCTGCCACATCCACTTAACACTGCCTGGCTCTCTTCATTTAAAGATGACTTACAACAATAACTTGAAGGAAGCATATCCTCTTGTGGCTGAGATGCTCCCAAACAGATGACTGCTTACTCTTGAAAGTAAATTCTCTGCTCATAAAGCTGTTACCTCTTTAGTAAGTAAAACTCACATCTTGGCTGATAGCTTCCTTTAAATGGTTTTGTGGGTTGTTGTGCAGTATAATTCCAGAGTTTGATATTTACTTGTTTTTCTTCTCTGTTTCACAGAATCACAGAATTGTTGAGGCTGGAAAAGAGCTCTGAGATCATCAAGTCCAACCTAAAGGTTTTATTTAAAGCTCGATGTCAGAAAACCCTTTGTAGATCTCACAAATATCAAAATAATGGTCATCCCGACAAATAACTTTTGGGGGATTTGTAAATAAATCACAGGATAGCCCCAATGGAGAATGTCATGTCTGGGGGAAAGAGAAGGGAAAATTTGTTCATAATTGGAAAAATTCTTTGTTGCTTCTTTTGTTTTGGAAAAGTCATGTTTTAGTTTTACCTTAAAGCTGAAACAAGCGAATCACTGCATGACATGTTCATATAAGCAGTGCAGATAAAGAGATGGTGAAACTTCCATTTAAGGTATCAAAAACAAGTGAGAAGAATTTCCTTCTTTTTCTGCCCTAGGCAAAAACCAATGGAGAGGTGACAACAAGCCAAAGATTTTTTTTATATGGGTCAAAATTGCTGCTCATGCTGAAAATGTGCAATTCTATGCAAAAAAATATGGTCTGCTCATGGCGTGTTCTTAGGAATCTCTAATTCATGTGGTGAAAAGCATCTACCACACCCTGCTTCTTCCTCCATATCCACCCCATTTGGCTGCCCTCTCTCTGGTGCCATGTCTTCTGTCTAGGTGTTAAAGAGTGTGACATGCAAAGGTCCTGTTTGGCATTATTAAGCAAAGGACTGCATGTGTCTGACAACAGGAGACAGCAGGAAACCAGACCGAGGCTCAAGGACACAGTCCCCAGAAAAGCCCAGAGAGAGTTTCTCAGGGTGAAGAAAGAGAACAGGAGCTGTACGCAGAGAAATGTCATGTTTTAAAAAAACCTGAAACTGAGAAAAAAAAATAAATAGAAACATACAAATTATTTAAAGCAAGTTTCCAAAGGGCTTTCAGTGCAACTGTGAGGAGGAGCATTTTAGGTCTACATCAATGGGCAAAAATGTGGGGGGACAAATCCCAGAACAGTTTGTAGACTGAGGTGTGGCATGAGGGAACCCGTAGAGTGCCACCAGCCCCTGAGTTTTCTTTACCCAACACAAACTCTGTGACCGCAGATCTGCTGAATATTCATGGCAGTTGCTGGGTCTTGCAATTTTTTTTAGAGGTCATGGCGCTATTCTCCCTCAGAAAGGAAAAACTGCTGAGAAAACAAACTTTCTCATGATCAGGAGTTGTTTTCCGATGAGCCAGGCTGTTGCTTATGGCTGTCTGATTCCTGCCTTTTCTCTTCTTCTTTACTGATAAATAGCAAAGCAATAGAGAAATAATGGATGTTAGCATTGACTTCTAGCTGACTCAGGGTACACTTTAAATTTTATCTTCCTGCCTTCAGCTGGAAAGTGATGGTTTCTGTCAAGTTCTCCTTCTCAGTGTCATTTACTGTTTGCTTTCTGATTTTGTAACTCTCTTTTTCAATCCATGTGTGGTAGGTCTGTGCTCTTTTCATTTCGCCATGGAAAAATCCAGATACTTCTGGATGAAGTATGAAGGTTTACCTTTTCTATGCAGTGTTTAGCAGACAAAAACCAGCAAACAACATTTATGTTATGGCCATTTATTTAACATGGCCTTTACTCTTCCTCTGTAACATCAGTGCACCACTGAACATAATTTTTACTTCAGATTTTGTACAAATTAAATGTTTTCCCTGGAAAAAAACGCATTACTTTGAATTTACACATCCTCCAGGATGAGTGACACGGGAGGTGTTCCCCATTGACTCAGGAATCACCTTTGAAACCTGTTGTTTTCTGCCTTCCTCGGAGTAAAAGGCTTCTGTGATTGCATTGTCGCTGTCTGTCAGGCTTTTTTTTGGCTAACATCCACTTAACCTGGCAGAGATGTGGAGATCTCAAAATAACTACATTCCTGGGGGTTCTGTGAAAATGCTGAATGGACGGAAAAAGGCGCAAATCAGTGCCCGCGCTGAAAGCTTTTGATAAACAGAGATGGATTGAGGCTTGGCCGCTACATGCCTTGGCTGACATCCGTCAACTGGGTGGCTCTCAACCATCCTGGGCTTTTCACAGACATATTGCAGGGATTGTGGGGAGGTGGAGATGTGGTAGTGGAGAGGTTTTGGGGACAGAGCTGCCAGTGGTAAGACTCTTCTGCTGCTTGTGGAAGCAGTCGGTTTTGAACAGACTTGGAAATAGCTTTGCAGTGTATTGAAAAGTCTTGCCACTTTGTTTATGCTTTGCTGCCTGCTTCCCCTCTCCCCCCGCCCCAGTTTTTGTTCCCTGCCATTCATACAAGTTTATGTTTAAAGCCGGGAATAACGTTTCCGCATTCTTCACCTTAAATGGTCGTGAAGCCAGACCAGATAATGTGAAAAGCAAATTAAATCCTTTTCAAATAGTCTGTGAGGGAGTGTCTGGAAAGTATCAGTGACTAGCTGGCTAATGTCACAGCACAGCTGATGTCAGACAGAGAGGACAGAAACGATGTTTAATCGTGGAAGTGAATAATTATTTAAATATGTGTTCAAGACAGTGTTCCAAATTTTGAGGTGACTTTGACCTTTGTTAAATGTACCTATATATATATTGCATATATGTAATGTGTGTGTTAACAAAGTAGGCACATAACCCAGTGTAACTCAACAGGGCCCAAAAGGAGGAAAAAAAAAAGGAAAATGCATATGTTTTTTTTTTAATATCCTGCCTGCAAATACTTCCTTGCTGGTAACTAGTAGGTGGCTGCCATAAACACTAGTAATCAACACAAATATACTTGGGGAAGGAGCTTGGACACACAGAGATTTAATTCACTTGGAGTGAGACAAGTTGATTCAGAGTTTGGGATGAATGAGAGAAGTTTGATGCATGCAAGTGAGCTCCAGATGCCCATATTAATATATGTGCCTACATGCCTGCCTGCGTGCAGAGTCTGCGCTCCCACTACTGTCCAGGAAAACTCATCAATATGGTCAGTGGGACTGACTGAGAGGGATGGTTGCACATTTTATCCTGTATCAGATAGGATTCAATTCGGTTGTTAAAACATAGGTATCTCATACATTTAAAAAACCCTTCAAGAATACACAACGCTTACTTGTAGGTGGATGTGAGATAGCACTGAAGTGTCAAAGTTGGTTTTAGGATTTAAAACATTCCTAGTACCTTTCTCACGAGGAGTGAAATTGAGACCTCAGCAGCACTCAGACCTGGCCTTTGTGTACATGCTATGAAATCTTGTCACCAGCAAAGTCAATGGGCATCTTCCCATTTATTTTTAAAGAAAATATGACAGCATCCTGCTGCTATGGTCTTTATGCGTCATGTACTTCCTAGGAAGCTTTGTGCTTTCTAACTCTTCATAGAGCAATCCTGGCATGAACTGCTTGTAACAGCAAAGCAGAGAGCTGCCTTACAAAGGAATCAAAGCACAGGGAATCTCCCAGCACCTGGGACCAAATATAGTCAGCAAATGTCAGTGGGCAATCCTTGCAAGGTTTAGCAGGGGAGACATTTAAGTGACACATCTAGTGATTGATTTGTTCAGTGTTTTCACCCTTTTCCTTTTAGCTCTGACACTTTTCCTCCTTACATGGGGCAAAGGGAAGAAATAACTGGCACATGTCTGTATTGGTAACACAGGGAAGCCAGTATTTGTGATTAAAATTGTTAGCCTGTCTTTTGGAAAAGAACTAGATTCTGGATGTCTCCACACTTTTTTCTTTCTTTTTTTAGTACTCAATGGGTGAGATGCCTCAGTGGGTAAGCCTGCCTGGACGTGTTCCTGGGTGACCTACTGTAGGGGATCCTGCTCTGGCAGGGGGGGTTGGGCTCGATAATCTTTTGAGGTCCCCTCCAACCCCTGACATTCTGTGATTCTGTGAAATAATAGGCTTTGCAATCCAAGGATGGAAATATATTGCTTTCAGAGCAAACCCCTTTTAAGTACGCTAGGCAAAGTACCTAATATCACCAGTCACTTCTGAAAATGTAAACCCCTCGCCTTTAGAGAAACTGGCTAGAAACACCTTGTAGGTGTGAAGACCAGTGATCCCGACATGTGAGGAGTTGTAGTTCCCATCCCTATCACACCAGATGTGGTCAACAAGAGAGCAAAGGCTGGAAGGGAACTGCTGCTACTTTTGTGCTTTAGCAGATGTTGCAAGAGGCTCTGTCCCTCTCTGTAGGAGAGGCAGAGGTGCTGGGGAGCACGGGCTAATCCCAGGACAACTGCTCCCTCTGCAGGAAAAAGGTTGGAGAGACCCACTCCTTAGGGCTGGGTGAGAAGCAATGCAGTCTACCAGCACATGAATGAAGCAGACGAACATGACGCGATGACCGGTAGATGCTTTACTTGCCGGTGGTCCATGTAACTTCAGAATCTGCTGGAGGTGAGGTCTGAAGCCTCCACGAAAAGCAAGTCTGTCTAACTGGCAATGGCAGAGAGACGACTGCTGTATCCAAACATCACGCTAATGAGGGAGCCTGGTTTGTTAAATGCTGCTCTGCTCTCTTCTGCTTAGCCCAGCCACAATGATCTCTGAAGCCTGGTGTATGGTGTTGTACCCGTGCTAGGAAAGATTTTTCTAGACCATGTCAAGAGCTGATGGCCTTGGCTGCTCAAACAGGGCGATCTGTGTTTTTACCGAACTCAGGCATTGTGTACAACTGTTAATCTCTGAATGTGGTCTCATACTTTCCTCCCCTGATGTGCTAAAAATAATTCAAGGCTGGCTCAGCCCTGCAATTTTAAGTCAGCTGCTGGACATGAGCATATTTCTGGTTTTAATAGAGATTTTCCAGGCAGAAGTCTGGACTTTTTGTGTTGTCTATGCAAAAGTAATTCATGTGTGTTTTATGATCCATCTGATATTAAAATGACATTTAATATGGAATTTTAACTTTACAGCGGGGATTTTAACTTTACAGCAAGAGCTTTGCTTCTCTTCAGTTTGGTTAATATATTTTTTTTGAACTTCATTAATGTATGTCTAGAATAGATGCTAAAAGTTCAAATGCATCAATGAAACAGATTTTTAAAAATTCCTAAATATGTATTTGCCTAATTTGATATTTAAGTATTATGTATACAAACTTTCATGACAAACCAAGATAGAAATGGGTTCAGACTACAGATTTGCTTCTAAACTTTTGGTCTTGTCAAAAATCATAAAATTTTCTGTATGTATCACTGAATAATAGCTGTTTCTTCTATCACTCATGAAAGCAGACTAAATAGATGGGGTGATGTTGTCTGGCCTTGACTATACGAATCAGTTTTAAAAAAAATACCCCAGAAGAGTGCAGAACCATTGGCCTCAGACTGTTTAAGGCTATGAAGTTACATTTACAGTAAAGGTTGTATGTCTTATCAGTCTCTGAATATGACACATACTGAATGATTATACTCATTAACTTACAGTTGGCTATTCATGATGATAAATTATTTTTTTCTGAGAAAAGCCATGAAGTCATTTCACTGGCTTATCTGATTTTCTCCTTAGGTGGAAAAGAAAGCCAGGAACTGAAGTTTGGGATCTTGTGACAGCATTCCCAACGTAAGAACACTTAGCGAATCATTTTAAGTTAGGATCTCAAGTTCCCTATAGAGCTATGGGAGGACTTAACTCCAGAAAGTAATTTGCACCAGTGAGATTACATATACTTTTGCCTCCCTATTTAGATGCCTTCCAGATGCTTTTCTCCCTTCACTGATTGCATGAGGAGTCAAGAATATCCAGCTAGGCCTTTAAAGTTAGATGATTTAAAGACAGGAGCCATTTCTGAGAGACAGTAGACTTAGTTTTGATATCACTGTGTTCATAAGTGTAGGCTATATAGGTGCAGGCTGCTATTGGTCCCTCTTTCCTTCCCCCCCAGAAAAAAGAAAGAAAAAGTACAAATACAATAAATCATGTTTAAATACCTTCTAAAATTTTGTTTTTAAATGTATATGTCTGTATGTATTTAGGCATTCGTGGAAATAATTCCATAGAAATATTAGTCTGAAGGATGATACCAAGCTATGTGGGGCGGCTGGCATGCTGGAGGCTAGAGATGCCATCCAGAGGGACCTCGACAGGTTGGAGAGGTGGGCCCAGGCCAACCTCATGAAGTTCAACAAGGCTAGGTGCAAGGTCCTGCACATGGGTCAGGGCAATCCCAAGCACTGATATAGGCTGGGCAGTGATTGGCTTGAGAGCAGCCCTGAAGAAAAGAACTTGGGAGTACTGGTAGATGAGAAGCTCAACATGAGCCATCACTGTGCACTCGCAGCCCAGAAAGCCAATTGTGTCCTGGGCGGCATCAAGGAGTGCGTGGCCAGCAGGTTGAGGGAGGTGATTCTCCCCCTCTACTCCACTCTGGTGAGACCCCACCTGCAGTACTGCTTCCAGTTCTGGAGCCCACAGCACAAGAAAGATCTGGACGTGCTGGAGCGTGTCCAGAGAAGGGCCACGAGGATGATTAGAGGGCTGGAGCACCTATGAAGACAGACTGAGAGAGCTGGGGTTGTTCAGTTTGAAGAAAAGAAGGCTTCGAGGAGACCTTATTGTGGCCTTCCAGTATCTCAAGGGGGTCTACAAGAGAGCTGGTGAGGGGCTTTTTAGGATGTCGGGTAGTGATAGGACTAGAGGGAATGGATTTAAGCTAGAGATGGATCGGTTCAGATTGGACGTTAGGAAAAAGTTCTTCCCTATGAGGGTGGTGAGACACTGGCACAGGTTGCCCAGAGAGGTGGTGGAAGCCCCATCCCTGGCAGTGTTTAAGACCAGGCTGGATGGGGCTCTTTACAGCCTGATCTAGTGGGGGTTGTCCCTGCCCATGGCGAAGGGTTGGAACTAGATGATCTTTAAGATGCCTTCCAACCCTGGCAATTCTATGATTCTATAAAAATGAGTCCTAACTTTTTCAGTTAATCCACAACATGTAATTCTTTTCATAAACTATTTAGGCTCTATCTCATCATGAATATGGGAGAAATGCCTCTTCTTCCTGGAGAGATTTCTCTCAGTACATACTTGAAGGAGATGAGAACTTAAGCAACTTTTCTGTTGCTGTTTCATTTCCCCCCTTTGTACAGAGCATTGAAAAAGGCCTCAAGCAATCACCGTCATAGCAAAGCCCAGCATCAAAGTGAGGGGCATGACCGGAACTTACTGCTTTCTCTTGGGAACCTTGAAAATGGCTGAAGGGCATTAAACGATTTGCTCTGTTTGTGAGAATGCAGAGGGCATTGCTGACAGGGCTAGGCTGGAGCACTTGTACTGTGCTTTTAACATTCCACTTTAAAATGCTCATCTTAATGTCAAGCACCATGTTCTTGATTGCTGCTCTGTCTGTAAGCCCCTGAATGTCTTGTTTGTCTTACTCCTCATGTCTTTCCTGATTTATCTTGTCATGAACTTAGGTGTTAAGGTTTGAAATACAGCAAATGTACTGAGACTGCAGACCAAAGAAATATGTGTGCATTAGTTCCCCCATGTTTTGAACCAGGAATTAGGTAACCTCTTCAGGATGGGACTGGAGAAGTCTTCAATTTTTTTTATTGTAACATGTTTAGCAAAATCCAGACAACTCATTAGTAATCTTGTAATATTATTCAGGAATAACCTAGCCTATTAAATCCTCATGTTTGGAACAACTAATTCAATATGGAATTAAATATAGTTTATATTTCATTTCTGTGTTGGATTATCAACAAAAGAATCCTTAAAAAAATTCTCTGGCAAACCCAGCATTTGCCATGAATCTTTTAGAGAGATACTGGAAGTTAACATGGTGGAGTTTTTTCACATGGATATATTCTAGAGAATTTCATAATTAGTCAATAAACTACTAATTACTGCTAAACACACATTAGATGATGTGCTATAATAATGGAAGGCTTATCACCCAGTTCCCTAAAAGACAATGTAAATCTTTTCACTAAATTGAGTAAGACTGAGATCAGCGTCTCACCTCAGTAAGACCGAAGATATTAAACAGCCCTTCACTCTCCAGGCTGCAGACAGCTTGTTTCCTTCATTTCTTTCATTTCACTTATTTTAGACATCGAGGTTAGCTACAGTTTTGTCTAATATCATTTTTGTTTTCAGTCCCTATATCTGAGGATGCTTAGGCAGCCAACAGTGCTGGGGAATATGTTATTTGTTTAAAACCAATCTATTTCTGTAAATGTCTTAAAAGAAAGCCAACAGTACAGTTCTGTAAAAGCCTCTTTTTACAAAATCTAAGTACTGAGGGATCAAATCTCTGCCTTAACTCACCTGTGTTCCTTTTTCAACAAACTTGATTTTTAATCACTTCTCCTTGTTTAGGAAATGTCTGTCTATGCGTGAGCTTTCTCACTGTAGCAGGGGAATAAATGGGATGTCTCTCAGCTTTCCTCTGTGAAGCTGTTTTCAGGAAAGCTCACAATAAAAAGCAGAGTCTTTTTCTCTGTCCTGTTATTTTTTCAGGCTGATGTTGAATCAGTTTGTCTCTGCGTGGTTTTGTCAAACTTCAATAATGGCATGTTTATTTTCACTGATCATTTTGCTTGTTTTAAAACTCTGGGGTTTAATCTGTGTTTTAGGATGAGGAGGCCCTCCGTGCATGATTTCCAAGGGCTCTGCAAAAGGAAACTAAGAAAAGCAGTGGGCTTAAATCTGTACTATATGTGTCCATCCCTCCTTCAGCAACTTTTTGCAATCAGTTACTGAAGGAGATATCAGGCCACTGCTTACTGCAATACTCGTCTCAGAGCCATGCCTTTTGACACGGGTAAGGATGACATAAGAAGCCTAACAACCAACCCCCTGATGCTCTGAATTTTTCTACATAAATCTAGACTTTGATCCTACAGTCTTATATGGACCTGCAGCAATTCGTATCTGCTGAGAGTTAGTTCTAGGTAATTGCCTTGAGTTCATTTCTGCTGGCTACAGATGTGGAGGAAACGGGTGACATGTAAGCATAGAAAACAGCTATCCTGATACACAAGATCTTGTAAAGTATATATTGGCTTCATATAACTGTGGTTTTTAGAACATTAAGTGTATGCTGGCACTTTTACTGAGTATCATCTGCAAGACAAATGTAGTCCGTATTCAGTCTTCTGAATCTCCATTTGATTGCTGTGCACTCAACACAATAAATTGACCATCGTTGCAGTAACACTGAGGATGATTCAAGAACCTCTTCAGTTCAGTATGTAATAAAACTCATGTTGTTATTATGTTTCCTATACTTTTATCTTGTAAATGGTTTGGATGGCTTAGGTTTCTGACGTGACCTTGGCTATTAATGGAACTTGTACATAGGGTACTTTAAACTGCTTTTGTAATAGATACACTGTAATTTCTAGATTGTAATTTATGCTCTTCACAATTCTGCAACAAGTAAACCCGCAAAAATAATGTGGAAGGCATGAACTCAGTACCAGTGTCTGCAGAGAGCTGAAAGTATGTGTGAAGGTGTCTTCAAAGGCTGCAAGAAAACAGCCTGGTGTAAAAAAAATGTTGTATCCTGCCATGTTGGCATGTCTATTGCTTTGATTCATTTCTTAATTCAAGATATTGGGGGTAATTTCCTTTTGCTTTGCAGGATGTAGTTCCTGCATGTGGTCCAAAGGCAGGAGATGCTGGGAAGGCAAAATCCTATTTGTGCACCTTCTTCTTCCGCAGAACTCAAAAGTGCTTAGAAAAGCTGCTGTCAGAGTAGAAATAGCTCATTTGTTACAGTCTTGACTGCCATCGTAACTACTGAAAATATCAGTGCTATGACCTTGCAGTGACAAGCAAGAAAAGATTGAATGGTATTTTATGAAATGATTTATTTTCACTAAGCTGAGTCCATCTCATGATTTTTTTAAGGATGAATCACAGCACTCGGAATAGCGCTTCTCTGAATGAAAATAAGGCTACCAGAAGTATAATTTTCTACTTTTGTACTTCAAAACCTAGACTTGTAGAGTATTTACTGCTTTTGACATATTTTGCTCAGTATATAGCCTTTTCATTTATTAACTTGCTTATGGTTATTAGTATGGCATTTAAACCAATTCATAGCAGATTTAATGAATTAGGTGCTAAGGCCTGCAGGTTCATTGATATGTGAGCAAGACTTTAATAGCACTTGCCATGATGCATGATGCACTAGACTACGTTAAACTGTGTGCAGGAAAGTGTTGAGGAGAGATTTGGGATGCTTCAAAACTTTTCTGCAGTCGATTTTATTTAATGTTTGCAATCATCTGTTTAAAAATTGTTTCCTTCCAAACCCAGTGTTAGAGTAGGGAAAGATTATGAAGTTTCATGCAATTTAAAAACCATTACTGAAGAAAGCTTTTCTTTTTTTTTTTTTCTTTCCTTTCAGTGTTTGCATTGCAAAGCACCATCGTCTGCTGAGATTTAAGAAAAAGAGCATGGGTACCCAGCTATGTATTCTTCACCACTCAGCCTTTTGATCTCATTTGCCTTTACCATGTTCAAAGTGCTCCAAGAGACACACTTGAGATTGGGATCTCAGTTCTTCCCACATTTTAAAAACTTTTCTCCGTTTAAGTAATTTAGTATGTATAGACAGAACTGAACAGAGTTTAGTCCTTTGTGTATCTGTTTCTTTTTGAGTTTTTTTGTTAAACAAAGAACTAATAGAATGAGTGTCTAAGTTGCAAGAAGTGAATTGAAGTCAGGGGATTGGAGTGAATGACAGGTGACTGAGATAAGCCTGAAATAGCAGCTTAAGAGAGTGACAGGGGAAGATTAAAAGATATAAATGAAGGCAAGTGCCAATAACTCATAGAAACTAGAACACAAGTTGATGTAGAAAAAAGGAATTTTGGAGGGGAAAGCAATTCAAACAAGATGAGAGTGAAAGGGGAGCTGCCACAGGATTTTGCTGTTTTCTCCAACAGGAAGAAAAAAAAAAAGAAATTAACATTTTGATGATACTTGATGGGGAAAGAGAGAAGAGAACAAATAGCACCTGTCTGACAGACAAATAAGGGAAAGTGAGAAGGAAGGGAAGTCTTTGCGATAAAAAGGGGAGTTCAGAGTTCTAAATGTTTATTAAGAATAAAATAAGATGGGATTATAATCAGAATCATTTGCAGAGGCAGGACTATAAGTAATTCAAAGAATGAGGCATTGGAGGCAACGCAGAGCTAATTTCTAATACTTTTAATGTACTCTTGCACTCTTAGTGTAATGAATCATATTCACATACCCTTTCTGAGATGAGTATTTCGTAAGTAAAAAAGTAAGAATATACACATACTTTTGGTAATATGCTCATGAAGGCAACATGTTCTACTGAAACAGCCATATTAATTGATGAAATGGAATGCAAAGCAACAACAGGTGACCGATTTTAGAGAAAATGTAACCGTTCAGTGCATGTCTTTGTTTTCTTTCTGTCCAGGCTTTAGAGCAAAATCTAGTTAGAAGCAGAATTGATGCTTTGGGGTAATTATTGACAAAAGGCGGAAATAATGGACCACTTACTGACACACTGGTTCAGTCAGTTTTCTCAAAAGGCATCTGGGCACAGCTTTGGAGCCAGGTATCTCTCTGCTATCCCAACACAGCGTCTGGACACCATTTATAGGTACAGAATCATAGAATGAATCATAGTCTGCTATAAAGTCTCCCTAGTCACTTCTATAAAGTCTCCCTAGAGCCTTTTTCTTTCTCCCTTCCCTTCCCTTCCCTTCCCTTCCCTTCCCTTCCCTTCCCTTCCCTTCCCTTCCCTTCCCTTCCCTTCCCTTCCCTTCCCTTCCCTTCCCTTCCCTTCCCTTCCCTTCCCTTCCCTTCCCTTCCCTTCCCTTCCCTTCCCTTCCCTTCCCTTCCCTTCCCTTCCCTTCCCTTCCCTTCCCTTCCCTTCCCTTCCCTTCCCTTCCCTTCCCTTCCCTTCCCTTCCCTTCCCTTCCCTTCCCTTCCCTTCCCTTCCCTTCCCTTCCCTTCCCTTCCCTTCCCTTCCCAGAATTACAGCACTGTATCCCCTAGAACATCCTTGTGTGATGCCTGAAACAGGATTCATCCCATGATCTCCCATGTGGATATTAAAAACAGTGGGAGTAGTTTTGTGCTTCCTTCTTACCCAGTGGAGAGAAAAGGGGACATTTTATCTCTTCCTGGTGTAGATATCTAAAACAGATAAATGGATCATTTCCTAAAACTGACAGTCTTTCTCCACTGACTACGCAGAGCCAATCACAGCGCAGCAACTGGATGTAATTTATAATCATAAAAACATAGAATAGTTTGGGTTGGTAGGGACCTTAAAGATCATCTATTTCCAATCCCCCTGCCATGGGCAGGGACAACTCCCACTAGACCAGGTTGCTCAGTCTTGACAAATTGATAATTTCCTAAAAATCCCAGTCTTTCTCTGTAGGCTACACAGAGTTCTTACACTGATTTAAACATCCTAAATTAGGTGGGATTCACCAAGAACTAGGTGCAGCTCTGTCTTCCCAAACTCTGTGCTGATAACGCGCTGAGATCTCCATGTAACTGCAGAGACCCTGATGTGCATTTTGGAACCAGGAGATGAGCTCAGGACAGAAATCTTTATTCCGCTCAGCAATTTCCCAGTTATTCACCCTCTCACACAGAAGCACTTCAGGGCCAGTTTGGCTGGCTGTGAAGTGACTCGGCTTGTGCTGGGAATTACCTCTGGGCCTCGCCTTTCTCTTTTTTCTCGACTGTTAAAGGAGCCTGTATCAGCTTAGATTGGAAGTCCTTTGGAAAAGATTTATCCTACTGAACTTCAGCTAAGTGTGCTGAAGTTTGGAGTCCAGCTGGTTGTGTATTTATACTCCTGTTTGAAACCAAATTAAGCGGGTCTGTGTTTTCCTGAATCAGGGCCACAACAAAGAGCTGCTCTTTTATTTTCTTTTTTAAATTTTACTTTCTCAAAGTATAATGCCTAAATTTGTCAGTAATACACTTTATTTTTCTCCTAGAGGTCATTTCTGTGTACATCTCAGTGAGAGAGAGACAAATTTATCTTCAGGAAGTATATTTTAAACCAAAATTTGAATATAAAATAAAACCCAACATGAAACTTTGCCATTTTGCTCATTTTAATCCTTGAAGTAACTGTTATCATGGAGATCACTAATAACATCCTTTATTCCATCAGGGAAATGCCATGACAGTAACTTACATTTGCTTCTGAAAACTCTCACATAAATTATCCCCAAAGCCCTTTTCTGCTCATGCTAATTGGTCTCTCTATTTCTCTGCTTTGAATATGCCCGTTTTTTTTGTCTTCCAGTCATTGCTTTCTCTTGAGGTAAATTAACTTAATATTATTAACCACCAGCTTAGTTATGGAGACACAAAGGCTTTTTCATTCTAAATTCTCTCAATGACTTAATGATGGGTAAATGGGCATATACCTCAACTTGTATTGTGCTCCCCCATAACACTTAGAGCAGGGCTAGACCCTTCCAGCCCAATAAAGCACAATAAATTAGGAAAGCAAGCCTAGTAACTCACAGATCTTAATTCAGCTTATTGTGCTTGAAAACTCCACTGGAGTTTATATACAGCAGACGGAGATATTAATTTATATATTGACTTCTTTATCTAAAAAAGAAATCACTTCAGATGTTTAAAACTAGAATGCCTTTCAGTGAGTTACACTTAGTAACTTTGACTATGTGACATCGAACATTAAAGTGAGTACATTTTTTGGTTTTGGTATACCGAATACTTTGGTTTAATTGCAGTGTTAGAGGTAGCTTTATTCTGTGACCATTTAATTCCTCCTGAACCTCTCCACAAAATAATTTCAAATGAATAAAAACTCCTGTATATATTAGTTGCACAGAAATACAGGAGTAGATGAGAAAAGAAATCATGTTACTGCCATACTCTTGAACGCTATGGCTACTTATCAACTGAAATGATTTTTCAATTTTAACATTGTCACCACCGGATTTTGTAGTTGACCATGGGAGGAAGGAGAAAGCCATTGACACTAGATAACCATTGACATCTCATTTTGAAGTCATGTGATATTAATCCTAGGCACTGAGTTTAATTCCCTTTTGTGCAATTTTCAATCTTACAAGAGCATAATTTTCCTCCATTGCTCAGAATTAGTCTCCTCATACCAATAAAACATCATGATTTTGCCAAAGGCATTTTGCTGTATGTAGAGGTTATTCAGCATATATACATTATATGCAACAAATGAGTCATTTGAACCTGCACTCGGTTAAATTTACTTCCACGTAAAGCCTTTTTGGCACCTCTTTAAGTCCACAGAATCACAGAATGGTTGAAAGGGACCTCTGGAAGTCATCTGGTCCAACTCCCCTGCTCAATCAGGGCCATCCAAAACTGATTGTCCAGGGCTGTGTCCAAGTGATTTTTGAATATCTGCAAGGGTGGAGACCCCAAAGTTTCTCTGGGTAACCTGTGCCAGAGCTTGGTCACATTTGCAAGGCGAGGATGAAAGTGGAAAAAAACACAACCTGCAACATCTAAAATTAAGAAAATCCAATAGAATTAAAAAAAAAATAGTAAAGAATTGCATGTCTTGAGTGTGTTTTTTAGAACATTAGTGAACGTGCTTCCTATTTGAGATTATGCTTGTAGTAATAAAGTTCATTTAAGTTTAATTTCTGGATCAGTGGCAAAAGGACTGCATCCCATGGAGATGACCCCACGCATGTACAGGTTTTGAAGGGCTGTATCAAATCGGAGAGACCCTGAGCTGGGACAGGGGAACAGTGTGAGGAGGAAAGAGCAGCAGAGGAGCTGTTATGGACTGACCACAACTCCATCCCCTGCACTGCTCGGGGAGGAGGAGGAAGAGGAGTTGGAATAAATGAATGAAAGTTAGTTGGGAAAAAGGAGGGACCTTGGGGAAGGTGCTATTTTAATTTTAGTTTTGTTTCTCACCACTCAACTCTATTTTAATTGGCAATAAATTAATCTTCCCTGAGTCAACTCTATTTTCCCCATAATGATAATTGGTAAGTGATCTCCCTGTCTTTATCTTAATCCTTGAATTTTTGAATTGCCCAGAGACGTTGTGGATGCCCCCTCCCTGGAGGTGTTCAAGGCCAAGTTGGACAGAGCCTTGAGTTGCCTGATCTAGTTGAGAGGTGTCCCTGCCCGTGGCAAGGAAGTTGGATTAGATGATCTCTAAGGTCCCTCCTAGTCTGGGCCATTCTATGATTCTATGATTAAATCTTATTTTCTCTCCCTGTCCTCTTGGGAAGGGGCCGTAAGAGAGTGGCTCAGTGGTCATGTGGCAGGTGGTCAAGGTCAACCCACTACAACTACATTGCCTGCAAAGTCATGTTGCGAGCCAAGAGAAGACATAAGGTCAGATCCTTACCAGATGAGACTTGGCAAAAGTTGCTGGATTTCCATGAAGTGATTCTGCCGACAGAGATCCCAACCTGCGATTTTTAATGTCACACATCATGCAAACAGTGATATTTGGTTTTGTTTGGAAGAAACTGAGGCTCAGAGGTTGCATTTTTGGGGGTTTTGAGCTCTTTTAGCTTGCAGCAATAGTTATGTATTGGGAGGCTAGACCTATTTTTCTCTGCAGAGCAAGCAATCTCAGCTCTGACCTGTGGCCTCTTAAATATTAAATTACTTGAGCCATTCTTCTGAATAAAACTTAATACCAGTCTGGAATTTGCTCTTTTCTAATTGAGCTCAGAATCAACATAGTAGGATACTACTCTTCAGAATGAAGTGCAAACACACGAGTGAGGAGCAATAATGAATTTTTTAGCGTTCATCAAGAGTATCTCTCCCTCCCACCTGCTTTCTTTCAGTTCCTGTATGTGTTCTTTTTCCCTGGAGATTTAAGATACTGTAAATAGTAACCTTTTGTTCCCTGACATTATCATTTTGTCATTGCTAGATTTCTTTACTTGTTGGATTTCTGTATGTGGTGGACTTTTTTTTTTTTTCAGTAGGGACCTCTGAAAGTATCTGAAAAGAAATTAAATAAGTAGTAGCTTGAAAGAAGACATATAATAGGAAGGGGAGTGGAAAACAGGTCAGTCAAATGCAGAATGCAAGCCAGCTATCACTCAGTCCTTTTAGAATACTATTGCAAAAAGAGTAACAGCATTAACTAACACCCAGCCTGTCTTGCCCTGCAGATGTTGCTTTTAACAGTTATGCAGGCTCAAGAGTGAATTTGCATGAGGACAAGGAACAGCAATTGCACTTTGAATGAGGGAAGCAGCATTTCTCAGTTCACCTCTGGAAGTTACACCACCAAATAAACCTACTCTTTATGCACATGAGAAAGTTAATCTGAAACTGAGCTTTAGTCACCAGTTACCATCTGAAACTTTTGACTATTGCCTTTATGATCTTCCTGGGTGTGCTCTGCCAAGTGTCATGAGAAGACCAGCTTTGGTAAGCAAGAACCTTGTATTTTTTTGACAGTGAGGGGATAAAAAAAAAATTAATGGCTAGAGTATGGTCATAGCCAGCACACTGCACAGCAGTGACAAGAGATATTCAGATCTTGACTGTGTTCTCAGTTTAGTAAGAACCACAGAAAGACCTTCAGGAGACATCATGGTCCAAGTAATAGAAACCAACCTGGTCTAATGAACAGAGCAGAAAGAATGTGCTTTTAGTGTTTGAGGGCCTTATATTTCCCCAACAGCATTTTAATGTTTCCATATGTTAAGGCTGTCTCTAGCTGTATGCTTGTTACTCCCAAGCTATTTGTATCACAGTCAAGGAGAGATGCAAAATGTAAGTGGACCCTGCTAAATAGTGGGCTGAAGCAGGGTTTGACTTAGTTACTCTTTGTACATTATGGGATTAAGCCAGGGGAGATGTTTCCAACTCATTGGACTGAGATTATCTTAATTTGGGGATGCAGCCTGGTTGTGATATGAGTTGTAAAAGTTAAAGTGTTACTTATATCTGGAGTAGCTCAGTGGGATCACTGACCAATCACCTTCTACTTTATGGAAATAGCTTTGAAAAAGCATAATTAATGTGAATCTATGTAAATTCGAGTGAAAGTTTAGCCCAAGGTGTAAGAATTCCTTTACATCCTTTTGGTTAATTGATTAGATTATCCTCTCAGTTACACTGCAGTAACTTGAGTTTCCCCTCAGTAACTTAAAACAGGTGTTTTTCTCTGACATGGGTGGAGGTGCTGTGTGAGCAACAACAGACTCAGGCCCCGAATCCCTGGTTTTACTAATGAATTCCACCCACAACTCTAATTTACCATGATGAAACAAAATCAAATCCACCAGAGATCTATATAATGCTCAGGCTTTTTGTTGTTGTTTTTGCAGAAGACAAAATAGAACTTCATTAATTTCTTTAATGAACATGTTTCAATAAATGCAAATCCTGAGTAATTGAACCCAATCAGGGCCTCAGTTTAATAGCTTTTTCCTATAAATATACAATCCACATACAGGGCACTTTAACAATTTTAGATCCGGGAGAGCCTTAAAATCACATTTCAACATTGTAAGACAGGAACACACAATTCAGAAATTACCTCAAATGACTATAAACAGTAATTAAAACCTCTAAGCAAAGAGATTTATTATTTTTTTATTCACTGTGTGTGATTATCTGATTGTTACTAAAAGTATACTTGAATATATTTGTATATTCAGGGTTTGCAAACTCATCTAATCACTACGTTTTTGTCAAAATGAAATTTAGCTAATTGCTTTTACGTTACTGTTATCATTTACCTTATTGGTATTC
This sequence comes from Trogon surrucura, assembly GCA_020746105.1. NCBI lineage: Eukaryota > Metazoa > Chordata > Aves > Trogoniformes > Trogonidae > Trogon > Trogon surrucura. The sequence goes on from CM036617.1 coordinate 47,798,439, forward strand.
CAAACATAGAGGGAGTGAATTCATGCAAAAGTAGCTATTTCCAGAAGACTTTTTGCAGGTTTTTCAAGCCTAACAACTGAGGTGCTGCCACCAGGACCATGTTAATACCAATGCTGTGGTAGTCACAGGAGTGACTGTATCTTGTTTTAAACAAAAGAAAGATTTTGTGGTTACAGTTCTAAAATTGCTATTCTTACATATACTAGACATATATTTTCAGTTTAACAGGATCTGAAATCGCATTGCTATTTCTTCATAATACTGTATCTGTCAAAAGGAAGATTACATTGCTCATGGCAAAAAAAAAAGAAAATGGTTTTTAGCCAGCTTCAAGAAAAAAAAATATTACTCTTTCTCAAAAAACTAGGTATGCCTGGAAAAGGATTATATAGACTCAGATGGGAAGAACAGTAGGAGTTCAGTCCTCTGGGAAGATCTTTCTGCCTCTCAGATATAGCTAGGTATTTTTTCATTGCAAGTGAATATTGCCATTAGAATTATCAGTGTTACTTAATACTTGTTTTGGAAGAACAAATTTGAGCCTGACTGTACCAGGTGCTATCCAAATAAGTGTGAAAACGTAGTTCATACTCACACACATTTAGACCCAAGTTGCCAAAAACCCTGCAGTGGGAAGGTGTTGTAGCTGTAGTTCTATGATACTGAGAACTACAGTATTTATCAGCTGGGGCACCGACACAGCACAGATGAAGTAACAAGTAGATGTATTGCCTGTTCAGTTCGGTGAAGGGTGAGAAAGTGTTCCAGGGAGCGGATCTCTAGGCTGGTCGAACAGCCTTCTGCTCCCCTCCATGCCTTGGATTGACCGGTGGGCAGGATCCACAGCTGGTGAAGACCAGAATGGTCCCTGTTAATACAGGATCACCTCACAAGGGGAGACAACAGAAGCAGACACGGATCCCTGAGCTAGGCTAAATTTTTGTAGGATCCTGTCCCAAACCATCGAGTAGAAACTTTTTGGGTTTGAGTGGCCCTCAGAAATTTAAGGAATATATGCATCCATATATCTGTGCTTATAAAATAACCTTCTTCAGCTCTTTTACTATTCTGCACTGTGTCAGTGTAAAAAATGCCCAATTTTAGGAGCTCTTTGTCATGAGCAAGACAAGTGTATTCTTCCCGGGAACTTTGTTCCAGTGTTATGAACTTTACTTGAGTATGCAGTAAAAAACAGTTTTTGCTAGGAGCCCAGAAACCATGCGGTTAAGACTCCAGTCACAGAATCACAGAATCACAGAATGTTAGAGGTTGGAAGGGACCTTAAAGATCATCTAGTCCAAACCCCCTGCCGGAGCAGGATCACCTACAGTAGAGCGCACAGGAACGCGTCCAGGCGGGTTTTGAATGTCTCCAAAGAAGGAGATTCCACAACCTCCCTGGGCAGCCTGTGCCAGTGCTCTGTCACCCTCACAGTAAAAAAGTTTTTCCTCATATTTTTCTGGAACCTCCTGTGTTCCAGCTTCCACCCATTGCCCCTTGTCTTGTCAGTGGATGCCGCTGAAAAGAGCCTGGCTCCATCTTCCTGACATTCCCCCTTGTCATATTTATAAACATTAATTAGGTCAACCCTCAGCCTCCTCTTCTCCAAGCTCAAGAGACCCAGCTCCTTCAGCCTTTCCTCATAAGGGAGATGTTCCACTCCCTTCAACATCTTTGTGGCTCTACGCTGGACTCTCTCCAGCAGTTCCCTGTCCTTCTTGAACTGAGGGGCCCAGAACTGGACACAATATTCCAGATGTGGCCTCATCAGGGCAGAGTAGAGGGGCAGGAGGACCTCTCTTGATCTACTTGCTACTCCCCTTCTAATACACCCCAGGATGCCATTTGCCTTCTTGGCCACGAGGGCACATTGCTGGCTCATGGTCATCCTGCTGTCCACCAGAACCCCCAGGTCCCTTTCCCCTGCGCTGCTCTCCAGAGACGTTGTCCATATTGAAGCTTGTTTCTGCTTGTATTCACTCGCACGCTTGTCATCAGATTTATTATCCAGTGTACATACAGATTAAATCCTACTTGTCTTATTGACAGGTTGCGTCAACTAGACATGAGTGAAGATAAAGAGGATTCTGGTTTGTATTTCATGTACTAGTTGTGAAATTCAGATATGTTCTTTTCCTTCCTCCTTTTAACTGACAGGACATCTCTGGGCTGCCTTACCAACACTTAACGTGTTTTTGAGAAAGGATTGTGCCTCCTTGGTAAATTTCCACTTAAAACACTTTTTTTTTTTTGCTTGCAATCCACAGAACTTCGTGCAACTTAAAGGACTTCTCTTGTTCTGCAAGCTCTAGTTAGGTCATGCTGATACTGAACTCCCTGATAAACACTTGCTTTTCTGGCTTGGATTCGTTCTGCTGGATTCAGAGATCTCAGGATTGAACACCTGACTGTGACATCCTGCTGATTCCTTTTACTTGCTATTGAGAGAAACAGATTTTTAAAGAGGGAAATTCATAAGACTCATAATATTCCCAGAAGACATTCCATGTCATCCTAAGAAAGATATCAGAGGGCTTTTGGAAGAGGCCTTGCTTTTCTCTGTGAACTGAAGAGGGTGATGATTTTAAAACTATTTGCGCTTCCTTCAGACATTTGAAAGTGAAAAAAAGTCTGTGTGTCAGAATGTACAAACACTTCTAAATTTTGTTTACCCAATAGCATAAAGATAAAATAAGTATTCAGGGACAGAACAGACAAATGAAATTGCCGTCCACGGATCTTGCAAAACCAAACATGGACCCAAAACTTTTACTTTAAGCAAGGCATTCATCTGTTAACTCCTTTAAAAAATATTTCCTATCTTTTATTCTTTTTGTATGCTGTCATTTCAGACTGTACTGGAACACTAGTGATTTTTTTATTAATAAGGAAACAAGAAAAACTGGATGATGGGCATTCTCCTAGCCATTTTTTTTTTCCCAGCTATTACTACAGAATAAGTGCAGAGAGGGTACAAATGCTATAACGTATATTTCCACTGCTGTGCTGAAACTTGCTCACAAAACCTTCTAGGAGTCCTTTATTAAAACTCTTTTAATAGATTGAAGCAATTAATTTCCATGCATCTGGTAAAAATCTGCATTTGTTCCAGGCCAGATATAATCTGTGATTCATAGAAATACTTTTGAAAACCAACCTTTTTATTTGGGAGTAAATCATCTTGCCTCTAAAAATAGAAATACACAAACAACGGGAATTCCAATAGTTAATTACATGCATTAACTATTATAACATAGCTCTGTCTTTAAGTAACAACTGAAATTGTGCTGCACAAACAGATATTGTTAATGTGTCTTCATTAGCCATGTAGCTGTAGTGGATTCTGCTTCATTGGTGAGTCCTAAGAAAAAGTGCTGCATTAGCTGGAAACAAATGTTGACAGCTGTAGGATCTGTGGAAGAATACAAATATGCATTGATCAAATTTAGATTCACAGGCTTAAATGTTATGCAAAACAAACCCCATACTGAGGTATTAAAATGAGGTTGAAAGAAATTCTGAAGTCAGAGTGAGATTACCAAATGAGTTTTTGCCCAATTTGGTTTTCTTTGCAGTGTGCGCAGAAAATAGTAATTGGAAAAATTCAAAAGGAGAAAATAATATTTAAAGGTTTCTTTTAGTGAGAGGCAGTAGTATGGAAACTATTCACGAGTGAAGCATTAAATAAGGAGAAAAAGTGAGAGGAATGCAATTTTCTTTTTGATAAGATATGAACAAAGCAAAGGCATTTCCCATCTTTCATTATTTTGAACTCTGCTTGTTTCCATGAGACCACCTATTTAGGAAAATAAAAATGAACATGTGTGGGAGAAATCAGGAAGCTTTTCCACTGCAGTTCCAGATGTCTGACCCAGATATAAACTCTCTTCAGTGTGGACGTCTTAAAGACGATCCCCAAATTAGGATTGGAGAATCTAGGACTTTTAGGTAGGGATTTTGCTTTAAATTTCCTCTATGTGTGTACTGCATGGACATGTACTGATACAGTATTATCTGACACATCTGTTTCAAACTCATTTATTGCCAATGCCACAGAAAGTTCTTTGGAAAGAATGAAACATACAGAAGATGTAAGGGAGCAACATATGATACTCTGGGTGGAAGAAACAGCTGTTTAGTATTTGTTGTAAGATTTTTTTCTGTTGGCATTCAGGGTGATGGGAGGGGATGTTCAGGGAAAGGTGAAGATTTTCTGAGAAGTATCAAGCTGACATTAACAAAAACTCTTGTGAATCTTCAAAGTATCAGAAAAAGAAAAGATACCACTAAAGTTAGGTCAAGAAACAGACCTTCACCACTGTCTTGTACAACTCCGTATGCATGTATGTGTGAAGAAAATATTTAAAGAAAACTATAAAAGATAAAATCATCAGAGATTACCTCAGAAATTGTAGGAGTAGAACAATTGTACATGTAGATGCTCTACAAGCTGCCCTTTAACCCTTCTGCTGGTAGAAGCAAGATGCCATCCAACCCAATTTGTCATTGTTACTCTGTGTCTTGACGTTACCTGTATTTGCTTTAAGGTAGTGATTGCTGAGGCCTGTTACGTCCGGGCAGACACCAGTCCTACATGCAGTCAGCGTGAATAAATGCATAAGAAAGGTAAATAGGTCAGTCATTATTTGAAAACACCTGCATAATTTCGTCTGGGCCATCCTAACAGCTCTTCTGCCATCCTGATATGCTGCAGAAGGGCACAATGGCACATGTCCTTACACAGAACTGTCTCACTCCAAGCTGAGCACTCAACAAACTGGTTTCTCTCAGAAATGCAGTTCAGGAGGGATTTAAGATGTCCTGAGATAGCAAAGTTCTTAACATAGATAACACAGCACATGTGGTCTTCTCTTACCCTGGATATGCTCTACATGTGTGAGCAAATCTGTGTTACGACAGAGCCAACTGTTCAGGCTATGCTGAAGGCCAAGAGTCTTCTTCTCCAGAGAGCTTGCTGACACAGAGACAAACTCCTCTACTTCCCATTGTCTCATGACAATCCCTGAACAATCAGCTTCTTCAGCAATCATGTAACAGAATGATGCTCAATAGGGGACACTCATTATCTGCCATCTTCTTCTATAATGGGTTAGCTGCAAGAACACATAGCCTTCATCCTTAGTATTTTGGGAGAGGTCAGGATGCATGTACAAAAACTTTTGGAAACATACATACATGATCTTGTCAAAGCAAAACAAGTAGAGGAAGGAGAGATTTCCTGATCTGCCCAGATTGTGGAGAAGTCGGGTACTGATCCTATTTTGGTATTCTTGGCAATAACACAGAAGAAGACTTCAAGTATAGTCATTAGATGATGGGTTACCTTTCATCAACCAGGTTTCTCTTCTTTATTTTTTTCCTTTTTCTTTCTTTCTTTTTTTTTTTTAAATCCTGTTACTGGATCCCACTCTTCTTTCTCTTCTCTTTTTCTTGAAGAACAAATTCACAACTGTTCCAACTCTATCACGCTTGGCTTTTACTCTCTTCTAGAACCCGTAAAGTTCCCTGTTGTTCTACATCATATTTTCTATTTATGTGCTTTTTTTTTCCAGATTTAAATCATATTTATTATTTTACATGCCTTTTTTTCCCAGCTCAAAGCATCTGAAATTTCAGTTAGCTGTGGTATATCTCACCAAAGTCCTATTTTTCTACCACAAAAATAAGTAAATGGAATGTGACATGAGAACATGAGGGAGAGTTGAAACGGGTAGAGACTGCTGAGACAGTGTTGAAGGAATATATTTTTTTTAAAGGAGCCAAACCTGATGCTATTTCATCAACTTTCTGTAAGAAAGGTCTGTATCCTCCAAGGTCTTGCCTGAAATTAAGTGAGTTCAGAAGGTTTCAGAATTACAGAACTGATTAATCCCTGTATTCAGCAGAGTCATGGATCTCAGAAGAGGTCTGCACAGAGGTGACATGGGCTTCATCAGAATCAATTGCTCCAGATTGTCCAATGTGCTAACAGTTCTGAAAGCCAATATGTTTGCAATCGGTAGATCAACAAGGGGAAGCAGGCTTCTAAGCCCTCAGGAGAGAAGAAGTGCTCTGTCTTTTAGATTTGCCTTTTACCTGGATTATTCTCTTTCAGCCAGTTGTCCGAGTGTCCCAACAAATCATAGAATCATAGAATAGTTTCAGCTGGAAGAGACCTAGAAAATCATCGAGTCTGGCCTTTGTCCCAGCCCTATCAACCTACTGAATAATTCCCCCCAACGCAACATCCACCCGTCTCTTAAACACCTCCAGGGACGGTGACTCAATCCCCTCCCTGGGCAGCCTGTTCCAATGGCTGACAACACTTTCAGTAAAGAAATTCTTCCTAATATCCAACCTGAACCTCCCCTGGTGCCATTTGAGTCCATTTCTCCTCATCCTATCACTCTCCACTAGGAAGAACAGACCAACCCGCCCCTCTCTACAACATCCCTTCAGGTAGTTGTAGAGAGCGATGAGGTCTCCCTTCAATCTCCTCCAGGCTAAACAGCCCCAGATCCCTCAGCCTTTCCTCATCAGACTTATGTTCTAAGCCCTTTACCAGCTTGACAGCCACCTCTCTACCCTCTCCAGCACCTCAGTGTCCCTCTTGTAGTGAGGGGCCCAAAACTGGACGCAGCACTCAAGGTGAAGCCTCACCAAAGCTGAGTAGAGGGATATGATCAATGGTTTTCAAGTAATGCACTCTCTCTCTCAATATTTTTTTTGGTTTTGTCTCTTGTCACTTTGGATCACACACTGTTCGTACAGGTGCAGCAGTTTCTTACATGCTTCTCCAAAGTTTGCGGAGACCAATTTTATCAGTGGCCGGTCTGCTTTCCCTGGCTGCTTTTCCCTGGCCTCCTCCCCTGGCCCCCTCCTTGCTGAGTTTTGGAGTAACCCAGTGCAATGCAGAATACAGAGTTCCCTCTGTCTAAGAGTTCATGTGACATTTGATTGGTCCACAGTTTCTGGTACCAAAATGAATGAGCACTGTAGTTTTTACATAGTCTGTAAAATTTTGAATTATGACCATTTGAACATGTGTGTATCATGAGCAGCAGTTTTACCTCAGCATTTTCTATGCACTTTTGTACTTAGGATTCACTTGACATTTTATAATATTGCCATGCTAACTAGTAGAGGACTGTAATCTCATTCATACAGAGAAAATAAAATTTTTGAGGCAAGATCTTCTGAGCTTAACTTTAATAACTTTCTGTTATTTCCCTTCTCACTAAACTCTGAAGCATAAATATCAGAGTTAAGCCTTATACTTATTATTGTCCTTCTTGCTTAATATTAAGCTTCCTTTCCTCACCATTCATATATCCCACCTCTCAATAATATGTTCTTGGTTTTAGTAAGAAGATTACAACCACATGCCTTAAAGAACCTTTGCTACTGTATAATTTAGGTGCAAAAAATAAAAAGATTCTGTAAGAAATGGTCTATTTTTGAGAAGTTGTGAGTAGACCTCAAACTAATCAGCAAAATTTAATTCCTAATTGAGTTAAAACTAATTATAAAATATTCACCAGTAAAAGTGTACTTTTGAAGCTGAGGCATTTGCTACTTTTTTATACAAATTTACAATTCAATGCCTATTATTACTACAGACAGTAAAAAAATAATGAAAAGGTCAAAGAAAATGTTACCATGCATATGCTCTCATTAGATAGACAAATTTACTTTGTTTAAAAAGAGAATTACTGTACAGCTTAAGTCTGTAATTGTGATCAAAGTACACAGGCCTGGTTTATCTGAGATAAACAGGAAATTGACTCGTTGTGAGACCTTTGAAAAGGACAAAGAGATATTTTTTTTCCAAACAATTCATTCAGACATTCATGGTCATTCCCACACAGATTTCTCTCGCTCTCAGGCCCACCAGTAAGCACCAAGATACATGACTGAGGTGTCTGCCCAGAGTCACTTGTGTGTGACAGGGAAATGAGACACTGGCAATGGAGTTCTAAACATGTCACCATGTTCTTTCCTGGCAATGACAAACTATTTTTTTTAACTCTTCTTGTACGCCATGATGCGATTCTTTTACTTCGGAATCTTTCTTTTATCACCTTACCTAAAATGAAGCAAATTTGCATCAGTATTTCCTTGGTTTGGGTCTCCTCACATTTATATTCAGTCTTCCAGCTGGGATCAGAGAAAGAGGAACAGTGCACACACTGGTGGCTCCTTATTGTCACCTTCCTGTGATCAGCACACATTTCTTCTGCTGAAAAGTCTTCTGCACAGTGGCTTTATCAGACCTGCTGGCCCTGATGTGAATAGCAACAGGTTCCTGAGTTTTAACCAGTCTATTTCTGTCAGTCATGTCCTTGGTTATTAGTACATGTTATTGTTTCGACCTTTGTTCTATGTTGAGTCCCTTGGTGTGTTCAACTCACGGTTCCATTAGTTCTTCATTCAGACCTATCAAAAATTCTGCAAAATTCATGCAAGTGAACGCTTTGGATCATTCTCTCCAGTTTTGACCTTTGTTGTCTTTTTTCCCCAGTATTTTTATTCCCTCTTCCCATTTTCTCTAAAATTCATTGACCCTTACTATATACCTAGTCTTTACAGTAGCTCACCTAAGTGCATGATTTCAGGCAACCTCTTTATTCCAGTAACTGATACATTTCTCTCCTTCTGTCTAATCATTTCACCTGATGTCTTGGAAATTCACCCTGGAGTAAACTGCAGAAAGCTGAAGCTATCATGGCTTTCCTGGAAAGCCCCTTCTCTCTTTCAGGAGCTTTATTAGCCTGATCTATCTGTGCTGTATACAGTGCTTTTTCCTCTCCAGCATCTTTGAGATCTCCCATTTCTCTCCTTTTCTCATGTCAAATATCTCAGTTAGCCCTCTGTGTCTCCTTGTTCCATTTACTCTTCCTCAGCATCCCAAATAGACACCTTGTCCTATTTAAAATGCAGCTGTTCAATACATTTACACTGCACACTTGCGTACCATTGCACTGCACACTGATTTGATCATAACAGAAGGGGAAGCCATTGCCAGGTTGACACAAAAATAAAACAACAAAGAATTTTGGGGTTTTTTTAACCCCTTTTCTTGTCACCCGCCGGTTTGTTAGGAGACTGTAACAAATACAGAGCAAGAACTTTCTGATTTTTATTTGCTTTAACATAAATCACATAGCTAATACCAATGAACACACAATGCTTATATCTTTTTGGATGGGTCTCCTTTTTGTTGAGACTATAGTGCCTTTGCAACAGGATGTTTCTTTCTGGGAGTGAAGTGATGGTCCCCTGGTTCCCCCAGGTTTATTGCAATGCAACCACAATCTTTTTGTGAAGATTTTTTCATTTTTAAGAAACTGTTGCAGAACTCAAACTGTTAACCAGAATTTTAACTCAGCCCCTGGAAAATGATATTACAGAATTTACAAATTATCTCAGAATCTATTCTACAAGAAATTTGCCATGTATCTAACACTGGAACACTGAATACTTTATACATCTCTGTTAGAATTACAAAATAGCTGTAACATTTTGACTCAGAATAGTATTATGTCACTTGACTTGCACATCTTTTTGTGTAATTATTTCCTGTTAATCTTGCCAGCAAACACATTTCTGAAATCCATATATTTGAAGTCTTAGTACGTGGGTACTAGAAAACAGTATTAAAAAAAAGTGGTGGCACCATAAGATGGTAAACCCACTTATAATGTCTTGGAAAGCTCTAGTTGTAGTTGGGAATGCCATTGGTACTTATACTATTTTTGACCCGTCTTTTCTTTTAAGCTCCTCAGTCCAAGTAAATGAGCAAGCATCTTGCAAAGTAGGTGATTAAACACAAAGAGTTGAGGTAATCTCTTCTATTTAATGGATAAAATAGCATTCAGCTTTGAATTTAACATTTCAAAGCAGTTACTATCATGTTTTTTATAGGTGTATAATAAAATCTTGAAGCAGAAAATAACAGCGAGGGCTGCCAAAGTAATTATATTTGCTGCGAACTAATAAAACCACTGACAAACGGAATACATTAACAACTGGATCATTAATTACTTTAAATTCTCATAAGATGTTTAATAAAACAATATTTTTCCACAATATCGCTGTTTGGCAGATGTTCTCGTGTGTTCAAAATAAGCTGTTGATTCAGTGCTCATGTAATACTACTTACTGGGGTCCCTTGTTCTGGATCATTTGACAGGAAAAAGAACAGTTTATTTTGTTCTATGGGATTGGATCACCACATGGTGTGATAATCATATGTCTTATCCTGTAGGTATATGGGCCATAATGCCCCGTACATTGTGCAATGTTCTGGGTTTGTACTTGCAATTAGAGTTCTGCAAAGAAACTCCAATTCAGTGTTTTGCAAAGGCATCTGCTATGAATTCCTTAATTTATTCACGTATCCGAGCAAAAAGACTGCCAGTGTAAACCGACATGGCTGCATGTCCATGTCAGTTGTGGGTCTTGTCACCTAAGGCAGGTGTGCCAAAGAGATTGTGGCTAAAATGAAAGCAGAGAGCAGAAAGGGAAAGCTAAAATAATTAAAAATCTTAAAGGACTTTGATCATCTCTAGCATTGCTACTTCACACATCCCACGAATAGTTCTATATGCAGTTCCACTCAACTGCACACAAAAGTTATTCAAATAGCTGCAAATAAGGGAAGAAAATTAGAAACTTTCATTGAAAATGCATTGAGACACACCAGCTGTGTCTATGTCCTTTTCAGCTTAATTTATATGCAAAACATTGGAAAGGCATAAAGTCAGAGAACTACAAAGAAAATGAAGACTCTATTATATTACCAAGGAAAGCTGGATGCAATATTTTTGATGAATACAACTCTTTGTTGAAAAGCTGTTGCTTCAGCAAAACAGAAATAGTTATTGGAGACGTATGAATTCTGCAGAGATTTTCAGGAGAAAGTATTTGATAGAGGGCGAAAAAGCAAACCAAGTGTTTAGAGTAGAGTACCTCTATTTTTGGCAGGAAAAAGTTGAATATATATGCAACCAGATGACTGGATAAAAAAAATGGCAAATGAAATTCGACACAGATAAATGTAAAGCAACGTACAGAGGAAAAATCCAATCCTATCGCTGCCTAAAGTGGTAGGCTCTGAAGTGGTCATTACTGCTACAGAGGAAAACCCTGGAGGTATGATAGATAGTAGAAAACATCATTTCAGTAGCATTCAAAAAGCAGATCAAATGATAGGAATCATTAAGAAGGAAATAAAGAAAACAAGGAAGAAACATCATCTTGCTGCTGTTCTAACCTGTGTTTTTTTCCACAGCTGATACACTAAGTGGAGTTCTGGCCCCTCTGTCTTTTAAAGGCCACGTTGCAACTGGAAAAGGTTGAAAGGAGGAGAGTGAGAATAATTAAAGAATGGAGAATGCTAGTACTGCTTGGCAGAGGTCTGCTGACCTGTGAGTGGCACAGGAAGAGTGGAGGACTGTTTACTGTCTCTTCTAGCGTGAGAACAAAGCACCATGAAATGGAACTGGCAGTAGCCAGGTTTAACGCAACTGTAAAGAACCAATTCTTTATGAAATGAGTAGTACACCTGTAAAACTCCTTGCTAAAAGATGCAGCCCTCTGTGGCTGTGCATCAGGTGATCTTTGCACAGATAAATGTGCATCTGGCTATCTGTATGAACCATTGCAGCGACTATCCAGATTACTACAAATCATGGAACCACAGCACAGTTTCAGCTGGAAGAGACATTCAAGATCATCAAGTCCAGCCTTTTCCTAGACCTATCAACACCACTAAACCGTGTTCTTCCACGCAACATCCACCCATCTCTTAAACACCTCCAGGGACAGTGACTCAACCACCTCCCTGGGCAGCCTGTTCCAATGGCTGACAACCCCTTCAGTAAAGAAATTCTTCCTAATATCCAACCTGAACCTCCACTGGCGTAACATAAGGCCATTTCCCCTTGTCTATCACTTGCCATTAGGGACAACAGACCAACCCCTGCCTCTACAACCTCCTTTCAAGTAGTTGTAGAGAGCGATGAGGTCTCCCCTCAATCTCCTCTTCTCCAGGCTAAACAGCCCCAGACTGCTCAGCCGTTCCTTGTACAACATATGTTCCAAATCCTTTACCAAAAGGATCCTTTACCTAAAGGATTTATGAAAATCCTGCCATTCGGCTTTGGTTGGATCATGTCTTCTGTTTTGCAGACCTTAAACTCCGTTTTGTGACGGATTATCTATTCCAATTCCTTTTTAAATATTACAGTGGACTAATTTGTCTTAGCTCGTATCTGATACCTTCTCTTTTCACAGTAAGATGTCACACACATTACTTTTGTTTTCAAGTCTGAGTTGTTCATAGCTGTGGTGACGGCTTTAGAGCAAAGGCAGGAGGTCAGGACAACTGGTTTCTGTTTACAGTTTGATCACTGAGCTCAGGCAGGTATATTACTCTCTTATCTGCACTTCACAGGTTGTCTATTTGTAAACAACTGTAAGAATAATCCTCAAAGTGGGAGAACAGAGGTAAGTGTAACAAGAAGAGCTTCTATAGACTTGTTAGTGATAAAAGGAGGAGTGGGGAAAATGTAGACCCCCTCTGGAAGGAAGTGGGAGACCTGATTACCCAGGATATGGAGAAGGCTGAAGTATTCAATGATTTTCCTGCCTCAGTCTTCATCAGCAAGTGCTCCAGTCACCTCGCCTGAATTGCAGAAGGCAAAGGGAGGGGCTGGAAGAATGAAGAAAGACTCTTTATAGAAGATCAGATTCAAGACCGTCTAAGGAACCTGAAGGTGCACAAGTCCTTGGGACCTGACAAGACCATCTGCGGGTCCTGGAGGAACTGGCAGATGAAATGGCTAACCTACTATCGATTTTATTTGAGAAGTCGTGACAATCAAACAAAGTTCCTGCTGACTGGAAAAAAAAAAAGAAACATAACCCTTGTATTTAAAAAGAGTAAAAAGGAAGACCTGGGGAACTACAGGCCAGTCAGTCTGATCTCAGTACCTGGCAAGGTCATGGAGTGGATCCTCCTGGAAACTATGCTAGGACACATGGAAAACAAGGAGGTGACTGGTGACAGCCAGCATGGCTTCAATAACAGCGAATTGTGGCTAATAAATTGATAGCTTTCTGTGATAGAGAGTAGTGTAGGGGAAAGGGACCTGGGAGTCTTGGTGGACAGCAGGATGACCATGAGCCAGCAGTGTGCCCTTGTGGCCAGGAAGGCCAATGGCATCCTGGGGTGTATTAGAAGGGGGATGGTTAGTAGGTCAAGAGAGGTTCTCCTTCCCCTCTACTCTGCCCTGGTGAGACCCCATCTGGAATATTGTGTCCAGTTCTGGGCCCCTCAGTTCAAGAAAGACAGGGAACTACTGGAGAGAGTCCAGCACAGGGCAACGAGGATGATTAAGGGAGTGGAGCATCTCCCTTATGAGAAAAGACTGAAGGAGCTGGGGCTCTTTAGTTTGGAGAAGAGGAGGCTGAGGGGTGACCTCATTAATGTTTACAAATATATCAAGGGTGAGTGTCACGAGGATGGAGCCAGGCTCTTCTCAGTGACAACCACTGATAGGACAAGGGGTAATGGGCTGAAACTGGAACATAAGAGGTTCCACTTAAACTCGAGAAGAAACTTCTTCTCAGTGAGGGTGACGGAACACTGGAACAGGCTGCCCAGAGAGACTGTGGAGTCTCCTTCTCCGGAGACATTCAAGACCTGCCTGGACACGTTCCTGTGTAGCATAATCTAGGCATTCCTGCTCCGGCAGGGGGATTGGACTTGATGATCTTTCGAGGTCCCTTCCAATCCTTAACATTCTATGATTCTATGATTCTATGATTCTATGATAGGGTTACAGCATTAGTGGACAAGCAAAGAGGAACTGACATCATCTACTTGGACATGTGCAAAGCGTTTGACACTGTCCCACACGACATCCTTGTCTGTAAATTGGAGAGTCATAGATTTGATGGATGGACTAGGTGGATCCACTTGGTGGATAAGAAATTGGCTGGATGGCTGCACTCAAAGAATTTCTGTCAATGGCTTGATGTCCAAGCAGAGACCAATGACAAGTGGTGTTGCTCAGGGGCTGGTATTGGGATCGGTGTTGTTCAACAACTTTATCAGTGACATGGACAGTGGGATCAAGTGCCCCCTCAGCAAGTTTGCCAATGACACCAAGCTGTGTGGTGCAGTCAACATGCTGGAGGGAAGGGATACCATCCAGAGGGCCCTCGACAGGCCCATGCAACCTTGTGAAGTTCAACAAGGCCAAGTGCAAGATCCCGATGACCCTAGCTGAAACCAAAAGGTGCTGTGACCATCAGGCCTCAGGAAGGTGATACATCCCCCGAGTTGGGCATCTCTGGGCAGTGAGAGGGTGTAACACAGCTCTGCTGGGCTCCTGTAGATGGCGGGACTCCACATCTTCTGGATACCCTGGATCAGCGGTACCCTCCTGTGATGAAAGGCTGTGGGTCCTGGGCATTTGATTGAGTTTCAGGGGGTTGAGAGTCTCTCTGCCTCTCACAATGCCAGCAGCCCACTGCTGTGAAAGCGAACTATTTGCAGGGCCTGCTGAGCTTTAACCCATTTTCCTCCCCCTGAAACAGCACTGAAATAGTTTCCTCTCACATATTACAGGAGCTGTAATGAGCCTCCCACATAAAAGCTTAAAACTACTGTAGTAATTTGACACATCAAAGGTGAATTTGATCCAATGATCCAAAATAGAACCAGATAAATGGGAAGCCCTTTTATGATTATCAGGGCCTCAGGGATATATCTGACACCTTTGTATTTTCCTTTCTTTCTCTTTCTATCTTTGTCAGTAAGCTATAAACCTCTTGCTGAGCTGTAAAAAAAAAATCAACAAAGGCTCAAATGAAACAGGTACTGTTGCTATAAAGCAATTTAAAGAATGCTCTTGGTTTCAGTTCCTAATCTGTTACAAATTGCCTATATATATATTTTTAAACACTATTCTTGGGAAACCACACAAAAATCTACCACAAACTCACAAACTGGATGTTCATTAATTGTTAGAACTTCTTGAAGCTAATGGATCTTCCTGGCTAACTGAGTTTTTTAGCTTGCTGACCTTGGATCTGAAAGGGCTGAGTCAATAAGATAGGCAATATTTAAAGGACTAGAGACTGAGAGAAGTTTTACTCTGAACAAAGCAGTAGTAGAATGTGCTACATCGAGGTCTTCCAGTTGAAGATGTACTTAAAAAAACAGTCCGATACTTAGTTTTCTGCACCCTGCACCCCTAAAGGATCACATTGACCTGTTTGAAGGACCACACTCATCATTCCTGCCCGTGTGCCTCAGGTCTTACAGAGAGGTATGAAGTGTGTTCTAAGAGAGCATCATCCAATTTACCACAAACTTTGCTTTCTTTTCTGTTTTATTAATAAGTATATACTTTTGTCTGGGTTTCATTGTGTGTTTTCGTTTCTTTTTTTTTCTGTTGGTGAAGATTTCTGTACAATCTACGCTGACTGTCCAAAGCTCTGTGTAACTTGCCAGTTATTTGCAATACTCGGAAATGCTGACTGCACATGTATTGTCACAGCCAATATATCTCAGGGATAGAAACAGGTTGGTGAAAAGCATCGTACAGAACTTAAATCTTCTAGAATTTTTTTTAGAAAGATGAATTCCTTCATGAATCTTGATACAGAAGCTCAAAGTCTGAACTATGCTCTTGACAGCTTCAGCTCCAACCCCACATTTCCCAAATGTGTTTTTTTCTTCAATTATTTAAACAAAACACTTCAGGAGTCTCATAATATACCAAGCAGTATCTCAGCTGTGAGCAAAAGATTCAGAATTAATTATTGGTGGTGACAAAGAACTCTAAAAGGCTTGTATTTGGTGAGCTTGGAAATGTTTGGTGAGCACAGAGAAATTACATGTATTGTAGTCTTTAGGCATTTTGATTTTGGTCTTGGTGGCTATAATCCTTCATATGACTGCAATTTAGTGATGTTCCATGTCAGTGAACTGCTGAAGGGGGCTTTTCAGACACTTGTTATAATTATTCCACCAGATTAAAGACAAAGACAGAGCGATGGCCCTGCTTCTGTTCTAGAGAATGTCCTACAGGTCCTCTCTAGGCTACTACTTAATCACATTACTAAGACACATACACATATTACTGAGGGGTAAATGTTTTGTCTGTGAAATGAATCAGGCTGAACTGCAGTAACCCAGAGTCTTCAGACAAATTCTCAGCAGAAACAACTATAAGCAATCCTTTACAAGGTCTCTTCTTCTATGGACTGATAAAAGATGGAAAGTAAGACATGTGATTCATCAGTGAGTTATATTCTGGTTCCAAAAAGAGATTTCAGGTCCAGGAATGTTTTCAGATCCCACTACAGTACATGGGGAGAGCCTGGTGCCCCAGAATGGGAATCAAAGGGGAGACCATCCTGTAAGTAACTCTAAAAGTGACAAATGAGAAAAACAAAGCAAGAGATAAGTCTGGAACTGAGGCATTTTCACCTGAGATGTCTTCACACACACAAACCTTGTTCTTCCATCAACAACCCTGAAGTCACTCATGAAACAGCCCATGGAGCAAGTGACACAGCATAGTCCTCGTGGTCTTTGTTCTCCATCTCTGATGCAATGAATCTTGAAATAATTAGTGTGCAAAGCTTGAAGTAGCATTGATTTGACTAAGGAATGGTAACAAATATTAACCTCTTTTTTTGCAGGGTCTTTGTCTCTGTGTACTCGCTGTCAGCTAGAAGAGTCCACTGGTTAAGGTAATCTCAAGAAAACATAGGAAGCAGACCTCCATCTCCCTTTCTTTGGAAATGTGACTTGACTAATGAGCTCTCTGTAGAAATCTGGAGTAGAGGCTAATGAGAGAAAGCAGAAACAGCAGTATTTTAAGAGAAAATTATTGTTATTGTCTAACACAGACATGAATTTCTGACAGTCGTTTTCATTGTACACTTGCTGAGTGGAAATGATTACTAGATAATAGTAGGGGTACAACTAATTCCTAGACCCTGAGTGATTCTGGACATAATCTGCCAAACCTCATGGAGTGTGAGGTATGCTCTTTTACTGAGCAACTCTCACTTTGAAAGCAATGATGCTTCCAGTACTAGGTAGCACCTAAACAGAGATTTGAGAACTGCAGTTTTGAAATTAGGAAGCCTAAATTCTGCATAAGTTATGGCGCTTTTTATTTTCAAATGAAGTTCATGTCAAATGATAGCTATTCCCATTCTCAGAAAGCCCTGCTGTGAGATCGTTCCTTTCCTGGACAGTACTGGTGGTAAACTAAAAATCTTTAAAATTGGAAAAATGACTAATTAAAACCTACTGGTCTGAACTTCAGCTACACCTATATTGTCTGTGCATCTGGCATCAGAAGCCTGTGACATGTACTTACCCCTAGTTTATCCTATTTGTGCTATGGGTTATCATCCCTGTTACAGTCCACAGCTGAATTTCTTTGACTTTCTAACAATTTATTTTTCAGAACACAGAATAGAAGTTGCTAGCTAATTTCAAATAGCTCTTCCCCTTTTTGTGATTCTGCCCTTCCTGCAAGTATGAGAGAGAATTTTGAAGGTTAAAAGCAAATATTTTTACTTTATTGTTGTGTAGCCCACAGTCCATAAGGCTTAGCATGGTCAAAGGTAGGACTATTTTTTATTAAAGATCTTCATTAAAATATGGACAATGCATCACCAGACAGCATACATTTTTCATTGATCTTTGCAGTGTATTTTTTGAAACAGTACTTATTATTGTCATACAGAGTTGTAAGCCAAATTTATTTCTGTATTTAGCTAAAAAGTGTTCCCTACAGGGAAGATTAGATTAACAGGTTAAAATATGTTATTTCCAAGCCTTTGTTACTGAGGAGACAAAATTTTTGGCCAATTGTATTAGTTGTTAGATATGAGTATTGTTTCTATATATAATTGTCTTAAATATTCATCCTGACTGTCTGAAAAACTCAAAGGCAATGTGTTCTGCCACCAAACGATCTATTTATTAATTGAAATTTGATTGAGAGAATGCAATCCTAAAGGATGAATCATTGTGGCTCAGAAGAGGGCATTATGATAGGCAAATAAAAGGGAATCAGTATATATGGTTTCATCAGAGAAAAGAGACAAAGTCTGATTGCTTTGCTTGTTGGAACAGTAACTACTAAGGAATTTTATTACTAGAATAGCAGCCTGGTTTATTTCAGGCTGACTGGAGTTATTTCAAAGGCTCAGAAATTCTTTTTTTCATCACTTTTACAACATCCAGTTCACACTCGGGCTGCTGCTCTTGCTTAGAGCTTATTCCAGATGCTGCCTCACTTTTTGTTTTGCTGGGATAGCTTTCATAAACCTTTCTCATTGAAG
This sequence comes from Trogon surrucura, assembly GCA_020746105.1. NCBI lineage: Eukaryota > Metazoa > Chordata > Aves > Trogoniformes > Trogonidae > Trogon > Trogon surrucura. Next base: position 47,816,823 of record CM036617.1, read on the forward strand.
CATCATCTATTTTATCTAGCAAATGGAATATTCTAGTATGTTTTCTGACAGCTAGAAAAGACAAAAATCTCCTGCTGATGCATTTGCAGATACAGTCCCTGAGATGTTTTTCTACTTTAATGGAATAGTTAAGGTCATGATAACAGCAGGGCTGAAAGGTCAACCTGGTATTTCCATACTGGTAGAATTCTAGTACTTACAAAAAAAGAGCCAGTTTAACGAATTAGCACATATGGAGACAAACATATTTTGTAAGCAGTGAAATGGCTAAATACTGCTGCCAACTTGCATTTCTGTATGTTCTATATGTCATTGTTTGACTAATGATACTGTTAGAGAGTAAGTTAGAAAATAAAATCCCTTTTCCAATTACACTTCTGTAAATAAGTCAAGGAAATGGTTTACAGTTGCATGCGTAATAGCAAAAACAGCGGAAAATGTGCACACAGGCAAAACTCCGACTGACTTGGGCAAATATTTTCAAGGTCCCAGGAGCTCATGAGCCCTGTTTTGTGAGGGTTGGGTTCTTTTTTTTTATTCTTGTTTGAGCAACAGTTAGTTTTCCACTAGCACCTACATTTTTTCTTAATACGTTTTTTCTCTTCCAAAAACATTTATCTCATACAGCGGCTACCCTTTAAATATCTATTGATCTCAGAGGCTCTCCTGATGCCCCTTAATAGATTTCTGCAGAGCAGTCTGACCTTCTCTCTTGGTGAGAATTAAGTCCATCCCTTTTACCACTTTAAATGCTGTGGGGAAACCCACATTTTCAATTTTCCTTATACACTCCGTCAGCTTTCTGGGGCAAACTATATATTTTCTCTATTGCAATTTGCTTGCAAAACCACTGTCAAAGTGATAGCTGCCATACAAAGATGTTTGCTACCCCTCTAGTAAAAATATGCTTTCTATTTAGACAAAAAATAAAAACAAAAATGAAATTAAAAAAAAAAAATCTAAAATTTCCAACTTCTTCCCTTTTCTTTCATATTATGCTTAGCTGGTGTTGTCCTGAGGATGATACGTTGTTGTGTAGAGGATCTCAGTTGCAAAAATTTATCTAGCTGAGACACCATCACTGATTGGTTATCCCTGATGGAGAAGGCGTGAAGAAACAGGAGAAAGAAGTTGTCAGCATCATGCATGAGAGTGAAAAGAAACACAAGTGATTTGAACTGTAAGTGGCAGAGCAGAGCAACAGAATTCAGAGGCGAGTAAGAAAAGATCAGAGAAAAAGGCAAGGATGTTGTCTCTGTGTATCTGTATGTCTGCATGTCTGTATAGAAAGATTGACAGACAGGTATGTTTTGCATTAACTGTGAGAAGTGTGACTATTGAAAGAGGCCAAAGAGTAGAAGGGAGCTGTCAGCAAAGTGGCAGGAGTTAAGTGCTTGACCAAGTACTTACTGTAGGGACAGGAGGAAAAGGTCAATTCTGAAAGCCAATTTACCTAAAAGCACTAGTTGGTGGTTTGGGTTTTTTTGTGCTGTTTATTCTTCCCTTCTTTCTTCCTCTTGCCTTTAAATGAGCTGTCTGACTTTCCTTTTTGAAATCATGTTATCTGTTTGCCTTACATTAATATCCATGTCTTGTTTCTCTGTCTTACGTTACCTTTGAAGTGCCTAAGCGTTTGTGCTTCTCGGAAGACTTAGCACTGAGAAATTTTGATACTAGATGCCCCTGAGAAACTGCAAGTTCTCATATTTACAGCTTTGCTTCTGACAAAATATCATGGTAGTAACAATGAAGCTCCAGTTCTTTTATTTTGCCTCTTCCTTTTTGCTTGTTCTGGGTTTTGTTTTGTTTTGTTTTTTTCCTCAGCTAAAATACCAAAGTATTTATTTCTCTCCTAGAGTCAGCTCACTCCTGGTTTTTACCAAATGCATCCTATGTCTGTGGCCTTTATGCATCATGTTAATCCTGTCTTACACCTCCTGAACTGTCCTTTTTCTTTCTGCTTTTCAAAGTAACTGTCTCACCTTGCTGTTAATGCAGTGAACATACATAAGATGTTGTCTTGGCTCCTCATGATAAAGAGACGTGCCTTTGCCCTGGCAACAGGCTTCCTGCAGCGATGCTGACAGCTTGTTTTCTCCCAGCCGAGAGAACTGCAGGCTGCGGAGGAGCTGTACAGCACTAGAGTAGTAAGTTCAGGGTGAGAAAAATATCTACAATGGGCATCAGAGAAATAAGGAAGCCCATAAACATACGGTCTTTCAAAACGTTCAGACATGCTCCCATCCTTTAAAGCAGGCAAGTTGCCACATGCTGCGAGTATGAGAACAGAATCTTAACAGAACGATGCTCAACAGGGCTCCTAATCCAAAAGCTGGGGAGCTGCCACTTGGAGAGGGTTACTTCTACAACCACCCAGATCAACAGCTGTGCATGGCAAAGCATCAAAGGAATGCATTGCTTTTGGTTTGTTGTCTTTGTTTTTTTTTCCCATCACTCTTGCCATCATGATTTATGGAGAAGACCCTCTCCCTCAGGAGATCAAAGTAGTGTTTGCTACCAGACACCGTGCTCACATAGAAGGAAGCAATAGGAGAGCTTGTAAAATCATCAGTTTTCTTATACGCTAGATGCTTTCATCTCTAGGGTTTTTTTGGGTTGTTTCTTTTCATTGTTGCTGTCGTCGTTCTTCCAGGACTAAGAATTGGTGACTTTAAAAGCTAAGAGATCAGTAGTCTGTTGAACAGTAGAGACATTTTTACAGGGCTGAATGCTACCAAAATTTGAAAGGTTTACAGTAAATTAAATTAATGGTTCTCATGTCACCTGTTTCCTATATGTATACATAGAAACCAACTATTTATTAGACATAGGTGCTTGAGAAGGTAGACAGCAATCACGGCAGAACTCAAAAGTTCCAAAATAAAGACAGATCTATCTTTATAAAGTATCTATCTTTATCATACTATTTCTTGAATAAGAAATGCTCCAAATGTTAAGTCCCAAGTGCTGTACTTTTTCCCAGAGGAGTTAACATTTCTTTTATAGATAAAGACTGACAGGAAGCACTCTTAATACCTTTTGAGGCCTTTGTATGTAACAAGAAACTGCAGTACCTCATTCAGCATAAACTTTACTGTACTCCTCCAATTTCAGACCAAATGAAGTCAGAGCTACATTTAAGAGATTCCAGAAATGATTAGCAATCACTGTTGCTCATATATTATTCATAGAGCTGTCATTACATGTGCCAATTACAGGCATTGATACACAGTTTCATATGTTCTTCTCAATTGACAACTGATTTTAAATTATAACCCTTAATTTTACATATTAGGAGGTGAAATGAAAAAAAAATAAAATCTCTCACTCTGTAATCTATGAGTTTTTCCAACAAAGGTCATCCTAAAATCTACTTTAGCCTACTCAGAACAACACCAATGAAGTTTCCATAGCAAAAACAAATTATGTCTAATATCCTAGATCTTAATAAATAAATCCAGTGACTGTCAGCTGAGATGCTCAGTTTAACAGTCTGAAGATGACTTCAGAGGTCATTCAAAATAGCACTAGGATTTAATTTAGCATAAAGAGAGACATGTGGTACTTAAGATTTTTGTTATCAGTAATTAATAAAGATACATACAAAGTTATATATATGAATATATAAATTACTTTATAATAAATTTAGTCTTAGTACGTATTTTTCTTACAATATTGCTATGTAACAAAACATTGCTTTTTGTTTTGCCAAAGTTGATTGAGGAGAATGGATACTGAAAACTATCATTTGCAAACTTACTTTCTAAAGATGAAAGTACTCATGATGCCTTTTAAACTCCCCTCTCCCACAGACTGAAAGGAAATAATTCAGTAGGCTGCCAAATTTTCCTTTCCCCACATCTTCATGATCCTTCAGGCCAGCCTAATTGCAGCACAGACCAGACTCAGTAAAAACTACTGATTTTTATAAAATATACCCCCCGAGTTATTAATGAATGTGTTCTTCTTAGAAATAACTTGTCTGTTTATTTATTTAAGGTGAGATTTGTGTCTGATTAAAACCAGATTATCCCTATTGAAGTGACACAGGAGTTTTTTAATTGTTCCATTAAGAGGAAAATAGTAACTGTTCATGTTATCTGCTAATGTGACAGCTCATATTGTTGTTATGCTGTTAGACTGGCAAAGTCATTTAGACATGATGCCCAAGAACAGCATTTAAATAACAGAAAGGCAGCTCTTTCTCCAAACCACAAAAGAGAAACAAACATTTTATAAAGGTGCATTGGTAGGAATTATCTCACTGCATGCACGGAGAACTGATGGATTTGACAGCTCCAAGTGAATATACCATTCCAGTGTCATGTGCCGTTACTTCCTTAGCTGCTGAAGTGCCTGAGAGCCAGCAGAGAAATTCTGTATCACGTTGTTACTGCTGTGCAAACAAGAGAAGTCTTCAGAAACTAAAGGAGAGAATCTGGCAGGCCAGAAGGCACCTTCCACAGGTGTCTCATTCTACTCCCCTGCTCAAAGCAAAGTCAGAGTTTGCTCAGAGCCACATCTAGTTGGCTCTTGAATATTTCTAGGGATGGAGATCCTGCAGCTTCTAGAGACAATCTCTTTCTGTGTTTGACTGTTCTTGAATCATAGAATCATAGAATGACCTAGGTTGGAAGGCACCTTAGAGATCATTTAATCCAACTTCCCTGTCATGGGCAGGGACGCCTCTCAACTAGATCAGGCAACACATGGGGACCGAACGGAGTAAAAACCTTTTTCTTAATAGCTATTCAGATCATAGAATCATGGAATCATAGAATCATAATATCACAGAATGTTTGGGGTTGGAAGTGACCTCTAGAGATCATCTAGTCCAACTCCCCTGCCAGAGCAGGATCCTCTAGGGCAGCCACACAGGAACGCATCCAGGCGGGTTTTGAAAGTGTCCAGAGAAGGAGACTCCATGACTCTGGGCAGCCTGTGCCAGTGCTCTGTCACCCTCACAGTAAAAAAGCTTTTCCTCATATTAAGGTGGAACTTCCTTTCTTTCTGTATTCCAGTTTGTTCTTGTTGCTTCTCATTCTATAACTAGTGCACCTTCAAGAAAACTCTGACTCCACTTTCTCTACACTTTCCCGTCTGGTGTTGTCCATAGCACTAAGAGCACCTTACCAACAACCTTTTTTTTCTCTGGGCTGTATAGGTTCAGACCTCGCACAATCTCCTTGTACGTCTTGTTATCCAGCCCCAAATCAGCTTGGTGGTCTCTTGCTCCAGTATGTCAGTGTTTGTCTTCTACTGTGAAGCCTAAAACTGGACACAGCACTTCAAAAGTGGTTTCAGAAGTGCTGAATATAATCTCTTCCCTTGACCTGATGGCTTAACTTCTGCTAATGCAATCCAGGACACTTTGGTGTTCCACAAAGATGTGTTGGTAGTTAACATTCAAACCCTCCACCAGAATCTCTGGATCCTTTCCTGCAAACCCTCTCTCCAACCATCTGGGCCCCAACCTGCATGGGATTATCCCATTTCACATGCAGGACTTTGCATTTGCCTTTTTGCTGAACTTCAGGGTTCCTATCAGCCCAAGCAATTGAGAAGTGTCATGTTAAATTTTAATAGATTCAGTGTTTTTAAGAAGAAACAACGGAATAAAAAAGGTTCCAACAAATTTTCCTCAAGTTGTTGAAGGTTCTTACTGGGTCTAAACAGCAAGCCTCAGGAAATTTCACAATGCTCTCTGCTTTCAAAAACTTCATTTGAAACCCCTACCCTCTCTCTTACAGAAATTCTAAAATATGTGAATGCAAATGTAACCATGTACTTACAAATGCATATACATACATAACATCACAAATTACTTTCCACTGAGATACATTAGAATACAAAACCAAACACACTAAAAATCCAAGCAAAGACACTTTTACATTATAAATAGTTAAATTCGTTCAGCAAAGGGCTGTAGAAAACATAAAAGTAAATTAGTACAAGGTCTGTTAATCCTGACAATATTCTCTTGATTACAGCATCATGAATGTGATGTTCAAATATTGAAAAATTCAACTGTGTTGTTGGCCCGTTAGTGGTCAGATACTCTGTTGCTCATTTTTTGGAACAAATAAAGTTTGACAATGCTGGAAATAGGGACTTCTGAGACTTTTTAAAAATTGGTGAATGATTTTTCTGAAACAATAACTGCCACAAGATGGAGATACGTGCTATATACTGAAATGATTGCTAGAGCTTTTTTTCAGAGAATATGAACAATACAGAGAGTTTCATACCCCCTACCTTCTCTCGTAAAATTAGTGGCACTGCCTGTAGTCTGAGAGTCTGTATATGTGGAGCTCATTATAGGTTTGGGAATTTATGTACCGAGACCAAGATATATCACCTGAAATCCTGAACTAATCAAAGTCAATGGTAAACATGTTACTGACTGTCACAAGCCTGGCTTTTATTTCTAGAACTTTCAATGAGCACTTTCCTTGCACATGCTTAGGTAGATATGTAAGAGAATCAATACCTTCTCATCGGCACGAATTCATTTAATTTACATGCTGCACTTGAACCCAATAAAACATTGGTGTTCTGAGCTGCAACAAGTCATTAAGTGATGTTAAGAATCCAGGAAAAAAGATGGACAACCTTCAGGGCATGTCATCTGATGAGTATAGAACTATAATCTTATTGCAAGATAACAATGTACAAGTTGTACACATGACATGAATTTCCACAAATATTAGACTTTGCATATTAGTGTGAACTGGACGTGAGTGCATGTGTGTTTGTGTGGCTGAAAGCTTCATAACCTGGCAGTAAGCATCAAAGAATATTGTGTTGGCCAATCAGTGACTCTACAATAAACGTATATAAGAGGGGAAAAACCTGATGGGCAAGTTATTTTGCTTGGGAGAGGAGGGGAATTTGAGAGGAGTAACCGTCTGTACACCAAGGTCAGTAAGGAAGGAGAGGGAGAGGTGCTCTGGAGCAGAGATCCTGTGATGAGACAGCAGACTGACCCCTTGCAGTCCATGAAGGTTAGTAGTGGAGCAGAATAACACCTGCAGCCCAAGGAGGACCCCCCAGTGGATTGGAAGTCTGCACCCAAAGAAGGTCGTGACCCTGAGAGAAGGAGTCCTCCTCACTGGAAGGACTGCAGCCTACAGGAGGGAGAACCGCTGGAGCAGTTAATGGAGAGCTGGAGCCCCATGGGAAGGACTAATGTTGGGGTTCATGGAAGACTCTTCCATGAGAGGGATGTCACACTGGACCAGAAAAAGATGGAAAGGTGTTCTCCTCATGAAGAAGAAGGAGCAGCATGGACAACGTGTGACAGACTGACTGCAACTTCCCTCCCCTCTTCCCCTGTGCTGCTGGAAGGGAGAAGGAAGAAAATTTGGGAGGACAGCCGAGCCCAGTAAGAGGAAAGGGGTGATGAGAACGTGGTTTTAAGTTTTGGTTGTATTTCTCATTGTCCTATTCTGATTGTTAAATTGATGGTTGTTTGTTGTTTAAATTATTTTAATGTTTTTTTCCCTGAATCAGCTCTGGTTTTTGCTCATGACCATAACCTGTGAACGAGCCCCCGTGTGTCCCTTTATTGCATTCTCTCCTCCCCATCCCACCAAGGGAGGGATGTAGGAGCAAGTGAGTGGCTGAGTGGTGTTTTGTTGCCAGCTGGGTGGGCTTAAACCACAACACATATCAATTTAAAATTCATATTAGTAGAGAAACAATATCTGTGCAGAGTGGTGTCATTTTAAAGAGTTCTGTGGAGAAATCAGTCGGCTTCAGAAATCCCACTGGCTTTCAGAAGCTTCATCAGCTGCCACCAGTGGGAATGGGATGCCCCCAGCCTGCCAGGGGAGGGGATTTGTCATGCTGCTTACAGGGGCAACGTACTCTGACAAAATCTGCTTGGAAGTGACCTTTCATTACACAGAACGGCAGATGGCAGCCTACAGCCAGTATTTTTTACTGTACTGCTTGCTACTGTAATTAATAAACAGAATCTCTCTTCGAGAGATTTTTGTAGGAAAGCTGTGATATATTTAGGTGCATAGGAAGATGAAGAATGAGTGTTTGTGTTCTTCCCTCCTGCCTTGTCTCTGTGGCACAACTGTGCTCGTTTGTATTTTTGGTGCATGAGGAATTCTCCATTTTTCCCCCACCCAGATAGTGAAATTTACTGCTGCAACGTAGTCAGCTCCTCAGAAAAACGGCAGAAACGGCTGATCTGGGGACAGCAGGCAAGGAAGTTTTAAACTGTTGAATGCTCCTGACTACAGTCTTTGGTAAAGTCAGGAGGGCCTTTACAAGATTTTTTACTTTCCATTGAGTTTTTGTTAGTCTGCTTTAAAAGAAATAACTGTGAAGTTACAGAAGCAGCACCTCGCCTCCCCTGGCTGGCTGCTGCTGTGCTAGTATATGGTGCTCCAAAAGACTGAGAAATTAGGTGTACTCACTTGGAATTTCAAGATCTCCATCCTGCCCTTTTAACATAAATGCAGCTACATTAGGGCACTTGTATTCCAAATGACAGAGGCTCTGAAGAATTTATGTATTATAGATAGGACAAGGGGTAATGGGCTGAAACTGGAACATAAGAGGTTCCGCTTAAACTCGAGAAGAAACTTCTTCTCAGTGAGGGTGACGGAGCCCTGGAACAGGCTGCCCAGAGAGGCTGTGGAGTCTCCTTCTCTGGAGACATTCAAGACCTGCCTGGACACGTTCCTGTGTAGCATAATCTAGGCATTCCTGCTCTGGCAGGGGGATTGGACTTGATGATCTTTCGAGGTCCCTTCCAATCCCTAACATTCTATGATTCTATGATTCTATGATTCTATTGGCCACAGAGCACTTTGCAGGCTGACACCTCCTTGGAGCACGTGGCAGGGTGAGCCGAAGACTTCAGGTGTGTGCATGGCTCATGTGTATCCAACCACATGAAGAAGCAGCCCACAATACAAACACAGTCGCCAGATCTAGAAAACAATGATTCCAGCTCTTGGATTTGTTTTTTTTAAGGTTTCAGATTCGTTTTATTCCAAATGTCTGATCCCTTCTCCTCCCCTGTTTTGGTCCCCATTGCCGTCCTCAGGCTCCAAGCAGCAACAAGGGAGCAGGGAGTCCATTGAGACCCATGCCACTCGTGCCCTGTACTCACGCCCAAGGATTGCCTTGCAATCCTCAGTGCTTGGGAATAGTAATTGATTTCTGCAGATTACAAATGTCCTTTGTGCGGAAATTTTTACATAAGCAGCTGAATATGGTAGTTGTTCTTTTAATACTAAAAATGACCTGAATTACTTCCATGCTATCTACTTCCATGTTATCATCGAAGGATATCACAGAAGGGTGACAGTCAATTTGTAAAGGATTTTCTTTGGGTCAATAGAGAGAAAAGACAAATGTTTTAAAATGTAATCTTTCAGCACAACTTGTTTTTATAGACGTGAAGTTTTATGTGTATTCATTAAGTGAACTATGAGCCTACTTCTTTCTTTAATTTGCTGAAGAAAAATCTGACCATAGAAAGATTTCTTTACGTATTAAAAAAGCTGTTAAGAACATTGCCAAAAGGATATTGCATCAATAATTCAGGTTATCTTTTACAAAGTACAGAAATATTTCTGGGACTTCTAAAATGGAAAATCACAAACTTTCTAGATCCTCTTTCATGGGAGAAGACTGATATCATCTCAGTTGCTACCCAGCCGTAGAAAACCGTGGTGGAAGCAATCTTTGATGCTAATCACACAGGGCCTGCTTTTAATGTAAGGTGTCACCTGCCCTTTCCAGCCTTGGGATTTGCCTCCTTTCATCATAAAATACAAAAATATCATTTCAGAACCTCAGCTGCGCCCTCCTTTTCTGTGTTCTTGTGGTGGATTAACTCTACTCCCCATTCACTCACTCACTTACTACTGCCTCAGTGGAATGGGGGAGAGAATCAGAAGAGCAAAACCAAGAAGACCCTCAAAGTCAATTTAATAGCTACTTGGGAAGACAACTATCATAACCACAAATGTCCCTTCATCCTCCCCCTTTTTCTGAGCTTTCATCTCCAAGCATAACATTATAAAATACGGAATATCCCTTTCGTCAGTTGGGGTCAGCTGTCCTGGCCATGTTCCCTCTTGGATTCTTGTGCACTCCCAGCTTACTTGCTGGGGGGCAGAGTGGGAAAGTTCTATATAAGCACTGCTCAGTGATAGTCAAATCACTGGTGTCCTATTGATACTACTTTAGTCACAAATCCAAACCAGACTGCTGTGAAAAAAATTGCCAACCCACACAGACTCGGTACAACTTGCTTTCTCCCCCTCTTTCTCCAGTGGACCAGCATTGGACAGATGAGAGAAGATCAAGAAATTCAACCTTTCTGATCTCCCTAACAACATAGACTTTTCAGACTCATTTGATGTAAATAAAAGGAGGAAGGGTAAGGTGGTATTCTGCTAAGAGATCTTAATGGAGAGTGCTTTGTAAGACTTTGTGTTGGTACTGCATTTAAAACAGTGCTTTATTTAGGATGAGAGGAAACGGGCTCAGGTTGTGCCACGGGAGGTTTAGATTGGATATTTGGAAAAACTTCTTTACTGAAAAAGTGGTGAAGCATTGGAGCAGGCTGCCCAGGGAAGTGGTGGAGTCTCCAAGCCTGGAGGTGTTAAAAAAACATGTAGATGTGGCACCTCAGGATGTGATTTAGTGGTCATGGTAATGTTAGGTTGACAGTTGGACCTAATAATCTTAGAGGCATTTTCCAACCTTAATGATTTTTTTCATTCTATGAGTCTATGACTATGATCTAGATGTTAAACACTTTATGAGATTGCAATTAGCCAGTATGAACAGTATTGCAAAGTTAAGCGTATTTAGTTCCCTTACTTGCCTGAGGGAAAGATACCTGCCAATGTTACCTGTTGCTAAACTCTAGGAACAAGCTCCTGGAGACGTGGCAATTGTTGTGGGAACAACAGCTGCTTCCAGGGGAGGGGCACAGATGTTCCCTGGGCAGTAAGAGCTTGGATATGCAGCATGACCTAGTCATAGACAGAAACCCAGTTACTCAGTTACCAGACCTTCCAGCTGGTCTGAGGAACCTGCCCTCTGGTGGTGTCGATGTTCTGGTTAAGTTTTATGGAAGGATTTATACAACGCTGCTGAAAATACTTTCTGTCTTTGTGGGAGAAAGGGTGAGGATGACAAGCACAAAATAGACATTCACTTCTCTCATGCAGACAGTGCCACTTGCAGCATTTCTTCCTTCAGCTGCTTTCTGGTATCTCCTGTTCCGTAAAACTCTCACTGGGGAGAAAGGAATTAGGCTGCACTTTACAGATTTTTTTTGTTTCCTTTTTACCTGCAAGGTGGAGACATGACACCAGTTGTCACATTTCAGAGGTAGGATGGAAAATGAGATTATAATTATTAGCTTTACTGGAAAGTAATTCTCCCTTAATTGCTTTTATAACACTGTAATAATAGAATAAGAAGCAAGGAATATTAACATATTGCTGTTAAGTTCTTATAGTGGAAGGTGGCTGAATTAAGATTATAATACAGAAATAAATATTTCCTAAATTCTACCAAGATACTGGTTCTCTAGTCCTGCAAATGCAACAGCTCAAATCCAGATCCTCTTCTCAAGAGTTCTGATAAATCTGTTAATCACCTTCAGATGTAATAAATGTTCTATATCTCATAATCTTATCTTTGGATCTCACCTGGCCTCTAGCATACATAACACTGATCATCTTCTAACTGTTGTGTGCTAGGTGTCAGATTGCTATGGCTTAGGTAAACACCAAAGGCTTTATATTGCATCCTTTCTTATTCTTCTTTCTCTTTCTTTAGTTATGATATTTATATTTTACACTGCTGTAATAAGCTTTATCTGGTAAGACACTGTGTTCCTTAGCTGGCAACACATGCAGTAACGAAGAACTTAATTCCAAGGAAATATATTTGGAATTGCTGTAGTGAAAACATTTACAGGAAAGTTTAAAATTTGCACTGGCACACCTGTTCTTTGTCAAAATAGGCAAGATTCTGTGTGAGATAAGGGAGGGAAAACAAGGAAGAGAAGGAAGAACGAGGGATGAGAAGGGTAAGCTGAAAATGGCTGCCATTATTACAGGGAGTCAAAAGCACCAGCTTTGTGTGTTTGCAAGTTTGTTGAAGACTCAGACTTACATTTGCTCCTGTGGGTGCTGATTCTAAATTTACCTGTGTGTGGGAAAGAGAAAACACAAGCACACACAAGTCTGCCTTGCTGCACAGACCTTCGTACAGGCTACTTATGGTTTTCACCTTTTGGATGGTGGCAGTACAGGCAGAGCTTTTTCAATAGGGTCAAGCAGAGTAGAGACTTGTTTTCATAGATGTTGACAAAGCTGTTTGATATAGAAGGCAAAGGACTCATCTACCTTGGGGAAGAAAACAGTAACAAGAAGTTGGTATTTAACCTTAAAACTCAAAAAATAGAAGTGCTAGAAAAATATCTATTTCTAACAGTTACAGATTCTGTCTAAGTGCTGTGGTAGCTGCTGTGGTTCTGCCCTCTTTATTAAACGTTGTCCTTTAGGCAGTGTTTTTTGCTTGTTTAAGAATGTTTGTTTAATGCGGGTGAGCACCAAATATATAGCAGCAAGTTTTTAGAACTTCACACCTTCTATTTCTTTCCAAATAATGAACAAAGACTAATTTTTTATTTGAATGACATCTAGGCACAATCTATTTTTTAGATTTGCACAATCATTATAGTTCATACTCCAAACACAGTGGTGTGTCAGTGAGATCGGTCCTTTAATGTAATACATGAGGCTGTGTTTCTGGTGTCTGTATTCATTTACTTCAACTTTCATGATTTAGTGGCAGTGCCTCATTCATTACCTATGTTGCTACAGTAACCAAATATCCCATAATGGCTCTGTTACAATGCCAAAAAATGTTTCAATTTTAGCTAATCTATTCAGTTTTAGATCATTATGCGGCAGTACTAGCAGGGATGACGTTACAGACTTTTAGGTGTTTTTTTTAGTCTTATTTTGTTGCCAAGAAAAGGAAGAAATCCACACTATAGAGACTGCTGTGAATAAGAAACCCTGGGATGTCCATGCATTCAATAAGGTTATTGTAGCTGTCTGGCATCTAAATCCAATACATTCTGTGATCTTGTGGTCCTTACAGCTGTACCTTACAATTGATTTTTACTTTGAAAAAACAACAAAGTCTTGCTTTGATTCTTCTGTCCTTGTTTTCCCCTTTTGGATATCTTAAGCTTTCTTTATAAGAAACAACCATTCAAGCTTTTCCTAGTATATGAACCCTTATGCTTCAAAAAGAGTGTTTTTTAATACTTATTGATTAAATACTGTGAGATTGATTCAAGCAATCTGATAGTAACAATCTCACAGATGGACTGACCCCTCACTTCTAGTGACATATTTTAAGAAGCACCTGTATCCTTAACTTCGCAACTACTTAACACACACATAATCTCGAGTCACCAGAGTTCTTGAAAACACAGTAATTAAGCCACTGTATAGGAGTTTGAAGAAACAGGAACCTAATGTGTTGTTTGGTTTTTTTTTCTGTGTTTTTATCAAGTCATTGAGCAGAGCAATAGACTCTTAAAGGTATTTCTCAGCACAGTTCCTTCTGATGCAAAAAGAAGTAGCATTTCACCAAGGTTCCTTGGAATCAGTAAGTGATATGGCTCTTTTTTCTCTATCTGCTCAGTATTCCTTCTGATTTCCCCTGAGATTCTCTCACACTGAAAAATTTCTGCCCTGATATGAACAAATTGAAGCAGGAGTTATTTCAGTGTTCTGTGGTTATAAATTCCTGTTGTGATGATACTACCAAGCCTCCTGGATTGATGAAATTAAACAAAGCAAGAAACCCATTTACAATTCTTGCAAGTGCAGCTAGTAAATGTATTTTGTTCCTTGGCCTTGACAAGATAAATACCAGCACCAGAAATGAAACTGAAGAACTGAGAGACATGGAGTGATTTTGCCTATAATAAGAGGATATATATATTTTGTTTGAAACAGGAGGTGAAATAAACTGGATGAATATATAAAACATACTCAATGCTGCAGCTGTACAATAATGGCATACCTGTATCTATCAGATTGCCTGTAAGTGGGCGTGCAATGAAGGCAGACTGACAAAGTCACACCTGGGGAGTGTGGCTGATGGACAGGCAGCATCACTTGCTGCCAAGAGGGGGACAGGAGATGTGTCTGGAGTTGCTCAGCCTCATTGATGCTGCAGGACATACAATGCCCAGCTGGAGTCTCTGGCCTGGCACCTGAGCATAGGCCAATGGAGATAAATGATGGCTGAGCTTTTCTGAAGTGGAAGGGGACAGAAAGGAGGGAGCTTTCTGCACATGCTCCTTACACCAGGAAAGAGGTAAGTAATTTCACAGAATCAGAGAATTTTTTTTTTTCAGATTTTTTTTTTGTGTGTGTTTTAGATCACCTGACAGAAAAAAGCCACAGTCTGTTGCTCCCAACTTTCTCACTCGTCCATCCCACCTGCTCTTTCTGTCACCTCCCCCTTGCTTTTCTGCCCCCAGGGATGGCTGAGTTCGTTAAAAAGACACTCCATCCAGTGCTGTCGTCCAGCCATCACTCCTGGAGGTTGCAGAGTTGTTTCTCTCCAGCAACAGGGACACCGTTAGGATGTTGAGATCTCAGCAGATCAGCTCTCATCAAGTGTGTCCAGACATCAGGCAAAGAAATTCTGATTACTGTTCCTAAATTACTTACACTTCAGAAAGAACTGAACTGATAAAACTGTTTGCCTCAGATGCCCCTCATTCATTAGATTATCTTACAAGTATATTAATTTATGGACAACTGATAAAGACTCAGAACAAAGAAATCAATAGTATTGAGTTTTAAATTCCATTATTGTTTTTATATGTGCCAGAGACTGCTAACAAGATTTTTTGTATGTTATAATCAGTAATGAAATAACAACCTTAAGAGTTAGAGGTGTTGTATGTCACATACTGTAGCTAGTTCTTCCAAGTTCAATAGTGAAAGAAACCAAAGAGTTAGAAATAGTTGTGTTATGTTGACCTTGCAACATGGATTTTATCACTTTGGTATCTGTAAATCTCTGGGATCAGGAATGCTTAACTGGTTACTATTGGATGCCTAAAAATGAGGCTTAACTTCATGATCAATAATTAAAGAATGTCATCACAGAAGGGACTCTGAGTTCCTATTGCTCAGTGCAACACTCATGATTCTATCAGCTGAGACTATAAGCAAGAGCCTTCAGATAACTCAGCAATATTGTGCTGTTCCCAACCTGCTACGAGAGTACTTTTCCAAAACCAGAGCACTGGTCTGCTTGCTTTCAGTGTTTCTTGTGACTGGGTGGGATGCTTTGTTTTTACTGGAAACATCACTGGAGATGTAACCTTGCAAAAAAAAATTGCAAAAGATTCACCCATTCACAACCCCTTGAATTCTGTCCAAATCCAAGTGCAACAATTAGCTGTGACATGCAGAACAAGACACTACAGGATTAAATTTATGTTCCGCACCACCTTTGAAAATTCTATTCCTGCTTATTAATTGAGAGAAGAATGCTGTTAGTAGAGCGTAGACTTACCCTTCGAAGATTGTGCTACCTTTTGGGCAGCATCCCTTTGTTCATCTGTGGGAAACAGGAATGGTGCTCTCTGTCTTTCGTTTCAGGCTGAATATTCATCTTCTCTTCATGCCTTCAGCCCACATTAAGGCACAAAATTTAGTACTGTCAAAGTTCATTGTGTTGTTTACAAGACAGCATATTGCAACAAGTAAAAATACTTTCCATTTAAAAATCTGAAGACCTGTACACAGCCCAAGAACATGTAAGGAACTCAGGCTGTGCCTACATAATGACTTGAACATGTTAAAAGTGGGTGTAAAGAAATATTCACCTCTGCTGTAGTTAGCAGCATATGGTCTGCCTTTTAAAAGTATAGTTTTGCAACAGCTATGCCATTTTCCTCATGACTTTACACTTCCACATGCACTATTTGGATGTATTGTGGAAATTTAAAGTAAATGGGTAATTTCAATTGTTAGACTACTATGTTCATCCCAAGTATAAGTGTGTAGAGATTATCCTTAGGATCGGAACAAAGACTAGTTTCCTTCTTCAACTACCTGCTTTAATACAGAAAATAGTAGGAGGTGAACCTACTAAAAACATGATAAAAAAGATTTGCTAATGGTCGTCCTCACCACTCACTGGAGTGTTTGTGCAGTTGTTCCTCTTTTTGCAATCCAGAATAAAAAAAGAAAGTGACAAGGAAACTGGTATGTTTTCTATTCTGCAAGTGAAGATTTGCAATAAAAGCGGAGAGCCAGGCAGGTACCAAAAGGCTGTGTGCTTAACTGTTCTCTTGAGGTAAAAAAATGGCACAAGCATGCTGCTGCCTGATCCATGTACTTTCTGTCTTTTGCACTACTGCTGTAGCTGCAGCTCAGGCTCAAAGCAACTAAAAAATCTTAAAAGGAGGCAAACTGAAGGTGATGGCTGGTATAGCTGTTGCTTGATCAGTCCCACTGTGCCTGATAATTCTACATTGTATGAGCAAGAACTTTGGCTTTTCCCAGAGGAACATCCTAGACCATAATGGAAGTCTTTGATCATGCTTGTGACAAATGCTGAGGAGGGCAAGTGATCTGAGTCAAGAAGGAGCTCAGACCACTGGGTAGCTGACATACTACAAACACATACAGGGATCACACAGAAAGTTCTGTTTTAGAGGGGAAAGAGGCAGCCAGAAAGAGCATGAGCTTTAATTTCACTGCTCTCAGCTGGAGTATAACACAGGGCTTGCAATGACTCATGCAAGTTGACTCATAAAACAAAGAAGTACCTGCAGCAGCAGCTGTACATTTTGCTTCTGCAACTTAATAAAGTTTCTACCATATATACAGAACTATCTTATTACTGCAGAGGATAATGAGGAAATTGAATTATGTACAAAAATATATTGAAAAAGCGTTGCTTACATTATTGCATTACTGGGAAGTGCCCAATCATGTATCGTGGTATATGTCAATCAGACTGATACCAGCTCCATCTAAATATTCACAAAACAACAAAATTCACTCTCTTTTACATAAACAGCCTTCCTTAAGTCTTATCTTTGTGCTTCCCAGAGAAAATTGCCAATAATTAGCCATTCCGCCTCTTTGAGATTCATCTCCTCTTATTTTAAATCTCTGTAAAGTGGATGTCTAGTTCTCAAATCCCAGCTTCCTTTAATAACTTCCAGAGAGAAAGGGACCCCTTGAGGGGCATCACCTACTTCACTCTAAAGTGGATTTATTTTTTAAGACTGACTACAATCCATAGTTCCCTCAGGCATAATCTATCCATCACCCTGTTTGTCTCTGTAATCTCTTGTTGAGATTGCATACTTCTATGGGCAGAGACCATCCTTTGTTTTGTGGTGGTACAGGCATTAGCTGAATGGGATCAAAATTGAAGCTCTGCATGTTCCAGTCACAGGCGTAAGAACAATAAAAGCACAGCATACTGAATATACTTCCAGATAATTATATATCTCTTCTCCGATGTCATCCAGTAATTTAAGGATGTTTGCGTGTCCAGATGTAAGATGTAGATGTGGTATGAGAAGACGCATAATTCAAACAGCTGATGCTCCAAGTCCTTCGTCCCCGTGACACAGCCACCAGAACAGCAAAACTGCGAGCAGAGAGAGGAGCCTCATTTGTCACCTGCTCTGCTATGGCTGATGAAAATAGCTGTAAGGTACACCAACCCAAAACTCTGAAGGGAAATAGTGGCATAAAAGAGCTTTTTAATTTTTCTGGATAGACTATAATGACTAATCATATGTCAGCCTGGCTAACTAATGAAAAAAGTTTCTTCTCCTCGGGAAATTTGAATTTTTAGGCCATCCAACAAAAGTTTTAAGAGCATGCTTTAAATACATTAAAATGCATTTCAGCAATCCCTATTCAATATTACATTCAGTCACTCATTTTATTTTTATAGCATTCTCCATACAAGTGCCACAGAGAGTTCAGCTGCAAACCACACTTAATTAAAAGCACAGCTAAGTAAATAGGATTGAGTTCTATAAACCACAAGGCACCTATCGTTTTAATCACACGTGGAAGTGTAGTCCACACACAAGAGGTATAGGCTGCTATCTGGAGAAGCTACAAAAACAATCCTGCTTTTCTTTTTATCAAGTTTTAACAGAGTTACTAAAAAATATGTATTTCATATACCATATACAGTGCTGAGCATCTGGTGCTTAATGTTCGAATAACTAAACACTGAAAAACAATATCACGTGGGCTATAAAATAGGCTGTAAAAGTGGTAGGTTAAAGCTGATTGTCCATTTCTCTTTCAGAGAAAAGAAAAAAAAGCCTTTCAAAAAATATGAGCTCTTTTTTCATCATCACAATAATATTGCCTTCAAATTTTTTTCTAGTCATATGAATTATGTTTATGTTTTTATCACTCTGCTACATCTCTGGATATTACATTTATGTGTTCAGTGTGATGTACAAGAAATGAGCCAGATAATTACAAGTAAGCCGAAACAGCTGCAAATACAGATAACGTACATTCATTACGCTGTAATAAGAAGAATGTGTGTGTATGTAAAGGCTTGTATATTGTGGTTGTGTCTGGGACTTTTTAGCCGTCTTGTCTGCACTGTAAGACACTTACTGAGGTTTTCATACCTGTGCAGGCTGCTACTACCACCTCTGTGACTTCAAAGAACTCTGTGCTGTTGGGCTTTATGGTAGGGCTTTGTGCCTTCAGCTGTGAATCTGCTTGGAGCAGTGAGTATCTCCCAGCAAGATCCTCAGTGCTTAGCCACTCTAGCCCTGATCTTAAGAAGAGGCAGCACACTAAAAAACAAATAATAAGCAAAACTTAAATGGTTGAGATACTTACTAAATGAATGTTTCATGATAAGAATTATGGTTTTGGCTATAAACGACAAACAAAACATAGACCTCTTGTCTGTGAAAGGAAAAACGTTAAAATTATTTATTTTAGTAAAAGGCCTGAAGAGAAGGGTTTGGGGGTGTTGATAGACTAGAAGCTCAACATGAGCTGGCAGTGCGCTCATGCAACCCAGAAGGCCAACCACATCCTGGGATGTATCAGGAGAAGCGTAGCCAGCAGGTCAAGAGAGGTGATTCTCCCCCTTTACTCTGCTCCTGTGAGACCCCACCTCGAATACTGCGCCCAGTTCTGGTGCGTCCACCATAAGAGGGACATAGAACTGTTGGAGTGTCTTCAGAAGAGGGCCACAAAGATGATCCAGGGGCTGGAGCACCTTTGCCACGAGGACAGGCTGCGGGAGCTGGGATCGTTCAGTCTTGAAAAGAGAAGGCTTCGGGGGGACCTAATAGCTGCCTTCCAATACCTGAAGGGATCCTACAGGAAGGCTGGGGAGGGACTTTTTACAAGAGCATACATTGATAGGACAAGGGGAAATGGGTTTAAATTGAAGCAGAATAGATTTAGATTAGATCTTAGGAAGAAATTCTTCGTTATGAGGGTGGCAAGACTTTGGAATAAATTGCCCAGAGATGTTGTGGCTGCCCCCTCCCTGGAGGTGTTCAAGGCCAGGTTGGGCAGAGCCTTGAGTAGCCTGATCTAGTTGAGAGGCGTCCCTGCCCATGACAGGGGGATTGGATTAGATGATCTCTAAGGTCCCTTCCAACCCAGGCCATTCTATGATTCTATGATTATTAAATTGTAATATGAAAGGTGAATGAAAAGCTCAGTGCGTTTCCACTTGACAGCTATTGTTGCTGTCATGAAATCATTTTGACATTTAAATCTCAAAAGTATTCATATAGATATGCTATTCTTACAAGATTTTCATTGTCTTTGATCATTCTGGTATTTCTGGTTTTGTCTTTCATTGTTCTAATTTTCCTGTGGATTTATGTCCAAGCGGTGCACAGTCTATCATTAACCCTACATACTTTTCAGTAGATTGGGAAAATGGTGATCCTCGCACCTTTTTGCCTTGCATGCAGTTTACTGTCACTTCCTTCTTCCTCCCCTCTCTTCCTTTCTAACATGTCTCTTGCCTTCTCTTCTATTTCCATGAGCTTTGTCTTCTAGCTAAGAAATGAGAATTGTGGACGACCTCAGATGGTGAGTGTTGTCATACCTTTCTTCTCTCCTGTTCTGCCATTTCCTCCAGCCTTTTCCTGCCTTCTCTAGAGTGGGGTTTTTAGGTGAGGACTGCAGGTTGCCCTGTCTTGCTCTGTGTAATCCCTAAACTTTATTGCAGCAACCATGATTATGAATGCTAATTAGTTTTTACAGGTAGATGTAACATAACATTACCTTGAGAGAGACCTTGGGCTTAGGCTTTTCTGTGCATGAGAATGGATCTGATGTTAATTCATGAAATATTGTAAAAGTTCCTTACGTGAGGTTGGGCAAAATGTTGCTCCCACATAACTCGGGCATCTAAAGACTCAGTAAGGATGTTCTTCCCTCTATGACTGCAGAAAGTGCTGAAGGTGCATTTACTGCGAGTGCCCAAAGAAAGGTGAGAGGAATAGATCCAAGGTCCCCATCCAAAATGGGCTAGATTTTTTTCAGAAAGGACTTAAGACCAACTATCTCTATCACAGATTAACTATATTTCCTTACAGCTAGTGTTTGCTACACATTCAAAGAAAGCAAATTTGTTTCTGAGATGAACCTGGGATCTCTCAGATGTTCAGGATGGTGTTCAGTTTCTGTGTGTTTTTTCTTCCTGTACCTTTAAAAACAAGACCCTCAATCCAAGAGCCTAAGGGGTAAATATGTCTCCTCCAATGTGGTCTCTCATAAGTACTATGTATGTAGCTTTTACTAGCATTTCATTCCACTTCATTTAAATAAAATATGGCCTTTG
Organism: Trogon surrucura; assembly: GCA_020746105.1. Taxonomy (NCBI): domain Eukaryota; kingdom Metazoa; phylum Chordata; class Aves; order Trogoniformes; family Trogonidae; genus Trogon; species Trogon surrucura. Next base: position 47,837,736 of record CM036617.1, read on the forward strand.
TAACCAAGAGATAATTAGTAGCTGGTGGAAGCTCATTTGTAATTATGTTGAGTTGAAACTAGTAATTATTACATTATTTTATATGTACAATGTTTTTCCTCCCAAATCCCCTCTGATTCCCTTGTAGATGCCCACGAATTTTGCAGCAATTTTGCGGTCACTGTTGTGGGAGACATAGGAGACCCCAGCAGCTTGTTGTTACCTTTCTTTCGCTATACAAAAACAAAGCAATTACTCAGATTGTGAAAAAAGTCATCCTCCTCTAGTTGATGCTGTTTAATCAGAGACAACTTATTTCTGGGTTTTATTCAAGAATACCTTGCTTTTACATTGCCAGAGTTGTCTCATATGTTACAGGTTAGTTTTCTAATTTTTTAGCCGTGGAATATTTCCTTAGGTTCTGTCTAGAAAATCTCCAATCTTATTAACAATTTCTTGCGATAAACACTAGGATGTGCTGCTAGTTGTACTTCTTATACAGCTTGAGGGGAGGATTGGATATTCTTTGAAAGATGAAAGGGAAGGCCCTGACACCAAGATGCACCTCGATGTATCTCTGTGCTAATTGGCAACACTCTGCCCTCTTCTAAAAGGCAGCCTTTGCCTCTTCTCTCCCCTCTCTCTTTGTGTATTCCCCAAGGTCTGTGAGGTCTCACGCAGAGCCTGGGGACACTTCTGGGGATTACATTTTAACATGTTAGAACCGCTAAGTAGTGTCAGAAGTATCACCGCTACAGGGGGCCTATTTGCTCTTGTGCTCTGACCTCCTGCAGAACACTGCTTGTTCAGCACCAGAATGAATCATCCTAGGGCATCGCTGTGAAAAAGCTAAGCAAACCTAAGTTAAAAATTCCCCGTCCCTGCATGCTAGCTTCTCTTTATTTAGGGAGAAAAGCCTTCAAATTTATCACTCCTTAATTACCAAACATGGCATCTCTCTGAATATTTTTCTGCAACTTTGCCGAATTACACTGAGAGAAATTTCTTTCCATGTGAACAGGAGTGAATATTGAAAATAATCCATAGCGATATTTCCCATGTCATCTATCAGGTGAGTTTTCTAGACAATGACCAGGTCTTGTAGCTCTCTGTGAAATCCTTCCCTAGTTTTCATTATCTTCTTCTTTAAAATATCAACAACAGAACTACGAAAGCTATTGCAGGTGGCATGAAGGGAGGCAACACCACCTTCCTCCTCCGGTTTGATACCATTTGCCCTACAATCTAGCACATTGCATTTGTTCATTACTGTGATGCTAATGTTTTTTCGTTGCCTCTATGCTCACTCACTTAGAGCATGGTGGTGATAACACCAAGGTCGTGGGTTCGATCCCCGTTCAGCCCCCATGTGCTGCCTGATCTAGTTGAGAGGCGTCCCTGCCCATGCCAGGGAGGTTGGATTAAAATGATCTCTAAGGTCCCTTCCAGCCTAGGCCATTCTATGATTCTATGCTGAAGAAGAAAGATGGTGTCTTTTTTTTCTTTCCTCGAATGGTTCTGACTTATGAGATTCATTTCAAGACACATCAGTTTACGCTGATAACTTTAGTGCCCAGTGGTGTCTGCGGAGGAGACTGCATAGTTGGTGCAGATGTGGGGAGAAATTCAGTTGCCCATCACAAGGTATATGATTTCTTTGCACCTCAGAAACATCAATGCCACTTCTCATGTCCTCAGTAATCTCATCTGGCTTCCAGCTGCTGCTCTAGAAGGGCAAAGTCTCCCAGAGGTCCAACTGCCATCATGCATACCTCGAGACATACCAAATGCCACTGCAAACCAGTGTGCAGGCAGCTGAGTCATCCTCTAGATGTCTGTTTCATCGAGAGCTCAAATGCTTCCTAGGCACTATTGCCTGTAATAGGATTTTAGATATCTATAGACACCTACATGGAGACATTTTAAGTTTCCTAGCCTGAAATTGATTGGGGCCCAAGGGCTCAGTTTAGTTGCCTGAAAACAGATATTTACCATTTCTGTAGTCTCTGGTCGGCTTACCCTACTTTCTCTTAAATTGCTGTCAGGACCGCATGATGGTAGACCATGCAGGGAGAGAGACTCTAACAGGTTTAATATCCCTAGGTGAAACATCTGCAGTTCTCCCGGTTTGAGAATATTTAGCTTTAATAGTTACAAAGTTTAAATGTTTCAGACTTGCCAAGGAGACAGAGCTATTCCATGAAGACTGGAAAATTTAAGTACATCTTTCAGACTTATTCTGAGATAAAGACCACATATATCTGTTGAATGCATCTGCCTTCAGATCTTCATTGGTAATTGTGTCAGAGCTGTCTAGTGCCTGTGCCAGTGCTAGGAATTCACTTGCACACAGTGTGCTGTATAAATAATGTGTCTTGGGTATTTTAAAATTCCAGGCACATGACTCGGAGCTTCAGTAATACCAGTATTATCATTTTCTTTCTTTAGAAATGAATAATGTCCGTTCCTTGTATTTATATCTGAGGTCACTAGCAATGGTATAGAAAACAGAAATAAAATACTTGTCTCTCTACCAAATATTGTCGTAATCTTTGGTCTTTGTGATCTTATTAAATAGTGTAAAATGACATTCTACTCCTATTTTATGGTCCCTTTAAAAATAATAAGAGTGAGATTGTTAGGATTAATACCGAAAAAAATATGACAACCTTTTCATTTTTGCTTGCACTATGGAATATTTGCATTTAGATTTAAATTTAGATTTAGAATTGCAATTAGATCTAGATTTAGATACACGTTTAGATTTAGGTGCAGCAGAATCACCTTGCACTTGAGAGCTGGGGGTTTGGATTACAACTCTGTTTTCTAGGTTTGGATATAATTTTCTGTAATGTTTCACAGACAGTTTAATACATTACTCACTTTCCCTTTTTTCTTCAGTATATTCTTTGAGATTTATTTATGAATGTCTAAAATCAAGACACTTGAATGCAGCGGAGCTAAAAGCTGTTGTCATCAACACTGCCACAAAATCTCTCCTACATTGTATCATGGGCTCTTTATGTCTTAATAGTGTGTTGAAAAGTACTGTAAAGATGTTGTACCTGATGCTTATGACATTTCACATAAAAGATTATGGGCTGTACAGCTCAGCTGGTGGCGCCAGGTGCATGTGCACTTCATTTCAGGATATATCACTAAGAAATATTTATGATGGGTAGTGAAACGATTGTGGGAGAAAAACATTGCTGTAATGGGAACTGCAGTATCATTTAAGTTCTTTCAAATTCTTTTTATCCAAGTTGCTGTCTTAATAGTGCTTGTCATAGACGCTTTACATTAGCATACTCATGGCGGGATCCATCTGCTGTAGTGTAAGACTCTAAAACCTAGGTATACAATTCTAAGTTAGTCATCCTAGGTTATAATGTCATTTGATATATATAGACACCTCCAGAGGAATATTCACATTACAATCCTATTTTACAATGAGCTGAATCACCTTTGAAATGCAGCTATCCCTCATTGACTACAAAGTTGATCTAGAGTTACAAGCTTAGGTTCAGGTATATAATTTTAAATTATCTAGACTATTAAATTTGGGCAAATGAAGTTTTGGTTGACTATAACCAATGTACTTGGTTTCCATAAAATCTTTCCTTGAATAATCTATTTTTATTTGTATAGCATAATCATGATCAAATTTGTGACATTTACCAAACAACAAGCAACAAAATGTAGTAACACAGGTCCAACATACAGGAATTTTACAGTAGGGCTGCACACTGATAAATGATCTGATCCTAAGGATTTTTGTCTTTGAGTAATGTCAGAAGGAAACAAAAGGAGCAAGACATCCCCTTTTCAAGGGCATAGAAATGACTATGGTTCTCCCTGGTGAAGCAGTCCAGCCCAGACTTTCTCACGTGGCTTCAGACATCTGTGGGTGTGCATGATGAATTTGCAGGACTAAATGCCATTTGCTATCACTGTAGCTGTTCTCACGTTTCTATCACATTTCTAATGAGACACAGACTGTTCTCCAGAATAAGAAGCCTAGGAGCACATGCTACTGTGCCCAGGTGTACGACATAACAAACATAAGTAGTTGTTTCCTTAGCCAAAGGTGGGAGAAGTGAAATTCTGGCAGAGTAAATCATTTCTTTCACTGATGAATACCAGACTGCCATAATCTTTCTCCTTTGCAGTTTTAATTATTTATTGAAAAAATAGATCCTGGTTTAGACCTTCGCCTCGTCATCTAGAGTCAGCAAGCCTAGCTGATGTTAGGTTATTTTGTTGTCATGAAAAGAAGATAAAACATGTTCCTTCCTAATGGGCAGAAGTGGTTATACTTTAGATGACCCAAGGATGCTGTAAATATATTTCCATGTGTTTTTCTAGGTACAGATCACAAATAGTCTAAGAATGTTTGGCATTGGTTTTGAGACCAGCAGGTAGGAATAGAGTAAATACGGAGACACCCACAGGGTGTCTTAATTCAGAGAGAGTTGTTCCAAATTCTGTGAGCCTAAACCCTCCTGAGCTGTGGTATCTCCTCTGAAAAGCTTTAATTCTGCCCTTTTTTATGTTTTGAAGTAGTTTATAAGAATATAGATTTATTTTCAGATGTTTTAAGTGTGTTGTCATAGTTATGCAGTGAATCATGCCACCTAAAAATACATCTTCTGTATTAATGAAAGGTAGTTTCAATCTTATGTAATGTTATATAAGGTAGTTGTATGAACACATCTTTGTAGTCTTCTACTCTTCAACTAGTAATGGTTAAACTGTTTGAAAAACAATTTTTCTTTTTAGTTCCTAGATTTTTTTTTTCAAGAAAAATATTAAAATGAGGTGCTGTTTTAACTGCTACCTAAAGAGGCTGATGCTCTGCTCTGCCTTTGACAACACCGCACCTTTTTGGTGGCAAAACTAAAATCAAGTTCTTGCTCGGCTCGCTGAGCAGGGAGTGGTTCCAAATGCCTGCTAGGCTGTGCAGCATTACATTTATGCAAAGCATTTATGATAGTACCCAAGGTACTACAATCTCTATTTTTGTCATCATCATGCTCCCCTGGAAGACAGAATGGCTTTAATTACCACTTTAGTAGTAAAGTTCCTTGATACCATACATTTGAAAGATCTGCTGCATGTCTCCCAGGAAGTGTAAGAGAAACATAAATGAAGCCTCATCTCCCATACCCAAGTGAATACCTTCAGACTGAGCTAGCCTGCTATCCTTTAAGACAGTGATTTTTTTTGTCCCATTTGTAAAAATTTTAGAAATTACAGTCAAATACTGTAGTTATGGTTTTAAATAAGTCTTACCCTGATTTACAGCTATAAGAAGAATAAAGCAGATGTAGAGTGAGACGGTATATTTGCCTTGAGACACAAACAATACTTTCACTTGAGTGGAAATGCATTAAAAATCAGGAGCCATCAGTTCTGGCACTCTACATTAGGGGCACATCTCACAGCCAGCTACAAATAAGTAGCTGTTTAAATGGATAACCCTCACTTTAGTGGTTTGCCAGAACTGTTTGTTGGGAGAAATGTTATTTGCCACCTTACCAATGTGTTTTTGCTTCTTCTTCTTGAAATATGGGGTTGGCCCTATCCGTGTCAATGTATGCTTTTTCAAAGGCAGCTGACTCACCTGGTTTCCCTCTGAATACTGCTTGTAAGTCCTAAGTGTTCTGGTGTCCCCAAAATGACCTCCCCCTAGTTTTCAGGCCAGCTCCACAACGAAGACAGCGATGCTTCCTAGGTGCTATAGTACTTCCAACTTATTCTTTCTTCTTTTCTTTTTCTGAAGGAATGAATAGTTTACTTTAAGATAGAAATGATTCATTGAGGTCAAAGTCTGGATTAAAAAAAACCCCGAGCTACAGGAAAGAGTTAAAAGCATTTGTGTAGAAGGCCACTATCTGTCCTTGCAGACTGTCTGTCATAGATTTCCAGTAAGTAGCGGAAAATTGGATGCTAAAAATCTTCAAGTAGGATCAGGAACTTTTGTAAAGTAAAAGTGCTTGTAATGTCATTTTTAGGACCAGCAATTCCAAATAAATTTGGCTCTCATCTCCTTTTGTCAGGTTCACAATCAGTTGTTGTTTTTTCAGAACTCTATCCCATTTGTAAGATATTGAAAATCATGTTCCTGGACACCATGTTATCTCAAGAGGCCAACATCTTGAGGCTGGGCTTATTTGCCTAGAAAGTTCAGATCTGGTGTTAATAGCAATACTACTTCTCTGACACATTCTGCTTTTCCATTGCCCCCTGCTGCTTTATGTTCACTTACTCAAAATCTTTTTCCCCTAGTAGATTCTGACGAGGGCCCTGTTTTTACTTAGGATGGGACTGCTTGTGTTTTGCTGTTGGCTCTTCTTTATTTTAATTTTTCACTGAGGGTTGACTTTTACTTCACAGAACAAAAATCCTGTCCTTTGTAAGGATGGTGTTTGTCATCAGGGTCTTCCATTTTTGGCATTATCATTGCAGTCATGTTGCCAGCAAGGACACCCACCATCTCACATATTATAATGCAGAGAACTGCCAAAGATGCATAAACACATCATTCACAAGAGATGAAAAAAAAATGTGCCTGTCTTTATGCAGGAACTGTAGGCAAACAGGATTTGGTGCAGAGAGAAAACTCTGCCAAAAGAGAAACCCGTTTTTAAGTTTTGGTGTCTGACTTGAGCAATAGCTGTAGCTCCTGGTTGAAATCTTGCAAGATTTTGCCTGTCTTATTCTCTGCCTGAAGGTAATGATCACAGAAACTAAACTCTTAGCCAGTAGAAACCAGTATCATTTGTCCCAAAACTTTCATTAGATACTGAGGCAAGCAGAGACTGTCTGAACACAGGATTGGATTTTTCAGATAGAGAAATGTGATGTTAATATCTCACGCAGAACGGCTCCTTGTAGCAGACTGTGTGCTGGATATAGCCGTGCAGCGATCTGTCGCTTCTCCCAACCACTCGTAGCGTTTCATTTTTTCTGCAATTGTGTCTGGGCAAATTTATTATAGGTCCCACAAATTCCTCCTCTCTGCCTGCTGTGAGATGCATTAAGGTGATCAGAGCTGCTTTCTAGAAATTTTTACAGCATAATGACATCTTTCATACCTTGGGGTGTTTTTTCATTTTGTTTGTTTTTTTAATTATTTTTTTTTTTCAAAAAGGAACGTATTGCCTTACTTAGTGAGATGAGAGCTAGCTTTGATTCCCTTAGAGAAAAAGCCCAAATCATCCTTGTAATTGCTACTGCAGGTACCATTTTCCTACACAGTCAGGCAGGATGGATGTTAGATCTTCTTCTAACCTGAATAGGACCACTGTGGCTTTTAAAACTGTAATGGCTTTAAGTGGGTGAAAAGAGGAAGAAAATAAAATATTTTTGAAAAGGGAAAACAATGAACCATCTTAATGACATCTCTTTTTTTTTTGAAATTGCCAGCTGCTTTTGGGTTCAGAGATACTGTGGTTGCCTGCTAGTGAATTTCACTAGACTCTTCACAAATTTGTAGTTCCTGATATCGTAAAACAAGAAAACTCAGCAACTTTCAGTTACATGTAGCCCAGGAAGAATAGTAGCAATTACCTTTCCTTTTGGCAACGAAAATGATGTAAAAATGTAAAAAAAATCCCAAAGAAATTAAATTATTTTATGTTTTCTTTCAAATAAGAGAATCTGAAAATGTGCTGTTACTGGTACAACAAATATATGTTGCAGCTACATATTATGGTTGCTTTGATCAATATCTTTGCTTAGAGACACAGGAAATCAGGAATACAAACTACTACTTGTGCACTGAGCTCTGTTTACCTTCATTTATGTGCTGTACACTGGTATTTTGCCTGCATTGGGTCTTGTATTTGGGTGTACATTATGTTACGTACATTCAGTGAGGTACATGTGTAGATAGAGATTTCTGAGGTTTTGCAGTGCCACGTAGAGCTAAGACACCCCAAGGATTGTCGTGGAATGAGTTGGGAACATCCTTCCTTTTCTAATGATGGCCAGGGCAGTTAGATTGTTAAAGTGGTTTAAATTTTTACTTTTTATGTAAAAGAAAAAGCAGTAAGTGCCTTTTGGGGAGCACCATGTGACTGCAATCTAATACTTCATGTTCAGAATTGCTGATATGAAGAAACTGCAGAATTTGCAAAACTGTTGAATGGTCCTGAATGAGAAGACAGGAAGGAATATTCAGGTATCTCTGAGTAACCCTTTCCATTTTTTACTTCCTGCTGAGACTCCAAATGCACTTCAGCTTTTCTGGACAGAAGAGAAAAGATGAGATGAGGTCAGATTTCTTTATGGATACAGGTTGGCTAACAGCTCCAGAACTTGCAGAAGGTGTAATGTCGATTTGCAGAAGTACTTTGCCCTCAGAGAGAGGCACACACCATGTGTCAGGGCACCCAACTGCTAAATTCAGTCCATGCACATGAGACATTGCTGTGATTTCTTGAACCTAGTAGAGTATTTTTGTTGTTGTTTGTTTGAGTGAGTTGTACAACTCTGCCACAGGCACTTGGAATTGTGTTGTGTTTGTGATTTAAAATTCGGCCAGAATGTGAGGGAAGCTCTTAATCTACATGGATTATTTTGCTCTTACTGAATATTTGGGACTGCAATTGGTAAGAGTTAAATATTTTGTTTTTAAAGAATTATCAACTTAAATGAAGAATCAATTTAAATATAAATCTGTTTGCTAGTTGTAGGTTATATGGTGATATTTTATTGGCTTGAATAGATTCTTGCTTCTTTCTGCATATTTCAATAAATATTTTTGACATTGCTATGGCCTCCTGTCTCCTTACAAGCAACTAAGGATCTACAAATGATTAAACAAACTCTGAACAATCTCAGAGATACACATGGAATTGGAGACTTCAGAGCAGACATGCTGGCAGCAAGGAAAGCTACTTATAACCAAACTAGAACTTGGGACCTAAGTACAAAAATTTAAACTATAGTGCCAGGGGAACTTATTTATCAGTGATATATGCTACTTGTCTTACCCTTTTTGTTGTCCTTTTCTCCTGTTCCCAAATCATTTGTGTTGCAACTGCAAAGCTTTGCGGTAGATTCTGTCCAGGTGATCACAGCAATGCGATACAACATAGGCACAGGGATAAAAGTGGTTGTCTTTGCCTGGCAGTCAGTTTAAGAGAGCGAAAAGACAGGAGCAGGACCAAGAGCTGAACTCCCTCTGATCCCTTCAACCCCTTCTTTGTGCAGCAGCTCACCTGTCAGTACGAAGCTGTTAGATTTGATCAGCTGTCTCATGTGATATCACATAGAAACCGCAAGATTTTAAAAGCCAGATGACAAACACAAGTGAGTTACATGTACATAATCAACCTGCAAAATTCATCATACCAACAAACCTGACTGACTAACTCGAATTTTTTTCCTCTGACAAACTAGGAAGCATCAGCTCCCACAAATGTGGGAAGATCGAGACAATCCTTTGTAAGCAACTAGTATGACCCTAATTCAATCGGTAATCATGAATTTGCTTACCTGCGCTTTCCAAAGTTGCAGGTTTTACGCATTGTACAACAATGTCACAGGGAGAAAATTGTTAAGAGTCATGTAATTATCTAATTGTAACAAGGATCAAAAGCTGAGGTGAAGTAACATTTACTTTCTGACTTACCTTCTTCTGAAGCTTTTTCTCTATTTGGTAGACCCATAATACTATTGTTACCCAAGACCGCCCCTCTTACTATGAAAGTAAAGAGATCAAAAGACTTTTTTCTCGTTTATAAATCTCTTATATGGGTGTGTTTTGGCTTGGCCTGGCCAGATTTTGGCGGCGGGAGGGGAGCTGCAGGGTGACATCTGCAAGAAGCTGCTAGAAGCTTCCTGAGTTTGATAGAGCCAATACCAGCCGGCTCCAAAGAGGGACCCACCGCTGGCCAAGGCTGAACCTATCAGTAAGGTGATAGCAGAGGAACGCCTCTGTGAAAAACATACTTAAGAACGGGGAAAAGAACTGCACCACAACAGCTGGCACAGAGATGTAGGAGTGAGAATCTGTACAGACACCAAGGTCAGTGAAGGAGAGGGGGGAGGATGAGCTCCAGGCGCCAGAGCAGAGAGAGTCCCCGGGGTCCGTGAAGACCATGGTGAAACGGGTTGTCCCCCTGCAGCCCATGGGCGAGACTGATGTCCATCGTGAGGATCACCACGTAGACATCCCCCGTGTAGAGGACTCCACGCTGTGTGGCTGGATGCCTGAAGGGGGCTGTAGCCCGTGGGAAGCCCACACGAGAGCAAGTCGCTGCCGGAACCTGTAGCCCGTGGAAGAGAGGAATGCCCATGCTGGAGCAGGTTGGCTGGTGGGATTTTTGGGACACTGCAGGTGGCTCACGCTGGAGCAGTTTCCCCTGAAGGACTGCACCTCAGACTCACGAGGGGTGGGTTGCCCCTCGTGAGGTGTCTCACGTTGGGCAATTTGTGATGAATTGCCCTTCGTGGGACGACTCACGTCGAAGAAGAGAGCGTGAAGCTTGTCTCCCATGAGAGGGACCTCACAATGGCTCTGGGGAAGAGTGAAGAGTCCTCCCGTGGAGTGAAGAAGTGGTGGAACCAATGTCGGATGAATTGACCATAACCCCCATTCCCTGTCCCCCTGCGCCGCTCAGGGGGAGGAGGTGGAGAAACCGGGATTGATGTTAAGCCCGGGAAGAAGGGAGGGATGGGGGAAGGTGTTCTGTTTTTAAGATCTGTTTGCTCTTTCTCACTTCTCACTACTCCTCTCTGATTAGTTCTCTTAATAAATGTACTTAATTTCCCCAAAACTGAGTCTGTTTTGCCCAGGACGGTAAATGAGAGTGATCTCCCTGTCCTTATCTCAAACCCTGAGCCCTTTGAAATATTTTCTCCCCCTGTCTAGCAGTGAAGGGGGAGTGAGAGAGCGGCTGTGTGGGTACCTGGCGGCCGGCCAGGGTCAAACCACGACAGGATGCCAGCATGTGAAGAAGTCAAAATTCTCTGACACTTTTCATTCTCTAGGCCACCTACCAGGAAACGCCTCTACTTTATGCCTGTCATGGGTTTGAGTCTGACAGGCTTTTCTGGGAAGCGGGGTAGAGCTGTGTGGGATGACTCTGTGAAACTTCGAGAGCCTCACCCACCTCCCAGGTGGGAGTTGGACCTGCCTCTGGCCAGGGCTAGGCCGATCAGTGCCTCTGCCCCCAAGGTATTTAAGACACAATCCCATTGATTTCTTTCTCTTTCAGGTTTTGTCTTGTTTTGATCTGTCCTGTCTTTGTATTGGGGAGTTTTTTTCTACTGGAGAAAAGGGAGTTGAGAGGAGAACAAAGGAACATCACCCTGAGAAGAAACAGGGGGAGAAGAGCCCCAGAGGAGAAGGAAAGGGAGAAGACTGCCAGAGCAGGACCTCTCCCTGGACCCCTGTGGTGGTTGAGATGGCAGATAGATGACTGCCTACCAGTTGAGGGGATTGATGGTGGTGAGAACATTCAGGATGTGGTGGTATGTGCAGAGCCCCATGTGAGAGGGAAAAGAGACCGAGTGTCAGCAAGGAATGAGCCTGAAGTGACCCGTGGCCCTGAGGGACTCATGAGGAGGAAAAGGTTTGCCTCCCATGTGGTGGACACCGTGTAGCATGAAGGAGAGAATGTGAAGAGCCCTCTTTCTCAAGGAGAAACTGCCATGGATCATGAGTAATGGCCAGATGGACCAACACTCCGTCCCCCCATTGCCCCTTTCACTGATGGGGAGAAGGAGGTAGCCGGGGAGATGAGAGGTGTGTGTGTGGGGGGGGCATGTATTTAAGATTGGGTTATATTTATTGATGTATTCCTCTCACTATCCTACTTTGTAAATGGTGGTGGTAAATTATGTTTTCTACCCAAGTCTCTCTGGGTTTTTTTACCTGTCATTTTAAATGGTAGATTATTAGTCTTCCTGTCCTTAATCTCAATCCTTGAGCCTTTTTTTTTGGTTCAGTTTTCTCTCTCCACATCCCTGTAGAGACAGGGGGGAAGGGAGGAGTGAGCGAGTGATCTTGTGGTTCTGTGTTATCGGCCTGGGCAGTCGACTTGAACCACAACAAAGCCATAATAATTTCTCTCAAACCTGTAATAAAGAAAATAGGCAGCATTTGCTGTTACTCTACCAGGTCATGGTTCTGTTTGCAAAATTGGATTGATCCTCCGATAATTTTCTTGAGCTTCCTAGTGGAACAATTTGCTTTGAACAGTGTGCCTGAAGTCACTGACAATTTTAATGACATAACCACAGTTGTGGACTGAGATGTCTTCCTGAGATGTCTCCCATTGCTCCATCTTGTAACATAGGTCCTATTGGGATGTATAAGTTGTGGTTCCCATTACACTTCAGTGAGTTACTAACAGCAAGAAAGTGGAACTAGGTCATTGCTAATGCATATCCTTCACTCTTGATATTGCTCTCTGGGGTATTTGCCATGGCCCTGGCATTGCAACATGACCCACAGAATGCCTGACTGTGCGAGCTGCCTTACAACTCTCTTAAACTACTGCTTTCTCTCCAGAGAGATTATTTTCACATTATAAATAATTAAACGATCTAATTCGTTGTCACAGGATATTGTGGAAGCCAAAATGGGTTCACATCTTCCAGCATCTGTTAAAGAATATTATCTGGATGTAATCTCTGCTGTAAGAAGTGCAATCTTAAATCTGAATGGGAGGTGTGTTAAGGTTCACTCAGATCTCTCAAATTTACAGGACAGCATACTCTGTGATTTAAACTTTATTTCATGAGGCTATTAAGAATTATAATAAACAAACAAGACAAACAGGTGTTCAATTATTTATTGTCCAGACTCATGTTAATTCAATTATTCACCATTCAGGTCATAAGATTTCATTACTTTTAAACTGTAAATCTTAATACTGTGCAACTATGAGCAGAAGAAAAGAATTGGTTACCTAGCTGACAGTGAAAGTGCTCAATCTTCCTCCTCTGTCATGGTGCAGGTGTCCCCTGCACTGCACTGGGAGGGACAAAAACCTCAGCAGTCCAGCTGCTGTTGAATCCCCTTCAAAAGGGTTTTGGATAAAATGCTGGTTTACACCCTCCCTCTTGGAGATTTGGTCTGTGCTATTTCAATAAGTTAGTGGATTCTGAGGAAACTGCAAGACAGAAGATAAAGTCTACCAGAGACAGCAATTTCTAGATGATCACGGCTGCATAAGAGACCTTTAGCTCTTCCTGGCAACCTGTCCTGCCCAGCTGGTGCTCTTGTTTTGACCTGGTGGGGCTGCTCACAGCATAGACAGGGCTTTAAGCTACATTTGAAGGGGGACAGGGATATTAAGGAAGATGGGAATGTAACTGGTCTTTCTACTGGGTGTGGTAACCCAACACTTGTAGGGCAAGGTGTCGGCATCTTAGATAATCTGAGGGTCTACAACCCCTCAATATTGAAAACTATGTACTCAACTCATTCCATGAAATATTTCTACACAAATGCATGTAGCATGGGTAATAAACAGGAGGAGCTTGAGGCCATTGTGCAACAGGGAAACTACGATATAGCAGCCATCATGAAAACCTGGTGGGATGACTCCCACAATTGGAGTGCTGCAAATGATGGGTACCAACTTTTCAGAAGTGATAGGCAAGGAAGAAGAGGTGTTGGCATAGCCCTCTATGTTAAGGAGACATATGAAAGCATTCAGATTAATGAAGGTGATGATAGGGTCGAATCATTATGGGTAAGAATCGGGAGTAAGGTCAGTAAGAGTGATATAGTGGTGGGAATCCGTTATAGACCACCCAATCTGGACAAAGAAGTAGATTAAATTCTTTATAAACAGTTGAAAGAGGTTTCACAATCGCTCCCCCTTGTGCTCATGGGGAACTTCAACTTCCCTGATGTGTGCTGATTTCCAGACAACGCAGCAGAGAGAGAACAGTCCCAGAGGTTCCTGGAGTGTGTGGAAGATAACTTCCTCACACAACTGGTGAGGGAGCCAACAAGGGAAGGTGCCCTCCTGGACCTGCCTCTTGTGAACAGGGAAGATCTTGTGGGGGAAGTAAAGGCTGGAGATAGTCTAGGGCACAGCGATCATGAGATGATTGGGTTTTCAATCCTTGATAAAATAAGGAGAGGAGTTAGTAAAACTGCCACCCTAGACTTCTGGAGGGCAAAGTCTGGCCTGCTCAGGAGACTGATTAACAAAGTCCCTTGGGAAGCCTCCCTAAAGGATATGGGAGTCCAGGAAGGTTGGACATACTTCCAGAAGGAAGTCTTAGAGGTGCAGGAGCAGGCTTTCCCCGTGTGCCAGAAAACGAGTTGGCGGGGAAGGAGACCAGCCTGGCTAAATAGGGACCTGTGGCTGGAAATCAAGAATAAAAGAAGAGCCTACAACCTTTGAAAGAGGGGCAAGGTCTCTCATGAAGAGTATAAAGATGTAGTGCAGCTTTGAAGGGAGAAAATTAGGAGACCCAAAGCACAGCTAGAGCTCAAACTAGCTACTACTGTTAAGGATAACAAAAAACGTTTCTATAAATTCATTAACAACAGAAGGAAGATTAGGGAAAATCTTTATCCTTTATTGGATGCAGAGGGTAATTTAGTAACAAGGCTGAGGTGCTCAACGCTTACTTTACCTCGGTCTTCAGCAGTGAAACCAGCTGTGTCCTGGTTACCCAGCCTCATGAGCAAAGAGACAGGGAGGAGATGCAGCATAAGGTCATCATAATTAAAGAGGAAGTGGTCAGTGACCTACTACACCACTTGGATGCACACAAACCTATGGGACTGGAAAGGTTACACCCGAGGGTGCTAAAAGAGTTGGGAGATGTGCTCACCAAGCCACTGTCCATAATTTACATGAAGTCTTGGTTAGCTGGGAAGGTCCCAATGGACTGGAGCATAGCAAATGTAACACCCATCTACAAGAAAGGTAGAAAGGAGGACCTGGGTAACTATAGACCTCTCAATCCGACCTCTGTACCAGGAAAGGTCATGGAGAAATCATCACATGCCAATTAAAGGACAAGCAGGGAATCAGGCCCAGTCAGCATGGATTTATGAAAGGCAGGTCCTGCTTGACAAACCTGATGTCCTTCTACGACAAGATGACCCGATTATTGGATGAGGAACAGAGAGTGGATATTGTCTATCCAGACTTTCGAAAAGCATTCAACGCTGTTCCACACAGAACATTCATAAAAGAACTGGTGGCTCATGGCCTGGATGAGCATACAATCTGCTGGATAAAGCAGTGGTTGGATGGACGAGCCCAAAGAATGATTGTCAATAGAGTTAAATTCAGCTGGCGGCCAGCCACAAGTGGTGTTCTGCAGGGGTCAGTGTTTTGACCACTTGTCTTCAACATCTTTATTGATGACCTTGATAAAGACATTGAAGGTATCATCACTAAGTTCACAGATGACACCAAATTGGGTGGGAGTGTTGATCTGCACAAGGATAGGAAGGCTCTACAGAGGGACTTGGTGCTGGGTGAACGGGCTGATACAGAGAAGC
Organism: Trogon surrucura; assembly: GCA_020746105.1. NCBI lineage: Eukaryota > Metazoa > Chordata > Aves > Trogoniformes > Trogonidae > Trogon > Trogon surrucura. Next base: position 47,853,208 of record CM036617.1, read on the forward strand.
AAAACCATTTAGTCAGACATTGCCAATGCAGCGAATAGTTTAGCAAAATGTAAACATATATTCAAGCCCGCTAACACTGCTTGTCAAAAGAGAACTCAGATAACAGGAACCGATAGCACACATATAGACATGAAATTTATTGTCTGTAAGGGCTTGGTGGAGATTTGCTACCTAGAAGCCTTCTAACAAGCAGCAGCAATGAACTATGTAACAGTTGCGTTGTGAGATGGGTCTGTATGTACATTGTCATGTCTTGAGAGGGACTTATCTCCGAGAACGGAATGCAAGGCTACTGTGAGATAAACAGGCACAGGGTGCCTCAAGACTGCAGACCTTGCTTGTCAGCAAGAACAAGTGAATACAGGCTATGGTTCATCGAAAGAACATGATGATGAAGAGGAGGACTACGAGCCTTCCTCCAGAAGACCCAGGCCCATGACCACCAGATGGCACTGCGCATGTGGCAAGAGGAAGTCCAGCATGCTTATCTTAGAACTAACCCAGCCTACACTCATGAATGTGTATGCTTTTGCGTAATAAATATTTGTCTACTTGCCAAAACGGTGTGCAAGCTTTGAGGAGAGATCCCCTTGCACCCTGTGGATACCCTACATTTTAGTTAGCTGTGCTGGTGGCACTGCGTTGCAGACTAAAGACTTTTGTCCTTGAGCTCTTTTCTAAACAAGTACATAACTCTTACTTGCTAATTATGAAAAGAGACCCTGAGCAGCTGAGTATAGCTCATGTTGAGAGTTTGTCCGTGAGAATGAACAGGTAAGACACTTCTTGTACACCAGATGTGCACGGGAGTGAACGGGAGAGTATGATCAAAACAGACCTGGGAAAGTCTGTTTTCCCTGTGTGATAAAAGAGTGATTGAAAGAATACATGAGCTAATAACCGCCCTGACTGTATAGTCTGATCTCTTGTTTGTAATCCAAAAATAGTGCTTCGTACAAGTAAGTATAAACATGTGTGCCTGCTTGCAATAAAGTGAATTCCATTTTCCACCATCTCGGAGTTCGTGAGTGCTTCTCAACATCACCCGGTGTGGCAATAAAGAATACCTGCTTAATAGTCACCAAGACTATTGAGTCCTGATCTTGGCTTTTCATGGCATCAGGGCCAAGGTTAATGGGATGAGCTTTAACAAGGGTAAGTGCCAGGTCCTGCATTTGGGCCACAACAAGCCCCTGCAGCGTTACAGACTTGGGGAAGTGTGGCTGGAAAGCTGTCTGGCAGAAAGGGACCTGAGGATTCTAATAGACAAGCTGCTGAATATGAGCCAGCAGTGTGGCCAAGAAGGCCAATGGCATCCTGGCTTGTATTAGAAACAGTGTGACCAGCAGGAGTAGGGAGGTGATTGTTCCCCTGTACTCAGCACTTGTAAGGCCTCACATGGAGTATTGTGTCCAGTTTTGGGCATATCATTACAAGGATGTCAAGGTCAGAGCACTGGCACAGGCTGCCCAGGGAGGTTGTGGAGTCTCCTTCTTTGGAGACATTCAAAACCCGCCCGGACGCGTTCCTGTGCGGTCTGCTGTAGGTGATCCTGCTCTGGCAGGGGGGCTGGACTAGAAGATCTTTGAGGTCACTTCCAACCTCTAACATTCTGTGATTCTGTGATTCTGTGAGGTGCTGGAGTGAGTACAGAGGAGGGCAATAAAGCTGGTGAAGGGCCTAGAAAATAAATCTTATGAAGAATGATTGAAGGAACTAGGACAATTAAGTTTGAAGAAGAGGCTGAGGGGAGACTTCATTGCTCTCTACAACTACCTGAAAGGACATTGTAGAGAGGTTGGTGTTGGTCTCCCTCACAGGTGATTAGTAGTAGCACTAGCGGGAATGGCCACAAGCTGCAACAGGGTAGATTTAGGCTGGATGTTAGGAAAAAAGTTTTAACAGAAAGAGTAGTCAGGCACTGCAACAGGCTGCCCAGGGAGGTGGTGGAGTCACCTTCCCTGGCGGTGTTTAAAGATCATTTAGATGTAGTGTTGGGGGATATGGTTTAGGTGTGGACTCTCTAGAGTAGGGTTATAGATTGGACTTGATGATCCCAAGGGTCTTTTCCAACCTGAACGTTTCTGTGATTCTATGATATGTTCTCTTCTCCCAATTTATAAGTGATAGGATGAGAGGAAATGGCCTTAGGTTGTGCCAGGGGAAGTTTAGATTGAATATTATGAAAAAATTCTTTACTGAAAGAGTAGTGAAGCGTTGAAACAGGCTGCCCAAGGAAATGGTGGTGTCACCATCCCTGGAGATGTTCAAAAAGCATGTAGACATGGCACTTCAGGACACGGTTTAGTAGTCACGGTAGTGTTAGGCTGACAGTTGAGCATGATAATCTTAGAAATCCTTTCCAACCTTAATGTTTTTGTGATTCTTTGATACATCAGGCCTTAGCATGATCTGATTTAACCAAAGTCTAAGCAAGAGTTGAGCGAACAATCATAGAGGTATCAGGAGAACCTGTACCCTAAGCATGCTCATTTTCCCAAACATCGTTTACGAGTCTCTTTTCAAGACAACCTGTTGAGTTGGATGGATCTCTGGTATTACTCAGTTTGGCTAATTTTAAGTTCTTATCATTCCAGAATCAAGCTTAACTGCATTTGATAGTCCTATGAACCTAAATAGTTTTACTGATGTCAGGCAGAGCTTACATACCCTAGAATTTGCATTTTATGAGTTGCAAGGCCTATGTACAGTGAAATGGCTTAAGGCATGGATGAGTTTTAGCAGAATTTCTTGGCATAAATCAGTAGATATGACAGACTATATTTGAGCACTTTTTTGTTTCTGAGTCCTAAGTTTCCTCTGTTCTTTGACATCATAATGAAATAAAATATTCTGAAGGAGATCTCTCACTCCGCATCAGAGGAATGAGGATCAGTCATGTTGCAGAGCAGCAGTCAGCAAGTCAAAGATTCAGCCTGAAATCCTGACTATTCGCTCGGTTGCTGAAATCAAAGGCAAAATGATGAATTTCTGTGAACTCATCATTTCATCTTTACTTTCCAATCTCAGCTACCCCTCTACTATCTTTTATCTTGGCAACAAAAGTAAGTAGTTCAATGTTTAGGAATTGCTTAACTTCATTGTGTTCTAGCTTCTTCCATTTTGCTAAGAAGGAGAGATAACAAAGATTGCCTTGGTAACATAGTTTTGGATCCTCAAATTGATGTAGAAAGTGCGACATAATCCCATAGAGGGGTGCTTGGGCAGGTATTGTATGTGCTTACATTATGTCCTGTCAGAATTTTGTCTACATTAAGCAGCCTGGGGAGACCTCCCAGTTCCCAAGTGTGGATTTCTGCCCTGAGAATAGCTCCTCATTCTTTTCTTCCCTCCCTTTCTTCTCTTCCTTATGTTCCATTTTCTGCACAAAGGAAACCTGTTCACGTGGGAGCTTCAGCTGATGAAACTATTATTTTATGCTTATGCTAGCCACTAGTCCCAGATTGCCTACAATCATGATCTACCAGACCCTCTTAGTCTTTTGTGAGCGGAAATGGTCATGGTACATGATTTTACCATACATAGTAGGACACTATCACCATGAACTAGTAGGTCAGAGGATGAAATATAATGTGTTAATCACCTAAATTTAATAGCAATGCATGATAGTACATCTCATAGTACTCAGGTCTAAACTCAAAAATGTTTTACTCTGAATCAAGTTCAGAAGCACACAAGTATGAAAGTGTAAATTAAAAAGATAAAGATGACCTTAAAATAGGCATTTATCTAATTCTGCAGACAAGAAAAGAAGGGAAAATGCTAGTCAGTGTTCATTAACCTGAATAACAAAATTACTGTTTATTATTTCACCTTGGCAGAATGTACCTTAAAGAATGCTGGAACAAACCGTGGAAGTAAAAAAGAGAAAAGGTCAAGGAGAGAAACAATATTTATGAAGAAGGTTTGCTTTTCACCTTCATTTTATGTGTCTGTTTTTTCCAAATCTTAAGATGTTGCTTTGTTTAACAGATTTTTTAAACTTCCTGCTGCCTGTTCTTCGAGTTTAGGACATATAATCTGCTCATCCATGAGCATGAAATACTCCACAGGAGTCTATTCCTATCTGGTATGTAGGACAACAGGAGAATAGTAACACAGGAATACACGAAAATCTTCTATTAACCAATGAATCCAACAAATTCGAATAAGGTGAAGGTTTTTTTTTCCTTTATTGTTTTCACAATGGGAACATAACTAAATTAACACTACTGCCTGTCCTTTTGTCATTCCTATTCATGTTCTTCACAACCAGTCTCTAATCCTCCTTTGATCTTCCTGCTATTTATTACAGATCATCCACAGAGCTCTGTGATTTAGAGCCAAAGTTTCTAGATATTATTTTCACTGGAGGCCCCTCTCCAAGACTATGGGTAGAAGACCTCTTTTGGAGAGGAGACGAAATGGAATCCTGATGCAGGTAAATTTCTGAAAACTGAGAAAGAGAGAGAGGAAGAGAGAGAGAAAATATGTATTTCCACATTTTAATAAAGTTAAGAAGTTCTTCAGGGCTCAATATTGGGGCCTGTTCTGTGTAACTTCTTTATCAATGATCTGGAAGAGGGAATCAAGTGCACCCTTAATAAGTTTGCAGACAATACCAAACTGGGTGAAAGTGTTGATCTGCTTGATGGTAGGGAGGCTCTGCAGTGGGATCTAAACAGACTAAACTGATGGATGAAGAGCAATTGTATGAGTTTCAGTAAGGTCAGATACTGGGTTCTGCACTTAGTCACAACAGCCCCTATCAGTGCTACAGGCTTGGGGAGGAGTGGCTGGAAATCTGTTCAGCAGAGAGTGATCTGGAGGTGTTGATTGACAGTCTGAACATGAGCCAGCAGTGTGCCCAGGTGGCCAAGAAGGTCCTGGTCTGTATCAGGAAGCTTGTGGCCAGTAGGGCCAGGGAGGTGAGTTTATCACTGCACTCGGCACTGATGAGGCTGCATCTGAAGTGCTGAGTTCAGTTTTGGACCTCTCACCAGAAGAACATTGAGTCACTAGAACACATCCAAAGAAGAGCAACAAAGACTGTGAAAAGTCTAGAGCATGTCTTATGAGGAGAGGCTGAGAGAACTCATACTGGCACATGGGGTTATTCTTTCCCAAGTGCAAAACTCTACACTTGCCCTTGTTGAACTTCATAAGATTTCTCCCCGCCCAACCCTCCAGCCTGTCTGGGTCTCTCTGAATGGCAGCACAGCCTTCTGGTGTGTCAACCACTCCTCCCAGTTTTGTGTGGTCAGCAAACTCTCTAATCCCACATCCAGGTCGTTGATGAATATATTGAATTTGTACTGGTCTCAGCACTGATCCCTGAGGGACTCCACTAGACACGGGTCTCCAACTAGACTCTGTCCCATTGACCACAACTCTGACTTCTTTCCTTCAACCAATTCACAATCCACCTCACTATTCAATCATCCAGACCACATTTCCTCAGTTTAGCTATGAGGATGCTGTGGGAGACGGTGTCAAATCCAGATAAACCACGTCCACTGCACTGTCATCATCTATCCACCTCGTTATGTCTTCATACAAGGCTATCAGGTTGGTCAGACATGATTTACCCTTGCCAAAGCCATGCTGACTGCTCCTAATAACCTTCTTATCCTTGATATGCCTTGAGACAGCACTGAGAATAAGTTGTTCCATCATCTTTCCAGGGATGGAGGTGAGACCGACCAGTCTGTAGTTACCTGGGTATTCCTTCCTGCCCTTTCTGAAGACTGGAGTGACTTTTGCTTTCCTCCAGTCCTCAGGCACCTCTCCTGTTGCCAATGACTTACCAAAGATGATGAAGAGTGGCCTAGCAATGACTTCCTCCAGCTCCCTCAGCACCAATGGATGCATCCCATCAGGGCCCATGGATTTATGGATGTTCAAGTGCTCAAGTTGCCTCAAGTTGCACCAAGGGAAGTTTAGTTTGGATATTAGGAAGAATTTCTTTACTGAAAGGGTTATCAAGCATTGGTACAGGTTGCCCAGGGCAGTGGCAGTGTCCCCATTCCTAGAGGTATATAAGAGTCATGTAGACATAGTGCTTAAAGATATGGTTTTGTCAAAGAGTTGCCAGTGTTAGGTTAATGATTTGACTTGATGATCTTAAAGGTCTTTTCCAGTCTGGGTAATTCTGTGATTATGTGTTTCTGTTTTCCATTTTCTCCAGCCTAAAATTTTTCTCGTGAACAAAGGTGGCAAAAGAAGGACCTGAAGTGTCTATGTTGATGACATTTATTAGATGCATTTTCTGAGGAAAAGGGGAGTCAAAAGAAACCTTTTGGCCAACTTCCAGAAAAAAAAAAAAAAAAAAAAAAAAACACCACTAAAAAACCACCCAACATTTGATTAATAAAAACATGCAGATAAACAAGCTTCTAATTTTATTGCCCTTGACTATTCTGTGATGGACAGATCAGTCCAATTTTTATTTTTGCACCGTTACCTTATACGAAAACTTTGCTGCATTTGCAGACACCTGCTCTCAAATCTTGAATCATGCAAGTGACATGTGACAGGTTGACAGGTCCTGTTGCAGTGTAAGCTCACACAGTTTCATCTCTGTTTTTGTGCAGTATGGACTGTGTGACTGTGCTTTCAGGCTGAGAGTATCAGACTTACCTGACAATCTCTCTGTTAACTTCACTGTCAAATAACATTTTAAGTAATAACTTGAAGATAATATATTCTCAGAGTAAAATGGTCACCTATGAGGGGGCTTAAGGAACCCATGACTTGGCCAAGAATAGCATTTGGACTCTGGCATATTCGTTGTAAGGATAGGATCTGAGAGTGGAGAATTTGGAAATTGTACCTATTTAGAAGTGTGGTACACTTTTATTGTTACAGGTCAGCTAGATACACTGTGGAGGTATCTGAGAAGGCACAATTTGCATGTTGAAAAGATCCAATTTGCATGTTTATGAGACGGTTTTTTATTGTAATGACATGGATAATGGTTTAACTCTTTAAATTATTGAAAAATAAAAAGGGAATGTGTCAAGAGAGTATCTTGAGAAAGAAGAAAATAGCATAGTGAATCACTCAGCACCATGTACACAACCCACTGATCAGTTTCTAATGCTATATTTCACCTGAATTTAAAAAAAAAAAAGTATGTGAGAGGAACTATATGCCTGCCCTAGCTAAAATGAAAGAATTGAAGGGCTTCTAGCATGTACAGCAACATTCATTTAAGCCCAAAATTAACATAAGATATGGGTAGAATATGTAACACAGTGCCCTGCTAAATTCCACATTTTCCATCTTAGTAGCTTCCGTGGGCTAACTAATTAACAGAAAGGTCATTGTTCTCATTTTTGCAATATCAACAGAACATTAAAGCAGCACATCTCTGATTATGTTGGTAGAGGAGGGATGTTGCAGTTGAGATGAAAGTTCAGTTTCACAAAAGCTAAGACCAAAGCCCATAAATTTAGCAGGAAGATAATCTACTGTGCACTAAGCTTCTTTTCTGAAAGAAGAAAAAAGGAACTATCATGAAAGCATACAACCAAGGAGAAATGGAAATGGCGATGACCTTTATACTTTGATCAAAGGTGCATCTGAAAAGTTCGGTGTGAGAAATAAGTTAACAGCATGAGTCAAATGCCAAATGTTGAAACAATAACATGTCTGTAGATGCAAATTGGCACTGCAGGTAAATTGGTGTCTTGTAGCAGGGTCTAAATGACCCCAATGCTGTAGCCACCTGGCTTCACTGGGAGCACATCGTGTTGGATAATGGTGGACTACCTTCCTTTGCCCTTTCCTCCCTTTAATTCTACAAATGAGTTAGGACAAGCACTCAACAATGGACAGGATTGTGTGAGAATACCTGAGAGTCTTTTTCTCAGTTTCTGACTGTCTTCGTTTGCACTGGAAATATGCAAGTGTCGTGGTTCAAGGTGACTGGGACAAAGAACCACACGGTCTTCAGCTCACTCCTCCCCCAACCCCCATTTCCACAGTGATGTGGAGACAATTTCAACTAAAAAGGCTCAAGGGTTTGAGATTAAGGATAGGGAGGGTAGTAACCTACTATTTAAGATGGGTAAAGAACCAGAGTGACTTAGGGAGAAAAACATAGATTTAATTCACCACCGTCATTTATGAGGTAGGAAAGTAAGAGGAATACATCAATAAATAGGAGTCAGTATTAAACACCCTTTGCCCCCCCCACCCCTCCCATCTTCCCAGCTACCTCCTTTCCCCCCATCTATACAAGGAGGGTAGGGGATGGGGAATGCAGTCCATCTGGCCGCTTCTCATTGTCCATGACAACTCCTCCTCGAATAAGTCAGCTCTTCACCGTCTCTTCTTCATGCTGCGTTGGGTCCACCTCATAGGAGGCAAGTCTCTTCCTCCTTGCAAGTCCCTTGCAGCCAAGGATCGCTTCGGGCATGTCCCCCACTGACGTTCAGACTGTCTTCCCTCTGGCATGGGGCTCTGCATGTAACGACACATGATCGACACTCTCACCGCCATCAGTCCCGCCATCTGGCAGGCAATCACCTTCCTGCCAACTCAACCATGATGGGGCTCCAGGTAGAGGTCCTGCTCAGGCAGCCTTCTTCTTCTTCTCCTCTGTGACTCTTCTACTTCTCTTTCTCCTCTGGGTGATATTTCTTTGTTTTCCTCTCATGTCCCTCTCCTCGAACAGAAAAAATCCTCAACATTAAAGGCACAAGATGAAACCAAAAGAGAGAAAGAGCAATGGGGTTGTCTCTTAAATACCTTAATCACAGAGGTGTTGACTGGCCTGGCCCTGGCCAGAGGCAGGTCCAATTCGACCTGGGGGTGGAGGAGGCTCTCAAATTTTCTCATGAGTCTACCATCACTTTTTTTACAAAAACACCCATTAGACTCGAACCCATGACAGCAAGACAAACTCAGTATTTGTCATAAACAATTGATAACTTTTCCCTGTGTTTTGACAAGAATAAAGCAGTGCTGATATTAAAGAAAGAATGTTTTCTGATTTCACTTGAGTTTGGATTTGAATACTGCTGTAAGGACAAAAGGATTCTTATTTTAACTAAATCCTTTCCCAGTGTCCTCCAACTAATTGATTTCTAAGGCTGCAATGTGTCATTCTACTCACTTAATTTGATTTCTCATTAACATCATGTAATGTGGACTTTCACTTCCAGGAATTAATGCATCAAATCTAACTTTTGACTAAGCTGAACCATACCTTCCAAACTGACATTACATGTAAACATGCAAGTCTAAGAATTCAATGACAAAATCTGATACTCTGTGTAGATATTTTTCCACAAGAATGGCTAAAGGCAACTTCAGATTTATTTTAATCAGAAATAAACTAGAAGTGAATGAAGTTTTGCAATTCTATTCCTTCTGAGCTATCCATTGATGAGAGGAGGGATGACTACTAGAAACAAGCCAAGAGATTTCTACACATCTTTTCAGCTGCAGCTGAAAGCAGAGGAATGCAAAGTGCAAATAGGAAGGATTTATTATTACTTTGGTGGCAAAAAAACACCCATGGAAATTGAGGTCTGCCACTGCATGGCTTGTGTAGCTTGATGATGAATAGCATGGAAAAGGTGGAGGTACTCAATATCTACTTTGCCTTAATCTGTTCTGGCAAGTAAATCTTAGTCTTCATTGTCAGTCTCAAATCCATGGGCCCTCAGGTGCTGAGGGAGCTGGAGGAAGTCATTGCTAGGCCACTCTCCATCATCTTTGGTAAGTCATTGGCAACAGGAGAGTTGCCTGAACACTAGAGGAAAGCAAATGTCACTCCAGTCTTCAGAAAGGGCAGGAAGGAATACCCAGGTAACTACAGACTGGTCAGCCTCACCTTCATACCTGGAAAGATGATGGAATAACTTATTCTCAGTGCTGTCTCGAGGCATATCAAGGATAAGAAGGTTATTAGGAGCAGTCAGCATGGCTTTGCCAAGGGTAAATCATGTCTGACCAACCTGATAGCCTTGTATGAAGACATAACGAGGTGGATAGATGATGACAGTGCAGTGGACGTGGTTTATCTGGATTTGACACCGTCTCCCACAGCATCCTCATAGCTAAACTGAGGAAATGTGGTCTGGATGAGTGAATAGTGAGGTGGATTGTAAATTGGTTGAAGGAAAGAAGTCAGAGTTGTGGTCAATGGGACAGAGTCTAGTTGGAGACCCGTGTCTAGTGGAGTCCCTCAGGGATCAGTGCTGAGACCAGTACAAATTCAATATATTCATCAGTGACCTGGATGTGGGATTAGAGAGCACTGTCAGCAAGTTTGCTGACCACACAAAACTGGGAGGAGTGGCTGACACACGAGAAGGCTGTGCTGCCATTCAGAGAGACCCGGACAGGCTGGAGGGTTGGGCAGGAAGAAATCTTATGAAGTTCAACAAGGGCAAGTGTAGAGTTTTGCACTTGGGAAAGAATAATCCCATGTGCCAGTATGGGTTGAGGACTGACCTGCTGGAGAGCAGCGTAGGAGAAAGGGACCTGGGGGTTCTGGTGGACAGCAGGATGACCATGAGCCAGCAATGTGCCCTCGTGGCCAAGAAGGCCAATGGCATCCTGGGGTGTATTAGAAGGAGAGTAGCAAGTAGGTCAAGAGAGGTTCTCCTCCCCGTCTATTCTGCCCTGGTGAGGCCACATCTGGAATATTGTGTCCAGTTCTGAGTCCCTCAGTTCAAGAAGGACAGGGAACTGCTGGAGAGAGTCCAGCGCAGAGCCACAAAGATGATGAAGGGAGTGGAACATCTCCCTTTTGATGAAAGGCTGAAGGAGCTGGGTCTCTTTAGCTTGGAGGAGGCTGAGGGGTGACCTCATTAATGTTTATAAATATGTCAAGGAAGAGTGTCAGGAGGACGGAACCAGGCTCTTTTCAGTGATGTCCAACAACAGGACAAGGGGCAATGGGTACAAGCTGAAGCATAAGAGGTTCAATAAAAATACTAGAAGAAACTTTTTTACTGTGAGGGTGACGGAGCACTGGAACAGGCTGCCCAGGGAGTTTGTGGAGTTTCCTTCTCTGGAGACATTTAAAACCTGCCTGGATGCATTCCTGTACGACCTAGTGGACGTGATTCTGCTCTGGTGGGGGTGTTGGACTAGATGATCTTTTGAGGTCCCTTCCAACCCCTGACATTCACTGATTCTGTGATTCTGTGATCTCTTTGTCTAGTAGCACAATGAGGCATGGGGAAGTTCTACCTGCACATACCTGGAGGAATGAGATAGAACAAAGTGAAAATAGACAACTAGTGCAACTGAATAGGGTGAAGCTCAGGCATTGTTAATATTACTGTGAGGTCTATGGAGTGTTTTTTTCAAAGGGTTTGGCAAACGGGAACTTTTTTAAAACTATCCACCTTCAGGATGAGAACAAAGAAGGAGGATCCATGTAACTACAGGAGGGTCAGCCTCATCTCACTTCCTAACACAGTTATGGGGACTGTCTTCACGGAAGCTGCTTCCAAGCAAATGAAGAAGAAGGTGATTGAGAGCAGCCAGCATGGATTTTCCTAGTACAAATAATGTCTGCTTTCTGTGATGAAATGACCGACTATGTGGACAAGGTGAGAACAGAGTACATCATTTACCTTGGCTTTCCAAGACCATCGAAATGATCTCCCAGAGCATTCTTGTAGCCAAATTATAGACTATGGGGTGAATGGGCTATACTTCAAGCTGTTCAAAAACTAATGAGACCATTGGTCTCAAAGAGTTACTGGCCAATGGTTCAAAGTCTACCTGATAACCAGTGAAATGCAGTATTCACAGGGGCTGATATGGGACCTAATACTTCTTTAATATCTTCATTACCAGCCTGGACGTTGAGAAGGAAAGTGCCCTCAACAAATTAATGGACAACAAAAAATTGGAGTGAAAGGCTGGTGAGAACATCTGCTAGCTGTAGGAACCTTGACAAGCTGTAGGAATAGGCTGACAAAAACCTCAAAAGTCTCATTAAAGATTGATTCAAAGTCCTGGATTTGGAACAGAATAACCTCATTGAGCAGTGCAGGGAACTGACTGGTTAGGTCACAGCTTTGCTGAGAAGGACCTAAGATCCTTGTAGACAGCAAAATGAATGTGAGTCATCACCATGCCTTCATTGAAATGAGGACTAGCCATGCTGGGCTATGCTAGCAAGGTCATAAACAGTAGGTCTGAGAAAATTATTATTGCCCTCTGCTTGGCACTTGTCAGACCATGTCTGAAGCTATGTCCAGTTTTGGGGGGTTCTTCTGACAAAATTTCTTCTGTGGTTTTACCAAAAAGGCAATTTTAAAATGACAGTTATACGCAGTATTTGGCACATCATGAGGGTTTGTTTCGAGCTTTTTTCTCTGTACTTCATAAAGGGATTGATTTCTGCTTCATTATGTTTAATAAGATTTTTAACTGAGGACATGAGACAATTGTTTTGGGTGGATAAGCAATCTGATAGCCTTAAGGCAGTAACGTTAATATGAAGCCTTACGAAATTTTCTGAGATAATGAAGAGAAAGAAGAATTTGAAGAGGATTTTTTTTCTATTTTGAAGTGTTCCGAGAAGAGCAGCTACATGGCTTAGATTAAAGCACAAATAGGATCATATTATTAAGTATTTTGGAGTGAAAATGAACCTAATGCTAATGCCCAGAAACACGCAGACTTTAGGCAATTGTGTCAGTGTTATTATGTTGTCAGACACAGTAGCAAAGTGAAATTTCTGTGTTCAGCTACATTCTGGTTTGGTTTATTTTTTATTGATTGAGCACATTGACTTTATGTCGCGGGTTAGGGCTGGGCCGGCCACTAATGCGGACAGACGCTCTCTAACCCCCTCTTCCCCCCCTAAACAGGAAGAGAAAAGGGAATGAGGCAGAGAGACTTACGGGTGAGAGAAGAAAAAAAACCGAACTAGAACAGCTTTAATGAAAGTAATAGGAATAATGGTAAAAAGATAAAAGTAAAGAACTATATACAACTATAGATAATAGCCTGATATCAAACCCGATTCCCTCCCCCGATAGAAATCACCACTGGTGCTGCAGAGCAGGAGGCACTGGGGAAACCCCAGGCTCAGCGGCGGCGGGAGCTGGATACAGGGAGCTGGATTTGGGAACTCAGGATCCGGATCAAAATCAGGAGGTCAGGTGGAGTCCTCTCTGGACACCGGCCATTGCAGAAAGGAAGGGCGAAAAGGCCAAAAAGGGCAAAAGGGGCAAAAGGGCCGAAAAGGGCTGAAACTCTCGTGATCACTCAATTTATACTAAATATGATGTATATGGGATGGAATACTCTCGTTGGTCACCTGTCCTGTCTGTTACCCCCCGGAGGTGCCACCTTTTACTTCCTTGTGCCCCCCTCTTACTACCCAGCACCCCCAGCGTGGCACACAAGAGCCAGCAGTGGCCTTGGGCACTATAGGAATAAGTATCAGCAAGAGCCTTTCTACACACCAGTCCCAGGCAGTGACTGTAAACATCAGGTGTTATCACTGCCAGTAGCACACACTGTCTGCAAAAAACATGCTGCTGACTTCAGAACGTGCAACCTTTTAGAAGACACTAAACTGGAAAGTAAAAATCACTAAAGAGGACTGTGTTTTTAGCTAAACCCAGGACACTTTATTTCTGCATGTTCGCATCAAGAAAACCTTTCTGATTTCTTTGTTTTTTCTATTAGAATTGAATAAATTGTAAAAAATGGTGAAAGTGTCATTTTTATCTAGGATCTTCTGAAACATGCAGTTGATTTTGAAGGGATCTGATTATTATAATATTCTGAGTGTCTTGAGATAGTTGCATAACAACTATTACAAGGATACAGAAGCACACATTCTTTAATAACCTTATATATAGTTTCAACAAAATGTGCTCCACAACTTGAAAATCAAATTTGTTTTTTTCAAACTACAAAAAAACTACCAAAAAAAATTTCCACATCCAGTACTTCTGCAACACTGCCCACATCACAGCCATTTTTGGTCACCATGACTTGCACAAATCATCCAAGATACATTGCAGTCTGATTCTGTAGGAGGCAAGACATTAATTCATCTCCTAGATGCATTTAGAAACATTTCCTCCAGTTGAACTTCCATTGTTAAGACTCTGAAAGACTCTATGAGTGGGTATCTAAAATAATCATTTAAGACAAATGTTTAGACTATATTGTCAGGCAGCAGTTTGAACAAAATGGTGTTTTAAACATTGACTTTGAACACAGGGTGTAAGATCAGTGAGGCTTGACATACCCCCGAGGTTCTTAGACACAGATCTGGTAACTGTGTTATACAATGTATTAAATAGGTATGGAAAGTTGTCTGAAGTGTGTTTTTGTAATGCCCTGCCTAACTGATTATGTCCCAAACAGAATGTGTCTGTCTTTTGAATCATTCAAAATTCCAAATACCTGCATAAAGGAAGCCATGACTGACCCTCAGCCATCTAATCGTGCCTCTCTGGGGCACTTCTTATATATCAGAAAAAGAAATCGGCTTCTTCCAAATCATCCTGAAGTGTGATAGAAACATCATTGTAATGGCTCATATATGAGTGTCGTGGTTTGACCCTGGCTGGCAACCATATGCCCACACGGCCACTCTCTCGCCCTCGCTTCTCTGCTCCACAGGGGGAGAAAAAATATCAAAGGGCTCACGGTTTGAGATAAGGACAGGGAGATCACTTGCGAAACAGACTCAATTTGGGGGAAATTAGTTAAATTTATTAAGAGAACAAATCAGAGAGGACTAGTGAGAAACAAAAAATCAAACAGATCTTAAAAGCAGAACACCTTCTCCCCATCCTTCCCTTCTTCCCAGGCTGAACACCAATCCCGGTTTATCCACCTCCTTCCCTGAGTGGCGTCGGGGAACAGGGAATAGGGGTTACGGTCAGTTCATCCGATGTTGGTTCCACCGCTTCTTCACTCCGGGGGAGGACTCTTCACTCTTCCCCAGGGTCATTGTGGGGTCCCTCTCATGGGAGACAAGCTTCACGCTCTCTTCTCCAGCATGAGTTGTCCCATGAAGGGCAATTCTTCACAAACTCCCCAACATGAGACACCTCATGAGGAGCAGCCCACCCCTCGTGAGTCTGAGGCGCAGTCCTTCGGGGGAAACTGCTCCAGCGTGAGTCCCCCGCAGCGTCACGAAAGTCCCACCGGCCAACCTGCTCCAGCGTGGGCATTCGTCTCTTCCACGAGCTACAGGTTCTGGCAGTGACCTGCTCCAGCGCGGGCTTCCCATTGATCACGGCCCCCTTCAGACATCCACCTGTTCTGGCGTGGGGTCCTCCATGGGCTACAGGTGAACATCTACACCCCACCCATGGGCTGCAGGGGAACAGCTTGCTTCACCATGGTCTTTATCCCCACCTGGGGGACTCTCTGCTTCAGTGCCTGGAGCACATCGTCCCCCCACCTTTTTCACTGACCTTAGTGTCTTCACATATTCTCACTCCTCTGTCTCTCTTCCAGCTGTTGTGTGGCACACTTCTTTTTTTCCCTGTTTCTTAAATATGTTTTCACAGAGGTGTTCCTCTCCTATCATCACTGATAGGCTCAGCCTTGGCCAGCAGCTGGTTCCTCTTTGGAGCCGGCTGGCACTGGCTCTATCAGACTTAGCAGAAGCTTCTAACAGCTTCTTGAAGAAGCCACCCCTACAGCCCCCCTGCCACTGAAATCCGGCCAGGCAAACCCAATACAGTGAGATACATTAGCCACAATCAAGAAGCTCCATTTTCTAATGTTTCAAAGGAGAAAAGAAAGTAAACAGAAATTATCTTTGATGACATAATCAATGGGTGAAGGAAAATATAATAATTGTGTCTCTTTCCTGCTTTCTACTTGATACTCATGCAGCCCTTAATTACATTCTCATTTTTTAATTTCTGTTGCTTTTTGTAAAAAAATCCTAAAAGTGCTACTTTCACTGACAAATTTAAAATGTTGAAAAAGCCGAGTGGAGAAAATAGCGAATCATTGTTAAGCACCACCCAAAAGGCTTGTTCATTATTTGCTTGGATGAATATCTTATTTTAAAATTTAATTTATTCTATTTTTTTTAAATTTCAAAATTATTAAAAAGAAAATACCTGCTACTAACAGTCTACTAATTCTTTAGAACTCTCTCTGACTAAATCTTTCTTTTCTGTTTAAGTTAGTATTCTGTTTAAACACTTCATTTTCATATAGCCTACACATGGTAAAATTGCATAATCCACTCAAAGATCTAAATATATACTTGGTACCCTGTAGGTGTTTCTGTATGCATGTGTATAAAGAGTAGGTATGCAGACGTAGGAAGTTCAAAAATTCCATGGAAGAAAACTACAACCTAGATGCAGTTTGGTAGAACATATTCCACCTTTGATATTGGAAAGGAAATAAGCCACAACGTTAACCATGGGAATGGTTCACAGCTGCATAAGGGAAGGTTCAGACTTGACACTGGGAAATATTTCTTTACTGAGAGAGTTTTTAAACACTGGAACAGGCTTTCTGGAGAGGTGTTTGATGTCCTCTGCCTGTGTTTAAGAAACATGCTTTAACATTTGGGCAGTCCTGAATTGGTCAGGTAGTTGGTCTAGATGACTCTTATACGTTCCCTTGAAATGAAATATTCTATCCCATCCAATCCCAATCCCAATCTCAATCCTAATCCTAATCCTAACCTTAATTTTCAGGGCTGCACCAACAGACCACTGAGTTACTAACTTAATTCAGAGACAATTTCATGTTGTTCAATGTTTAGCGTACACCTTCTACACTCCTCAACCCAGCCTGAAGAGGGGAATGAGTAGCTGCACAGCTTGCATATGTTTACTTACAATGTGAGAAGGAAGACATGTATAGGGAGAGATGCAGAGCCACTGCTTCCTCTTCACAAATCAAGACCTTTTCCAAGGAATGCAGATCAGTGTAGCATATCATAAAATGAACAGATCCTGAGGTGAAGCTGTGCATTTGGATGGAAATTTTTATACACTATTGTAATGTGTGTAGTTACACAGCGGAAATATAAAGCAGTTCATTGTGGACTGGGTAGTTGTTAGCATGATGTTTGGATCCTAAAAAGGGTTTAGCTGTTGAGTTCCACAATTTAAATCCATTCATCTGAATTGCACGCAGTCAATTTTAGCTTGGCATTTACAATCCATTTTTTGGTTGGGGAAATCTTCTAGTCTTTATGTGTCAGGTTCAAAGTAGGGCTCAGCAAAAAAATTAAGCTTGCTCATTAACAATTTTAAAACTGTTCATAGTCTTTATCTGTGGATGGAAAGTAGACTTAGTCAATGTATGTCAACAAAAGTATCCTTAAGTTTCATTTATAATTTGCCCAAACTACGTATTTCAATTTTTAAAGATTAAGTCCTGCTGTTTTAATGTTGTTCCCTCCTTATTACTTCCCAGCACCTCAATAACACTACATGCTTACAACTGAGAAGCTGCCATAACCCACCATAGCTTTTCCATCTAGGTGTAACTCTCATGGGCATTTGCTGTTAATTTTACTGAGATCCATCTTTTAGTTATTCCACACTAAGCAGGTGTGCTGCCACTTGGTTTTGAACTCACATTTCATGAATGCTACAACAAGATTGCCAAATAAAATAGAAAATGTACTGAGTAATCTTCAATAGGACTAAAAGACAAACTCAAATGAAAAATAGAGGTATAGAAAGAACAGGGCTGTGGTAGAGGGAGCTTCAAATTGGTCTGGTTGGAAGATGAAGTTGATGCTTATAAAGAGAATTATACAATATGGTTGCTTAGAGTATCAGGAAATTCAGAAAGTCTCTTCTTGTCACATGGTCAAGATTATTCCTAAGCCTCTTCTTAAAATATACTGGCATTCACTACAAATATGCCAGGCAAATTCTGGTGTTCCTGTGTTAAGTGTTTGACATTGTGATGTTCCCTTATGGGCAGGGGAATCCTCCAGATGCCCCAGCCTAGGGGCTTAAAGTTTAGAGTGATGAGATCTCCCTTTGGAGTTTTTTAAAGTTACCTTCCTGTCTTCATTAACTTTATAAGAAACTTAGCTCTTATTTTGGAAGGTTGTTTCTCTAGAAAGGGTGTATGAGCATGCAATGTTTGTAAGTCAGGATGACTGGATTTCAGTCTGTTTTTAACAGATGGTCTAGTGTTGTCGTATTCATACCCGAAGTTCATACTTTTCTGGTTCACTTTTTTGGCTGTAGCGCATTCATATTTTATGTTCGCAGGAGATCAAATTGCATTCTGCAATTTCCTGGATAGGATCTCTTCCCGTAGTGGTTTGGACGATTTAATGTTTGAAGGAAAGATCAATTTTACAGCTGCTGTTAACAAACTCAGAGGTTTCAAGCTGATCAGGGCCTAAGCAGTCTTGTGATGAGTGTTATAGGATTCAGCTCTTATGCAGAAGATTGAGTTAATCTCTAGCCTATACTGGGCGAAGGGTTGTGCAGCATGGAGGAGGATCCCAGCATTGAAATAAAGAAAAGTAAGCACAAGGGCATCCTGTTGCTATCTCAAGGACCATAATCTTGGCCTCTATCTGGAGTTTGTGGCTGCAGATTGTCTCCTTAGGGTAGGTACCCACATTGAATTATGCAGATACTGCAGCTGCTCACATCTTGGCTCCATGTGAAAAAATGCAAAGGTGAAAGAATTATTTATATGCAAGGACCTAGTGGCTGGAATTCCTTTCTGCAGTAATTTGAAACGTTTCATTCGTGGTGTTGCTGGCAGAGTGCTGTGAGAGGCTGCAGGCTACCCCGAGCTTGCCCATCCGCTTGTGAAAATGGTGTTACTGAAAAGGATCCAGGATCTCGGAAGCCAGATTGCTCAAGCTGGACCTTGGCCATTTACCTTCCAGTACTTAATGAGCACAGTCCTGGCTTGTGCTTGCTGCAGCAAGATGGTGTTGATGCTTTATACCTAGGATATAGACGTGAATTAGACAACAAGGTGTTCTGACTAAGGCAAATAGAGAAGGAGATAACCGATGGCAGGATCAGAAGTGTCTAGGAAAAATCAAAGTAAAAAAATCACTTTGTCTTCTGAAGAAAGTGAAAGCTGAACATCTGATTTGGCATTTAATGTTTGCATTGTTTCATTACCTAAATAAGACACATTTCTGATTTTAGTAAATATATTTCTATGCCCTGAAAGAATTCAGCACCTAATTTCCACTTCACTTTATCTGTGTGTACTTAATTCCTTTAAGGTCCATTGAAAAAAAATTACTTAAAGTTTCAGAAGTCTTTGTCTAATAACGGATTTATCACAACTGTAATCCTCAAATCCAAACTGTGATTCAGCTGCGGACTGGGAAAGGTCTAATTCAAATGAAAGCAATTCAGAGAAGAACTTCTCCTTTTTTTCTTCTCTCTCCATACCCCAGCTTTTCCATGCTTGCTGAGTTCAGTGCAGAAATGGTAGCAATTACCAATTTAGCAATGCATGCAGCATGATTCCTTTTTCCTTCCCTGAGAGTCAGGCATTCGTTGGTGGATTTCAAGCAGCCGAAACAGGGGAAGTTTTTTGTAGACTTATCTCCTTGGTCAGCTGGAAATACTGTGCAGCCAGTGGCTGTTCTGTCACTGATAGGAACATGCTGCTGACACCACAGCAGCTGGCGATTTCATGAGTCAAAATTGGCAGCGTCATTCAATTTAAGCTCACTTGTCATCGATTAATATCTAAATATTGTACTTCTATAAACTAAGTTCACCATTAGGTTCTGAAATATAGAGAAAGTGTGGGGAACTGTGAAAATGTGATGGGGGTGAATGCACACAATTTTGGAGAACTTTCAATTGCCAAAGCTGACATAGCAGTGAAATGTCTTTTTATTGTTAAAGACTTAAAGATTTATCAAGAAATTAAATGTGTCACATCTATCTCCTTAATTCTCTTGGTCTTAATATAATTATTCACTAACAAAACTAAATTCTGAATTTTTAATATGGCACTCAATGTATAATATAAAATTTCTATCCTTGTCAAATCAGCAGAGAAAAGAACAAACGGTCTATCCCAGTTACTGAAAATCAAAAATGTACATCAGATGACAGCTCTAGTCATCAGGGAAAATTCACTCAGAACAGAGACTCAGCATAGTGTCTTTGTATACATTATGCCACACTTAAGCATGGAAAACTTCCAAAAACTTCAGTAAGAGCAGGTCAGGTGCAAAATTTTGAATTAATATTACCTTCTTTTATCCCTTCCTGAAGGCCCCCAAATTCTTAAAGTCTGATGTGATTTCTAACACACGAAGCAGAGTTTAAGATCCAGACTTGAAAAGAATAAGCAGTAGAAGAGGTTCTGATTCAGTCTCCTTGCTTTGATACTTTTATGAGAGCTATAAGAATTCTGTTGCTAATTTTGAGTTATCACTAAGAACTCAGTTTCACCTTGTGTCTGAATTCAGATAGGATACTGAAATGATAAATACAGAGGCTGTCCACTAGCTAGAAGATTGCATACTGCTTGCATTCTGATTTTTGCCCCAACCTCTACTACCATGAATTTGCAGCTCAACTTAGTTTGATAATAAGAGGCATCCGGGTCAGAGGGCAGAGGTTCGAAACTCAGGATTGTTAAGTCGAGTTCTAAATGCCCGCAGATATCTCTCTGCTGTATAAAATGATTTTCAGTAAAAAGGCTTTCACTAAGTTTATTCACTGAATCTGAGATTAACAACAGCTTTAGAAGCTACATTTTCAAGAGGCAATATCAGTGTGCACGTGCAGCATCGCTTACAAGCAGTGTATTATTTCTGCAAAGCTACATGTGTGGTTCTTAGAGAGAAATTGTTCTGAGATTGTTTTTAGTTCTAGAGGGAAGGGATGCTCCTCAAAAATCAACTTCAATGTTAAATACCCCTTTCAACATTTTTTCAATTTGGAGACAAAACCAATTGGTCAGAAAATTATCAGTTTCCTATTATGAAAGCACTATTTTAATGTTCTTTGTGCTCCTGGGCTCTAGTTTTAATTTCATGTGATGACACTACATTTTCAAATACATATAAAAATAACATATGGTATTTTGTTGCTATGGCAATATAGATCCCTCTTTCTTCAATTATGAATAATAATAAAAATCTAATTGAATCAAGTTACATTTTCGTTCCACTATTTCCTGAAGCTAACCTCTCATGAAGACTTTGTATACACACAATTTAAACTAGTTTATTGCCCTCTCTAACAGGATTTTATGTTCTACTTGGGTTTCTTTATTAAAGTTCATTGATTTAAGCTTATGCTATGGCACTGGCAAACAAGAATGCGTAAGTACAAAATGTGGGATGTTTTTATTAGAACAGTCAAACAGTGGAACATGTTTCTCAGACAGGTTGTGTGGTCTCTGCTTTTGGAGTTTATTCCAGCAGATGCTGCTTGGAGCAGGAGGCTGAACTAGAAGCTGGTATTATTCTATGATTCTTTTAGTGGGATCTATCTTATCTGTGGATTCTAAGAGCCTGGGTTATGTCAGTTGCTGCAGCCTGAAAACGTAAAATAAGTGTACGTGAAAAATTTTTCTAGAGTCTCTTATGTCTAGGAATGTAGCTGGTGAGGTTGAGATAGTCTGCTCTCAAAGGCTTCATCCCAGTGCCTCAATTTGCCCTGATGTTGTTATTAGCTTTAATTCTATCTTCTCTGTCATTTGAGGTCACACCTTGTGCTGAGTGATGGATGTTTTCCTTGGATCATTTGAGGAATTCCTTAGACCTGAAAGATACCATATTTTGGTGGTTATTAGTCTGTCTTTATTTCAAACTCTAATTGGCAATCAGGTGTTGTAGTCTGATGATGCCATATGATATTGTCCCATCCCTGTTAAAGGAGTCAAGCTCTAGAGTTTAAGCTTATCTGACAGACTGGAAATGTATGCTCAGATAGAAGGATACAGTGAAATTACTCCTTTGGCTTCTCAGGGTACAAACTGAGCACTGTAAATTTTATCTGTGAAGGAGTGAGCTCTTCTAAACAGACCATTTAGCAACTGAGGTTTTCTATTTTTATATATATATATATGATGCTTATTTATGTGATGTTTATATATATATAATTCATATTTATACTATACACAAACCAGAAAAACCTCCACTGTACTTCATATATACATATATTAGAAATTAAAGGCCTCACAAGAGGACAGATATTCCAAATTTAAAAATACTAGTCTTGGTGATCCTTCTTACTGTCTCACTGCAATACATACATACATAAATATATATATATGAACTACAAAAAATATTTACTATGTTTGTAAGCATGTATGTATAAATGTGTAAATCTATATATACGTGTATACACACAACCAGAGAGTAAACGTAAGGGCCTTTTTTGTACTACTTTTTTTGTATTTCCAGGATTCCAGGCAATTATTTGAGACTTTCAAATTAGAATGATCTCTTAAAGGGGAGTTTGCCTTTATTATTCTGATCTGTCATTTCTTTTATGTAACAAGCCAGCTGTTATTTGAACAGCATCATTCATTTCCTCAATGGAATGATGACACTACAATCAGCCTTCATTATTTTCCCCTGCTCTTATATGAGAACTAAGTGCAGAGGAAATACTTTGTAATTACACCAGGCAAATTTCCCACATGTTAGAGATGCCATAGATGAGATTAATGAATATCACTTGAAAAGGTTGAAGTAGACAAAAACAGAATTAGGCTTCAGTAATCGCAACATGCAGATGGGTTGAAATGCTAGTGGGAAAAAATCCCATCAGCAATTAAACTTGCTTCTTGGAACAGCAGATGTGCATAGTCTCTTACTGAATACTGAGTACACTTGAAAGGAATCTGTAGAGAAAGAAAGCTGAAATACATACAGCTCTGCTTGGGCAGGGCTGGAATAAGTGACAGGGTCATGCTTATTTTACTTAGCAGTCCTCAGGACCCCTGGTCTCTGATCAAAAGAATCCCAAACTTATGCTAGCTGGTGCATGCTCTTCTTCTCCTGCTTTCTGCCATGAAAAGCTCTTTTGCTGTTCTAGCACAGCAACCATATGGTACAGTTTGGCCCTTTAATCTCTGAAGGGCACTATTAGTGTTCTAATGGAGCACTAGGGGGGAAGGCTGTGAATGTGGTCTACCTCGATTTCAGCAAAGCCTTTGGCACAGTCTCCCACAGCATCCTCCTGAAAAAGATGGCAGCCCGTGGCTTGGACGGATGCACTCTTTACTGGCTTAAAAACTGGTTGGATGACTGGGTCCAGAGAGTGATGGTGATGATGTGAATGGTGCTGCATCCAGTTGGCATCCAGTGACCAGTGGTGTACCCCAAGGATCAGTACTGGGCCCAGTCCTGTTCAACATCTTTATTAATTACCTGGATGAGGGGAATGAGTCTACCCTTAGCAAGTTCGCCGTTGACACCAAATTAGGTGGGGGAATTGATCTGCCGGAGGGTAGGAAGGCACTGTAGAGGGACCTGGACAGGCTGGGTCAGTGGGCTGAGGCCAACGGGATGAAGTTCAACAAGACCAAGTGCAGGGTCCTACACTTTGGCTACAATAACCCCCTGTAGCGCTACAGACTAGGGGAGGAGTGGTTGGAGAGCAGCCCGGCAGAGAGGGACCTGGGAGTGATGGTTGACAACAGGCTGAACATGAACCAGCAGTGTGCCCAGGTGGCCCGGAAGGCCAGTGGCAACCTGGCTTGTATCAGGAACGGTGTGGCCAGCAGGAGCAGGGAGGTGATTCTGCCCCTGTGCTCAGCACTGGTGAGGCCTCACCTCGAGCCCTGTGTGCAGATCTGGGCCCCTCACTGCAAGAAAGACATTGAGGGGCTGGAGCGGGTCCAGGGGAGAGCAACAAGGCTGGGGAAGGGACTGGAGGGAGAGTCCTATGAGGAGAGGCTGAGGGAGTTGAGGGTGTTTAGCCAGGAGGAGCCTCAGAGGAGACCTTATCCCTTTCTACAACTACCTGAAGGGAGGGTGTAGTCAGGTGGGTTTGGGCTCTTCTCCCCAGTAACTAGTGACAAGACAAGAGGGCGCAGCCTGAAACTGCATCAGGGCAGGTTTAGGTTGGATCTCAGGAAGCCCTTCCTCATGGAGAGGGTGATCAGGCACTGGGATGCACTGCCCAGGGGAGTGGTGGAGTCACCATCCCTGGAGGTGTTTAAGGAGAGGCTGGATGTGTCACTTAATGCCATGGTCTAGTCGATATGGTGGTATTCGGTCATAGGCTGGACTTGATGATCTCAGAGGTCTTTTCCAGTCTCAACAATTCTGTGATTCTGTGATATTTCTTACGCCCTCTTTTGCAGCTGGTAATAGCATAAAAGCATCTCTTCTAGCTTCCTCTGCAGGTAATCTTCAAACATCTTACTGACAAGAAAAACTGTATGACTCAAAACCACGACCAAAAATAATTTAGCTGTTTGGAGGACTTGCTACGAGTCACCCAGCAGGGAGCTGTGATTGACAGAGGCAAATGCATCAGTGAAAGACCCAAGTACCAAATCAGTTGTTTCAGTTTGTAGCACTGAGCTTTTCAAACAGCAGGCTCCAGTCCAAATCTGACTTACAAAGTCCAAACAAATGTCCTCAGTCATCACTGCAGAGTACATACAACATCTGGGGCAAGTGAGAAGGTATATGAGCAAGGAGGTATGTTCACAGGGTTTCTACTTGTGCTGATTCTTCATTGGTGGCTTTTGTTCTCACACATTCTGTTTGTCAGTGTGTAGGGCAACATCAGAGCAGTCTAACTCCTTAATTATTGAGAAGTGAACTCCAGTCTTTTTTGGTTGTAGCAAATGGAATGGATTTGACTATTACAGAGAAATTCTCATCTTCCACCTTGCAGAAAAGAAGTGCTATGATCTGACCTAGTGCTTAAAAATACAACTTTTACTGTCCAAAGCAACTTCTTTTCTACCCTAAGGGCAAGCTTAAGTTCCCCTGTCCTGTGCTGTGAAGAGTCTGTATTCCTCTCCCTCTCTGCTTGCCTGACAGGCTGCGAGGCAGGTGAGTAACACTTCACACTTCTCCCACACAGCTAGACGTCAGGCTGGATCCAGCATCTGGCATGATGGACATGATAGGCAGAGACATACAGCTATAGATACATACGTGTATAGAGAGAGGTGCAACATAATAGAAATAACTAGTCAGACTAAATCTTACTTGTGATTTTGATTCCAATCTCTGGAATAACTTCAGCTCACATTTTACACCTAGCACAGTTACCAATGAAGACAAATGTTTCGCAACAGCATAGTTACAGACCAGAAGCAGTGATCTTTCCCTGTACAAAGCCAGCTGTGTTCTTGATCACAGTTATAACATATATATATAAAAAACATATAAAATGCTATTTTTGTCACTAAAAAGTCTGTATCTATCTATCACTACTATTTCCTCTTTGAGAGACGTGGAAAATCATGTTGTATTCCAACTACTGTTATGCTTGAAATCTTGATAGAGTCAAATACATACATATAGAATCATAGAATCATAGAATGTTAGTGTTTGGAAGGGACCTCGAAAGATCATCAAGTCCAATCCCCCTGCCAGAGCAGGAATGCCTAGATAATGCTACACAGGAACATGTCCAGGCAGGTCTTGAATGTCTCCAGAGAAGGAGACTCCACAACCTCTCTGGGCAGCCTGTTCCAGGGCTCCGTCACCCTCACTGAGAAGAAGTTTCTTCTCGAGTTTAAGCGGAACCTCTTATGTTCCAGTTTCAGTCCATTACCCCTTGTCCTATCAGTGGTTGTCACCGAGAAGAGCCTGGCTCCATCCTCGTGACACTCACCCTTGATATATTTGTAAACATTAATGAGGTCACCCCTCAGCCTCCTCTTCTCCAAACTAAAGAGCCCCAGCTCCCTCAGTCTTTTCTCATAAGGGAGACGCTCCACTCCCTTAATCATCCTAGTTGCCCTGTGCTGAACTCTCTATGTGCATGGAGCAAAAAATTTTTTATTAGACTAATCAAAATCATTACAATCTAACCAAACTACAGTAAACAGTTGCTCTTAGTCAATTCCAATATTATCAACCCTCACCATCCAACGTAATAGGGAAAAATCCTCATCAATAATACTCACCCTTCCAGTGTTCCTATGGGCCCTACAGAGTAACTCCACTCTTCTTCAAGTAGAGGGATGTACACGGAGGAGGAAAAGTCCATGATGAGTGCTGGGCACCCTGCAGTCTTCAGGTGGTGGTGGTCCCTTCCTCCTTTATCCTGGGGTTCACCTGGGGTTATTTTTACATGTTTTCTTAACAAGACATTCTTCTCCTCACTGAGTCACACACCAGTCAGTAGTGCCCTGTGTATTGCTAAAAATGGCTCGTTCACAGAGAAGTTCCGAGTCCCTTCACTCTCAGATCTGTGCCAAGTCTGTGGTCCTTTGTGACTAATGACAAAAATTGTATTTACTGATGCACACTACAACTATGTGATTATGTGTGGTGAACAGAAGCTGTTAAATAGTGACTATTCAACATGAGAATTTCTATGTGGGAGTGGTATAAAGGTTACCTCTCCCAGCCTAATAAAATCATCTTCAGGTGTGGTTTTTTATTTCCCTTTGATTTGTGCAGCACCTTTCTGCCTGCATGGTCAATCCTCTTTGCATGCAGTTGCAAATGGATCATTCCTAAATATACTGTATGCTACAACTTCATGAAAAATATTAAGGAATCACAGCTGCTGTGAGCACACAGCAGCCTGATTTGGACTGAGGCAGTGCATGCAATTAAAAACATATCATCTGACATCAGGGTAAATCCCTGGTATTTTCCACAGGGTAAATCCCTGGTATTTTCCACAGAGGAAAAAATAATACAGTATAACCTCTATCAATTTTCTGTTTATTCATCAATTTATATTTCAGCCAGTATATATTAAATTATTATGGCAATGTCTTTTTTTGAACCTTTATTCATTTCAGAATCTCACTTGTACTTTTGGCTAACGGCAGATGAATTAAACTACAAGATTTAGAAATACGTTTTTAGCTCTGATAACAGTATCTTCACAAGAAGCTGATCTCCAGTCCCCGGAGATGTCTTAACGATGTGGCAGTGGATTCCTGTGAGTGGAGCCCTCCAAACATCTGCTGCACACTCCTTGTTTTGTCTACAGCCTCACAGACAGCTTCCCATCTCTGCTCAAGTCTTTCAGGCATAGATAAAGAATTCATTGCGGAGATCGGCAGATGGTTTTTGTTGTTATTATTCCTACTGGCACCAAAAATACTTAAATCAATGAGCAGGCTTTGGAACAGTGTTTCCTCCTCTATTTCTCATTTTGTTTTGACAGTCATTTGGGCATCCTCAGACTCTCAGATTAGGCTCAGTATGTGGTTTATCTATTTCATCAGCATTCTTGCAAGGAAAAGCTTATCTTCTGCTTCAGTCAATCCCCCTCAGTCATTTCTGAAAGCCTAGCAGTTACAATATTAAGTGTGCCTCTCACACCCTCTCGTTATCATCTCAGATTGTTGTCTGCATTTAGTGTCAGATAATAATAAAAGGAATAACCAGAAGAGTAGTAGATTTGGGGGTTGTTAGCATCAGTTGACAATCAGCATGCCTTGTGTTTCCTGTTAAAAGGCTCTTTTCAGTTGCTTACAAGCCTTCCTTGATTTAGCTGTTTTCAACTCAAGTTTTCCATGCTGAATGCCTGTTTCTACCCAATAGATTTATTTATTTTTAAATCGAATTGTAAATAGTTTGTTAAGAGTAATAGAGTGGAAAAAGACATTTGTTTTACTCATGTTAAAAGACTCAGTCTTTTTTTTTTTTGGTTTATTTCAGAAGAACCATCACGCACATGTGCATTTGTGTGTTTTGGCAGACACGTGTCTTTTCTCTCTCAGGAAAAAACTGCTCAGCTTTGGCCTTTGAAATGCCACAGTTATCTTATGACCTACTGATATCCTCATGCTACAACTTTCCAGGATAAAGTCTTCCAAAATCCCAGCTGTGGTAGTTCTAGTATGTGGCTGAACAAAACCACACTTAAAATTGTAGCTGTGACCTATTCTAATTGTTCCAAGTCCAGGTTTCACGTGCACCTGTCTTCAGGACGAATTAGGCCAGGAAAAGTACCACACTGACAGAATCATCATGAGTCAGCTTCCCAGTGCCTTTGCTAGCTCAGATATTTCTATTTAGCATTGGATAGTGCTTGGTATAATCTGTATTTCTTAAGTTCAATTCATTTTATTTTCTGTTGTCAAGCTTATGTGAATCTCTGCAATTGCTAAGTGCTTATTACAAATGAGAGAAGTGATAAAGTTCTGATTGTTACAGATGACTTTCTTAAAAAACGTAGAGACCTCTACATAAAAAGCACACTCTCAACATGTATACTAAAAAAAAAAAAACATTTTTCAAGACAGAAAAATCACTGTATATGAAAGTGTTAAGTACCAGAGCAAAGCCCACTCATGCTGAAGTGGGCAGACAATCTGCTTTTCTCTTACATGCCTTTTCTGAAGTGACTGAGAGATTTTTTTCTGAAACATGCCTATATAAATTTGACCTGTGAAAGAATATGGTCTCAACCTAATTAGAAATATGAACAGAACAGGCAATAATAACCTATGTTACAAGGTTTCCATAGCAAAAAACTTTTTGCAGGTCTCTTTGCACCTCTGCAGTTCTGTGGTTGACCAGCTCTGGGATTTAAATAGTGCTACCATTTTTAAGTTAAAAGACCAGGGAGGAGAAAACTAGTGAAGAATTTACCTTTCTATCATCTCCCTATTCTTCCTCTACTGTGCACTCCACGAGCACGAAGTTTTATACAGGCTCAGTAAACCAGTTGTGATCCAAATTGTGATAATTTGGTTTTGAATAAATTGTGTGGTTGTTTGGTTTGGTTTTTCTTGAAAGATAATGAAAAGTAGTTGGCAAGATGACAGCTGATGTAAAACCTGAACTGAAGCTGTCAGCATGGATGCAGCAGTGCAGCTGCTTCCTGCCTTTGAGAAAGGTCAGGAGAATATGCAGACAGCTTACCCAGCATGTAGATGCTGCTGAGGATTAAGAGCTGCTTCAGCAGGAATATAAGTACAACACGAAAGCAAACAGAACATGCAAGCGCAAAATTCACAGGGAAAACACATTTTACCTGTGACAAGTGATGTCAGCCATAACAGACAATGTCTGCGGGTCAGACAGACAGTCACACCACTTCTTCCAACAAGTGAGAGGTGCTGGTTCACCTCTGCGGACGTCCCACAGGGAAACAGAAGCTGAAGCCCACTGAAATCAATCAAACGTGCTTTGAATTGGGTCTTAAGACAACACGTCCTTCAGGTCTTGCTGTTGTGTTAGCCTGCATCATCCAGCAGACTGGGCTGTGAAATCCCAGAGGAGCTGCTTGTTTGACATGTCTTTGTTCAGCATCATGTTTATTTCAGGGTCTCCTTCATCTCTAATTTATCCTAATTTTAAGCAATTAGGAAGAATAATTAACATTACAACTCCCCTGTGGTTTCCCACAGCAATACCCTAAAAGAGATTTTAGCCTTTTTAACATCTGAGTCACCTTAGTTTCTGTCTGTATTTCCCACAACCTATAATGGAAATTGAGGACAACCTGACCACTCGTTTCAGTGTCTTGAATTGGATCTCTGGAATATGGTGGAACAGGGCGCCCAAGAAAGTTTAACGAGTCCACGCACATCTCCTGCTGAAACTTGAAAGATTGAGACAGCAATGAAATTCTCCAGTTATGATCTGGATTTAATAGCTCAAGAAAGAGGAGTGGTGATTTGAAAGCTCATTGACTGCCGAGGGAAGGGATAGATGAAATTAGTCCCTGAATGCTTTCTGTCTTTTGACAGCCAGAGACAAAGTACAAAATGATCCCCTTGGGACATATAATCTTTTTTTCATATTAATGGAGGTTTGCCCTCTATAAAGATCTTTTTATTTCAAATTTTCAGCAAGCATTGCATTATTTTATTGTTCTCTGCTGCTGTTATGGCAATCTCACCCTGTTAGCCCTCTGGATATATTAGCAATCCTAAAATGCCATTTTTCTCTTCTGAGAAAATTGCCAGGAAGAAAGATCTCCTTTTAACTCTTGCTGAACCAAACAAAATGTCTATTCATTCTTTTTATTCTATTTATTCATGTTAACTTCCTCTATGCTTTGGATGATTTCACCTAGATCAAAGTCATTAGTTCATTTCATGGAGGTAACCCAAAGTCATCCAGTGATACAACAGTACAGCCAGTACAGTGTAACTACGAAAAGGGTAACTAGAGCTTTTATAAGGTCAGTATCCTACTCTGATCTAATACAGTTTTAATCTAATTCCTGTTGATTTTATCTTTTAATAATTTTGAAGACTGTAAATTACATCCCTAGACAGAGAAGACTGATTTGTCTGATTATGAATATATGCAGATTGAGCGTTTCTCTCCTGCTCCACAGTATCTTATTATTTTCTTTCCTTTATAATATTAGTCTCCCTATTTTTCAGCTTCAAATGACAACAATTTTATACGGCCAGTCTGAGCTCTCTCAAATAATTATTACCTTCTTAGACATTTTGTCTCAGGTACTTTCTTTTAGAACACAATCAAGTTACAGTGTACTTAAATTCATTATGTTAAAATCCAGTATTTACCTGCCATTTACTCATTTAGTAGAAGTTGAAAGTGCTCAACTACTAGCAGGATTTACAGCTTTGTGGTCAAAGCAAAGCTATCCACACAGCAATTACTTCCATCAGCATCAACATCTTATTCCAGATAAGAACGAGCATGCTAGTCCTTTACCCTGCTCTGGCCCTGCCCCTCAGCAAACGGGTGATGATGAGGAGCCGGGCAGCAGCAAGGAGGAGGGCTGGAGTGAGCTG
This sequence comes from Trogon surrucura, assembly GCA_020746105.1. Classification (NCBI taxonomy): domain Eukaryota; kingdom Metazoa; phylum Chordata; class Aves; order Trogoniformes; family Trogonidae; genus Trogon; species Trogon surrucura. The sequence goes on from CM036617.1 coordinate 47,884,045, forward strand.
TAGGAAAGCCAGGGCAGAGAGACTCATCGAAAAACAAGGAGAGCAAGAGAAAGGAAGAGAAATAATCAAGAGATAAGTAGCAAAGAACAGAGCCATAAAGGAGAAAATCAAGAAGAATAAACGGAGATGGAAGGGAGAAGAGATACTCATCACAATATCCTTTATGTACTGAATCCTAAGGAGATTTCTCTGACATATGGACATCCTAGAGCCCACATGAATTGTAAAGAGAGTGAAATAGGATACCAATCAAAATTGCAACACCAGAGTTTCTGAGACCATGAATTTATGATACAGGAAAGCCTATCTTCAGGTTCCCAGTACTGGATCAAACCGCTGCAGCTCCAAGGAACAAAATGCTGATCCCATATAAGCTTGGTTCAAATTAGTGCAGAAGTTCTGGTGTGTTAACTTTGCACTATTAGCATATCACGACTTTATCATGTCTCATGTGTCCTTTTGCAGCTGACATACAGCGAGCACAACAGCACAAACCTAACAGGAAGTTCATTGCATGCTCTGGCTAATTCAGCAGAAATATGTTCACGTGTTTGTAATCAAATTTATATTGCTGGTCCAGAAGGACATAGATTTGGTAGTAAACAGTCTTGACATATTTCAAATTCTGTTATGAGCGAAAGGGAACATGTCATATACACAAAAATAGGCATTTAATCTTACTCAAGTCGATATTTTAACAGTCAAAATTATTAACCTGGTTACAAAAATATATACCCACTGTTCAGATTAATTCAGGGTTGTCTCATCAGTAGGAGTCTTTAAATTATTAGGGTTTGCTTGGTGTTATTTCACATGTATTGCCAGCAACATTTGCCTGCTTTTCCTTGTTTTCCAGGTAAAATATGAAAACTGTACAGCAGTTTCCTCCTCCCCCACCTGTCCCAAAGGACTATTTAGGTTTGTCAGGCCTTTGCCATGTGCAATGTTCCCAGAGGTGCCGTTACAGTAGGACAGGCATCAGTCAGTTGAGCACTGCACAATTACTAAAGCAAGCTAAGGTCCTCTCAGGCCAAAGCAAGGCCAAAAAGTCCTTAGACCCCGAGCTTCCAGGTCAACACAAAATCTGCAGACTTCTACTAATAATGGCAAAAATCATGTTTACTCTGTTATAACCTGAGTGTTATGTGCTCATTGGAAACCCTTTGAAAAAACTGTATGATGCTCTGTACACCTGCTTTATATTACTGGTAATTGATAAAACAGTCAATAGGAACTTTGTTCTGCTTTTCAGCTGACAAATCAGTTGTGCTATGCACTCATGTTGTGGTATGTACATGTGAACTGAGCTATCTGGGTTCCAATGACTAATGCTTGAAATGATGGAATTCTGAGCTTATATACTTCTATATGAGGAAATATCCCTGACACACCTTCTCTTCTCTGTAAAAGGTTTAGTTTAGCCTACCTTGCAGAAATCACAATAGGCATTATTTCCATCTCAGTTATTGCAGTTGGGTTCTGTTAGAATCTAAATCTATCTCACAGTAGCATATATTTGTGTGTTGTTAACTCCTGATTGCTGAAAGTACCAGGCATAGGAGAGTATCACTAGCAATTCAGTGGCTCCCTTGAATGATGGGCAAACAAAACCCTATGAGGGAAGTGCTGACAACATCTGCTGTGTTTACCTTTATCTAGTTGCAAATTTTGGCTACAAATTCCCCACACCCCTTCCTTCTCTTTCTTTTTTGCAGGTCTGCCAAGCATGAATAAAGAGCTCATTTCAGAGCACAGCAGATGGCATTCCTCATTGTTATTCCTATCGGTATCCAGGGATGTCTGAGTCCACGGGCAGAAGAATGTTATTGCCCACTGCTGTTGTAGTTCCACTTTGACTTTAACGTGTAAGTGTCCATACTACCAACATAATTTGTGATACCTCTTAATTAATAATACTTGGCACCCAGTATTGCTCTTGACCGTTTTGAAGTGATGATGTATATCTTTGTATTAAGAGAGTGCTCATGCTGCATTATGAGTGTGTCAGGAGAAAGTAGAGCATCCAGGTGATCCCTATAACTTAGTGAAGAAGGCTGAATCACAGGAGACATATTAACCTCTACATATGTGGAAAAAATTGTTATTAGAGCCCTATTTCCTTTGATGCTCGTGGTGGAAGGTGATCGTGTTCTTGCTAGAAGTATTTTGCAAAAGATTCCGTTCTCTCCATTTTAAAGATGGACAAACTGGTGTGCTTTTTTATTTTTTCCTTACACATCTTGCTCAAGACAATTTAAGGAAATCTGAAAGCAAAGTATGTATTTTAGTTTCCTACGACCTAATCTATATCTTCTATTTAACCCCATGTGCCAATATAGGTTGGGGACTGCCCTACTGGAGAGCAGCGCAGGGGAAAGCGACCTGGGGGTTCTAGTGGACAGCAGGATGACCATGAGCCAGCAATGTGCCCTCGTGGCCAAGAAGGCCAATGGCATCCTGGGGTGTATTAGAAGGAGAGTAGCAAGTAGGTCAAGAGAGGTCCTCCTGCCCCTCTGCTCTGCCCTGGTGAGACCCCATCTGGAATATTGTGTCCAGTTCTGGGCCCCTCAGTTCAAGAAGGACAGGGAGCTACTTGAGAGAGTCCAGTGCAGAGCCACAAAGATGATGAAGGGAGTGGAGCATCTCCCTTATGAGGAAAGGCTGAAGGAGCTGGGTCTCTTGAGCTTGGAGAAGAGGAGGCTGAGGGTTGACCTCATTAGTGTTTATAAATATGTCAAGGGAGAATGTCAGGAAGATGGAGCCAGGCTCTTTTCAGCGGCATCCACTGACAAGACAAGGGGCAATGGGTGGAAGCTGGAACACAGGAGGTTCCATAAAAATATGAGGAAAAACTTTTTCACTGTGAGGGTGACCGAGCACTGGAACAGGCTGCCCAGGGAGGTTGTGGAATCTCCTTCTTTGGAGACATTCAAAACCCGCCTGGACGCGTTCCTGTGCACTCTACTGTAGGTGATCCTGCTCTGGCAGGGGGGTTGGACTAGATGATCTTTAAGGTCCCTTCCAACCTCTAACATCCTGTGATTCTGTGATTCTGTGATACTAACCTTGAAAAAGCAGATTTAAATTTGGAATTTCCTAATTTATTAATGTTTTGATTTTTTTCAGTCTTCATCACTGCAGTTGTAATACTTCTGCCCAAGATAACCTAATAGAAAGACACCTTTCTGTTTCCAGGTGGGAATAAGCCTGGGTATGCCAGAATGCTGCAAAGGTTTTATAGACAACCAGAGCAAGTATCAAAAGCCATTACTACTTCTAGAAAATGGTGCTGTGATTTCAAATGAATCCTTGGAAACAGTCTTCAAAACCAGAGAGACACCATAAAACCTCTTCCTTTCTGCCAGAAGGCTTTGCTGCCTTTCTACCTGGGCTTCAGATGATATTAAAGACTGCCAAGTCTATCTAGTCAGCCTTGGATAAATAAGAGATTTGCTCACTGGCCCAAGGCAGTAGTACATCACTTTAACTGGGTTCAGATTTTTTATGTGACAGTGTCTGTAAGTATGTGTCTGCTCCTGTGCAAAATGTCTAAATTCCCACTACAGTCTTTGGAGATCTGGAACAGTTTCAGTTCAGGATTCAGTTGCAAAGAAAAGTATCTAGTACCATATGCAATACTTTCAAGATCATCTATAATTTCAACGGTGCTTCTCTGCTTAAGTTCTCTCCAAAACAGAGACAATAATAGTTGTGAAAATCAATCTCCTGATATTTTTTAAGACCTCCATACCATGGAGAACGATAATTCTTTTGTCTTTTCAGCAGTGTATGATGCATGGGAAGTGACAGGGACACATGCTAATCAAGAAGAACAGAGATTACTGAATAGATGTGCTGAACACTTCATCCCCTGTATGAGGAAGAGTGTGTTTCTTAAAAGCAGTGAGAAATTCAGTACTGCATCATATGCATGCATTGCAGTGAAAGTTTTGTTTCTATTGCAATCATAATATTCCTTCAGTTAAAGTTCTAATTTTTGTTTTTGGAAGTTGACTTTACAACTGTGCACTTAATATTTGTAAATAATGCAAGAGGCCTAAATTTTGAACATTTGGCCACAGGCACATTTTTCCTCCGGGTAAGAGGCAACAGCAAATGGAATGTATTTTGGACCTGGTTTACTTATTATGTTTTTGCTGTTAATGAAACTTTCAACTCAGTTCACTCTCTGAGGAACAACTGTTATGATAAGGAAAAAAAACAATTTGAAAAAAATGGTGATGATATCTTAGACATCTTACTGAAGAAAATTTTGTCATTGTGTTTAGTTGGGTTAGGATTCCACATATGGAATGTTAACCATTTTTAAAGTAAAAGAGTTTGGGTACACTGCTGTACGATGTTAAAATAGTAAAATTGAATTTTCCCTACCTCTTCAAATTTTCAAATTACTTAAAAATAGCTTTCCAGCAGATATTGATTGCTGAACTCTGTGATATTTTTTTCTGTTGGCAGATTCCTATGTACACTTTTGTATTCAATGAAAAAAAGGAGTCCTAGGAGGGAAGAAAGGCTATACAGAGGGACCTGGACAGACTGGATTGATGGGCCCAGGCCAACTGCAGGCATTTCAACAGAGCCAAGTGTAGGGTCCTGCAGTTTGGTCACGGCAATCCCATGCAACACTACAGGCTTGGGGAAGGGTGGTTGGAAGGCTGTCTGGCGGAAAAGGACCTGGGTGTTCTAATTGACAGCCGGCTGAGTATGAACCAGCAGTGTGCCCAGGTGGACAAGAAGGCCAACGGCATCCTGGCTTGTATTAGAAATTTTGTGACCAGCAGAAGTAGGGAGGTGATTGTCCCTCTGTACTCAGCACTGGTGAGGCCGCACCTTGAGTATTGTGGTCAGTTTTGGGCACCTCAGTATAGGAGAGATATCGAGGTGTTGGAGCGAGTGCAGAAAAGGGCGACAAAGCTGGTGAAGGGCCTGGAGAATAGACCTTATGAGGAGCGATTGCGGGAGCTGGGACTGTTCAGTTTGAGGAAGAGGAGGCTGAGGGGGGACCTCATCATGCTTTACAATTACTTGAAAGAACATTGTAGAGAGGTTGGTGCTGGTCTCTTCTCACAGGTCATTAGGGACAGAACCAGGGGGAATGGGTTCAAGTTGCAACAGGGCAAGTTTAGACTGGACATTAGGAAGAAATTCTTCACAGAAAGAGTGGTCAGACACTGGAATAGACTGCCTAGGGAGGTGGTTGAGTCACCATCCCTGGATGTGTTTAAGCGTCACTTAGATGTGGTGTTGGGTGATATGGTTTAGGGGTGAACTTGTAGTGTAGTGTTAACGGTTGGACTTGATGATCCCAAGGGTCTTTTCCAACCTGAATTGTTCTATGATTCTATGTTTCTATACCAGGTTGTCTGCACCAATTATATATCAAGAAAGTACCAAAGGAAGAGGAGATAATAATTCTGGGGTTTCTTTCCTTTAGAAAATGAGATGTCACAAGAGATTTTAGAGGTCTAGTCATTCTAATTCATGCAGATGAACTTCAATACTCCTCAGTGTATTTTTTTATTGAGAACGTGATATCTTCATGTTTTTAAAGATGATGATTTTAATAATTTAAGAACAATGACACTATTAAATATATATATTGAGAGATACATATGTTTGGTAATCAGTTTCCTTCTCTGCCTTCATTCAGGCATTACACAGTGTTGGATCTAGCTTTATGCAGCTGTGAAAGGGAATTTGATTATCACGTATGGTCTATGTATTGTGGCATTGCTGACTGGATCAAATGCAATAGCGATGTGGTCTTCAGACCCTGACCTTGCAATACATTATTCAAACTCCAAAGGACTGCCCGTGTGGCTAAAACATCTAATTCCTAGAGTCCATTTCTACTCTTTAATGTTACATTTTTTAGATGTAGACTAAAAGGCTAAGAGCTCAGACCTTTATCTCAGCTCTTCATGTATCAAAGAAGCAAGAATTATTCTCTCCTTCCATTCAAATCATCCTGTCAGATAAGTGAAGAATTATTTTCAAATCTTTGCATTTGGAAATGACAGTTACATTTCAACACCATTATCTGCTTTCAAGCTGCGTTTCTCTGCCTACCCACATCTTTGTTCTAGGTGTGCCACATTCTCAGAAATTCAGAGTGCTCATTTTGAAAGATGCCAAACTGGACATAGGCAGTTGTAATTCATGATACTGTGTAGGGTAGAAGCAAAAGAATTTTGTGTTAACATTCTTTTTCAGTACAGTGTTGAAACAGACGAATAAAATAGAAACCTAGTCCTAGCAAACCAAGACCAGGCTGAAACATCTCACTAACATGCATACTTGTGCATACATATGTACGTATGCATGTGTTTTGTACACATTTCATTGCAGAATGTGATTGCTAGTCTTAAGACTTGATTGCTAGTTTTAAGATTATGCTACTTTTCTAGAACTTCTGAAGGTGTTTAATTTACATACTTGGGAATGTTTTTGGTATTTATACTCTGTATTTTCATTGTGTGCAGCAGAGCTCCCTACAGGCTCTGTGTTACTGGGTGTTAAATGGAACAACCCTTTAGTCCCTCCTGCATGGAGAGAGTCATTTGTGAGCACAGAATTAAAAGCCTGGATTCTAATATAACAGCTGGCAAATCAACATTGTGTTTCATTCATTCAATTAAACGACACAGTGCGATTTTGGATCTGGTCCAAGTCTTATCCTGGAAGAGTACGAGTCTTTCACTGAGAGTTTGATGTAGACCTCAGCGAGTTGCAGCTATCAAATAAACTGCAGCTACCACAGCCCTCGAAGATTTATGACCTTCACTCTAAACTTGACTGCAGCTGTTAAGTCCAGAGTTTTAGAGGGCTGAGTCTGTGCCACCCACTGAGTAGATGGGCAGTATTTGTCAAGCTGACTAATCTCATATGAGAGTGATGTGAATCATTCTTCAAAGTACTGGTAGAAAGATGCTGGATGTCAGAAGTGAAACAGCTCTGTCATCACTGGGGATAACTGCTCCAGTGACAGGCACGTAGAAACACAATACTCTGAAATACAACGTTGGCAGGTACAAGAACAACAATATTTGTTTTTTCTTTCCCCACACAAACTGAAATGATATATATCAGCATGTTATGGCAAGTCATTCTCCTTCATTTATGGTCAGTAAATGAATTTATGTTAAATGATCACGTGTCTTTCTGTTCCAGTTAGTCTTTCTGACTTCGTCCAAGGTCATTTTCCTTGCATGGACTCTGTATTAATTACTTCAGGGAATTACTTTCCATATATTTACCTAAAAATCCTCACCTCAAAACCCTTAGCGTTGCACAACATTTTATCTAGATGTTACTTTTGGTTTTTATATTACTTGCTTCATTTCTCTTTGAGCTGCATTGAGACAATCGAAAAACAGGAGTCTAAACTTATCATGTGAGTATGCAGTTTTCTTTTTCCAACACGTTTTTAAAGGCATGTCATGATAAGGTCTAGACAATGTATTACAAAATAATCTTACATGTTTTTTTTCAAATCCTTGATGGGTTTCAAATACAAACTTTTCTCTAAAAAAGAAAATATAATCCTAGTTTCCGTCATTTAACTTTAAATAGCTTTGCAGACCACTTCTATGTTTCATTATCTATTCCCTGTTATTACATACTTTATTTGAAACTGTTGTTTTTCAATCGCAGGTGAACTTTTTCTTTACATACTGGACAGTTAGAGAAGACAGATGCTTTCAATTGCTAACATTTTTGTTATTAAGACAGAAGATTGAATGTAAATTACTAAAAGCACAGCCAGAAGACACATAGAATTTATTAGTCTGTGCTATATAGTATTCCTTCTTTGGGCCATGACAACATTTAAATGATGCTATTAGAAAGTTTCATTAATGTATGTGGTTTCCATGAGAATATAGAAGGACAAATGAGAATGTTACCATTCCAATCAACCAAACTTCCTAGTACACTCTCATTTTATGTCTATTCTTTCAGTTTCATGAACTTGTTTTTCAGTCAGTATTCTTCCTGGAGAAAGTAAATACAGTCCAAATGTGGATGGAATATAATGAGAACTTTCCTTCCAACAACAAGCAAAAAAAGTTACATTCTGTCATGAATTTTCATGGTATTTGCATTAAGTGTAACTTCAGTACCCTCTGTTTTATCTCCTGTTTTGTCTGCACTTCTTCGTTGACAGTAAGAATCTGGAAACAGAGACAACAACTTTAACAAGAATAGAATTGCTAGTAATTTGCAAGATATACTGGGAAACATGTTAATTTAAAAGCAATTATTAAGACACTTATTTTAATGAATAGAAGGAGTTGTCACACCTGTCTAATTTATCTTTGATTTATCTGTTTATGTGGTATTGTACAACACCAGCTCAGTGCATCTTTGCATAATAATCTCCAAACACCTTCAGTTTTCTGGACAAGGAACTAGACTTCTTTGAAATAATCATGTAGTAAACTCCAGAGTTAAAGTAGATTTGCTTTGTTATTATCCCATCAATACTTGGAGGTTCTTATATTGGCTGCTTGATAAATATAAAAAGACTGGCTTCCTTTCACGGTAATTTGCATTAGTGTGAGTCGTTGGAAACATTAAAACAAAAATTTGGAAACAGAGAGAAAGACCCCTCATGGAAATTTTGTTACTGATTTAGTGAAAGGTGAACCAATGCTTCCCACACACAGGAGAGACATTGACTTCACAGCAGATACAAGGCATCAACACTCCTCCTGCTGGAATCACTTCCCTGAGAAAAAGGACTAAGGAGGAGAATTGCCTCTGATGATAACTTTATTCACTGTGGGTTTTTTTTTTGTCAGGAATTACGGGATTTTCCAACATCTGAACACATGTGAAGGGAAGTAAGTGGAGGAAGGCTGATGACTTTAGCTTTGGTAGGGTGGAATAGCTATTGGACATTGGACTGAAAGGGAGTTCCATGGAAAACAGGAAGCCAGGTTAGTGAGGTCTAGGACTTGAGAAGCTGGGACTGCAGTTCCTCTACCATAGGAAAGTGTATCCTATTCTACTTTGTCAATCCCTGTAGGGATTCTTCTCATTTAATACTAAGAATACATTTAGTACTGAGAACAAGTGTGCGTTATCAAGAAAGAAACCACATGATGCCTTCTCCCATGTTTGATACTGTAATCCTAACACTTCATTCCTTCATTCCAGAATGAAGAGTCCTTGTAATAGACATCACCTGAGATGAAAGCTGGCATCTGGGAGACAACAGGTCACTTTTCCTGGAGAGATTTCTGAATATCTGCCTTCCTCTGTGAGTCTTCAAAAAAAAGGGGGATTGTCTCAACTGTGAACAAAGGAGTTCAAACCTGCTAGCTAGAAGAAACGTAAAATACCATCATGCGAGATGCAGTATGCTTAGCTTTGGTCCTTCTAGCTGCCTAGGTAGATCTTTCTCTGAAGATGGCTCAGTCACTGAAAAACCGCACTGAGTGTCACAGTACCACTCATATAAACTGTTGAGTGGATATAGCACCTCAGCTTCTTTGATGCTCTAACTCCAGGGAAGGAAAAGTAAACTGTCATACCTGTAAGTTTTAGCACATTTCAGGCACCAGATCCCTTTGATTCAGCTCAAATATTCTGTGGCTAAGCAAATTGTAGTTTTCTAGTTTACAGACAATTTACCTCTGCCAGCATTCAGTTAGGTATTCATCATATATGTCCTCTATATAACAACATGTGATTGCTCTGCATGGACCACTGTAATGCATGAAAGCTCTAAGGAGTGAGAGTTTACATGGCTTCTTAACTTGCCTATACATGGTAATGAGCTCAGAGTCAGTTTCTGAGTTCATAACATTTGTCATCTTACTATTTCATTTTTGTGCACAGTTTATGATATTCCTCACACTCCAACAAAAACTTTATTTCTAGATTAAATAAAAAATATATCAATTATCAAAATAATTTTCAGTCATGTTTGTGTTTTGTTGATACTATTTAAAGAAGGAATGATTACTCACACACAAAAAAATGATGTAGCAGTAGCAATTTATTTTCTAGTGTAAATCCACCCTCTTTTAGTTTAAAACTGTTACCACTTGTCCTATCACGACAAACCCTATTAACAAGTTGGTCCCCACCTTTCTTATAAGCCACCTTTAGGTATTGAAAGGCTGCAATAAGGTCTCCCTGGAACCTTAATTTCTCCAGTCTGAACACCAACTTTCCTGGCTTTTCTTCACAGAAGAGATGTTCCAGTCCTCTGATCATGTTTGTGGTCCTCCTCAGGACCAGCTCCAGCAGGTCCATTTCTCTCCTGTGCTGAGGACTCGTAGAGCTGAATGCAATACGGAGGTTGGGATATCACTGGAGCAAAGCAGAGGGGCAGAATTACCTCCCCTGATCTGCCATGTTTCTTTTCATGTAGCCCAGGATTCATCCACCAGTACCCCCAAGTCCTTTTTTGCAGAGTTGATCTCAATCCCTTCATCCCTCAGCCTGTATTGATATCTGTGATTGCCCTGACCCAGGTGCAGGATCTTGCACTTGGCCTTGTTGAACCTCATGAGGCTCACATAGGATAACTTCTTGGGTTTGGCCAGGTCCCTCTGGATGACATCCCATCCCTCTGGCATGTTGACCACACCACTCATCTTGGTGTTATCTGTAAACTTGCTGGGAGTGCACTCAACCTGCAGTTTCATTGATGAAGATATTAAACAGCACCGGTCCCAATAGGGACCCTTGAGGGGCACCACTTGTCACCAATGTCCACCTGGACACTGAGCCATTGACCACTACCCTCTGGATGTGACTATTCAACCACCTCCACATACAACAAACAGTCTACTCACCAAATCTGTATCTCCTCAATTTAGAGAGAAGCATCCCACAATCATGGGAACAGACTTTATCTATAGATTTCAGTAACTTTATCAGATGTTTATACTTTTTTAATGATAGCAAAAAAAAACCCCAAATCTACTACATAGCAAAATTTGTGAGGAAAAAGACTGAATTTTTGTTTGATTTATGAGTCTTGAACTTTCAGCAACACAAAATTCGTATTTACGGATGCTTGTTCAATTTACGTATCAGCTCCAGATTGCGGAAACATCACAATGCATTTAGTTTACAGTCTTCCTGGTTAATCATATGCAGAAGACTATTTGTGTGAATTTAACTATATTTTCAAAAGGACTATAGGGCTGAGGAGGTAATCTCATAAAACAGCATTTGCAAGGAGCAATTCTCTGTTCTCTCTTGCTTCATTACACCCATAGGCTTAGCAAGGACATCAGCCTGATTAGTTTGATTCAGCATGATGCCAGGATTTTAGTTCATTCCATGCAGACACAATCATCATAGAATCATAGAAACATTCAGGTTGGAAAAGACCCTTAAGATCATCAAGTCCAACCTATAACCCTACTCTACAGAGTCTACACCTAAACCATATCCCCCAACACCACATCTAAACAACCTTTAAACACATCCAGGGATGGTGACTCAACCACCTTCCCAGGCAGTCCATTCCAATGTCTGACCACTCTTTCTGTGAAAACTTTTTTCCTAATGTCCAGTCTAAACCTACCCTGTTGCAGTTTCAAGCCATTCCCTCTTGTTCTATTGCTAGTTATCTGTGAGAAGAGACCAGCACCAACCTCTCTGCAATTTCCTTTCAGGTAGTTGTAGAGAGCAATGAGGTCTCCCCTCAGCCTCCTCTTCTTCAAACTGAACAGCCTCAGCTCCTTCAATCGTTCTTCATAAGATTTATTTTCCAGGCCGTTCACCAGCTTTGTCCCACAGTTCATGTTTGTTACAGCCAGACAGGAAAACTCTGTCTATTTATTAGTTTGTGGCCATATTCAAAGAATATGTAAACAAACACAGTTGTCTTAGTTTCATTGGACCCAAGACAACTTAGGAGCTGAACAACTCACTATAATCTCACAGTCCCTAAATTTTTGCTCTAAGGTAGCAGCAGCCTGAAGGGAACCCAAATGACAGGTTAAGACTGAGGTTTTGAGCTCAGGTGGAAGTTATCTGTGACTTTCACATCATGTGTGGTGATGAGGAGGGTGAGCACAGCTACCTTATTATAGCCATACTCTTTTCTGGCTAGAGGCCGGAGAAATTACCTGAATCCCTGTTGTGGGAGCAATAAAAATATCCATCAGGACCTACTTAGACCAATACTGTCAGATTATCCTGCATTGCATGGCAACACTGAGAGAGAACAGTGGGACTCACTGGCACAGGCTGCCCAGGGAGGTTGTGGAGCCTCCCTCTCTGAAGACATTCAAAACCTGCCTGGACGTGTTCCTGTGCGATCTACTGTAGGTGATCCTGCTCTGGCAGGGGGGTTGGACTAGATGATCTCTAGAGGTCCCTTCCAACCCCTAACATTCTGTGATTCTGTGATTCTGTGACTCCTTGGGAACCTGGTATCTTCTATATGTGCAATGGCCCCTGTAGTCATCCTCTTGGATTTCTGTGTGATGATGTGTCCTGCTGATTTTACCCATATGGACATGAAGGCACGTGGGCTGGAGGATCACGAAGGCTGTTCGATCTTCTTCTAGCTCAGATGGGCAAATTGTGTCACTTGGAAAGGTTCTCACTGACATCAGTGTTTGCTTTGCTGGGGCTGTGAGTCAGAATGACACATGGGTGGTGGGGATATACTTATTCCTTCAATGTTTCCTGTCTATTTTAAACAATTATACTTACCTGGTTCAAATGAATTTAGAAAACTCGGCATGCAGTTTGCAACTAATTCAGGAGGAAACAAGCAAGAGAAATCTGTCAATGATCTGCTCATATATATATATATATATATATATATCTCCTTAATAAACCAATTTTCTTTCTGTTAATAACATGCTGCTGTTGGAATGAAAAAAAGCTAGAAATTCATTATCTTCTCCCTCTGTTGTGTGCTTTTCTTACTGGAAGCTACGGAAAAGAGACAATCCTACCTAAAAAGCTATGCTTCTGTAATGTAACTTGCTATGGAGAGCAAATTTTAAGGCATTGAGGCAGTATGAGGAGGTGAAGAAAGACACTTTTGGTAAGGTTTCCTAAGGACAATAGAAGGGATGTGTATTCTGTTTCAGGATGAAAAAAAAGTAAAATAGTCAAGTTTACACTTATTTTGCTCTCCTGACTAATGAGTCTGTCAGTAAAAAAGGCAATGTTTTTTAGGAAGAGTTAATAGTGCCTCTTAGATCAAGTGATTTAGCTGGAGAAAATGAACAAGTGACTGTCCTGAAATTGAGCCAGAAATCCGCAAAGGTATACTGAGCAGTCAAGGCAAGTAAGAAACCGTGGAGTCTCATTGCGTTCTTCATTGATTTCTATGAGGTGCTGAGCTCAGTAAGGAGTGGATTTCGAACCTCTACAAATCTTGTAAACTCTGTTTTAGAGTCTTGAAAGAGATGAAAAAAAAACGAAAAAAGGCAACAGGGAACCTTTTGTCCTACTCTCTTCCTTAATGCATGACAAAGACGAACATGTCCTTTCATCTTACAATACCTTCCTGATTACATGACTTTAACAACACTTCTGTTTCCTGTAAATCTCTGGGTACTTTATGCTGCTCTCTGATTTTCTGAACAAAGACACTTATGCAGTTCTTTCTGTTTGTGCTACCTTCCCTAAGGAGTTCTCAGAAGTACATTAACCTAAATAGCTTTACAAATGAGGGGTCTTAAAAGAGGTCTCTCGGTGCAGAAGGCTTGGGCGAATGCATAAAAAGCCTTCTCCTCTATTCTCTTCTTCTTGCATGAAATTTGCTATAAGTGCACTTTTCCAGGGCAAAGGAAGCTACCATTTCCGTTAGATACTGAGTCTAAACTGGATTGGGCAGTGTCATGTCTCCTTGCTGAGAAGAACTGTGTTCCAAAATATAATATATGACCACAACAGCAAAAGTCTTTTGTCTCTATTCTTATTTTCCTTCACTATGTCGTCGGTGCTGGAGGACATCAGCTACTCAGGCAGTAAAAGAACAAAACCAAGCGTTATAAGGAAAACAAGCAGGCACCTCAGCATAAATAGAGAATCAGATATCTCCACAACTTTCATGTTGCTAATTTTCATTAGTATTTGTTTAGTCCCAAGACAAAAAAAAAATAATTAAAAAATCATGTGCAAGTTGCCATGCTAAAGGCAGAGAAACCATTCAACTAAGAGTTGTGGTGCAGTGTGTAGACTGGGATTTGTACTCCTCATTAATATATGACTACTCTGAAGTAAGGAAGTGAGAGAGAGTTCCTCAGGCAAGACAAGAATGCAGCAAGGTGGCAAAAGATGTCAGCTTTCTCCCCATGGAAGGATACTACTGTATTATTTTGCCTCCTTTAACTGGTGGCAGATAATAGAAGGGAAAGAATACAGCTGTTTACAGCATGCCTAGCAATCATCCATCGTCTTCGTATGGTGGTAATTGAGAGGGAAAGTAAAAATAGTTAAAATACTTCAGATGGCACCATTGGATAAGGCTTGATATTAAAGTTACTGCAGGTGGGGAACTTATTTGTTCAGCACTTTTCTCCATGAAGCAAATCATTGGCCAACTGCTGGAAAACCATTAGAGTTGTGAAATGACATTTCATGGTCATTTTGTTGAGTAGCAATGATTTACAAATTACTGTTACTCAACACACAAGGCCTCCTATTACAAAATACCACCCCAATCCTTCTTCCATTGTGGCTGATAGAAAAGCTCTTATTGGCTTTAATAAGAAGTGCATAAAGCCCTATGATTGTAGTGGGGAGCCAGGAGTAATTTATGCCACCTACTGAACAGCCAATATTCTCTGTTGGTTTTACTTTGTGTTTGGAAAAAGGGAACACAGAGGACTTTCTATTTAAGATAATTTGACTGTGGGATTGCTGACTGAGTTTAAGCTGTGTAGAGTGTTTTGTGGTGTAATTATTTGATACTGGATAATAGTAATAATAGGACTTATTTGTAATTCCTGCAGTCATTAAGGTCTTCGAAGAAGGATAGAAAACGAGCTACATATTTATGACTTTCTCAAGCAAGCTTATTAAAAACATTTATCAATAACTTTGAGCTTTGAGGAAGAATTCTGTCAGATTATTTAAGAGCGTATTTAAGATTTTAATTAAAATTACTTTATTTCAGTTGTCTGAACGTCTACAGTTATTGTGGAAAGACTTTGAATTTAACACATAACTTACAAATTTTTTGCTAAAAAAAATGAAGAAAGAAGTCAACAACAAATAGTTTCACAGGTGGCTTTCTTCCTTCCAAAAACATACATTATTGCCTCACAAAAATTCATCGCATGGCCAAAAAACTATGAAAGATATCCCATCTCAGGGCATAGCAGTTGTGCAAGGACGAAAAATGGTAGGGAAGCACGTAAGTCACTGGCCAAGAGTACTGAAAGGGGAGACAGAGCTGTTTGAATGCTCAGAGAACTGGAACACCTCTCCCATGAGAACAGACTGAAAGAGTTGGGGTTGTTCAGCCTGCAGAAAAGGCCTCTTTGGGGAGACCTTATTGCAGCCTTTCAGTGCATAAAGGGGGCTTCTAAGAAAGATGAGGACAATCTTTAGGAAAGACAGGTTGATGAGGCGAGGTGGGGGAGTTGCTCTGTACGTGAGAGAGCAACTGGAGTGTATTCAGATCCATCGAGCAGCAGATGAGGAGCAAGTAGAGAGTTTATGGGTGAGAATTAAGGGGCAGGCTAGCTTAGGTGACACTGTGGTGGGTGTCTACTATAGACCACCTGATCAGGAGGTGGAAGTTGATGAGGCCTTTTACAGGCAGATGACAGCAGCCTCTCAGTCCCAGGCCCTGGTTCTCATGGGGGATTTCAACTACCCAGACGTTTGCTGGAAGTCCCACACAGCCAGCCATCCTCAGTCCAGGAGGTTCCTCCAGTGCATCGATGATAACTTTTTGATGCAAATGGTAGATGAGCCTACCAGGAGAGGAGCGCTGCTGGACCTTGTGTTCACCAACAAGGAAGGTCTGGTTGAAGCAGTGAAGGTTGAGGGCAACCTTGGCTGCAGCGACCATGAGATGGTGGAGTTCAGGATCCTGTGCGGTAAAAACAGAATAGCAAGCAGGATCGCAACTCTGGACTTCAGAAGGGCCAACTTTGGCCTTTTCAAGCAATTACTGGGGGATACCCCTTGGGACAGGGAGCTGAAAGGTAAAGGGGCCCAAGACAGTTGGTTGGCATTCAAAGACCACTTCTTTGAAGCTCAGGATCAGTGCATCCCATCAGGTAGGAAATCAAGAAAGAGATCCAGGAGACCTGCTTGGTTAACCAGGGATCTGCTGGGCAGACTCAGGTGGAAGGGGAGGGTGTTTAAATTGTGGAAGGAAGGGCTGACCACTTGGGTGGAGTACAGGGCAGCTGTCAGGGAGTGCAGGGAGGCAATCAGAAAAGCAAAGGCCTCCTTGGAGTTAAAACTTGCAAGGGAGGTCAAAGACAACAGAAAGGGCTTCTTCAAATACATTGCTGACAAAACTAACACTAGAGGCAATGTAGGCCCTCTGTTGAATGAGGTGGGTGCCCTGGAGACAGAGGACAGAAAGAAGGCAGAGTTGCTGAATGCCTTCTTTGCCTCTGTCTACACTGTTGGAGACCATCCTCAGGAGCCTCAGTCCCCTAAGGCCCCAGAGGAAGTCATGACAAAGGAGGAGTCTGCCCTGATTGATGAGGAGTGGGTTAAGGATCAGTTTGAACACTTGGACATTCATAAATCCATGGGCCCTGATGGGATGCACCCACGGGTGCTGAGGGAGCTGGCGGGAGTCATTGCTAGGCCACTCTCCATCATCTTTGGTAAGTCGTGGGTAACAGGTGAGGTGCCTGAAGACTGGAGGAAAGCGAATGTCACTCCAGTCTATAAGAAGGGCAGGAAGGATGACCCGAGTAACTACAGACTGGTCAGCCTCACCTCCATCCCTGGAAAGGTGATGGAACATCTTATCCTTGACGCTGTCTCTAGGCATATCAAGGATAAGAAGGTTATTAGGAGCAGTCAGCATGGCTTTGCCAAGGGGAAGTCATGTTTGACCAACCTGATAGCCTTTTACGAAGACATAACCAGGTGGATGGATGGTGGCCATGCAGTGGACGTGGTCTACCTGGACATCAGCAAGGCCTTTGACACCGTCTCCCACAGCATCCTCATAGGTAAACTGAGGAAGTGTGGTCTGGATGACCAAGTAGTGAGGTGGGTCGAGAACTGGTTGAAGGGAAGAAGCCAGAGGGTTGTGGTCAATGGGGCCGAGTCTGGCTGGATGCCTGTGTCTAGTGGGGTCCCTCAGGGGTCAGTGCTTGGGCCGGTGCTGTTTAATATATTCATCAATGATCTGGATGAGGGATTAGAGAATGTTGTCAGCAAGTTTGCTGATGATACGAAGTTGGGGGGAGTGGTTGACACACCAGAAGGCTGTGCAGCCATTCAGAGAGACCTAGACAGGCTGGAGGGCTGGGCGGGGAGAAATCTTATGAAGTTTAATAAGGGCAAGTGTAGAGTTTTGCACTTGGGAAAAAATAACCCCATGTGCCAATATAGGTTGGGGACTGCCCTGCTGGAGAGCAGTGCAGGGGAAAGGGACCTGGGGGTTCTAGTGGACAGCAGGATGACCATGAGCCAGCAGTGTGCCCTCGTGGCCAAGAAGGCCAATGGCATCCTGGGGTGTATTAGAAGGGGAGTAGCAAGTAGGTCAAGAGAGGTCCTCCTGCCCCTCTACTCTGCCCTGGTGAGGCCACATCTGGAATATTGTGTCCAGTTCTGGGCCCCTCAGTTCAAGAAGGACAGGGAGCTGCTTGAGAGAGTCCAGCGTAGAGCCACAAAGATGGTGAAGGGAGTGGAGCATCTCCCTTATGAGGAAAGGCTGAAGGAGCTGGATCTCTTTAGCTTGGAGAAGAGGAGGCTGAGGGGTGACCTCATCAATGTTTATAAATATGTCAAGGGGGAATGTCAGGAGGATGGAGCCAGGCTCTTTTCAGCGGCGTCCACTGACAGGACAAGGGGCAATGGGTGGAAGCTGGAACACAGGAGGTTCCAGAAAAATATGAGGAAAAACTTTTTCACTGTGAGGGTGACTGAGCACTGGAACAGGCTGCCTAGGGAGGTTGTGGAATCTCCATCTCTTGAGACATTCAAAACCCACCTGGACGCGTTCCTGTGCGCTCTAGTGTAGGTGATCCTGCTCTGGCAGGGGGGTTGGACTAGATGATCTTTGAGGTCCCTTCCAACCTTTAACATTCTGTGATTCTGTGATTCTGTGTAATCTTTGTAGCAAGGTCTAATGTGGTAGGACAAGGGGTGATTGTTTTAAACTAAAAGAGGGCAGATTTAGACTAGGTATAAGGAAGAAATTTTTTACGATGCAGGTGGTGAAAAACTGGAACAAGTTGCCCAGGGAGAGGTGGTAGAAGCCCCATCCCTAGAAACATTCAAGGTCAGGCTGGATGGAGCTCTGAGCAACCTGATGTGGTAGAAGATGTCCCTGTTCACTGCATGGAGGTTGAACTAGATGACCTTTAATGATCCCCTAGAACCCAAAACATTCTGCAATTCTATGATTAATACATGGTTCCTGTCCATGGACACTCCCTGGTTGTATGTTATTGGTGTGTTCAGCTCCTGTATTCATGTCTTCTTCTACTTCTTGAAAGTCTGCCAAGGTACTCTGTATATTTTTAAGGAGGACAACTTTGATTAAATGACATAGGATCCCAAGAACAGGCTTGGACTGGCAGCCCTTCTGCCCCATCTCACCTGTGACAGTGGCAGTGGTATGTGCTAATGGGGGCACAAGAGCCTGCCTGTTGTCTGCAGTGTCTCACTTCGACCCCAAAGTGGCAATTGTTGAATTAAAGACATTAGAAGGTACATCTTTGCCTTTCCCCTATAACTTTTCTATCCATCTGTGGAAGTGTTTCCCATGAATTTTTCTGATCTCTTTTTGAATCTGCTGCTATTATCTGCCTCCACGGCTTCCATGGAAATAAATTTCAGATAACCATTTGCTTTGTAAAGAAGCATTTTGTATCTACCTCTGTTTTGAACTGGTCTTTCTACTTTCAACAATGGCCCCTTAACTTCCAGTATTGCAAGATCTGGCAAATAGGGTTCTGCACTCAGCTTACCCTTTCATGACTTTTCAAACATCTCAGTCGCACTTCCTAAGGCGTCCCCTCTTTTAAATGGAGTCTCAGCCTTTTTAGCCTGCTGTCCTGACACTCTACCCATTTTAGCTTGAACTTTGAAGACAGTGATTTAAATAAAACTTAAGCTACATTTTTCTTAATGAAGATTTTTCTGTCCTTTGCAGAACCACACTTCCAGTGATATATTTGCACCAAGGATGGTCCATAAACCAAGGATGACAGAAAAGAGAGCTAAAGAATAAAGAGAAGAATCTGAGAAGAAATGTAAATGTGTGCTATGCTTTTCATGTTTGGTTTTCAGACTGGACTCAGAAGACGGTTCAAAGCATCCTACCCATGTGTTACTTAGTAAGGAAAAAAGTGGCAAAATATTTCAAAACACTTTTTGATCTTTCAGAAAGTGCAAGAAAGTCAAAAGCCAAAATTTCTTAATGTTTGCATTTAGCAGGGAGACTTTTGTCACCTAGACCTGCTCCCAGCCCATGGCTGCAGAAGTCTGTGTTTATCATTAACAGTAATTGATATTATACAGTACTGTAATCAAATGAGATGGGACTAGGAGACTGAGTAGCATTTAGGAAAGTTTACATGTATGCCTATACAGGCCCATTTTCTAGACCATCTCCTTGAAATATTGATCCACCATTGCCCAGAAACATCATGTTATATATCTGAGTAGCCCTTAGGTCACTTCTAGCTGTACAGTTTTGCGTTGGTAATTGGCAAATAGAGCACTGGAATCCAAATAAAAGTAAAACCTCACAAGTGAGTGAATTTGGAACCTGACAGTTCCCCGTTGTTTTCCGGAAAATGAAAAGGGAGTGAAGGCTTTAAAAAACTCTGCAGAAGAGGAAGCTCTTTCTCTCTATCACCAACTGAACAACATTGAGCTCAATTACTGATGGGTAAACTGGACTGTGACACTCAGAAACACTTTCAATCTTGTTTTGAAACCATTAAGTGGGAATGAATTTAATATGCATCTTGTGAGTAGTTAATCCAGTCATTAATTACTTGGTTATATTTATTTCATATTGACATTTTTTTCCTTCAGTTTCCAACTATTTCCTATCGTCTTTCAGAGATGGATAAGCCAGTCTGGATAAACCAGAAATTGCTGTCAAGTTCAACTTCAAATTAGAAATCTCCAAGGAGAACCAGAGAAAATGGAAAATGTTCAGAAAATGTAATAACACTTATTTTTCACTCTGTGTACACTTTCTGGTTCCAATATTTGGACACTGCTCTAAAATAGTGCTAAAATATGTTCTTGCCAAAAACACTAACCAGTTCTACTTAATTTATTCTGTAGTGGATTGTGTTCAAAAAATATATTTTATAAGAATGGTAGTCAGTTTAAAAAGGGTTATTTATTTGTATGAAGATGTCCTTTCTTAAAATTCTTTATTCAGTGATACAATTATTTGGAATTTTATATATATTTTACATTAATGATGAAAGCCACTGTGGTATGGCCATGGACATCTGATCTTACATGTGGCTTGTAGGAATCTACTTATTGATTAAAATTAAATCAAATTCTGAAACACGTTTTTCCCTGAGCTATAACTCTTTGCATTTGGCTGTTAAGTAAGTGACTATCAAATTATTATTAATTTGCCCTTCAACATAATTTATAGTATTGGTATGAATGTGCCTGGGTGACTGTGCATGTGTCTTGGAAAGCAGACATTCCCAGAAAGAGGAGCTTACGAGACAATATGTAAAGCTGATTTGTGGTCAGGTATAATCTTTAAAGAAGGCCAGTGAAAAGATTTCTGGAAATACGACTGAGAATCTGCTCACTTTCTTTATAGTCACCAGTGAATTATTCTGCCTGATTGCAGCACTGTCTTGATTTGAGCTAAGCGGAATCAGTGCTGTTCAGAGATTTTACTTTTCAGCTAAATTTCTTCTAAGAGGCTGCACTTTCTGCAGTTAACAGCATGTGATTTTTAGCGTCTACTTCTAGAAGTGATATTGCCTGATGTTTATAGTTACTACCAGGGACTGCTTATACTTGCTCCTATAGTAACCAAGGTGACTGCTAAGTCTTGTGTGCCATGTTGGGGTGTCAGGAAGTAAAAAGGGTCACAAGCCACATCAAAAGGGTCAAAACCCACACATCCAGGGAGGAATGGACAGAACAGATGACCTAAATGTGGCCAACAAAAGCGTTCCATATCATATTCATTATAACACCAAGGATTTGCAAGGGTTAAGCCCTCTTCTGAGGGTGACTGAAAAGGACTCTGTTCTTCTGGCCCTGATTCCAATACGTGAGTTCCTGAATCCAGTTCCCATCTGCCACTGGGTCCCATCTATGACTTTCCCAGTACCTGGCTGCTCTGCAGCATCAGTGGTGGTTACCATTGGGGAGTGGGTTTTTATATTGATTTTATATATGTCTGCACATATTTGATTATTTCCAGTATCTTTTTATTAGTAGTTACTCTCACATTAAAGCTGTTTTAGTTTTTTTTCTAATCAGTAAGTCTTTCTCCCTTCTTCCCTTCTTCTTTTGTGAGGGAGATGTGTCATTAGTGAGCATCTGTCATTCATTTAGTGGATGGCCCAACCCTAACCCTTGACAAGTTTCACTGGAATTTCAATATCTTTATCTAACTGGTTCTGCTAATCTCATCTGTATCTGAATTTTAGGCTTCCTATGCCACAGTTGTGTTTAGAGTCATATTGCCAAAACTGCATTAATTACTAATCAGTTATTCAGGTTTTCCAGCATTGGAAAGGAAATCAGAAATTGGCCCAAGTGCTGAATGATGCATTTCAACCCCCACCACAAAAGTGATGCTGAAGAGTGTACCCCGCCAAGACACCCTTGCCAGGTGAGGGAAATAGCAGCCACACTGCGCTTCATGCCTCCAAAAGGATTGGTGTTATGCCTGGAAGCCCTTTAAATCAAGACAAAAATAAATCCCCACATTTCTTTCCAATAAACCGTTTTAACTGAAAATGTGCCTCGTAGCCAGCATTAGCAAGCATGCCTCTGCTGCGTCCTTATCAGCATCTCATCAGAGAGATGGGCTCAGGAGTAGGAATGGATCACAGCCTGGAGGGCTTCACTCTCGCTGCCTGTTGTCTTCAAGACTGATAAAGACAAAACTCCTGAGTATGTCAAGTCAGCCGCTTGATCCTTCTGTGATTTCTTTTGGAATTAACAATGCTGCTGTTAATTAAAGAGAGTTGAAATTCCTTTCCCCAGTGTGTTGTCTTTTAGTGAAATACCCTTCAAGATCTTTGTGCTGAATAAGCTAGTTACACGATAAGGGTCTGTTTCTATGAATTATTTAGTGAAGATGTTACTTTTTGACTCAGAAGGAGGAAGCACAGAAGACATGTCATCAGCTAAATGACATGTATTTTAGAAAAAGCTGACAGCTCATGTAATGTCAGTCAAAGCAGTTCTCAAACACCAGCTATCCTTTTGGAACAAAAATTAACTACATCCAGGTTTCTAAGATATGACTTTTTGGAACCTATTTTGTAACCAAATTAAAATATCATTATGTGTGTGAAATTATATCGTGCCACCAGAACATCTATAAAATAAAAACAATATAAAGCAAAACTCACAATGGATTTAATTTGGCAGTTACTGGGCTTTGCATCACTGTCAGTGAAACAAACTTTTAGAAGTGATGGAAAACTTTAAAGCCTTGCAGCTTAGAAAAGTATATATACATCTACAAGGATTGTGAAGGAACATAATCATTGTGTGTTGTATTACCAGCTATTTTTTGAGAATTTTTGAGAGAAGGGAAGGGAAGGGAAGGGAAGGGAAGGGAAGGGAAGGGAAGGGAAGGGAAGGGAAGGGAAGGGAAGGGAAGGGAAGGAAGGAAGGGAAGGGAAGGGAAGGGAAGGGAAGGGAAGGGAAGGAGAAGGGAAGGGAAGGGAAGGGAAGGGAAGGGAAGGGAAGGGAAGGGAAGGGAAGGGAAGGGAAGGGAAGGGAGGAAGGGAAGGGAAGGGAAGGGAAGGAAGGGAAGGGAAGGGAAGAGTGATCCTGCTTTGGCAGGGAGTTGGACTAGAGGATTTTTTGATGTCCCTTCCAACCCTTACCATTCTGTAATTCTGTGAAAAGAAAGGAAGATCTTCAGGCAATTGACAAGTTATTAATCCCTTTTTGTCTCACATCTTCATTATTCTCTATTCTTGGTTCTTTGTTTTGTAAAGTAAGGCATAAATGAAACAGAGAAACCGAAGTACCATTACTACCTCCGGACTAGATAGCAAAACCATATTTTCTTTATCGTCTCAGGGAATGTTGGATTATTTCACACACAGCAGAATAGGTTAAAGAAAGCCCTAGTAGCTAGTGCAACGTCAGGCATCTAGGATGCTGAAAACCTGTGTCCTACTATGTGTTTCAATCAAAATTTATTTATATTACATGAACAGCATCCAATAGAGTCCACTTCAACTCAAAATAGTGGGTCAATGTCTCTCAGAAAGATACGTGGGCTTAAATCTTCTATTGTAATAGATGGAAATGAACTTGATTCCTGTGATTCCTGTGCATGCACATTATTCACATTTGCCTTCTGAATAAAAGGAGACTAGTACATTATCTGATTTTAGTAAAATCACAGTTCTAAATAGAAATATATTTATATTTTTCCAGTCAGGACTGATTTGTAAAATACGTATTTTCAGGACTGACAAGCTTTTTTAGGCATATTTAATATTTGTGCTTCAGAACATGTGCAGCTGTAATTAGAATTATGGTGGAAGTTTAATTTATCGCTCTGGTCACAACTGTTCAAATGTCTATAAATTCTGAAACCGTGTACAGTATTACTACAAACATTCCAGGCATGCCTTTAAGTCTTTTGCTTTGCTGAACATGAACATAACATCAGAATTTTATGTACCAAGGTTAAAAATTGGATCGTAAATGCCCTAATTTAATTCAAAAAATCCTCTTGCTTACAGATTCAGTATGAAAAGAATGGAAAATGGAGTAATAAACATTATGAATGGTTGAAACTGTAGTTATCTGTAATTAATAAAGGATAAGGGAAGATCTATTTACAGGCTTATGCTTTTATAAATCTAAAATTGTTACTTAGCTGTTCATTTTTAATTTTCTTTTTAGTTAGACTACTTAATTCAAAATATGATTTAAGTACTACTGAAAATACTGACATATTGACTCCAGGTAAGTCACATTTATCTTTTCTTAATCTGAAAAGTTAAGACTTGAAGCACAATGTATTTGCAAAACTCTAGTCAGATGGTTGAGATTTGATAGGGTATTTATTTTTTGATGAAGAATCTGTCTTAACTTTAGCAGAATAAGAGCATGAATTTATGCATTATGAATATGTGTGTGACAGTTTAATCAGGAATTTTCTCAAAACATTAAGTTAGTGAACACAGTTTACTTCCACATGGCTCAAGTACAACTCCCTTTCTTCTCAAAATTAAAGTCACGAATCTACAAATGAGAAGACTGTGTAAAAGATAATCATCACACTGCTCTGCAGCTATGCTGACGATGTTTGTCAGGTGGCAGTGGGTGGCATTTTTCTGCACAGCCTGCAAGCAAATCCTCAGAGATGACAGACGACTTTGTCCTGTGAGTTGTACATGAGGTTACTCTCCAGCTGAGACAACAGCCTTTGGAAAGTTACCTTGCAAGCAGGAGGACAGTTTCCTCCCCTCTTTAAAATTTGAATAAATATTCAAAACTAAGAGTTTCTCTGCATAGTGTGTGTTGTGTAATGACATTATTCCTGGGAAGAAATCTGCCTTTCTATTGTGTGCAGTCATCTTTGGTTTACAGTTGTTGTGATGTGCGTGTGTGTGCTGATAAAATAAACCAAGTTTAACGTCTGTTCACACTATGTCCTTGATTTCGTCTCCACTGAAAAAGTCATAGACAAATGCCTGGAACTCTACCGCTGTGCAGTGAGACAGGACCACCACAAGAAAGGACTACCAATGCTGAGAGAAGAATGTGCAACGTACGGGGAAAGCTAATGCAATTAACTTTGTGCCATCAAAGTCAGCGCAGCAGATGAAGAGCGTGACTGATTATGCATTTCTAGCGGGGATCTTCAGAATTATCTTGGAAGCATGTTTAAGACCATTTTAGTTTTGCAGCTATCTAAATGAAAAGGTGTCCTCCACAGCTTGTCCTTCGGCGATGCTTCCATGAGTATTAAAATGTCTTTGCACGGAGCACATTTAAAGAATTTGTAAACCTCACCGGAAAAAAATATTTGAATAAGATATTGTCAGACCTGAAAATTCTGTCAGTGTGAAACTTATAAACTGCATACATTGCAACTTAATGTATATCTGCATCCTACACAGACATAGTTATTAGGTAGTTTGCACTCAAAGCAGAAAGGAAATGATAGTGGAGACTAAGAATGCATAGAATGTATAGAAACTGATTAAACAATTACTCATGAGAATGTACTAAATATGCAGCTATCTATTCCCTACAGAGCCAAAGAGAAAGATATACTTAGTGAAAAAATTGTTAACCTCCAAACATAAGCTTGAGGAAAGAGATTTCAATAAGAGTAATTTTAATAAACCTCTTATTAATATTCAAAAATATAATGAGCTAAATGAGTTCAGGATTAACTGCTACAAGTAACTGAGAAGGTGGAAGTATATTCAGTGACCCATATTTCCAGTATTAAACTTCTGAGAAAGAAACCTAGGGGAGACCACCAGCACTGTTAATTGGTGTGTTGTATTACTAGTTGTTTTTTGAGAATTTTTGAGAGGGAAGGGAAGGGAAGGGAAGGGAAGGGAAGGGAAGGGAAGGGAAGGGAAGGGAAGGGAAGGGAAGGGAAGGGAAGGGAAGGGAAGGGAAGGGAAGGGAAGGGAAGGGAAGGGAAGGGAAGGGAAGGGAAGGGAAGGGAAGGGAAGGGAAGGGAATTGCCGATTAATTGCCAGATGCTAACATTTACTTTGAGCTCTATAGAACAGCATCAACAGTCTGCCCATCTAGAATATGAGTCCTGGACTTTCTGTGAATATTGTCCCATTTGCTATTGAGCAAAGGCAGATTTCTGACCTTGAGGACAAGTGCCATAGCACAACCACCTTATAAACTTCCTCTTCTACCAAAAAGGAGTTTTCTGCTTATTTTACCAGGAATATTTAATTGTGAGATGTTCTATATCTTTTGCATATGTAGTGTAATGTAATGTAACAGATAACATTATTATTTATTGCAACACATAATGTTATATATTATTATGTTATATCAGATATTATTATTATTATACAATAATAATTTAAAGAAAATAAAGAATGTTTTCTTTCTGCAACAATGCAGTAAGTCATAGTGCCACCTCTCACTTAAATGTGTTCAGACAGATACTTATGTACTTGATTCATTATGGAATCAAGACTAGATTAGAAATGAGATGGATTTTCTGATTAATGTGAAAATGCCAGTCTATTTACAACGACAAAAAGGAGTTTGTAGATGTAAAACATTTTCAAACAAAGGAGCTCATCTTAATCTGTGCCAGATTTCAACACTTTTAGTGGGTTTTCACAATGTGCAAAACTCCTTAAATGAGATGTCACTCTGAAAAGAATAACACAAAAAAAAACCCCATAAAAATCTTCCTTAGAACTTGGCTTGTGGAGTCAGTTGTCACTAAAGATGGTACCAGAAGGCTCATTAACAAAACATCATTATCTGCATCATTAGCATGATGCACAACTCTTTTCTTGCTGGAAAGAGCCTCTTTTCGCAGCTGAAGCCTGTTGTTCTTTACGGTCTCTGGTAAGGAATTACTAAACTTCATGGGGAATTCCCCAGGTTCTCTAGGTTTTTATCCCTAGTATATTTTCTTCTGTTGCAACAGTAAAAAATGGGAAATTACTAGCAGATGCAATGGGCACTATCCTGTCTCCTGTGCTGGTGATCTCCCACCCTGGAAATGGCCCTGATTTATGTATTTGCTAAAAAGAAAGGAAAGAGAGTCTCACAGAAAGTTGTTGAAGGATAATCTTATAGGAAGTTAAGAAGGATTAATGTTATCCTATTGAAATAAAACTAATTTCATGTATAGAGGGATATATTTTGCCTAAGGAAAGAACAGATAAAATTAAATCCTATGCAATGCATTTAACTGGGTCTCTGTAAATGTATTTGGAATTAATAGCACTTAACTACTATCTTTAACATGTAATGTAAACCGCAGGCTTTCCCTTTGTCTGTAACCCAGTTTTTATGAGATATTCTTTTGGTGTCATTATATTTTATCGTGTGTTAATATACACTGGTAAGGACTTTAATCCACAGATTACTCCCACAACAGAATGACAGCTCCAAAATATATACTTGGTTATTCAGAAAACTTTCATCTTCAGAGCTGTGTTGCATTTAAAATATATTTTATGATCCAGTAGAATGTTTTCTTACATGCATGTACTGCTCCATGATGAAATCCTTACCAAAAAATTCTCCAGATCAACTTGTTTACCATTTGTTCTGCTACAGTTTTCAATAATTAGGGGATCAACTAATTAAAAGATCAAAAGCACTAAATAGTAGGTCAATTATGGTTTTCCTTTTAAAACATACTTTATATGCTTCTATTTATAAACATAAAATAGCTGTTCATATTGAAGCAATCTTTGGGCTTTGAAAGAACTGACACATTTGAAGTCAAAGTTAACTTTTTTTTTCCTTCATTTTTTGCCATGCATAATGCTTAAATCAACACCAGACTCCCCATGCTATAGCAAATTAGAAGTCTATGTGTGTAAGGAACATGCAACTGCTGCACATTTCAGAGGAGATCTTATGCTTGATAAAACCCTGACAGTGAGGGGGGGAAAAACAAGGAATTATACACAAACCTGTAAAGAGAGAAAAGTGTTTGAAAACCATTTCTAATGTGCATGGACCCAATCTTAATGTTGTTTCTCTTTACTGGAAAAGACCCTTGCTGATGTGGCAAAATTGCATTATGAATTTTCATACCATCAAGGTCTGTCACCATTCACACTCATGCATAATCCTGATGCAAAAATAGAGTCTTAGAATGGAAGCATCCTACTGCCCCTCCTGATACCACATATCTTACCTCCCTTGAACTTATTTTTGATAACCCACAACCTTCCCCATTTGCCCAGCTCCTACAAACCAAGATACTAAACTCTTGA
The DNA here is from genome assembly GCA_020746105.1 of Trogon surrucura. Classification (NCBI taxonomy): domain Eukaryota; kingdom Metazoa; phylum Chordata; class Aves; order Trogoniformes; family Trogonidae; genus Trogon; species Trogon surrucura. The sequence goes on from CM036617.1 coordinate 47,912,361, forward strand.
CACCTCCCACAAAAGAAGACCTTCTCTCCCATTTCACATTCTGTTTCTCCTGCCATGCTTGGATTTGAACCTGGAAATGTAAATGTTGACACTTGTTGAATTCCTGTGTTCCTCCAGGATTTAAGTGGTATGGTGTTCCACTGGTGAGGCTGGGTGCTTTTGACTTAAATAGAATCATATAATCATAGAATGCTAAGAGTTGGAAGGGACCTCTAGAGATCATCTAGTCCAACCCCCCTGCCAGAGCAGGATCCCCTAGGGCAGCCACACAGGAACACGTCCAGGCGGGTTTCGAAAGTCTTCAGAGAAGGAGACTCCACAACCTCTCTGGGCAGCCTGTGCCAGTGCTCCGTCATGCTCTCAGTAAAAAAGTTTCTCCTCATGTTGAGGTGGAACTTCCTAGGTTCTAACTTAAAACCATTATTCCTTGTTCTATTGCTGGACACCTCTGAAAAGAGATTGTCCCCTTCCTCTTGACACCCACCCCTCAGATATTCATACACGTTAATAAGGTCCCCTCTCAGCCGTCTCCTTTTAAGGCTAAACAGCCCCAGTTCTCTCAGACTCTCTTCGCAGGAGAGATGTTCAAGTCCCTTGATCATCCTCGTAGCTCTCCTTTGGACTCTCTCCAGTAGGTCCCTGTCTCAAATACAATTTTATGTCTCAAAATAATTTTATCCATAGGAATTTGGTGCACTGGTGAAGGAGCAGCCCTATGGTCATTACTACAGCTGAGACATCATTGTCTGGCATAAGCTGCTGCCGTGTCCCAGGCATTGATCCTGTTATTTGGACAGTGGTCAATGGGCAGGATTTGCACTGTTCCTGGATGCAGTTTGTGCTTTCCTGTGCTATAAAACTATGTTTGTTGTCCAAGGGTTTGTAGTTCATCATGTGGCTTCTTGTAACAATTGTGAATTCTGTATAGTTGTGAATCTTCTCTAAATACTTCGTGCCATATACGAAACTAGCAAAAAGCTGCTTTATTTCACTCATATTCCCTCACGTAATTAGTTTTCCCTTTCAGTAGCTTTGCTCCATCTCTGTTTCTCTTTGTTCCTGATACATAACTGTTATATATATTCCAAAAATGAACTAGGAAATTAGCACTCTGGGGATAAGTAAATCATGTTTTTCTGTTATATTTCTTCTTTCCATTCCTTCTTAGAAGTTTTTTTTTAGGGAAGTCTGTACTGCAAATGGAATTTATTATTGGAATTCACTTTGTTTCATTCTCCCTAACAGACAGAAAATTTAAAATTTAAAAGACTAAAAATATCATGAAGTAAATGTTACATTTTTTTTCCCAAGATATTGTTTTATGGGAAAACTTTTAACAGAATACTCATTTAGGAGAGTTTTTTTCCTTCTGATGAAATGTTGGAGTGGGTATATTGCCATTGCTACAAATTGCTATTCAAATGCTACAAATGCCATTCCATGAAGTTATCAACAGATGAATATCTAGATCCAGCACAACATATGATTGTATAGATATATTTTCTCAAAGCCAAATATTAAACAAAAAAACAAGTGTTTTCTAAATGAAAGGCTGTAATGAGGAATAGTTAAAATACATTGAGGAGAGGTTTGTATAGAACTTCTTTTATTTATGCTTTTTTTTTTGGAGATTCTGAAAGTTAATTCTGATATCTTTAGATAGTCATTAAAGATGAAGGTGTTATATCCATACAGATAAATTGGATGTAACCAGGAAGGACTACTACATGTTATATATAGTATTAAATCCATATGTTTTAGAGCTGAGCCAATCAGTGTTCTCCTAAAAAATTCCTTGGCATAAATTGACATATATGGACTATTGCATCATTTTCAATTAATTTTGAATCTGATTCATGTGAATGTATTTGATATTCTGAATATGGACTAATGCATATTGTTGCACTTAATAGCAGAGGATTGCCCCAGATCTATTTAATATATAGCATGGAAAACTTAGATTTTCCTTGAGAAGTGTTTGGATTTAATTATCATTTTCAGAGACGGAAATAAATTCTAGCCAATATACTTCTACCAGTAATGAGAATTCCTTCTGTAACTTAACGTTGCATAATCAGTGCCTGAATACTTCCTCAAATTTCACATGGTTATTACCCAATCGATGTTTTCATATAAATGTTTTTAGCTTTGGTGTGATTTTTTTTTTTTTTTCACCAGAAGTATACCAGCAAAGAAACACTTATATGAGTACATATATATATATCCATGTCTTGTTTTTCCTGCTTGCCCATTCTTTGCAAACTTATGGATCACACTGATCCTTCTTTTAGAGGTGCAGTCCACAAAACACACTAAAATCTTGCATTTTTTGGAGGACTTTTAGTATTATCAAGACCTTCTAGCCAGACATCAGCCATGAAAATACTCCCACACTAAGCCAAGTTAGAGAAAAGCTTTACTGTGATCCACCTGGATAGTAAATCATCAGTTTGTTCACAATCCTCTCTGCCCACCCAACTAAAAGTATTGCTACGAGTGTGCAGCAGTGAAAGCTAGGTAGTTAAAGAGTGTGGGGAAACAGCAACAGCAAGGAGACTATACATTTCATCAGCCACTGTCATTTAAACTTATTGTGAATAAATAGCATGCCTCCTTTTTTTTTTTTTTTTGGTTGCTAAGTCCTATCTGCCACCCTTCTGTCCCTCTGGATTTTCCTCGTGACAGGGCGAATACTTAGTTCCTATTAGCTGTTCTCTCTGTGCTAGAGACCTTCTTACGAGTAACTCCGGGTTCTATTTCATCCCACCTTCCCTTTTACCTTCTTTTTTCTCTGGACTAAAATCCTGTTCGAGTCCCCCAACTTCTCCCCCTCCCCAGTAGCAGGGGCATCTGTCATGGGCTCTGTCATTCTTGTTCAATTAAGACTGGACCAGACCAGTTTGTCAGCACAGCGCCCCCAGTACCAAATGTCTTATTTTCTGAGAGGTCTTGCCCCAGTTCTTTCCTCCCCAGTAGCAGCATTCCTTACTTTCTTCTCAGGCCATTGCCCTTGATTATTGCCTTGTCCCCTTCCCTGTTTCTTCTATCCTGCATTCATCCACTCCTCTCCTTCCTATCCCAGGCACAACTTCAGTCTTCCTTCCCCAAGCCCATTCCCTCTTTCTGTACCATTTGTCTGTAAAATACATCCTTCAGTTCTGTTCTATCAGGAGAGTGCCAGGAGTTACTTTGTATTTCAGAATAACCTTATCAAGTGTGAAATGACTGATGGTTGGAGCTGCAGATAGTCACAGAAGTGCTTTAACCTTGGGCTGTGCTGAACAGCTGGCAAGGAGTGTACACATTCCCTCTTTTCCCTCTTTCTCTTTAAATGCCCCAGTCAAGAGTTTTCTACACATAAATTATCAGAATAGTCCCTAAAAATCTGGATGTGATTGAACACCATCTTTGAAACTGCTACTTCATGAACAAAGAGAAAAACTGACACATTATTTTTTAAGGGATTGAACACTCCTAAAGTGGTGTTAGTAAGGCTACCCTACAAGTATTTTCAGCTTTTCTGAAATTACCCTGTTTTTTCACAATGCATGGCGTAGGCATGCTCTTTAAAGATATAACTAAATTCATTTCTTTCCCAATGTCTTTTTCTTCCTTTGGAGCTATATGACCCAATGTTTGTAACTGGGAAGAGTTCAACTGTTCACCAGAGAAACATGAGCCAGCAGTGTGCCCAGGTGGCCAAGAAGGCCAATGGCATCCTGACCTGTATTAGAAACAGTGTGACCAGTGGGAGTAGAGAGGTGATTATCCCCATGTACTCAGCACTGGTGAGACCTCACCTTTAGTACTGTGTCCAGTTTTTGGGCACCTCAATACAAGAGAGATATTGAGGTGCTGGAGCGAGTGCAGAGGAGGGCAAAGAAGCTGTTGAAGGGTCTGGAGAATAGATCTTATGAAGAACAATGGAAGGAGCTGGGGCTGTTCAGTTTGAAGAAGAGGAGGCTGAAGGGCGACCTCATCGCTCTCTACAACTACCTGAAAGGACATTGTAGAGAGGTTGGTGCTGGTCTCTTCTCACAGGTAATTAGCAGTAGAACGAGAGGGAATGGCTTCAAACTGCAACAGGGTAGGTTTAGATGGACATAGGAAAAAAGTTTTCATAGAAAGAGTGGTCAGACATTGGAATGGGCTGCCTGGGAAGGTGATTGAGTCACCATCCCTGGATGTGTGTAAAGATCGTTTAAATGTGGTGTTGGGGTATATGGTTTAGGGATGATCTTTGCAGAGTAGGGTTAATGGTTGGACTCGATGATCCCAAGGGTCTTTTCCAACCTGAATGATTCTACGGTTCTATGATTCTCTGAAAGTTGGCTTCAGAATTAGCTGAGATAAAAGTGGTTTTGTCAAAAAATACAAAATATGGCAGGAAAAAAATGTTACCGATAAAAGAGTCTTCAGTTCCTCTCTTAGAGTACTCCTATATATTTTTTTAAATTATTGTTGCCAGTGGTGTTTTTATAATGACTGTAAAATCTCCTGTACTCACTTAATCCTCCCATTATGTGTAAAAGAGCAATACTACATGCTTTAGGTTAATTAGAGCATAATTCCCCAAGCAACATACATATGCGCTGGCACTAGAATGAAAACTTTAAGCTGGTTGGTTGATTTTAATGCTGCTTTATCATTTACCATCTGTCAAAAAAAACAAAATAGCAGGCTATTCTGTTCCCTTCTGATGTCTTGCAGAGATAACTCTTATGGGAGAAACACACGGTTTTATCAGGAAGACCTGAATTGTCAGCCAGTCCTCTAGTTTTGCATAATGCTAAGGTCTTCACTCAAGGTGGTGAGCACCATGACATACCATTTGGTCATGAGATTTCCTCAATTTCAATATTGGATGCGTTTAGTAGAGTTCTGTAATTTCCATGCATAAATGCCAAACAGGCAGCAATCTGTGCTCTATTCAGTAAGTAACATTGTTTTTCTCTCAGTATAAGCCCTTGCTCAGAAACCCGCATGAGCAGGGAATATTTAATACTTAGGCAAACTGCCTGCAATAAAACTATTTCAAGCTCTCTTGTAGATGATCTGCCCTTTAGATTAGTTCAGGTTCACACAGCTGCACAGCGAATAGAAATATTTCACAGCTCAATAAATGGGGCAGCTGGTATTTTGATTCATCTCAGAGCAATTTCACTGGGAATCAATAAAGTATGGTGCTCATTTTGAACAAAAGAGCACATTTGATGGGATATCATTGTTGTCATCGTGGTCAGCTTCTAGCAGCCTAGAGATGAATGAATGTATCTCTCAGAGTCTTACCTCTTCTCGTCTTAATGTACACATTGGCATTTTGCTTCCCTATCGGTAATTAGCTCATATGCATTTGTAAGAAAACAAACAAATAAACAAACAAATCAAAAAAAAAAGTAGAGAAGAAAAAAGATAAAAAGAATATATTAAGCATTGTTTGCGTGGGGGAAAAAGGAAAAAAAAAAAAGGGAAAAAAAAGGCAGTTGAAGTTTCCTTTGTTTTCTGAGTGGAATGTCACATAGGGATACCAAATAGTATCAATACTCCAGGAATACCTTACTCCTCTGGAATCAGATTTCCATTTTATTTTTTAATTTGATGGTGGTAGGTTCTCTGATCTCTGCTCTGTTTTTAACATGTCTGTTTTGCACTTGGTAATACCACTTTTTGCTCTTTGTCATGTTTCTGTCCAGTGCTCTCTGAAATAAGGCTCTAGTCTGTGTCAAGACATTTTTTTCCATAGAAATAATTCTTAAGTATTATTTTTCTTATTCTGTATTCTTCGTGTCAGTGATATTTCCTATCTTTGCTGTAAGATGTTCCTTGAAACGTTATTGGCAGATACTCCTTTATATGTGAAATGTAATAATTCATTTATTTTGTGAAGATGGAAAGGTGGAATCAGGCATCACCTCTCTCAATAAAATAACATTTGAAGGCCATTAAAGGTGGCCTGGCTATTGGCTATTGGCTTTTCATTCCTTTGGTCCCTCTGATTTAAACAGGTTTTCTATGCTTATTTTTCTCAAGCCTAGTTTTCACTGATCATAATTTCCATTAGTACATAATATAGCTAAATTGGTAACTCTGCTTCTACAGTCATGTAGTTTTCACTCACATAATCTCTTTTTAGCCTGGCATTCTCGGCACTTGGGCTTAGTCAAAAGTTATTTCCTTTTGCCAAAATGAAAGTTCATTCATCCTTCAGAGTTAGGACAGAAGAACTTGCTCTCAAAAAATGTAAGATTGTGCTTCATGGGAAGTAGCTGGACAGTGAAACCTCACGTGTAGCTACAGGGATTTTTTTATGAGTAATTTAGCAATCAGGAGTTCTAAGCTCTTCTTTCCTTATTTCAAATGATTGATCATATTACAAAGTAAATACTTTGCAAAAAGATCTGTATGGGTCGAATTTTATTTTTTTGTTTTAAATCACAGCCTTTCAAATCTGTCCTTGATGTTAGGTTAATACCTTCTCTCCTCAGCTCATTTAATGGCTTGTCTCTCAGCAGATCACACAATCACAGAATTATTGAGACTGGAAAAGACCTTGGAGATCATCCAGTCCAGTAGATAAGAGAATCACAGAATCATAGAATTGTTTAGGTAAGAAAAGACTTTTAAGACCATTGAGTCTAACCGTTAATATTGCAATGCCAGGTCCACCACTAAAGCATTTCTCTAAGCACCTCATCTACATGTTCTGTAAAATACTTTCAGGGACAGTGACTCAACCACTTTCCCCAGCAGCCTCCTCCAATGATTGACATCCCTTTAGGTGAACCAACCCGGCACAACTTTTCACCACGGTTGATGGTATTCCTAAAAGAAACTGTACATGGGGGCAATAAACTTCATTTTCTGTTCCAAACTCTTGAAGAAGGGTGTTTATTGGCACAAATAAGTATTATATCTCTCAGAAAAATGGTGAAGAAAACAAATATTTTTAATGATTTTTTTCATGAAGCGATGTCAGTGGGATAGTCAAAAGAATTTCCCGTCTCTATGAATGATGTTCACACTTATATTTTCTGTTTTCTAAACAGGGAGTTGGATTTTGCCTATGGATTGTAGTGGCCAAACGAGTGTGATGTGCCACACAATTTGCCCTTTGTTCTTAATTGGATTGTGTTTTCTTTACATCAATATAATAGACTTGTGTAAACTCTGTTTTGCTAATAATTTCATATCATTGTGATTTTAGCAAAGAGTAACCAAAAATATTGTGGAAAACAGAGTGTCTTTGTTTAATGTATTTTTAGCAGCTTGGAAAATGTTTATTTCTGAAAAGTCCCTGCAGCCCTGACTTGATCTGGAATGTCAGTATTCCCCATACCCCAAACATTTTTCATCTTCCAGAAAGCATTTTGAAGACAGAGTTAAAATGTGCTTACAAGAGACAAACAATATTGTTACAGGATTAGTCAGCAACAAAGAGAATGTTATTTTAATGCTATATATAGAAAAGGAATAATCATTTAATTTGCCTTTTTAAAAAAATTGAGCACCTGAGATTTTCCTTTTTACTGTTTTTACATTGAGAAGAAAGGCCAAAAATCTTAAAGGTATTTGGATGTCCAGCTGCCTCTAAAGCCATAAACAAAGGCATATAAGCCAAACTAGCTGTCTTGGTAAATAACATTCACATTACAGTGTTAGGCTGTTGGCGGCTCAAAACCTTTTGTCTGGCTTCATAGTCTTCTGTCTCAGACCTGAGGAAGAGATTTTGTGTCCCAAAATGTTCCACATTTCAGCTGAATAGATTTCATCTTTCTACAAATCTGTAAATAGCTACATTCAAAGATTTAAGTCTTCAAGATCCTCCTCAAATCCTCTTCAAATTCTGCCTAATTCTGGATATGCCTACAACCATATGGTTCTACTTTTTTGCCTAGGCATCTGCAAACATAACTCTGGGAGCACCCAGAGTCACTCTCACTCTGAGGCATAGGAAACATGTTACCAAGGCCAAAGCCACAGAAGCTGTAGCAATAAGAGGTGTAAAGTAGGAGCTAGATGAGATCCTCACGTCTTAGGTCTTCTCACTTTGGTGGGGTGTGGTTTCTCTATTTCTAGCTCCCAGGAGAGCAACACAAATTACTGAAACAAGCTAAACATGTCTTCATTTTCGTGTTGCATCTGTGTCACTCTGTGGAGAGAAATGAGGGATGGAAATGCCAAAAGAAAGCAATTGAAAAGGCAGTACAATTTTACCTGAAGGGGAAAAGGTGGAGGAGCTCACCAAGGGAAGGGAGATATCCTCTGTTCTGATTCCCATCGCTCAGTGTTTTAGACATCACTCCTTGAACATTCACTGGGCTACTATCAGCATCTCTGCCACATCAGAGATCTTGGTGGACAGCAGGATGACCATGAGCCAGCAGTGTGCCCTTGTGGCCAGGAAGGCCAATGGCATCCTGGGGTGTATTAGAAGGGGGGTGGTTAGTAGGTCAAGAGAGGTTCTCCTTCCCCTCTACTCTGCCCTGGTGAGACCCCATCTGGAATATTGTGTCCAGGTCTGGGCCCCTAAGCTCAAGAAAGACAGGGAACTGCTGGAGAGAGTCCAGCACAGGGCAACTAGGATGATTAAGGGAGGGGAGCATCTCCCTTGTGAGAAAAGACTGAAGGAGCTGGGGCTCTTTAGTTTGGAGAAGAGGAGACTGAGGGGTGACCTCATTAATGTTTACAAATATATCAAGGGGGAGTGTCACGAGGATGGAGCCAGGCTCTTCTCGGTGACAACCACTGATAGGACAAGGGGTAATGGGCTGAAACTGGAACATAAGAGGTTCCGCTTAAACTCGAGAAGAAACTTCTTCTCAGTGAGGGTGACGGAGCCCTGGAACAGGCTGCCCAGAGAGGTTGTGGAGTCTCCTTCTCTGGAGACATTCAAGACCTGCCTGGACACGTTCCTGTGTGGCATAGTCTAGGCATTCCTGCTCTGGCAGGAGGATTGGACTTGATGATCTTTCGAGGTCCCTTCCAATCCCTAACATTCTATGATTCTATGATTCTATGATTATGTGATAAAAGGGATACTTTGGACCAAATATTTATACTGTCATGTGCATGTCACCTTCCTGACCTGTCATTATATTCCTCATGTGCCAGGGAAGTCTTAGCTGCACAATAAATTCAACTCCGGGTTCATAAATAGCCCAGAGACACATTCTTGATACATGCTAGTATAATTAAAAATGAACACATATTGCCATTATAAAACAACCTAGTATAAAATACAGTGGGATTTCCTTTCAAACAAGGCTCCAAGAAATATGTTTTTTTAACCTCTGGACTATAGTTTATCAATCCTGAACTTGTTTTTAAAAGTACTCTTTCTCCTGGGGAAAAAAGAAAAATAATGATCAGAAAGAACATGGGAATATTACAATGGGCTTTTTCCCACTGTCCAAAATCTAATGTATAGGGATTTACTGTCTGCTACTGGTAAAGAGGGCAAATGTATGATCCATATAACAACCAGCCAAATAGGCCTTTAACTGCCAGGACTTCAGACTAAAAGAGAGAGAGAGAGAGAGAGAGAGAGAGAGAGAGAGAGAGAGAGAGAGAGAGAGACCTGCTTAGTGCAACTTCAGTGGAAGAACAACAGGTTTTTTTGGGTGATACTTTTTATTTCTAACCACAGATGGTAAAATCAACCAAATAACATGAATTCTGCCATTTAGCACTGAAAAGTGCTAAATTATTTTTCCTTGTGTTCTCTCACCTTTCTAATTCATGTCTTACTTTCATGTAAAATAAATTTTCCGGGTTTTTTTCCCTCTCATTTATAACCTTCTTAGAAAATGTAATATTGCTGGGTTTAGCCATATGGCATTTAAGTAAAGGCTAGTAGCCTGGCTGTGTATAGAACTGTAGTCAACATTTTTGAAAAAACTCCACAGATGAAATGAACAAATCCCAGACCAAGCAAAACAATTCTTCAGAAATGGAAATATGTAAAAAAATTCTGGGCAGAAATAAATTTCCTCCTCATTCTTCTACAGGTTGTCAGATGTGTTGTTTTTGAAGGCTAAAGCCAGCAGATAGCAGGAAAGGTCTGAGGGGGTTTCTGCAGGAATTCCTTTCCTCCAGAGGCTGTCCCCTCTGTTTGGCAGAGTTTCAGGCCAATGCAGTTACTCTTCAAATGACTGCTGTATGTCTCTCTTCTCCAGCTAGTTCCTGCTTGTTGTATTTTCTTTTCAAAGGATAGAATACATAGCTTGTTTCTTGTTACAGGTAACTTGTTTCTCTGAGGCCAGCCACAAAGGTCTAAAATTCAGAGTGATCTAAGAAACTTCAGATGATATAAAAAGAATTTACTTGTTTAGCATGCTGACATAGAAATAAAACTGAGACTACTGTTGGAGGCTGGGAGTCTTTCCTCTCCAGTGCAACACACTTATTGAGGAAAAAAGGGAGAGATGAGTGAGTGAAAGAAAAAAAAGACAGAAAAGTAGGGGAGTGAAAGAAAAGGGAACCTTGAAGATCTTAGTGTCTTAGCTGCTCCAAAGATTTTTTTAAAATCCTGGCTAAAAAACATTCAGTAATCTCCCTCAGCAAATAGTTCCTCAATTAAGCATCCTTTCTCTCTAAATTTCTCTCAGTGAAGTTTTAACTTTTTATTTCTTGCCCCATTCCCAGTGGATATGAAGACAAGTTTGTTTACCTCTTCACAGACCTAAGAAATAAACAGGACATGATTTTGTATTTTTCCTCATTCCTCTTCTTGCTAGGCTAAGCCAAACTCCATTTCTCTAAGCTATTTTGAGGGTCTCATTTTCCAGTCTTCCAGTTATTCATGAGACTCCCCATCACAATCAAAACTGGCCCCATACTTTCCTGGCTGTTCAGACTCCTCTTTTAGCAGCTCTGAATCTTATAGAAGGATTAATTCACTATTTTGCTCAATTCACAGCCCCATCAGCATAAATATCAGCAGTTTTGCCAGGAATTTGGAGTCACGGGGTGAGATTCATGTAACCAAATACAGATACCTAAATTTGGTCTGGTCATGAAGTCACAGAATCACAGAATCACAGAATGTCAGGGGTTGGAAGGGACCTCGAAAGATCTTCTAGTCCAACCTCCCTGTCAAAGCAGGCTCACCTACAGTAGGTCACACAGGAACGTGTCCAGGTGAGTTTTAAATTTCTCCAGAGAAGACGACTCCACAACCTCCCTGGGCAGCCTGTTCCAGTGCTCCATCACCCTCATAGTGAAAAAGTTTTTCCTAATGTTTTTGTGGAACCTCTTATGATCTAGCTTGTATCTGTTATCCCTTCTCCTGTCATTGGACATCACTGAAAAGAGCCTGGCTCTGTCCTCCTGACATTCCCCCTTGACATATTTATAAACATTAATGAGGTCACCCCTCAGCCTCCCCTTCTCCAAGCTAAGGAGACCCAGCTCCTTCAGCCTTTCCTCCTAAGGGAGATGCTCCACTCCCTTCAACATCTTTGTGGCTCTGCGCTGGACTCTTCAAGCAGTTCCCTGTCCTTCTTGAGCTGAGGGGCCCAGACCTGGACACAATATTCCAGATGTGGCCTCACCAGGGCAGAGTAGAGGGGCAGGAGAACCTCTCTCGACCTACTTGCTACTCTCCTTCTAATACACCCCAGGATGCCATTGGCCTTCTTGGCCCCGAGGGCACATTGCTGGCTCATGGTCATCCTGCTGTCCACTAGAACCCCCAGGTCCCTTTCTCCTGCGCTGCTCTCCAGCAGGTCAGTCCCCAACCTATACTGGCACATGGGGTGGTTCTTTCCCAGATGTAAGACTCTACACTTAGCCTTGTTGTGTCTCAAAAAATTTCTCCCCACCCAACTCTCCAGCCTGTCCAGGTCTCACTGGATGGCAGCACAGCCTTCTGGTTTGTCAGCCACTCCTCCCAGTTTCATGTCATCAGCAAACTTGCTGACAGTGCTCTCTAATCCCTTGTCTAGGTCGTTGATGAATGTATTGAGTAGTACTGGTCAACTAAGCTCACTTTGGTAAGGAAAATAGGCAGATCTGAAACGCAATTTAAGTCACATAGGAGGAGATGTCTACATTTGTTTTAAACTTAAGCGGAAACTGATATTAAAGTGTCTATTTTTTCATTTAACTACATAGGAATTATAGATCTAACTAAATGTTTCAGGGTGCAGTTTCCTAGCAGTCAATAATAGGAACTCATGGTGTCACATGTTCAGAAAAAACCAGGTTAGACAGAATTTTGCTGATTTCCTACAAGTAAATAGAAACAACTGCTTCTTCAGAAATTTCACATTGGCCTTGAAAAAGATGTCTAAACTTCAGAAGCTGCACAGGCATTCACTAGGAAATAGTAAGTTTCTTGGAACTGAGCATTTCTTTAGGATATTAAAGGCAAAGGGACAACTAGGGGACAGAGCTAGGTGAAGTAGCTAAGACTTATCACGAATTAATTTTTCCTGTAGCTCTGCAGTCTGTCACATATATGTCATCTTCAATATGTGATGCTTGTTTCATCTGTAATATGCATGCAATTTTTTAATACTGCTATAAATTCTTTTAATATGTAAAAATGCTTTTCCGGTAAACATAATTCTCCCACTGGGAGCACTGGCAAAATTCCCAGTGACTTGAATAAAAACAATAAAATGCAGAATAAGGGAACAGGGCTTCAATCAAGAGTGTAAACCAATTAGGTATTTTCATGGTTGGCCTTTGAGCTTCTAAATATAATGCCTATTGTTCTGTTTCCAAAGGCACCAATTCTGTCGACTTTGCTGACTCTCTCAGCCTTTTTCATGCCAGCACTTATGGGCTGTTTTCCTCTCTTCAGAGGCTTCAGCCAAACACCATCGTGTGTCCTTCCCATGTGTCTCTCTCTTCCCTTTGGCCACCAATGTTCTTAGACTCTTTTTTCTAATCAAATCTTTTAGCAGATGATAAGAGGGCAGACCATATTCAAATTATCTTAGTGAAGTGGATACTAAATATCTGAATCAGCAACATAACTTCCAACTACTGCACTAATTAATCTCTTATTTATGACTCATTGTCAACTCTACATTTTTGGAGTGCTGACAGATATAGCTGGCATCCAGCAGTAAATAATGTTTCAATGGTCTCTTACAGACTTGAATGCAATTTAAAACTGTGAATTACCCAGAATAAGATATGGTAATGTATAAACATAGACAGATAAAATTATTTTATTCCATCTTAATTACCTCTTTTTACTTTTTTATTTGCCTACCTCTCTATGAGAAAACCAAACGTGTAGAATATAGTGCTCATTTGTCATGCACTTCAAAATGACCTCAGATGTTGGACCTTGCTGAATGATATCTATTTAAACAGAAATGTTTGTCAGAAGTATCCTCATTACTCAGCAGTCAATGCCGTTCACTACCTTGGCCCAAATCGGTTCCCTAGGATGATGTGCAATTAAGTAGATTCCCAGTGCATCTGATCAAGTAAAGCGTAGAAAACAACCTATGAATTATTGCACCGTACTTTATTCTCTAAACTTTCAGCCTTCTACAATTTTAGTGACAGTCTTCCTTCCCCTCCATGTAAAATACTCTCAGTGAGGCAATTAAACACTCTGAGGATGTACCTGTTAGAAATATGGGGGATTAAATTAGGCAGGTATTTCCTGACCAAACTGAAATGGATGTTACCTGCTCAAAGGCCTTGAAACTGATTTGCAGGGCATCCTAAAATTGATTTACTATGTCTTTAACTATCCTCTAGTATAACTGTTTCAGGTAAACAATCAGAAAATAGAGTCACAGCTGAAATATTCTCCATAGCCTTTTTTACTGCTGCTTTGTATAACACAGTTCATGACAGGCATTCAAAACTAAGAGAAATCAGTCTCTCATTTGAACATAAATACATTATGAGCCTGAATTCTGTCTGAATAACATCCCTGTCTCCATTTGCAGCTATCCCTCACACCTGTGGGATAATTGTTGTAACAGTATGAGAGAGGAAAGCAATCCCAGCAGGGGCTTTCTTGCTAAAAATAAGTACCCTTAAGTAAAACAAAAACCTTTGTAGCAGGCATACTGGTGAACTCACAGAGATGCTCATCAAAACAACTCTACAATTCACAAAGGAAAGAGCCTCCAGATCTACAATTCTCTATTCTTTCTCTGTTTCAGGCTGAAGAACCTGTTCTATCAAATCTCCAAATCAATAACATTTATTCTATTACTTTTTGCAGTATGTGGAGCAAAAGTAGCTCCATTTGGAACCATCATTCCTGCTGTGTGTGCAGTTCCTATTTACAACAAGATCTGCATGCACGTACTTAAAATGTTTTCATGTTCAATGTGTTGCACATTCACAACTGAATTATTCACATCTAACATGAACCATCTAAAAAATAGACCATGCAGAATTTAATTGATATAACCTTCTTTAATAGATTATGGCAGGAAAAAAAATCACCTGTAAAGGTAGCCCAAAAATAAGCATGATGGACTTCATGAATGACCCTGAGGAACATCCATGTCTCTTTATTGACTACAGGGAACAGCAAGATAGGTGACTTATGCTGGAATTAAACTGATTTAGTGAGTTAGCTGACAAGAATCACACCCACAGAGATGTAATCATGTCTCTCAACACAGAAGATGACGTGGTTCCTAATTTTTGTCACTTGGCAATTGTAATGACAGAGTTGAAAGTTTGGTGGGTAGGAAGAAAATTGAGAAACAAGATGAAAGAACTATTCTTATGAAAGTTTCACAGAAAACTGCTGTTTTACAATATGAACTGCTGTTTTTCAATAAAAAATGTACACTGTCATGAAAAAAGGTAATAAAAACAATTGAGCATGTTAGAAGGGTTGATTAGCTAAGAGCATTTATTTTTTCAAAACACAGGAGGAAAAGACTAGCTGCTGCACAAAGAAAGCAGCTCTCATAAATAGGATAATTGTATATCCTGCTGTCCTTCAAATGACAATGGTTTTTCAAAGTACGCATATCACTGTTGATTGGATTTCTTTAAAAAATCTTTGTCTTTTTATAATTCATCTGTGGACAGATTATGTTTTTTTTCCAAATGATATGTTTCTTACAGATTTTCTTTTATCAAATACTTCTTAATTTGTATTTTTAACAGAGAAAAAAATGTTTTTGACATTAAAAGTATTTGGATAAAACCAAACTAACCATTTTTTTCATCTTTTTACACAAACTTGTGCGTGGTGAACTTCCACTTTGAAACAAATTTCACCTGCCCATACAACACCCAAATAGCATTTTTTCTGTGAACAGAACAACAGTTGCAGATGGAAATAAAAGCTTTCTACTGAAGCAGCTGATATCCAGTGCCCAAATCAAAGATACTTGTTATATGAAGTACTGGATCCAAACCCTTAGGCACTTTATCAGAAAGCTTTTTTGCCTTAGGGGGATTTTCACTGATATGAAAACTGAGCGAGCAGAGGGTGTTTACTAACAGGAAGTAAATGGTGAACTTCTGTTCAAAGAGACTGGCAGGAGGCAGTTTGTATCTCCTAACAAGAACTGACACTTTATACCCGATACCTTGTTTATGCCCAAAAGAACATGGACTGTGGTTCCTCTTGCTATCTGTGAATTCTGTAAAGAATTAAGCACTGAAATGTCTAAGACTTTCCAAAAATATCAAAAGTATGCCTTTATTCCTGCTTTAGATACAGGTCAGCATGAAAACTTGTAAGGAGTTCAGTCAATCCAAAGTAATTAATTTTACGTACTGTAGAGATTTTGCAACATCTCATCTGTGTCCACAGAGAAAGCTCCTCTCCTGAAAGAATGACCGGAATCCAAAGACAAGGATTAGGCCTATGATTGTAAATATGGTAGAAGAAAGATAAAGGTCTGTTAAAAAAAAAAAAAGCCATGGTACTTTTAGATCTGCAAAGCATAGAAAAAAACAGTTCAAAGTAAACCAAAATATCTCAGTGCCCATACAGTCCCCATGGAGGCTGATGTAGCCATTAAAGATTTTATAAATCCAAACTGTGAAATAGAGTAGATATACTCATTGTCCACATACAAGGAGTTAACACAACTGGTTACTTTTTTCCTTCTTTTTTCCTTTTTCCTTTTTTTTTTTAGGGGTGAACTTGTAGTGTAGGGTTAATGGTTGTAGTGTAGGGTTGATGGTTGGACTTGATGATCCCAAGGGTCTTTTCCAACCTGAACTGTTCTATGATTCTATGATTCTTTTCTGCAGAATTAAGTATTTATAAATTTCTTGTCTAGCCAGAGGAAAGTAAACCTAATACTGAGTGACATAAGACTTAAAAGACTAGACGAGGTAGAGTAAAAGCCATTGCTCTTTTTTTTTCTGCACAAAAATCACACTTTCTTACATTCTTCCTTTCTCCCTTTTTGGCCATTAGTTTTCACATTTCCTGAATGCCACTTCTTTCTTACACAAATCAAAGCATGTTTTGAGAATGGGAGAATAGTCCCTCTCTAAAGGGAAAACCAGAAAAATAAGTCTACTTTTTCACAGCACCACACTAACATGATGTCAAGGGAGCATGCTCCGGCTCTGCAAGAGGATAAGAGGAAAGATTAGTGGCCCTTTCAACACAGTCTTCTCTCTGCCATTGAAAGCCAAAAAAAAAAAGGAAAGGCACAGTTCATGTAGTGCTAACAGAGCAGGAATTTTACTGCTGATGTGGCCAATATTCACACATTAATGCAGTTTGGATGGATTTTCAACTAAACGTTGCTGAGATGAACCTGTCACCCAGGAAATGTGAGCCAATGGAGGAAGAAAATGCAATAGAAGAATTATTATTAGGTTGGTGCTATTTTGTCCTCAGTGGCACTGTTTCTGTTCCTCCATGAGGCCCAGAAGATGGGTCTGAAGATGAAAAATACGTTGATGGCATTTGATTCATGCTCTTTCTACTGTTCAGCAAGTACTTACACTGTGCACAGCCTCCATGTCTGATGACCTCAAAGGTCAATCACCCTGTATGTTGAACAAGTGCTTATTCATCCTCTCTAAACAATAACTTCTCCTGTGTAGCATGATGAAATGATTCAAAGGTTCTCAAGCTTTTCCTGCGCACTGCTGTTACATTTTTCAGCTTTTCTTTATTCCTTCACACCTTTTATACCTTATGGTTTCTACCTTTTTTCTTGTCCTTTTTTTTTTTTTCATTTGAAGGAAGTCAACAATCAGGACCCCTCTCCCAAAATGCTCATATTCCTGTGAGCCCCTCGCCCTTTCATTAGACAGACATTCATGCAGTAGGTAAGAATTAAGAGGGACTCAAGAGAGAAAATGAGCTTCAGGCTTCCTATGCCTTTTAAAGCAGTTGGAAATATTTTGATACCAGAGATGTGCAGTCTTCAGAACAGAGCTTCAAGCTGTGCACTTCCCCATGATTATAACGAATGTTGTCATGCAAACTTGATTTTGAAGATGTATTGACTATTTCCTTAAAGAGCAATGTCATTAATTCCTTCCTTTCTTCTCATGCTTCTCTAACACATTCATTCTTTCTGAACTGTCCCCTGCATCGTTATTAAATTCATAAGTCTGGTAGTGGTAAAAGCTGGATTGTCTTTGGTTGTAGGTAGCTTCTGTTCCCTTTAAAATACCTGGAATCCTACATTGGGCAATAAGAACACTGGCTTCAAGAGAACTATTGTTTTCCCAGAAGATTATTCTTGTGTTCTCATGAGATTGAAAAGATGCCACTGAGATCAGATTTAAAAGAATTTATCTCTTCTAGGATGTCTAAATGCATAAATGCATTTCAAAACACTCAGCTTGTTTTAAACCTACTCATTAAACTCTCCTTATTTTTCCACAGGAACTTCTGAAAATTAACCCAGATGGGTGTTGGATTAATAGCTGGTGGTGCATTCCCTTATATTGTGGGCATAGAAGATTAGGATTAGCACCTGTTTTTTCGACATTTCTGGCCAGGCATCAACACAGATATTCAGTGATAGTACAATGTTCCTTGGTGCTGGATGCTCAAGCCCATCTGTGAGGATGGCGTTGTTCCCATCTGTGAGTTCAGAGTGCCTTTGTCTATGATCAGCGATTGGTCTAATTGAGCAGCCTATATTGGAGTGAAAGCACTACCACTTCCCCATCACCCTCTCACGTGCCAGAATGAAGCTGTGGTGACACATTCCTCATCCTTACTGTCACATCTTGATGTTTATGTAAGCCTGAACAGCAGAATGGAAGGAATCAGTCACTATTCACGACTGCTAGCTGCCAGAAAGACATATTTGTATTGCGGCAGATGACAGAGAGTTTCAGTGTGGAAGTGTGTGTAAGAAAGGGTCTTTTAAAAGCTCCGAGTGTTGCAGATCCAGCAGACGTACAGGGTCAGGAAACGCTCTAAACCACTGAGAAGTGTTTCTGACTGCGCTCAGGAACATCACCTGTAAACAGCGAAGTTGGAGGCAGATACTCTTGATCAACTGTCAGCAATGTAAGGGATACTTTTCATTCAGCAGAGTTGCCCAAAGACCCCAAATCACTGTGCCCAAAGACCATGCCTTTCAGTTAAATACAAGACAGAGCTGGCTATATCACATCAGCAGAGAGAAAGGGAGGGCGCTGGCATCTGGACTTCTAAAGGCATTAATTGCTATTAAAGTCAGACCTAAGATCACCAAGGCTCTGGTCCACTGCACTTCCCCTGCTGCCTAGAATTCAGCTTGGAGTGTGCAAAATCCGGGTGTCCTGAGTGTATTTCAACAGCAGCAGTGAAATATAAACCAACAAATACCTTCTCCCAAGTACACTACTTACCTCTGAGCCAAAACAAGGTACTGTCACTTTTCAGGCATTTGCTTTTATGCACCTTCCCACTGTGAGCTCCACCATTCATAAATGTGACCTTGAGATCCTTGTTATCCAGCTGCTTGGCGCTTAAGTTTAGAAAAACATTTTTTAAAGACTTTTTTTTCCTTACAGTGCTTTTAGTGACACACAGGTTTCAGCTGCAAGACATAAGATGTCTTTCATAAGAACAGTCTGCTTGTTTTAGTTTCCACGCCTTCCTGCAAAGCAATGTATGTCTTGCTTTCATTTATTCTCCTTTTCATTTTATGGAGGCCTCATTTAGTCTAACTATATTTTTATTTGCTGATAAGGTGATTCCATAAATTATCTTACTGAAGTAGGTCTTTTAATTATTTCCTCCTTCAGAAAACACAGTTTTCAGAATTCCTTATTTCCATTACTGTGAATGCTCTTTTTTATATTTCTTGTGCTGTCAAATTTAATTTAAATATTATTCATGCTGTGCTCTGATTTCAGTGCATTATTTAAATCTGCTGACTTAAGCATTTTCTGATTAATTTGGGGGGGGAAAAGGTTATTACCATTAACCATGATTCTTGAATAATATTCCTGTTGCATATTCATGCTTGTGGTGAATGCCAGTACTATGTAGTGCAGAATTGGAGAGCTCTTTTATGGAAACAGGTCCCATACAAATCAGATGAGTGCTTCTCTCAAATGTGAATGCTTGCTTCTGATACTATCAGAATCAATTCAATTCCCAGCTACTGCCAATATCTCTGTTAAATCCCTGGGCACGAAAGAAAGAAAAATTCTGTTGATGCCTTTGAAGTGGTGGAAAAGGACCAGAAAAAGACAGAAAGGAGCTGGCAACAAGGAACTCCAAGGACAAAGACGTGTCTACACTAAGAAATAAAAGCATATTCACAACTAGTCTGCAACTGCGCTGCTTTGGAGGAGTTGTCCCCATCATAGGGAGGACTTATTGAGAAGATTCAAAACAAAAACAGAGAGCTAAAAATTAACTGGTGTGCCCCTGGGATAGACACACTGTTCCTAAGCCCATGAGACTTTACTGAAGATTCAAATCTCGGCATTCGCAAGGAACTCTAAGAGAGATAGTAATAGTACCGAGGCTGTCAATGACTGTTTATGCCTTCTCTGAATTCATGGCATTTCTTCTTCCTCTGCATTACAGGGACAGTCTCACCATGCACTGAAGTCTATTCTCCTGAAAATGTTCACTTTAACACAGTCACAGCTTTATTTTTTATGTTTTCAGTTTTAATAACTATTTTGTTAGTTCATCACTCTATGGTGATTACTCCAAACCAATAGTTAGCAGCATCCTTTTGAAGCCTCAAAGGGAAGAGGGATAAATAATGTAAAGAACTGCTTTAGGCCTAAAGCCCAGACACTGTTAACTCACAGGAGATGTTTCCAAAGACAGTGGTGATAAGAGAATATATTTTGTGCATTACAGTATCTATTTCAAATAACCTTTATTCTCATCTGGCAACGTGAATTGTTTAAATACTATGTTAAGGACACTAACCATGTTTCCATTCCTTTCAGGATATTATATTTTATTTCAATGAGTTTTTTCCATCTTATAACCAGTTGCATTTCTTAGAGGTTCCTGTTTTATGGAATGTTTCAGCTTGTGAACAACTGTTCGACATTTAAATTTTGCTAGAGTGATTACTAGATATAATGCATGCTATATGCTTTCCTTTCCTGTTACTTGTAGTTTGATGAAGATCAGGAATATTGAAATTCATTTTCTGGCTGATAGTAAGGAGGAAAAGGGAAATTCTCTGGTCGTTGGTGAAATATGCAGTCTTTCAGACAACTTGCTCAAATCCAGCCCAGAACACTTTTTAATTCAGATCATGATTATCCAGTGGATTCTGGCTCTTGATGAAACAACTGTCTGCCTTAGAGTGAAATTCAAATCCTCGGGGGGGAAGCCATGAGTGGAACAGATTTTGAGGATGAATTACCTTCCTATGCCATGAGTGGGCAGTAGAGCATCAGTTTGAAAGAGCAGTTCAACTAGAGCAGAATTAGTGTGATTGATTTAAAGACATATAGCAACTCACTTGTTTAAAGCTAAGCATGTTCTCAAGGATATTTTAGTTTGGTGACCAGAGCCATGTTAGTGTCAAGGCACTTCAGTGAGGCAGTAGAGGAAGTTAGTGTGCTTTTCCCGGTTTATAGATACAGGTCTTAACTTTTCATTCCTCTCGGCATCACATTTTGCAAGCACTAAACTCACAACACAAATGCTAGAAGTAAAGGAATAGTAGTGTATAGAAGAGGATTATCTAACAGTAACAATCCACCCCATATTCGGTGAACCTAAATTGTAATTAATGTATCCTGGCACTGCAGAAACCAGATGCAAGGAAGCTCTGTAGCATAAAATTGCTTTAAACATCTGTCAAAAGCAAACTGAGTTGATTACATTCTGTTTTGATTTGCTATAAACACAGAGGTTAGCTTCTGAAAAACAATTCTGGAGGTGTAATCACATTTCTTTGACAGTGTGAGACAAAGCTCCTTGATAATACAATATAGGAATTAAGTGGCTTTGAATGAATTAACAGACCTTGAATGAATAGCAGGGAGCACACAAAAATTTTGTGTTTTTGCAAACAGCGATACTAATCAAACCAACAGGGACAGAAGAAGGGAGTTGCGGAGGTTAAATAAAATAGTTAATCTTCATGAAGTAATTGCCAACACTGGATCTCAAGGTACTCTGTAAAGGAGGAAGTTTCTGTATTTATCTTGGGGAAAGGGTAGGATGGAGAAGAAGCAGCAGAAGAGTGGCAGAGCAAAGCACTCCTCAGCTCCAGAGCCACATTTCATCTCCTAGGCTGCAAGTCAAACATAGGAGTAACAAAAGTGTCAAAGAGAGAGCATGCTAACTTCAGCTTCCAGGAAGCTTGTCTGTAGTGGGAGAATGCCAGTTTCTCAAATGCAATACGAGTAAAACAGTGCCAATGAGAAAGAATGACAGAGATGTTTCAGGATATAATTTTTTGCTAAAGTAGTCAGGACTATGTCGAAACAACCAGTAACCCAGTGATCAAAGCTAAAATTGGTATGTGGAACACATTGTCAAATTCATTCCTTTTCTCTCACAAGCTAATTGAGGGCCTGAGCTACAAAGTCCACATTTCCCCTTATCCTCTTACATTTTATGTAAACGTAAATATACATTAGTGAATGACTTCTTCATTCAGTAGTCTCTATGGGCTTGTTGGAAAACACTAAATCCTTATATGACTACCCAGTTATCTCAGGCCCTAACTCTGTGTGTCACATTCTCCATTTCTCTCTGCTTTGCCACGTATTTCTCAGATTCAAGGCAAGTTCTCTTGTCAAAACCCACAAGAAATGTGTTAGGATAGAATATGATCTTTAGGACATACCACTTCTAAACATCTTGGTTTAAATGCAAAAGGGAAAAATCTTTAAAATGTTGATGTCAGAGTTTCTTTTGAACAATGGGAGAACAGTCTCTCTCTAAAAGGGAAACCCATGAAGCAAGTCTGCTTTTTCATGATGGGACACTAACGTGATGTCAAGAGAGCATGCTCAGGCTGTGTGAGAGTACAGTCTTGAGGATGAGAGAAAGAGTTCTTCTCTAGATTAGTATTTTTCAACACAGCCTCCTCTCTCTCTGGGTTGTTGAGTGCAAAGAGAACAAGGCACAGTTCACATAATGTTAACAGAGTAGGATTTTTTTGCTGTTACTGGGGCCAACATTCACCCATGAAGTAAATCACTTAGAATTTCTTTCTATTGCTGAAAATGGAAATTTTAAGAGGTTTGCAGACTGGATGGATCTTCAACTAAACGTTGCTGAGATGAATCTGTCACCCAGGAAATGTGAGCCAATGGAGGAAGAAAATGCAACAGAATAATTATTATTAGGTTGGTGCTATTTTGTCCTCAGTGGCACTGTTTCTGTTCCTCCATGAGGCCCAGAAGATGAGTCTGAAGATGAAAAATACATTGATGGCATTTGATTCATGCTCTTTCTAATGTTCAGCAAGTACTTACACTATGCACAGCCTCCATGTCTAATGACTTCAAGGGTTAATCACCCTATATGTTTAGGAAGTGCTTATTTATCCCCTCTAAACAACAAAATCTCCTGTGTAGCATGATGTAATGAAATGATTCAAAGGTACTCAAGTTTTCCCTGTATGCTGCTTCCTGTTCTTGTAAAAACGGGAGGTGAAATGAAATCCATGTTATCTATTCACTTTTCCCCTGACAAACAGTGGGTGAGGTGATAGTTGTGTATTGGGCAGAGAAACGATCTGGAAAGTGAGTGGTGCTGACTTTATCAGCCTGGGCAGAGCTGTGGCCCTGAAGGCTTGCATCTGTGGCTTGTTAAGGCTGCGCTCTGAAATTATAGCTGGCACGCTCTGATGCACGGGAGTACTCTGAGTATGGGGCCACAATTCCTTGGACCAGACTCAGTCGTGAGCATGAAGCCTGGCATATTTCAGTACCCCTGCTGTGAACTGGTGCTGAAGTGTTTTCCAGGAGCAAACAGGCATGACTGTGTTTCTCAGCGGCACAGCTCAGATGCGCCAGCCAGTACATTAAGCTGGATCAGCTTGTACATTAAGTTGCAGATAGACAAAGGGAGGACAGAGGTATTCAGTGACTGAAAGGCTTGAGAAACCTGAAGGTTTTCCTATTTTTTTTCAACCTCATTTAGTCCACTACAAGTGATTTTTTCCTAGAAACTTTATCCCCCTTAATTTCACATTACATAGAGAAAATCACTGACGGTTGGCAGAAGCAGAAAGGATCTCCTGGAAATCATCTCTAAGTCCATACATGTTGAAAACACATTTTTCCAGAATCTATTTATTTAATTTCTCATCTGTAAATCACAGGGTTCTTACTGAAAAAAACCTGCTAGCATCTCCATTCTAAATGGTATAATGTCCCTTGAAACTTTTCAGTTGGCTTTTGTTCCGCTTAAAACAAATGAAGCCAGTTTAAACATATGTTCCTAAATGTATGATTACAGTGTGCCTTTGTAATTGGAGGGTTTTACTTGAAGTAGTATTTGAAATATTTCCATGACCAACATGCATTATGAGGCATCTGAAACTTGGTTGGTCAGAGAATAACGCTCTTGTGCTTTTTTTAAGTCCTTTCAATGAAGGAAGTGAAACAACAAAATATCAAAAAATGTATCAACCCTAGGAAAAGGGTGACCAGATACGAAATTAAGCTTCCATCAAGGGTGCTTCAGCCAGGTTGATGTAAGGCTTTCCAAGCCTCACAAAACTCTGCTGCTCTTCTCTCTCTTTAGTGCTGGGAACAGTTCATCTTCTTAAATACTTCCACATTTCTAACCTTTTCTTTTTTTTTTTCTCTTTAAGAAAGAAATCAAAGACAAATGTGAAGAGGAGTCTTTAGAAGTAGGAAACTTTTATTTTCAATAGGGCTGGTTGTACAATAGTTAAAAAAAAACCAAAAAGAAACCCACAAATGACAAATTAAAATTTTCAGTTTGTTTCTGTAGATTGGATTTGCCTTCCAACTCTATTAACTAACAATGCAAAGACATGGAAATATCAGGTGTTATAAAGAATTCATAAATGTGGTTTTGAGGACCACAGGATTCAAATTAGGTTTTGCACAAAAAAAACTCAGGATAGTTTATATGAATATTTTCCTAAAGAGTGCCTCTATACTTTATATTTACAGATTGCCTTGACTATGAGGATACAGCCAGAACTGAGTACTGAAGGGTTTTGAGTTCAGTGGATAAAGTCTACTCACCTAGTCAGAAAATCTCTTCTATATATATTTCTTTTAAATGTTCCTTGTAATTTTTCATATTTTAATAATTCACTGCACCTCTCTAAGTAGCATACGTGCGCACATACGTCCATGACCTGTACTTCATTCTGAGTTTTGTAGCCATTCAGACATGAGGACATGAATTCCTTCACCTAAAGAGTGAATGAGAACTTCTCTCTGTCTATAATTTATGTCTGTGGTTTTCTTGGTTACAGTACTTCATGAAGAACTTCAAGTGCATCTGGTTTCACTTAACCCTTGTTTTGTTTCTATAAATAATATTACTCCCTTAGTCTACCTTTCACTCTTCGGGTTTTTTCCCTCTACTCTCACAAATCTGGTTTTTGTTAAATCTTTAGATTCAGATTTTTAGATCGAAATCCCATGTAAGGAAGTCTGCAGTCTCCTTTTCAAAACGCACTTGCCATCCAACAGAAAGACTGTTAAGAAAAGAAAAAAGCTGGCCAATATTTTGAATCATTTTGTTGTTAATAATCCAGATGCAAACAGACCTTTCTTCACACCTGTTCTGTAAACTCTCCATTCATGTACAAGACAGTAAAACAGGAAGGTTGACTGATATACAGACATTGCATTTTTTATCTACAGTACTTTCATGTTTGTGCTGCTTCCAGTAACTCCAGATGATGGATGAACCAACCTATGAAGACAGATTTTATGAAAAAAACCCCAAGGTATAGCAGATCCTTCACAGATGCTTCTTAATCATTACTCTGTCCTTTCTTTTTTCCTTTAGAAAAATAATTTGAATTAAAGAGATTCGTTATATGCAGCACAGTGTTGCCATGTGAGCCCTGAACACTTTGTTCAAGAGCTAGGAGGCCAGCCAACTGCTTTAGTTCCTTAAAGAATAACAGATGTGTCCTTCCAAGTCTCATGCTAATGGAATTTAGGCTGTGGTAAGGAGTTTAAAAATAATCTCAGTTGTCTGCAGGCTCTGTTTCAACTCTGTTCTTTTGGTTAGCTTGTTTAGGGGTTCTTTTTTCACATCTTGCAGAAATGTTGCATGAAACGTCCAGCTGAGCTGAAGCCACTAGTAAATAACTTACATTGACTGAAAAGAAATGGTTAAAAGTAAAAATCTATGGGTTTCAGTTGTGCAAGATATTGTTTCCACCAAGCTGACTGTAACTGCTATATTTAAAATATGAGTAAAATGTTCTCTCTTTGTGTATGTACAGTAAAAAAAAGTGATCTTTGTTCCTTTACTACCAGCATATGTTTGATATCTTTCTTTTTAACTCTAAATACTAACCATAGTTACATAAAAGTGAAGCAAAAGATCCTTAAGCAGAAGTTGTCAGTAAATTGAAATGGCAAATGGGGTGAAGTAAGAGATCCTTTGAATAGCAGTTCACACCTTATATGTTGTGAGGCCCTGGAGTCACAGGGAAGAACAGTGGGAACTAGGAGGGGAAGCTACAAGGTTTTTTCTCTAGCAGGAATGCAGTGACAGAGGAAAGTGCTTTTCCACTGTTTCAGCTTTATGTACTTCAGCTGTGTTCAGACTGAAGTGAATGATGCTTATTGTAATCTAATCATTGCTTTCTGATCTTGTCTCTCTGGCATTGAGGTCATTATGGAGAAAAAGTCTTGAAGGCAGTAGTACTGCAAGTTGCTGTGTTGAGTGCTCTGGCTGCTGGCTTTGACCATTTGCTGTGAGTAGTGGGAAGCAAAGAGATCTGGTGGGTAGGCAGTGGGAAGGGAGCGTGGTAGAGAGGAGACTGAAGGCACTGCCTGTGAATAGGAACAGGAGACGTCTGTACAGCAAGCATTGCAAAGGGAGGTCCTTTATTTTCCTTTTTTCCCTTTGTCCAAGCTTGTATCCCTTAATATCTCCCCACCAACTACTACTATATCATCTTTTTTGCACACATTGCTTTACCATCCTGCACACTTGTCGTATCTTCTTGTGTTTGTGCTTCTCTTCACTCTGTGGTCTTTGGTTCTTGCAGAACTCAATTCTGGGAACTGGGATTATCATAGGCTTTTTCCTCATTCGACTTCATATACCACTGAAAGGTTGCCTAGGGAAGAAGGCAGCTACTCTGCATCTTATTGCTCAAAAAAGAAAAAAAAATATGAAAACAATTTTTTAGCCTCTTTATCTTCCCTATCTCAAGCAAAAGCTCATATTCCTTTGGAGAAAAATGAAGAACTGAAAACCCTGAAACTCCTTATCTGTAAAGCTAGTAAAGAAGAGGATGGTCATGGGTTGTCTTCTTTGTCCACAATGCCGGGTCGTGTTCACCACAGAGCATATGGCTGATGAGGCTACACTGTCCCTTTCCATGAGGTAGTACAAAGAAGTGATAAAATGTGTTCACTCTCAGCAGAGGACACCTGTAAGGGCTGGACAAACTCTGTCCACCTCAGCCAGTAGGAGCTGAGGGGGAAGGCTGGTGGGAATCATAGAATCATAGAATCATAGAACGTTAGGGATTGGAAGGGACCTCGAAAGATCATCAAGTCCAATCCCCCTGCCAGAGCAGGAATGCCTAGATTATGCTACACAGGAACGTGTCCAGGTAGGTCTTGAATGTCCCCAGAGAAGGAGACTCCACAACCTCTCTGGGCAGCCTGTTCCAGGGCTCCGTCACTCTCACTGAGAAGAAGTTTCTTCTCAAGTTTAAGCGGAACCTCTTATGTTCCAGTTTCAGCCCATTACCCCTTGTCCTATCAGTGGTTGTCACCGAGAAGAGCCTGGCTCCATCCTCGTGGCACTCACCCTTGATATATTTGTAAACATTAATGAGGTCACCCCTCAGTCTCCTCTTCTCCAAACTAAAGAGCCCCAGCTCCTTCAGTCTTTCCTCATAAGGGAGATGCTCCACTCCCTTAATCATCCTAGTTGCCCTGTGCTGGACTCTCTCCAGCAGTTCCCTGTCTTTCTTGAACTGAGGGGCCCAGAACTGGACACAGTATTCCAGATGGGGTCTCACCAGGGCAGAGTAGAGGGGAAGGAGAACCTCTCTCGACCTACTAACCATCCCCCTTCTAATACACCCCAGGATGCCATTGGCCTTCCTGGCCACAAGGGCACAGTGCTGGCTCATGGCCATCCTGCTGTCCACCAAGACTCCCAGGTCCCTTTCCCCTACACTGCTCTCTAATAAGTCATTCCCCAACTTATACTGGAACCTGGGGTTGTTCCTACCCAGATGCAAGACCCTACATTTACCCTTGTTATATTTCATTAAATTTTTCCCCGCCCAACGCTCCAGCCTGTCCAGGTCTCGATTGCTGATGGTTTAAAAAGAGGAAGAGAAGCATATGAGAAACGTTGGTGAAAGCATCTGTAACTGAAAATAATGTTAAGTGGCAGGAAGAAAGGGTGAGAAGTGGAAGGAGCTGCTGAAGATGATGTATTTCTTCAATATTTCTACTTTACTTCCTTATACTTAGGTCAAAATTGCTATTTCCTAAAAATCACCCCTTTGGAAATACCCCACTTCCCCAAACAGCCAGTCTGTCAGAATTCTTCCAAGTCAGTATTCATACTTGATTTCCCTCATTTCTTTCCTATTCAGTCACTTTTAATTTCCTCTTAAGTTCTCTTTGCAAAAATCCCAATACTTTTCATTCCTTTGTGCTCAGTGTTGCACCGTTGCCTTCACTGGAACTTTCACAGTCCTTTTTCCATTGAGTGACACTCTTGCTTTGTATTCTTCTTCAGTTCAGCTCTCTACAGGCGTTTATTTTGGGTACTTGCCCCACAACCTTTACCATTCAAAATTATTTCCTCTTAACAGTTTTTTCTTTCTTCACAAACCTATTCATTTTATCTCCTGCAAACTCCTTCATTGCCTTTCTCATGCTTTACTCAAGCAATTTTTCTTCAGACCTATAAATTCCAAATTTTTTCCTATTTATTTTGTTTTCTTCTAATCTTTTTCAGCAGAGGAAGATGAAATTTCCTTGCTTTTTGATAGCCGGAAACAGGAATTGCAAACTCTTTTCTGGTGATTTCAAGTGCTGTTGCCCCAGTAACGCATCGCCTAACACAACGGGCATCACATTGTAATGGATAGCCACTCGCACACATTATCATCAAAAAGCAAATTGTACTCTGTAAATATCATTTTGGTTGCAGCATTGCCCTCATCTTTCAAATCATATGTAGCAGAGCAATTTGTCTGTAGTATTTAACATCTTTAATTTTATTCAGAATGATGAGTGAAAACTTTTAAGAAGAGGAAGTTCATAGTTACAAGAGAGAGTGCAGTGGAATATTCATGTAGCCGTGATTTTACTTCTGAACAATATCAATATTCTCAGAAGCGATGAATGCTATTGTTTCTTGTATGTAAACACATCAGTGAACTTTTAGAAATAGTAGTGCACTTATAACTATATTGTCACTTGTGTTGGAAAAGGTAAATAAGTGGGTGCTAAGATAGAATAAAAACTAGATTTCACTGCCCTGTTATTATATCAGACTGTCCTGTTGTATCGGTCTCCCTAAACGGGGGAGGAGGAGAGTGGAAGAGCAGAATTTACAAACCCTGGTGGTGTTAAATTGCTCTAAAAGAAGGGCAAAACATGAACAGCTAATAGTGTCGCTTGTGCTGAACTGTAACTGGTTGTGAAATCATGACTGAGAGAATTCAACTCCAGACTCACAAATAGCAAATGCATGGGGTATAAAAGAACTTGCATTTGCAAAAGGAAATGGGATATCCCTAGTGAAAGACAGACAAAGTTAACAAAGTATGGAGATATTATTTTAGATCATTGAGGAATCAACAAAACACTGATCTAAGCACACATGCCAAGTCAGGAGTAATTGATCTTATACAGGAGAAAAATAATAGGATCACATACAATAACGAAACTATTAAAAGCACACTACTGGAATCATACATGCAATTGCCAAGAACAACCCCAAGTACCAGTACAGGTTGAGGACTGACCTGCTGGAGAGCAGTTTGGGGTAGAGGGACCTGGGGGTCCTGGCGGACAGCAGGATAACCATGAGCCAGCAATGTGCCCTCGTGGCCAAGAAGGCCAATGGCATCCTGGGGTGTATTAGAAGGAGAGTAGCAAGTAGGTCAAGAGAGGTTCTCCTGCCCCTCTACTCTGCCCTGGTGAGGCCACATCTGGAATATTGTGTCCAGTTCTGGGCCCCTCAGCTCAAGAAGGACAGGGAACTGCTTGAGAGAGTCCAGCGCAGAGCCACAAAGATGATGAAGGGAGTGGAACATCTCCCTTATGAGGAAAGGCTGAAGGAGCTGGGTCTCTCTAGCTTGGAGAAGAGGAGACTGAGGGGTGACCTCATTAATGTTTATAAATATGTCAAGGGGGAGTGTCAGGAAGATGGAGCCAGGTTCTTCTCAGAGACGTCCAATGACAGGACAAGGGGCAATGGGTACAAGTTGGAACATAGGAGGTTCCATAAAAATATTAGAAAAAACTTTTTCAGGGCGAGGGTGACAGAGCCCTGGAACAGGCTGCCCAGGGAGCTTGTGGAGTCTCCTTCTCTGCAGACGTTCAAAATCCACCTGGATGCGTTCCTGTGTGACCTACTGTAGGTGATCCTGCTCTGGTAGAGGGGCTGGACTAGATGATCTTTCGAGGTCCCTTCCAACCCGTGACATTCTGTGATTCTGTGATTCACTCTTATCAGAAATATAGAAGCAGTGAAATCCAGGATCTGCTGCAACTAGGACAAGAGTTTTGCCACTAATTCTGTGGTCCAAGATATTGTCCAAAATTAAGTATTTTACAGCCTACATTTGAGTTCTGTTTTCTCTCTCCTTTTTTTTTTTTTTTTGAACACTAACTCCTGATCTCCAAGTAGATTCTTGCTTCTCCTGCTCTGCAACTTACTTTCAAAGCACAGTTTTCCAGTATGTGAACATCAGAGACAGTACATATCACACAGCTGGGAGAAACTCCATGAAAGCAAAGATGTTATGGCCATATGAGGCTGAGCTTGTTTAAAAAATGAGCATAATAGATATGCCAAAATGGACAAGATGTTTTAAGATATGTCTTCTTTTTTTTTTTTTCACAAAATGCTTTACATAGAGGTTTCTCTGAGTAGAGCTTCTCTTCCTTAACGGTACTAGAAAATAAGCAAGAACAGGAACCTTTGATTAGAGGCATTTTACTCTCTGAAGAACAATATTGCAGACCATGGGTGGGTTTAAAATTCTGTTAGTAGGCTAACGACATTTTTCAATTTGAGGAGGAAAAAATCCAAATGTATCAAATGTAAAAATGGGAGAGACTTACTTGGTTTATTGGATGTAATACAAGGATTCTCAGGTGCTAGCTTTTTGCTCTAAATTTTCTGATTGCACAGTGTTTATGACCCATCTGAGACCACAAAATATAAAAACCAAGCCTAGTTCTGTTTACTTCTGCATACATCATTTGTAAACAAAATAAGTTCATTTCATAGAAACATAAAATCATAGAATCATAGAATTATGGAATCATACAATGGTTTGGGATGGAAGGGGCCTTTAAAAGTCATCTAGTCCAACCTCGCTGCAGTGAGCAGGAACATCTTGAACTAGATTGGGTTGCTCAGAGCCCCCAGCCTGACCTTGAATGTTTCCAGGGTTAGAGCTTCTACTACTTCTCTGGACTCACCACCCACATTGTAAAAAATTTCTTCCTTACATTCAGTCTAAATCTGCCGTCTTTTAGTTTAAAGCCATAACCTTTGTCTTATCGCAACAGACCCTGCTAAAAAGATTGTCCCCGTTTGAATCTTTTTTTTTCTTCTCTAACTTTCTGAACCTCTTTTTTTTATTCTATTGCCTCTCCATTTTCAAAGCTATAAGGTGGAAAAAGCCACTGGCCAGGTTTATTTCTGGATAATTCCAGTGATTAAACTGGACCACGAACTGTCTTCTACCCCACATATTTGCAGGCTTAGCTTTTCCCTGCTCTGAGCCAGCAAAATTTTGTAGCCACCCATAGAGATGTGGCTGCTTCTACTTCTGTTCTTACTCAGGTCGTGCCATAATTCCAGACCTTTTGAGAAGAAGTACAGAAGGCAAAAGAGATAATGATGTGCCTGGCATTCCTTATTGTTGCTAACTAGCTTCTTGTCTGATCTCTAAGTTTGCTACTAGGGGTTACAGATGTGCTGATTTCCCTGGCTGCTGGGAGTGGAGAGGACGCATCAACACTTGCATAGTTGATTGAAGAGGCATCTGTGAGGCACTTCTGGTGCTGTGGAGCTGCACAGCGAAGCAAGCAACACCAAAGAAGAGGCAGACGGAGCTTCAGTCTCCACTTCCTCTCTGCCGCTTCCCCCTCACCAGCCTTCTCTGTCATCTTGTGTGGGACTGAAACAGCTGGTAGCGGGGGAGCAGGCACAGCTCATTATATTAGTCAAGTATTAGCATTGTTGAAAAGGGTCAACCACAAAATGAAGGTTATTCTGAGGAACATGACAGCAATCTGATATTATTAGCCATCAACATTGCGCATCTCTTGTGAGCTTCTTTGTAAATGACGTCAGAAAGCGTCACGGCAAATAACTGCTTAAAAGACTTATTTGGATAATTCCAGACTCAATAAAAAGGGTCAAATACTCTAAGGAGGTGTAAAACGATAGAGATGTCAGGAATTTCCTTATTTAAATGGGGCATAAAGAAATTAATAACAAAGGCCTGAATTCCTATTTCTTTAGCCTGTCCCACCAAAATCTACTTGTCTTGGTAGCTGAAAGCCTAAAAAAAAAATGTTTGGAACTGAATTTAGAGTGTCTGAACTAAGGAGAAAAGCATCTGTATTTTCTGCTAAGATGCTGCAAAGGTGTTCCCACCAACACCTGGTTTCCAAATCTAGTAGGATGTGAATGTTCTAGATGTTAAAATAAGCGCTCTTGATCACTCTCTGAAGCTATTTATATTTTTCTATTTAAATAGCCTTTTTATTAATAGTGTTCAATATTAGCATAAAGAACCCCCTGCATTCCCCAGTCAGCAGGTAGCAGACATCTCATGTCAGCTATTTTGTGAGCAATATAATTAGCGAGGCAAACTGCACAACTTCCAGCTTGATTCGTTTGCTGATGCTTATTCTGATTCATTTACAATTATGCCAGTAAGTGGCATAACTGTTTAGATGTATTTGGAAAAAGTCCATGAGTGGATATGCTAATTATAGATTAATCCCAGTGACAGATACTCACATTGTATAACAAGCACTTTCTCCATCTATCAGGATAGAGATGCTCTGCCGACTCCTCAGGCAAGAGACTCGTGGAGGCTGTGGCCTATGAGATTATTATAGACAGAACAGGACAAGTCAAAGGAGGTACAACTGCCTATCCTCTGATGGTTCTCTTTCAGATTCTAGGTGCCCTGCCAACTCCAATGCAAGCTGGCAGAGACATTTTGTTTTGTCATGTGTCTGTTCAAGTACATCAGCAAAATCCAGTTCCAGTGGAGTTTAAACCACAGCTCTCTGAAGCACACCCAAAGGGCAGTCCTCAGACTCATGCCAATTGTCTGAGTTGATGAGGACCTGGAGGACTGGAAACTCCTCCACGTCAACAGTGCCCCCAAAAGCAGGAAGATCTAACTTTCAGCTCCTCAGACACTTGTATGGGACTTCCATGCTTGTGACTCCCTGGGTTTCTCCATGGACAATAGGAGTTGGCTGACAGCGGCCTAACTCAACCCACCTTCCCACACGTTGGTCCCAGGGGACTCCATGGCTCCTACATCTGCATCCACAGCTACAGCGATGGCCACGGTGCCCACTCCAGCACACAGCCCAGGCCGTGTGCCTGCAACAGTTACAGGGAAGGCAAAAACATGAAGCTGTGCCTGAAGCAGAACAGGACACTGGGCACTAGAGGACTCAGGTTGTGCCTGGCATAAAGGTTAGGAATCTTTAACCTGAGAGCAACTACACTGGCTCATCTCATAAGGGCTGTCAGTGAACGGTGTGGTATAGACTTGATGACTTTTACTTTGAGATGTGTTAAATTCACTTCTAATTATGAGATGACCATAACTTCTAATCAAAACTGAGTTGTTCTATGAAGAGTTAAATAAGATTTTTATTTCTCTGTATCTGAGGAAATAAACAAAACAACCCCTCTAGTTCTTTAAGTCACACCAACCACCTGCTCCACTGCAGATCAGTTTTTGCACAATAAGTATAGAGCTGTTCTCCCCTCTGGATAAATTCTCTGAGTCGCTGTTTCCACCAGATTCAGTTTCTAAAGTCAGACTGAATGCAGCATCTATCATCAGGCTGTGTGACAGAATAATCCTCTCAGCTTAGAAGTGAAGTTGCATGTGTGGACTCTAGTCCTCAGTGGTTCTGCAAGGGCTGGTTTAGCACTTCTATGTCATCTCTGTACAGAAAATATCTACACATAAGATAATCACAAATACATGATAATGCACTCTACATAATTTTCCACAGCTTATTCCGATATATCAAGTGCTGCTAATTTTTCAATTAATAATTAATGTGTATTTGATTGCTTTCTCAATAAAACAGAATATCTTGTGCCACTCTATTTTATATCACATAAACTTTATAAAATGATGAAAAAAGTTTTCAATTTTGCCATTTTCAGAAAGAATAATTTTGTTTTCATGAGGTAGGACAAAAACATTTTACATAATGCAGTGAATTAAAAATTGAGAGTACCAATATTTGACCTATCTATAATGGCAAGTCGATAGAAAACTTTAAAACTTGCTTTAACTTCACTCACATCGCTCACAAAGGATAAACCAAGTGTTTCCACTGCATAGCTGAAGCTATTTCTGACTGTCAATTTTTTTCCTCAGCGTCATTTCTTCAAAATGGAACAGACGTAAAATAACAATTGAGTTTATCCAAGAACATATAAATGACTAACTCCGAATTCTGACGTACTTTGCCATGGTATCGCTGTCCTTATTCCATAATTTCATGGACAATATAAACTACACATAGCATCAATAATGCAACAATGATCCCTAAGGGTTTTAGTAACATGTGTATCAATAGCATCTTGTAGGGAAGAGCTCACAAAGTGCCATGGCAAAATTTCTATTTGATTTTAACTGGAACATAATTAAGCCCAAACTATGAATGTACATCTGGTTAACTCTTTTACAAACTGAAGTTCATCACTTTGTTTCGTTAATACACCACACTTTCTCAGAAATAAACCATCAGAAAAAAATGTTCTCTACCTTCAAGGTGTAAAAATTCACAGTCATTTGCTCTATATGTCATTATGATCTGTTAACAGGTATAGAGAATGAATCTGCAGATAGTTGAGACTGCAACAGCTGTTGATTAAAGAAATTAAACCTGAATTTTTTCAAGACTCTAGTTATACAAAACCATAGAGTAAGTAGAGAAAATAGTTAATATCCAAAAAAAGCCACAATTGACATGGGTCTTATCTACATTGTAATTTGTAACACTCCTTTTGGCCTTTTAATTTCCAGGCTCTAGCTTGGGAGAGATAGGGGCTAACTGTAATTTGTGTGTGTCTTTCCTTGGAAGGCTTATTTCATCTGCTGCTGAAAAATGCACCGAAGCATAAATCTTATCCTTTTAGTTGGAACCAAACAGCATCACCCCCATTGATTTATCTTCTATTTGTTTCCTCCAGCAGTCTCCTCTGATTTACTTCCTTTCGCTTAGAATAATGTCACAAAAGTAAATTGATGTGCACATTAACAAAAATGTATTTAACTGTCTTACTCCCTGCCTCAGGATCCATCTAGGTGGCCACAGAAATTTGTATCAAGGGACCCAGCATCAGATTCCATCTTGCCCTATTTTCACCGTTACATTATGCATCTACCTTGTCACAGTGTGTATTTTTACTCATAAACTAGAGAGAATTCAACTCTCTGTGACTATCCAATGCTGGTTACAGTTTTTCCACTTAGATTTGAGTCCTGTCTAATGTTATAATTGATTAGGAATACCTTTATATGCCACCAAATTTGTGTCACGTAATGTTATTGGTGAGAACTTGTCTTTATGAAATATAAAACCAGCTGCAGGGAACACTCAAGAACATCATGAAAATTGCAGAGAAAACATTATGCCCTTCACTTATAAAAAGATTAAACAGTTAAGTGTTAAATACTCTTTTCTCTGCCCCAAAGAGGCTGTTGGTCTAATTGAAATAATACTTTTCTTTTATTACTTTACTACTGGTTTATCATATTGAGCTGTATTTCAGGCTTTGTGGTGGGTTGATGCTGGCTGGATGCCAAGTGCCCACCAAAGCCGCTCCATCACTCCCCTCCTCAGCTCAACATGAGGGAGAAAAAATAATGAAAGGCTTGTGGGTCAGAATGAGGATGAGGAAATCACTCAACAATTACAGCACAAGCGATTTGACTTGGAGAAACTTAATTTAATTTATTACCAAACAAAAGAGAGTCAGGTAATAAGAAATAAAAATCAAGTCTTAAAACACCTTCGTCTCCCCCCCTTCCTTCTTCCTGAGCTCAACTTCACTCACGATTTTTTCTGCCTCTCCCTACCAGTGGCAGAGGGGTTCAGTTCATCACATGCTGTATCTGCTGCTCCCTCCTCCTTGAAGGAAGGACTCCTCACACTCTTTCCCTGCTCCAGTGTGGGGTCCCTCCCATGGGGCAGAGTTCTCCATTAAATGTCCTGACAAGGGACGTCAAGGTCAATAAGAAGGGTTTCTTCTAGTATATTGGAGGCAAAAAGAAAACTGGAGAAAGTGTGGGCCCACTGCTGAATGAAACAGGGGCCATGGTGGCAGAGGATGTAGAGAAGGCAGAGTTCCTGAATGTCTTCTTTGCTTCAGTCTTTACTGCTCAGGCCAGCCCTCAGGAGTCCCAGACTCTGGAAGTAGCAGAGAAAGTCTGGAGGAAGGAAGAGTTTCCCTTGGTTGAGGAGGGTCAAGTTAGAGATCAGTTAAGTAAACTGGATATCCAGAAGTCCATGGGTCCTGATGGATGCATTCATGAGTGCTGAGGAAGCAGGCAGAAATCACTGCTGGGCCACTCTCTATCATCTCTAAAAGGTCCTGGACAAACAGGTGAGGTGCCTGAGGACTGGAGCAAACCCAGTGTCACTCTAGTCTTCAAAAAGGTGGAAAAGGATGACTCAGGGAAATATGGACCAGTCAGCCTCACTTCCACCCCTGGCAAGATGACGGAACAACTTGTTCTGGGCATCATCTCTAAGCATGTGGAGGAAAAGAAGGTTATCAGAAGTAGTCAGCATGGATTCACCTAGAGGAAGTCATGTCATGGGCTCCTCTCTTCATAGGTCCACAGGTCCTGCCAGGAGCCTGCTCCAGCATGGACTTCCCACAGGGTCATAACCTCCTTCAGACATCCACGTGTCATGAATTACTTCATGGGCTGCGGGGTCTATATCTGCTCCACGATCTGCTTCCATGGGCTCAGGGGGGCAACCTGCCTCACCATGGTCATCATGGGCTGCAGGGGACTCTGCTCCAGTGCCTGGAGCACCTCCTCCTTAGAGTCTGCAGATTTGTTTCTCTCACAAATTCTCACTCCCCTCTCTAGCTTCAGTTTCTAATGTGCAGTTTCTACTGTGTGTTCTATTCTTAAATATGTTATCACAGAGGTGCTGACACCATGACTGATAGGCTCAGCCTTGGTCAGTGAAAGGTCCATCTTGGACCTCACTACCAAAACTTTACCATGCAAACCCAAAGCAGACTGTTATGGAATGTCAATTATTGTGCCCACAGACTTTCTAATGTTAGAATCGTAGAATCATTGAATGGTTTGGGTTGGAAGAGACTTTTAAAAATCGTCTGGTTCTAACCCCCTTGCCATGGGCATGGACACCTTTCATCAGATCAGGTTGCTCTAATGTATTTGATTGTCTTGGAAATTTTTTCTGAAAATTTGCATTTTGCTTTTCTCTCATTTTTTTATTTATTCTGAAATTATAATGTGAAGAGTCTCTTTTAGGAATTTACTCATGAGACTTTTAGACATATCTGTCTCTTCTTGTGAATACCTAGTTTTCCAGGAGATATTTTTTTATCCAAAGACTGGTTTATAGTGAAGGAAATAAGTGATTTATACTTCATAGTCTTGTGTCTTTCATTGTCTGGCACTTTTGCTTTTTCCTGTAATTGCAGTACAGTCCTGAAGGTAAGCCTGAGAAATCTGTAGAAGTGAACTTGGCAGTCATTTCTAAATCCTGACTTCTGTAAGGAATCTTGTGGAAGAAGACTAGAGTGGAACCAGAGCTGGGGGAGCTGATAGATGCAGTCCAGTGCCCTAGCAAAGCAGTGTAAATGCTGAGATGCCGCACGGCTTTGGCAAGAAAAATTACCTTTGAAGATAATTGATGGAAATATATTTAGTGTACCTGCTAAAGTCACTGTTTATTTTGCTATTCCATTCTCTACAGCTATCACAATTGCATTACTTGCAACAGGTAACCATGAAGGCGACACAAAAGCTAGAATAGACTATTGTTAGAATCATAGAATGGTTGGGTTGGAAGTGACCTTAAAGACCATCTGGTTCCAACTCCCCTGCCATGGGCAGGGACACCTCACACTAGACCAGGTTCCTCAAAGCCCCATCCAGCCTGGCCTTGAACACTTCCAGGGAGGGAGCATCCACAACTTCTCTGGGCAACCAGTTCCAGTGTCTTACCACCCTCACAGAAAAGAATTTGCTCCTAATATCTAGTCTAAATCTCTCCTTTTTCAGTTTGAAACTGTTACCCCTTGTCCTACCACAACACTTCCTGATAAAGAAGTGCCCCCTTATCTTTCCTGTAGGCCCCCTTTAAGTGTTAGGACTACCCGGTTCAGGCAATATGCTTCAGTGGTTCTGATTTCCTTAAAAAACATTGTGTAATGCTTTAGACCTTATTTCTTCCCAGATAGTTAGCAGACAATTACAGGTCCAAAAGAACAGGAGATACAGAACAGCAGTTGTGACTTTGCTTAGGACTCCATAGGTCTAACTCTGTTTCTTACCCAGATCAAGATGGAGCTCTTAAGGATAAATTAGACAAAATAACAACTCTCAAGTAATGTTATGCATTCTTTTTATTCAAGATTGAAAACAAATATCTTCCATTTCTTTAATTTAAGTCATACTCTTCAAATTTCATCTTTTTTGTGAATATATCCTTTTGTGTTCTTTAGCAAAAAAAAATTTAAAAAATGGACACTGCTGGAAAACATTAAAAATTAAAGCAAAGAAGGACAAAGGGATTGCTGATAAGGATTTTCTTCAGTTATAACAATTTATACTGCAAGATGGCCGTTTGTCAAACCTTACACTTTTCATGTGAATGTGTCATTTTAAACAAGTCCTCACTGCAAACTCTGTGTAACTGCAGGGCAAAAGATGAGGAGAGGAATTAAAAAGAGTTTCACAAATTTACTAATAGGAAAAAGATAAGGAAATGTCCTGAAGGTGTTGAAGAATTATATGCAAATCCCCCACTGTTTTGGATCGATGAGGAGTAGTTAATCCTTCTCATTCCTTCCTTTTGAAGCTGTTCTTCATTATTTACTGCTCCCCATAAAGAAATTAAAGCTGTAACCTGTGCACTAGGGCACTCAATGGGGAAGTGAAGTGCCAGCCCTGAGTCAGTTATAAGTGAGAATTGACACATGATCTCCTGTTGATCAGGTGAATATTTTATCTGCAATGTCATGGTGGTTTTTCTCTTTATGCTTTTGTTTTTATTTTCTGATTTGTTTTCCCCAGTGAAGATTTTTCTACTCTCCTGGCTTTGTTCCAGTGAAGGGTAAAAAAAAAAAACCTTTCTTGATAGTTGTTTGGTTTGGTTTGTTTGGGTTTTTTGAGCCACAGTTCTTGTTTTCTGGACTTCTGAAATCGTGGCTAAGATCTGAAAATGTGTCAGAGACCAATCAGAGGTCTTGTGCTGCAGATGGTTTCAAGTAAAGAAGCTGAAAAACACATTGTGCCTTTGGCAGAGAAACCAGCAATTGCTGTTTGAAGTTATCTTCAGTTGATATTTGGACACATTCAGTCTGTCAGGTTCCTGTTTATTTACACCAAATAATACAAAAAATTTTCCAATTTCCAAATACTGTAATTTGGAGGAGTGGCTGTTGCATCCAAGGGTTACGTTGTCATTCAGAGGGATGTCGACAGGCTGGAGAAATGTGCTGATGGGAACTTCATGAAGCTCAACAAGGGGAAATGGGAAACCCTACATCAAGGGAAGAACAATTCCATGCAGCAATATATGTGGGGGACCACCTGGTCCAAAAGCAGCTTTGGCAAGAAGGATCTCGGTTTCCTGGTGGACAATGAACTCAACATGAGCCAGCAATGCACTCTTGTGGCAAAACAAGGCCACCAGTATCCTCGGTTTCAGTGAAGAGAGCGTTGGAGCAGATCGAAAGAAGTGGCACTTTCCCTCTACTCAACACTGATGAAGCTTCATCTGGAGGATTTTGTCCAGTTCTGGGCTGCCCAGCACAAGAGAGACGTGGACGTATTGGAGAGAGTCTAATGAAGGGTCATGAAGATGACTGAGGGACTGGAGTAACTCTCCTGTGAGGAAAGGCTGAGAGAGCTGTGACTGTTTAGCCTGGAGAACAGAAGGCTCAGGGGGGATCTTATTAGGGTGTATAAACACCTGAAGTGAGGGAATGAAGGGGACTTTTCTT
This sequence comes from Trogon surrucura, assembly GCA_020746105.1. NCBI lineage: Eukaryota > Metazoa > Chordata > Aves > Trogoniformes > Trogonidae > Trogon > Trogon surrucura. Next base: position 47,952,610 of record CM036617.1, read on the forward strand.
AATAATGCCCAGTGGTAGTAAAAGAGGCAGTGGGGGTACAAATTAAAATGTACAAATTTTCATCCAACCATACTAGAAAATCCATTTTTACTGTGGGAGTGATCAGTCACTGACATAGGTTGCCCGGAGATGCTGTAGAGTCTCTATCAGTGGAGATATTAAAAAAACTGTCTGGGCATGATCCTGGGCAGCTGCCTCTTAGGTGACCCTGCTTGAGCAGGGAAGTTGGACTAGACGACCTTCAGAGGTCCCTTCCAACCTCAGCCATTCTGTAATTCTTGGGCTGCTATTTCTGAGAACTTTCTTCACTGAATTCCCTTTGAGAATTCTGAGACAGAAATAAAGGTATTTGGCACTCCTCATGCAGGAACCATATTCAATACAGTGCATAGCCAAATTTTACACCAGACAAATCATCACAGAACAAGTCAAAGTCCACCCTTCAGAAGTTATCATCATCATCATCATCACAGATGGCCTAGGCTGGAAGAGACCTTAGAGATCATCTAATCCAACCCACCTGTCATGGGCAGGGACAACCACATTTTAGTTACTAACTGATGTGGCTTCATCATGATGTATTGTGAGATAGGTAGTGAGTAAGAAATGGTTAACCTGAAAACTAGATTCATTCTGCATTTCAGGAATTCACAAGGTGACTGTTGAAGTTACCTTTTCATGTAGTCACTTTTATTTAAGCAACTCATAATTTATTAAGGACCATTTTGTTCTTTTTGAGTTGTGAAATCTTCTGCCTTCACAACCTAAGAAGTGAAGTTTTTAAACTTTTTTAGCTTAAAAAGTTTGAGTTTTTGCCCTGTGGCCATTAAAGTTTTCCTGAGTTCTGTGCTGGAAGAACATGTACAGTTATACAGAGACCCTATGATTTTTCTTTAATGTCTTTGAAAAACTTCCAGCATGTGATTCCAAGGTGTCATGCCACTTCTTTGTAAATATGAACATCTTTTATTCTTGAGTTCCCAGTAATATTTCTTTTCAAAAAAACCCAGACAATGTTTACTACTTGAATATTTTTCAAACACATTCTCTTCTACTCATTTAAATGGATCCTACCATTCACGAAGAAAATATTTATTTAGTCTTAGCTCAGAATTTTGCTCTCAGTTCAGAAACTGTGATCTGGGAAACAGTCAGATCCTGTAGTTCAGCTGTAACAGAGTACAGAGAACAAATTTCCTCCACGTGTGTCAAGACATTGTGTTTTGTATATGGTGCCCATGTAACTGAGACATATTCATCCAGTCTTGTGAAGTTACTTTTTTTAATCACATTTTACTCATGGCAGAAGACAGTTTTCATTTCTTATATATATACATATGTAATATATAATACTATATATATATATACACACATTTTACAAGTTTTTATATGCATGATTAGAATGTCTTTTTTTTTCCATAGGATTCTGTGCATTGGATAGACAGTACTGACTGAGGGCTAGTTTATTCTGTTCTTTATGTGTATGGATAACTGTATCCACTGTGGAGCATGAACATGGTGCTCACTCTAACCCCATCATGTTCACAATAACCGAAACGAAAGACTCAATTTTTATACTGAGCTTGAGAGAGGAATAAATTGAATTACCATAGATTTTCAGTTAGGTAACTAACATGGGGAGAAAGAGAAAAAAATCTCTTAGGCTAAAGGGCAAACTTAACCCAATTTCTTGCCTAGGATCACAGCGGAATAACATAACAGAGGGGAGTAAATTCCATTTTTCAGGATGACTTGTAAGAACGTGTATCACAAAATCTTTATTTTTGTGTTGTTCAATATGTTTTGCCAAAAATTAAAAAAAAAATCCAAACAAATTAAAAAGAAAAAGAAAAAGAAACCAAATAAGCAAACATCTTGTGGAAATAATTTGGTACATGTAAGCAACTAGAGGAAATTCTTGAGGTTAAAAAGTGCTGGAAAATTTTAACCATACACATCTCTACCAGCAGCATGTCTGCAGACAACAGACTTCTGTTGACATGTAAGCGAGGGTCAGATGCATGGTTCTAAGATATGCTCTTGTGTAAGGTAATTACCTAATCTCTCTGAGACTGCTGAAAATGAGATATAGGATAGGAATTAAAAAATAGGGGGGGGGGGGGGGGGGGAAGGTACCATGTGTTTGCTCCACATCTGGCTTTGAAGATAGATCTAACAAAAATGGCAACATAAACTCTCTAGATGCAACATGTAAGAAGAGTCCCCAGAACAGAAGATGATATTCTAAAAAGCATGTTGTGCCTCTCAAAGACTGCATAATCAATTCATCTGATACACTTTCTGATAGTTTTGCCATCATCCATAGGCACACCAGCATCTTGTGGTCAAAGAAATGAAAACTGGGCAGCTGGTCGCAGGAAAGCATTGAACATTAGGCAATTGTTTGGAACATATTTTTGGTTTTTAATTTTTTAGGGGGCTTGTCTGTTTTAACAAACTGCTAGTAGTTACTCTGAGCAATTACTCCTTATAGGATCTTTTTTTTTTCATAGACCCACAGAAACTGAAAATTTTTGAAATCTAATGCACTTAGCCTTCAGTGCCTGGTGCATCCGTTCTGTCTGTGCCACAGTTTATGCTGCATCACTTACTGAGGTGACTGAAGGAGGTTGTTCGGTGACTGTCCTCACGCAATGACCATGATTATCCAGTGCTTGGGGTAACCGAGAGTTTTTCTTGGTGGTGCTGTGAAAGAGGTTTGACACAATATTCAGTACTTTCTGCAGGCTGATATTCACAGCCAGTCTAATAGGTATACTATATGTATATATTCAAGAACATATAGCACTTAAATCTGAAAATGGCACATACGTTGAACATATTAAGTTTCATAAATAGGATAAATAGAATAAATGAAGGCTTTTTTGTTCTCCATGAATGATACTAAAATACTGCGACCCAGGAATAATTGCTTCAGGTGAAGGTAGGAACTGATGGATAGAAGGGAAGCAGATCTAGGATTGGGAAGAAGACATCTTTGGGGACACTTGGACAACATGTTGATGCATTCATTTGTCCTCATGCACAACAGGTATGAACTGTCATTAACATTTGCCTGATGTAGCAATAAGCACATTCTAGAATTATTGGGGAGTTTAGGAGGTTTTGTAGCTATATTCCAGACCAGGCTGGATGGGCCTTTGAGGACCCAGGTCTAGTGGAAGGTGTCCCTTCACCTGAAAGGAGGTTGTAGTGAAGTGGAGGTCAGTCTCATCTCCAAAGTAACTAGCCATGGGACAAGAAGAAATGGACCCAGGTTGCATCAGTGGAGGTTTAGATCGAATGTTAGGGAAAAAAAAAATACTGAAAGAGTGGTGAAGCATGCCTGTGTCTAGTGGGGTCCCTCAGGGGTCAGTGCTTGGGCCGGTGCTGTTTAATATATTCATCAATGATCTGGATGAGGGATTAGAGAATGTTGTCAGCAAGTTTGCTGATGATACGAAATTGGGAGGAGTGGTTGACACACCAGAAGGCTGTGCAACCATTCAGAGAGACCTAGACAGGCTGGAGGGCTGGGCGGGGAGAAATCTTATGAAGTTTAATAAGGGCAAGTGTAGAGTTTTGCACTTGGGAAAAAATAACCCCATGTGCCAATATAGGTTGGGGACTGCCCTGCTGGAGAGCAGTTTGGGGTAGAGGGACCTGGGGGTTCTAGTGGACAGCAGGATGACCATGAGCCAGCAATGTGCCCTCGTGGCCAAGAAGGCCAATGGCATCCTGGGGTGTATTAGAAGGGGAGTAGCAAGTAGGTCAAGAGAGGTCCTCCTGCCCCTCTACTCTGCCCTGGTGAGACCACATCTGGAATATTGTGTCCAGTTCTGGGCCCCTCAGTTCAAGAAGGACAGGGAGCTGCTTGAGAGAGTCCAGCGTAGAGCCACAAAGATGGTGAAGAGAGTGGAGCATCTCCCTTATGAGGAAAGGCTGAAGGAGCTGAGTCTCTTTAGCTTGGAGAAGAGGAGGCTGAGGGTTGACCTCATTAATGTTTATAAATATGTCAAGGGAGAATGTCAGGAGGATGGAGCCAGGCTCTTTTCAGCGGCGTCCACTGACAAGACAAGGGGCAATGGGTGGAAGTTGGAACACAGGAGGTTCCAGAAAAATATGAGGAAAAACTTTTTCACTGTGAAGGTGACAGAGCACTGGCACAGGCTGCCCAGGGAGGTTGTGGAATCTCCTTCTCTTGAGACATTCAAAACCCGCCTGGACGCGTTCCTGTGTGATCTACTGTAGGTGATCCTGCTCTGGCGGGGGGGGGCTGGACTAGATGATCTTTAAGGTCCCTTCCAACCTTTAACATTCTGTGATTCTGTGATTCTGTGATTGAAACAGGCCACCCAGGGAAGTGGTGGAGTCACTATCCCTGGAGATGTAGATGTGGCACTTCAGGATATGATTTAGTGATCATGGAGGTGTTGGGTTCATGGTTGGACTAGATGATCTTAGAAGTCTTTTCCAACCTTAATAATCTTATGATTATAATCTCTTCCAACCCAAACCATCCTACAAGTCTGTGATTTCAGAAGCAGGTGTCACTAGGTGTCACTGTTACAAGGGCTTTCACAGGGTGTTGTGAGCGAGCTACAGGCAATTGCTCCGCGTGTTTTAGTGGAGCTGGTAGGTGGGTGGGAAAGTCATGGGCAAGAAAATTGGTTTTCTTGCATTTGCTAGTAAAGCAGCATAGAGGCAGAGTCACCGCCTGAAGCCAGGGGCTACTGTCAGCTGAGCCCCTGCAACACCAGCTTGGCTGCAATTTGATCGTGCCCACCTCAGTTCCGAGAGGGTAGCAAACAATCCGGAGGAATGTATGGCGCTATTACACATGCAATTTGAGGATTTACACAGGGAGAGTGCTATTCATTTCCCCTCTAAAGAGAAACTGACTTATACAGCCTGGAAATCGGGTGATGCTTAGCAAAGGGACAACAGTATTTTAGTACATGAATGTCACGTAAAGGAGATAATTACGTGATAAACTGCACAGTCCTATGAGAAATCAATCTGTGCACTAAAATCTCCCCATGATCTATCACAAACAAAACTTACTCTGGCCATTCAAATAGCTAGCCTAAAATATTCCTCTTGATATGTTATGACAATTTTTTGACTTCATGTATTAATTTTCTGTCAGTCACATTTCCATAACAATTTTGTTTTCTTTTACAAATTCCTGTCTTGGAGTAAGCCAGCATTCAGTCAGCATTCAATAATGGTGTGATATTTTGTGATTTTTTGGATTACAAAAAGGACTTTATTTACCCTTGGGTTTGAGTTTTTAGAATGGGATACATAGAACTCACTTTTGGCCCTGAAAAAAGAAGTGACACATTTAGTTCAATAAAGTAGTTTTATGTCACTTTTGGGATATTTGTATTTTCCTTTGGACTCTGAACATACCTGTAACAGGTCTTACTGTCAGCAAGTGTAAAAACTAACTAGCTCTAGCAATGTTCTTTAAAATTTTCATTTATTTTTGATAACTTTGGAATAGATCTACTAGTAGAGAATGGTGCGATGGTTTTTTTTATCAGAAATTTTGGATGTCTGCATTATTACTATAGTTAAGTCAGATACAAATTGACCTTCATAATTAAACATCGTCAAAAGTTCTTTGTATTAACCACATGACACAGGTGTAGTAAAATGCACCGGTTTTATGCACTGTCTTTGTAGGTTTGTTATGCAGACTTTCTTATAGTGTTTGGTGGCAGGATGGTTATTATTAAAATAGATTTCTTAGAGTCTGTCCTTCGGAGTTACACCTCTGAATGTTCATTTGTCCATCTGGAGCTACAGCTCTGGCAGAAACCAGGTGAAGCAAAACCTTTTCTTTAGAAAAAGGCCATTCAAAGTGATCTAAAATCCATTTCTAAATAAACTGAAAACCATGCAGCATCTGGGAAATGGAAAAGCCAGTAATGCCTGTGGTCTGGGATAGAGAAAATGATGAGCTCTGTCATTTGTGCAGTGTTTTGCCTTGTGTTGTGTACATGCTGTGCTAGGAGACTTGCCTCTTGCGCAGATCACAGAAAGCAGAAAGAAAGCAGATGCAAAGGTCAAACCCAGCTGAAATCCCTGCTAGTGCACCTGAGATATCTGCTGAAAGGAGACAGGAAAGGACCAGGTTAAGCAGGCAAGAAGCTCTTGTCCTGCAAGAGGTTGCCGATTTCTCCTGTGTTTGGGAGACTTCCAGTATCCGCCGATTCAGACCTGCATGGGCATTTGTGCATGGCTTTAAAGGAATGACATTACTTCACATTTTGCACTTCGTGCAAAAGAAGGAGATAATTTTTCTCTAATCAATCATATAGAAATTATAAATTTTGTTGTTTCTAAAATTTCCTGAAAAGTCAACCAATATCTCTTTACTTGACCTTCTAAAGTAGAATTCTTTCATTTCAATAAATCACAAGCAAAATTCAGTTGCTGTATGTGTTGCAGATGTATTCAAACACCTGCAGCTACACAAAGCTAAACATAGTGGTCACTTTTTTACTCCTGATGCCCTATGACTGGCCCTGCTACTAGTTAAACTGTGCAGATAAAGTGATACAAATGCAAGGTAATTATAACCAACACTCCCTACTTTTGCTACCACTGTTCTTGGAATAATATTCATCAGATTCAGGACATGAACAAGATGGATTCACACATCCATCTTGACTTCTATAAACACCAGAGTATACAACTCTTAATTGGTCTGTCTCTTCCACCTCCTCTTTCCTTTTTTTTCATCAGCTCAGTGATTCATGTTTGTAAATCCTAGAAATTTTAAGAGTCTGGGTTAGAGTCTTTAATAACTGACTGCTTGTGTCTCGCTGGGTGTATTCTATGAGCATAGCAAGAGCTTATAACATTGGTCTCAATAAACTGCAAAATTTCAAAGTGATAAACCAGAAAACAATAACCCAAATATTATCTCTACCTAGAAACATTGTGTAGCTGATGCCCTTAGCCCATTGCAGCTATGACAACGGTACCGCAGAAACTGATGACATCTGCAACTACACAATTTTGTGGAGCTAGTCACTTTTGCTAACTGAGACGAGAGTAATTCCCAAAAGGCCATGATCTAATTTCTTCTACCAGGCTAGTTTCTGCTCGTAAGTTTTAAAATTGGTGAAGAGTTGTTAAGCAAACTTGGAGAAAATCACGAATGTGACATTAATTACACTGAGGCAGATGTACTAATTCTAATTTTATATTCTTCAGAAATAAATTCTGGAAGTAAATGAGGTACAGACGACCAAACTCTTTCACAGGTTTATTCTGTGAGCAAATCAAAGTGTACTTGATAGTGCTCTCCTCCCATGATTCTTAGATCTTTTACTTATTTAACAAGCAATCATCTCTCACTCTGAAATTAATAAATTCAATGAAATAAATCACAGAATGCTACAGAGTGCAACACACATACTAATTGTTAGATTAAGCTTTCCTGGCTATCATGGTGTCTTCTCTCCAAATTCATTACATTTGCAAAATTAGACTCATAATAGCCCTGTTATTATGAATCAGGAGAGGGAAATAGCATAACAGGGGGAAAAGTACTAATTTCATAGCAAACTATATATGTTCTAAACGGCATTCAAAACATAGTAACATTCCTGCACAGTCACTTGGTTAGTTACCTTGTTTACTGTGTTTATTATGACTCATAAATAAGTGTGTAAACAGACACTCAACAAGAGCTCAGTGAGACCTAGGAAGAATTATTGATTGAAATTACCTCATCTGAAAAAGTAAAATGAAGTTTAATAGTAATACTTTTCAGTCCCCTGATGACAAAGCTCTGACTTGACTGGAAGTATTCTGAAAACTCTTCAATTAATCTTGTTATTAATGTCATGTTTGCCTGGTAGCACAGGCAGATGCAGGTTTGTGAGCACAGCTGCCACAGCTTTCAGTTTTTCCATTGGCTGTGTTTTAGCTCTGATCCTTTTTGTAGTTTGGGTTTTTTTCCTGGGATTATCTCAAATCGAGCTTTGTCTTTAATTTAGGTATCCAAAAGTGAACACAGGACTCCAGTGCCATTATCAGCATTAAGAAAGTGGAGAGACTTGTCCAAAGTTTAGTTAGCACTGGGGATTTCAAAACACAATCATCTGTATTTATCAAGATAATTTTCATTTAGTGGCAAGGTTCTGGGGGATCAAACACACATATATTTTTGTCGTTCTGTGTGTCATGTACATCTGTTCTAGGGCAGGGTGACCAACTGGGCACCAATCTCCATCTTTCCTCCCCTGGACACCAGCCTATTGCACAGCTCTTGGATGATACAAGGTGGTCACAGTTGTATCTAACCCTGCCAAACCATTCAGCGAAGCTGAAGTCACAAAACTTTAGTAACTGGTAGAGACTGTTTTTTTTTTCTGCACTAAATGGAGATTCTGCAGCTAATTACTTAGGTTCTCCTTATGGTTAATGACGAGTAACTGCATTTCCAGAGGATGATTCAGTATATCTATTTTAAACATCCACCTTGGGTGCCCATACCAGTTCACTAACTGTAAAAGGAGCCTAGATATCTAGTTTACACCTAGACAGCTAAATCCCAGATGTCTTAAGTTAGGTGAGATGAATCATTCTCAGTGACTGCAGAAACAGATGAGTCTATACCAGCAATAAGGTGGAATTGTTGGATTTTGACCTTCTCTTGCAGTTTGACAGTCTTGGCAGAGCAGTCAACTGTGAAGGGGGCATTCCTCCAAGTTAGCTTTTCTCCTTGAAGCGGAGGTCTTGTGTGGCAGCTCCAGGCCCCCGTTGGGTAGATGCCTGAATGGAAATCCCACACTTCCTCTCCTTTTGCTGACAAAAGGTCAGCTTTGTTATTTGCTTCACGTCAGATTCAAATACTGTCCAAGCAAGGACAACAAGCTTGCTGTAGGTCATCAGAAACCATCTAACGGCATTATCTATAGATGTCCCTGCTGACTACTGGGGGGTTAGACCAAATGACATTTAAAGGTCCCTTCCACCCCAAAACCATGATTCTATGGTTCTACGATTCTACAGTTCTATGATTCTATGACTATGATTGGGCTGGTGAGACCATAATGGAGAGAATGAGAACAGAACAGGTATATTTTAGAAGTGCCACTAAAGCTGTTGAGAGCAAGTCGGCACTGCAGTACAAATTCACAGAGACTGGCTCCAGTTCGACCAACATTACAGGGAGCCAGCATAGGAACATAAGGGGTACATTATGGACATGGAGGCTGATGCCAACCAGTGCAGTAACCACCACTCCAAAACAGGGCTACAGATGGAGAGATTTGAAGGGTCTCCAGAAGGAGGCGGTCAGAGCAAGACACACAGAAAGAGACTAGTACTGTATGGTGCTAGGTCAGACAAATTCAAATAGCAAATGCACAGAGACTGCCCCTGCCAGCACCAGCATTTTAACTAAACTGCCTTACATAACACCAGCTTTTGTGCAATATAATAGACAGCAGTAATTAAGAACAGTACTATACGAGCTTCTCTGCAAAACACAGGCAGTTCTTGTGGCAGTCTTATAAACGAACAATTTCCCATATATTACCTTATATTCACAATTACAGATGTTTCCTGGGAAAAGACTGTCAATGAAGTGGAGAATTTAATTACTATATACTACCCATTATGTAATGATACTCAAACCCTAAAATGGTCTGCACTGTTATGTGGATGTGTGGACCTCTGGGGATGGCCTTGGTGAATCACAGAATGTCTTAGGTTGGAATGGGCCCAGAGGGATCATCAAGTCCGGCTTCCTACTCTTCAAAGGACCACCTAAAATTGAGGCATAAGACTAAAAGCACTGTTCAGATGCTCTTGAACTCTAATAGGCTTGGTGATGTGACCACTTCCCTGTGGAGTTACAGTGACCAACCACCCTCTCAGTGAAGAACTGGATGTGCTACTGAAGCTAGCTAATTCACTAACTGTCGCATTTTATGGCTCATCTGGAACGTGCTGTGATTTCTGACTACTGGGGATTATCCTGACCAAGATTGCCAAACATAATCTCTTTCCCACCTCATGTTGTTAGAAGATATCACCCACTCATGCAGAATATTTGGATGAAGTGATATTTGGGAAGGTTGTGTTACTGATGCTAATAGTTATTTTATTTTGCTTGTGGAAATTAAACCATTTCTCATGAAGAAACGGCAACTCCAGAGACTTTAAGAGTTGAGAAAATTTCTTCTGCGTTTTTTCTAGATAACTGTTTCTGTACATCTATATTACTGTACCACTTCTGCATAGTTGCAGTATTATTTGTATTTTTAGGTAAGGAATTTAGAATCATGAATAGTTACTGTCATAGTTAAAACAGACTGGGACAAAAACCCCTGGGGTCTCCAGCTCACTCTTCCCCCCATTCCCATTTCCACAGTGATGTAGAGGGAGACAATTCAACTAAAAAGTCTCAAGGGATTTAGATTAAGAATAGGGAGGGTAATAATCTACCATTTAAGATGACAGGTAAAGAATGAGAGCAATCTGGGGAGAAAAACATAAATTTAATTCACCACCACCATTTATGAAGTAAGATAGTGAAAGGAATATATCAATAAATATGACCAGATCTTAAATACACTTCACGGTCCACTCGCCACCCCTCCCATATTTCTGGCTACCTACTCCCCTCCACATCAGTGCAAGGAGGGCAGGGGGTGGGAGTGTACAGTCCATCTGGCCATTACTCATTGTCCATGGCAGTTCCTCTTTAAGAAAGAGGGCTACGCACAATCTGTCCCTCATGCCGTGTGGTGTCCACCTCACAGGAGGCAATCTTCTTCCTCCTCATGAGTCCCTTGGGGCCACAGATTGCTTCGAGCATGTCTCCCACTGACGCTCAGTCTCTCTCCACTCTCACATGGGGCTCTGCACGTACCGACGCATCCTGGATTTTCTCGCCTACTTTGATTCCCTCAGCTGGCAGCAATTACCTTCCTGCTGTCTCAACCACCATGGGCTTCAGGGAAAGGTCCTTCTCCAGCAGCCACCTCCCTCTCCTTCTCCTCTGGGGCTCTTCGCCACCTCTTTCTTCTCAGGGAGATGTTCCTTTTTTTCTCCTCTCAGCTCCTCCTTCAACAGAAAAACTCCCCAACATTAAAAACAGGACAGCTCAAAAAAACCCAAAACCAAACGAGAGCAAGAGAACAGTGGGGTTGCCTCTTAAATACCCTGATGGCAGAGGTGCTGATTGGCCTGGCCCTGGCCAGAGGCAGGTCCAACTCCTGCCTGTGGGTGGAGGAGGCTCTCAAAATTTTGCACTAGTCTACCCCTGCTTTTACAAAAAAAACCCACCAAACTCAAACCCACAACAGTTTACTTTTTAAATTATCAATTCTTATGAACAAGTAGATGAGAGCGTACTAACCTGAGCAAAGAAAATACATGTTAACTTTGTTTGAAATGAACTGAAACCATTGTATTCTCCTTACTTTTCGTTCACTACCAAACCCCATTTAGCCCTGTTGGTTGCCTGCTTTTTCTGCTGCCAGCAGTGTTAGCAGTTCAGTCAAGGATCCAGCTCCCATCTAAATAATACAGCTTGGCTTGGAAACTGGAGCTTTCCTCTAGCTTGCGAATGATGCCCAGCTGCTGAGATCATGTAGAGATCCAGTGTTTTATCCTTACTGCAGATGCTTGTTCCACGTGATGCAGACCCTGAGACTGGTGGCTGGAGCATCCAGGGAGCCCAATCATGCTTGTTTCTAAAAGAGTTTAGATTTATCCTCACAGTGATACTCTCCAGGAGCATAAAACACAGGAAGGGCAAGTACTAACCAGTGGCTTTCTTATGATCTTGAGGGCCAGTTTAGCTCAGTGGGTTGAGCGTGGTTCTTGAAACACCAAGGTCGCGGGTTCGATTCCTGTTCGGTTCTCACGTGTTGCCTGACCTAGTCGAGAGGTGGTGTCCCTGCTCACAACAGGGAGGTTGGATTAAAATGATCTCTGAGGTGCCTTCCAGCCCAGGCCATTCTACGATTCTATGATCTTGTACAGTAACCTTGTGCTGCTTTTGGCTGTTATCCCCCAGCTCTTCCAGTCTGAGGCAGTGTGAGCACTCGTTGTGTCAATGGCGCAGCCACCTGCCCCAGATTCTCCCTCCTACCCATGAGCTGAAAAGGCCCCTGGCTGTTCATGACGCAGCCCTCCTCCATGTTCATGGAGTTTGATAACCTTTTACTGACTGCACATAAGACAATTCCAAGAAAATCTAAGTGTAAGCCCTCACTTAGAAATTGATAGGTAATTGCCTGTTTGCTCCAGCACTGTTCTCTCACTTACTTTCCAGTCACTTACCGTTTGCGATCTTAATAACTTTCTCATTTGCTGTCCTCTCCCATTTCCTCTCAGCTAATGTCAACGTCTCTTCTTTTAACTCTACCCACCCCTCGTTCCCATAGACATAGTGACAGCTTAAAATCCAAGCTGCAAATTTTCTGCTTTCTTTACCCAGCTCTTAAAAGAAGCCTCTGTTGAATGAAGTGAAGGATTGAGTTACCATGACCTGCAGCAAGGATGCAAACCACCTTGGCTTAAGAGTACTGCACAGTCAGAAGGGTACTTAATTTTTACTTTTTTTTTAAGTAACCCAAAAGCCTCTGTTGTCGTGTCTACCTTGTTATTTACCATCTTTTCCAGAAAAAGTAGAATAGCTGCTACAGAAATTTACTTCAGTTTGGTATTCTCACTCCTAGTCTTGGCAGAGCTGTGGGGAGACCCAATGTACATTGAGCAAAGCTACTGCACTTGGCATTAGGACTACTTGTTCTTTGTGCTAATTTCCACCAAGGGCAAAATACAATCCAGAGCCCAATCTAAACTCAAAATGTCTTTACAATTATGGTGAAAGAAGGCACAGCAGGAAGCTTTCTTTATAAAATTTTATACCAGTCCTGGTTTTAAAGTGGAACAAAGAGATCTGTGACAACAGCATCCCTCCCTTCCTCCTTAGATGGTTACAGGCAGCTCTAATGTTGACTTGGTGCCTGTCAAAGACTAACATTTTGCTTCAGTTTTGCCTGTGGTTTTGAATGAGAGATTACTAGGTCCCTGCTCCAGTTAATTAGGTCAGAGCTCTCAGCAATAATGCCCCACAGGAGGAGAGCAAAGGAGAGGATACTTGGGAAGAACAGTGACTGTAGTAGCAGTGAATGTGAAAGAAGATCAGGTGTATGCTCTTGTAGTTTGTATTACACTTCACCCTGCCACAAATGTTTCTAATTGCTAAAAAAAAAAAAAAGTTTCAAGCAAGTAAAGCATGTGTTGCTTATAGTCACTTACTGTTTACAGCTCTATTTTCTCTTCTATTAAGATAAGTCTTCTGGTTGAAGCATTACCCAAGATATTTCTTTAAGGCATTCCAATATTATTTAATATATCCAGCTATACAAGCTATTTCTTTCTCATCACTGCTGTCTAGTCTTGAATTGCTTCTTCACCATAGAATAAGTATAATTTAAAATTAAAGCAGATATTTTACTGATGTGTCCTGTACAGCACTGAGTAGTAGCTCAAGATTAAAAACTAGGAGACATTAACTGGAGAAAATTGGCTTGAAGAGACTGAAGGCTCACCTGGCCCAGATCATTGCCCCCCAGGGAACATTCAATTACACTGGAATGATTCCTGGAAATGTTTGTCTAACCTATTCTTTAAAAACAGTGGAGATTGCAATTCTACAACCTCCCCAGGCTGTGTGTACCAGCACTTCAGCATCCTTATGATTAGAAACTCCTCTTTTAAGGTCGAAACTACATTTCCCTTTACTGAAATTGCTCCCTTTATTCTCAGTGTACACGGGGAGTAATTTACAACTCTCCTCTGTACAAAAACTACTTGAAGGCCATTATTGTGCCTTTTGATCTTTTCTAGACTGAGCAATTTCTTCCAGTCTTTCCTCACAAGCCCTATCCCACAGTCCACCAATCTTTTCCCCTTTCCTGCCCCCTCCTTTTCTTTCTCCATTCATCCTGGTGGTCTGATTCATTCTCAGAACTAATTCGGCTCAGAAAAAAAAGGTGGAATTTAGCACTAGATTTAATTCCAGATTTAGACACCTAGGTTTACTTGCCTTTAAAGTAAGTCTTCACAAGTGAGGAGGGTGTCTAAACTCCTCGTAGTCTATGGAAATCTAGTTAATCCAGCCGGTGGATTAACTCTCTCTGCAGAAAGTTATTCAGATTAGCCTAAAGCAGGCAGATGTAGCCAGCTAAACAGCTCTGAAGGCTCCACTGGGCTCAGTGCAGTTGCCTAGACACGGATGCCTGATGCTATTTGAGATGCCCTTAAATATTCTGCCCAGCATCTAGTTATGAGTCCAGAAGGACATGATCTCTCATAGTATCCATGTCACACCATGAGCCCCACATTTAAGATGCCATGTGACATCACAACACACAGACATGGTCTCATATATCTATATTTAGACAAACTGAGCCCAAAGCTGATGTGTAGATTCTTACACTGCAAAATCAAGGTCAGATACAGATTCATAGCCTTACTATCTTACTTGTCTTACTAACAGTAAGAGTTAAACGTAGCATTAGAAGCTGCACATACAGCCTATAAATACAAGCATAGTCATAACTTATTTTTTTTTTATGGAAAAGAATTTTAATGCCCACAAATAGTCAATCTTGTCAGAAGAGGAGAATGTTGATGGTGGTGTTTTGTTTGTTTGTTGTGTGGGTTTTTTTCGTTTTGGGTATCATATGCCAATTCTGACATTCTGTGACAACCAATGTTGGAAGCAGAAAGGGACTCCAGAATCTAAAATTATTATCGTTATTAACCGAGGTGCAATAAAATGTGATGTTAGCTAACTTTTCAATCTTTTAGTGTACAAGATGCTGGATGTTGTGATAGCTAAACCTCCCCTGTTCTTCATGCTGCACAAATATATACATGAGTTAAGTGATTGCTTGCAGTTTATGTATTTTCACTTTAAAAAAAACCATATATAAAAATGGATGGCCTGTCAAAGTTTCATTCAACCTGGAGAAATCATTTCTCCAAGGGCTAGAAAGTAGAATCAAGAGGATCATTTGTGCTAGTGGTGCATATGACATAATGGATGAGTGGAAGTTATTGCTCAATAAAAAGTAATTTTATCTGGACTGGAAGCTCCCTCCTCATTTCATTTTGGATCCAAAGCTCACGTGGAGAACAGTAGATAAGATAACACAGGGAGTATAGAAAAGAACTTTGGAGATACAACGAGCTCGCAATCTTGTAAAAAAACTGAGGAGCCCCTCTGAAACTGCTCCGGAGACTGTGCTAAGTGGGGAGAGCATGCCAAATGCAGGAAGGAACGAAGCTGGTTTAGTAAGCAACCTGTTCCTGAATCACTTGGGTGGAAATTCTTGCTTTACTAATAAAGTGTCAGCTCTTCCTCATAGATTTAAATTCTTTGTCCTCCTCTGGCTATCAGCTTGAGGCAGTTCAGGTGTGATGAATGTTTTCCAGGAAAGTGATACTGTATCGAGGGAGTAGGGATTTACAGTCAGCATGATGCAACAGGACAGCCCCTACCATAGCCAGGGTCCTCAGCAGTCTTGCTCCTCTCTCCTTTCACAGGTTGTTGCAAGGGGTTTGTCCTCACTTTTGCTCCCCTCCTGACCTGAGAAAAGTCTGTCTTGTTTCTGCTCATCCACCTGAGCACATGTATTATTTACGGCTAATGAGGCAATTCAGGTCAGTATCCTTTTACCTCACCTTAAACAACTCATTTCAGAGCAAAATTTAAAAAAAAAACGGCCATGAAAAGCTAAGCTCTACTGACGTTTTTGCTGATGCTCAAACACTGGACGAAAAAAGGTAGGACACAGAAATTCGACTAAACCTTTGCTGAACTAGAAAGCTTTTTCCATCCAATAGCAAGCCAATCAATAAAATTTAGACCCGTGTTCCAGGGTGTCCATGCAGACACTTGGATTTGAATCCTCGGTGGTCTATTTGGCAACCCTTCCTTTCTGACATGTTGGGCAATACTATTGGCTAGTTCCAGGAAGAAATTGGATGTGAAAATACCCAGTGAGACTGACTATATTCCTGCTGTTCAAGCATGTTCTCCCAAGGTACATTTAGCTGCACTTTGAATAATGATTCAATTGAATTTGTCTTTTTTTTTTTTTTTTGACAAATGAGTAACAAGTATGTAGTTCATTTTGTATGCTTCAGAACAAGGTTGTAGCCTTCCTACTTAGAGTGTTGTTTCTTGTATTTAACAAAATTGAATGCAATGACTGGATTAAATTGCTAACCTATGCTAGTAGACCTAGGACCTGAGAATGAACACTACCCAATCCTTTTGCCCTTCTATCCAGAAGTACTTCAGCTATACACTACAAAAATGAAGGCTCTGACAAAAAAATTGGAAAATGCCAGACTGAAAAGACATGTTGCTTCTTTAATTTGGTTGCATAACTAATTTCTGTTTTTCTCCTTTTTCTGCCTATCCCTTCCCTCAAGACGTTTATCTCTGGTGTGCTGAAATTCAATATATGAGAATATTGAATCTCCTCCCATTTGCCTACATATACATTAAAATACAAACTTTAATTTGGAAGTCAAGACACTCATGAGACTTTCAAATATAGCATTTTGTGATGTTGATATTTTGATGTTGTGAAATTGTTGTCCTGTATTTAAAAAAAACAATAAAATAAATCATTCAGTGTTTTACTAATTATGACTTTTAGAGTTGTTGCCGTAAGGATGGCAGGGTAATTTTTACTGTCTTAGGAGTGGTAAATTAGTTTTTCAAAGAGTACTCCTTCGAGGATGGGAAGAGGTGATGAAGACATTTTCCAGCCGGTTAGTAGAAAAAATAATAAATTAGTGTTCACCTGGAGATAGCAAGTAGACTGTTGTTTGGAAGGTTGTTCGTCATTGGAGGAGTGTGGAACCAGACTTAAGTGGGGCTTTTCTAGTCCAAATTAGATTAGAGGGTACCAAAAAATCAAAAACTGTTTATGAAAGGCTGAAAGTGAGCCAAAACTAAATGTGGCAGTGGAAAATAGTGACCATCATCTCAATTTAGAGTGCCAAAATCTCACCTGCCTACACTCACATGGAGCAGGTATGCTAATTTTCACAAGAGGCAAAGCTAATTTTAATATACTGATCCAATGATGAATATAACTGTTATCACTAATCAGTAATTGTAGAATTAGTGGCAATTTAGACATGTTTATACTAAGTTACAAAACAAATATGTTGCAGTTTTTCACTGCGGTATGCTAGTTTCATCTAGCACCCCAACTTGGCCAACTTTCCTAATAAGCCAATGTCGGCTTTCTAAACTATCATTTGGTTTAGAGAGTTCTTTCTTTGAAGTTGCTGCTTTTGACAAGAAGGCCACAGTGGGAACTAGTGAGTGTGCAGCAGGTCTCAAGGAGTCTGGAGTAAGAAGCAGCAGCAACAGCCACGGTTACATCTTTTTGCAAAGGGGTGATTTTGGCTCCCATGAGCCAGCTCAGGTTTCTTGGTCAACACAGTAGCAGCAGGGCCAAAAAGTCATCTTGTTTGGATTAGGGATTCAAGGCCAAAAAGTCGTCTTGTTTTTGTTAGGGAGCGCCTAGCTCCTTGCATGTTAATGGAGAAGACCTGGATTTAGCTAAACCAGCCTGTAAGACTTCAAAAACGAAGGGCTCGTGCTCCAAGTGACACAAGTGGCTTTCATCTTTATTCGTCCGAGGATTAAAACTTATGCAAAGGCTTTTAGGACTTTTCATTATGAAAGGAACATTTGAAATTGTTTAAGATTATTATCGTTACTTTAAAAGAAATACTTCATATGCTCCAGCTGAGAACAGACTTTTCTGTTTCAAAGTCATAACAACATGTCCCAGCCAAAGAGGGTAAAAAGCAGTAAACGATTGTCTAATCTTCCTTACCAAGCACTTTGGGGTCTAGTGGCAAAAGTTGCTACAGTATTCCCCATTGCGATAATTACTGTTATTAAAACTGAATCCAATTTAGATGGGGAACACAGTTTTTGAAGCAAAGCTGTGGCTAAATAGAAGTGAATTTGTACTATTGCCTGAAGCAATTCTAACCACATGTAAGCAAGATATCAACAGCTGAGGCTGTTAACTATGAAAGCACATGTTATTCTTGCTCAAGAACATTGCTCGTCATTTTGTATAAGAAAAATATAATATTCACATTATCTCCAGAATTTCTGATCACTGTGTAATCATAAAACAGCTCCCAACAATTTCCCAGAAAGCAAAGCAACTATGTCTCAAATTAGAAAATACGGAAGATTTGTGTTGTATTTTTAATAGGGAGTGGACTTGTCATACTTCCATCAGATTGTTCAAAATATGTATAACATAATTGTTCTTAATTTAAGGACTAAAAATGGTCCCTTCACTTCTACTGTTGAATTCTCAAGTCCGTCTTCTGATACGCACAACTTTTCTTTCAGCTGAAGTCTCACTTTTGTCACCATTAGAAGAAACATTTACTAATAAGATCATTTTCTTTGTGTGGGCAGACAGGTTTCGAATTGGGCTTTCAAAAGCCTGACAGAGTCTCTGTCAGCTTACAATTATGTGACGATGTTCATCTTGTTGTGTTTCACAGAAGGAATCTTTCTAAAAGTTTAGTACATTCAGATATATTAAAAATTATAATTTTGTAAGTATCCAATGTGATGGTCTCACAGTAATATCACTCTTTGGACACTGTTACGTAGAGGAAAAGCAAGCTATTTTTACTATTTCTTTTATTCTTTTTGGTGTTAGAAAAGCATTTGAACAGCTTAATATTGTTAGAACTCATGTCCCATAATCCGGTACAGAAAGGTCATGTATGTGTAGCAGGAGAGTATGAATCTCAGCAGAAATTGAGGAAAAAATGAAAAGGAATATGTGGGTAGAGATATATATTCTCTGGAAACTGAAACACATGTTTCTTATTCTCCGTAGTTACTTTTAATATTTAAAGAGTAACTAAATAAATAAAGGTTTTCAGAAGCAGAGTAGCGAGGCCTCAAGCAAGTGAGATGCTGGCATCTCACCACTGAACTGGATAGTTAATCACTGTAAGGAAAGTGTAAGGTATGTCCACCCCAGTACAGGGCTGCTTCTTTGATGAATTTTGGATATTACTGTTCTCTTTTTGGATATTACTGTTCTCTTCTCACTGTTCTTTTTATTTATTCCCTGTGATTATGTGATGTCGGTTTGGGACATCAAACACAAGAGACTTAGCTGAGCTGGGTGAACGCAGGCACCCAGTGGGCGCCCCTGGACAGCTGCAGGATGTGCTGGAGAACTTTGCCCACCTGCAGAGGCCCCAGGAGTAGCTCAGGTGGCACTCAGTGCCGGAGTTTGGGGACCTGAATTGAACCCAATCCCTCCACAGGTTGCAATAACTGTCTTTATTGTGTGATACATTAGTACATTGAAGAGCTACTCTGGCATTTTCCATGATTAGCAAATAGGGCTTTATTGCTTTCTATCTCATTGCTTTACAAGTACTAATTTCTCAACCAATTTCTACTCACAGACATGGTTCCAGTCTCTTTTTTAATCTCTCCGTGGTGATACACTTCTAGATTTTGTAGACGTTGAGGACAACTCTGAAAAATACCATTACAGTAATTAATACCAATGATTTTTTTAAATCGTAATCAAGAACCTTTAAAGTTTGATTGAGGGAGGGTTTGGGGAGCTACAGTACATTCAAGCAGAGATTTCTTCAGGTTGAATGCTTTTGGACGAGAAGTCTTTCAGCTAAGCAATGCTGAAGTGCATATTGTGCCAACTTTGTAGTTAGGGAAAGTAATTCAATCTGTAATGTCCCAAGTTTGTTCATAAACATTAAATTCATGAGAAAGAAATAAAAGCAATTTCAGTAACATGCAAATAAATTTGAATCTGAAAGAGCTAAAGAATCAGCTTTATGATACACATCGCCTTAAAGATGGTGCAAATGGTTTCGGAAAAGCTATGCAAAATGTATATTTATAGCATTCTTTAATGTACATTTCCCCTTCTTTATTTAGCAACAACCAAACAAGAAATCTTGCTTGAATTTCTAAATGATTCCTCACCCTTATCTGAATAGCTGGGTTTTTTTGCTATAGTAACAGCTGTGGCCAAAACCATGGCAATTTTACAAAGAAGAAAAAAAGATAACTCTAACCCTTGCATAAAGGATCAAACAGAAAATGTAAAATATATGCAGTCTTTTCTAGGTCAATTCATATTATGCCTTTATTTTAAAAATTAACATAATTTTTATAGCAGCAGCCTAGGGAATTCTAATTTACGATCACTGCTACTTCAAATTTTTATCTATTATATTCTGATGCCTTTTAAAGATAGTAATTTCTGATAGTTTATTTTCATTAGGTGCTTGTTGATTCAAGTAGCATCAGCAATTTTGTTACTAACTGAAACTGGATCATAGGAAAATGTTACTTTTACTTTCATTTGAAATACTATTTTCCTTCTGGGGAAAAAAATATAAGTCATGGATCTTAAAAATGCCTGTAAAAATATTGGTTTAATTCTGACAAAAATGAGCTGAAGAAGTCTAGTGCTCATTCTCACAGAGAATTTGAAATAATCCTAAATCACACTGCAGAGCATTTAGTACAATGCCAGCTTTGAGTTCTACTGGGAAACAAGGCCCAATTTCTTTGCTACACTTACAATTATGTTGGGTCAACCAAAACAAACAAACAAACCCCACTACAAGGGTAACAGAGAAAACACAGTAATAAACTAATTAACTTTTCTTCTTTTAACCTATTAATGTAGAAATCGATAAATAACAGGGTAGCTCACTCATATTCTGCTTCCAACGGTAAAAAATTTAAATAAAGAAAAATCTCATTAAACCTGATTTTCCAATAATGCAAAATGGAGAATGGCATTTTACTAACCCAGGCTGATGAGTATCTGATACCTCAAAGTAACAAGGTAGCTCGTGCATTCTATCTGCGTTGGTACTGTTTAGTCATAACCACTGCAGAACATCCCACATGGTTTCCAACTGCCGGGAAGCAGCCATCACCATGGATATTCTCGTTTTGATCATTCTGTAACGCCAGCCATCGTGTTGCCTGCGATGAGTTAACTTTGCATTACATGTCATCTATGCAGATGTTGACGCTGGGTCAGGAACATGGTGTTGTCACGGGAAAGGAGTAGGGCAATGCTTTCACGCACTAGGTGCCTGCTCATCACGAACAGTCCCTGCTACAGAAGTTACTAATGATATCTTGTACATCAGTGTAGCAAATTCCCAACCTAAAAGCTTTTTTTGTTCTCAAAAGATGTTAACATATAAGTCCATAGAACACATTTAATATAAGGACGGTGGAAAACAGATGTTTTATCAGACAAGACAGCAATTTCATGCTCTTTCTTTTTGATTTCTATTTGAGTACTGAGTGGTCTTTAATTACTAATGACTTTCTCATAAATCTCTAGGAAACTCATTCAGATATTTAACGTTGTTTAATTTGGAGTAAACCGCAGTAAAATGGTGGACATTTCCCCTTATTTCTCTTATGCTCTGTTTGTTTGGCTGTGAAATCTTGATTTAATTACACACCAAGTATTCCCTCAGACTATTAAGCGCTCAAGTACTCGAGCAAAACCTAGGAGAGATGACACAACAGATTTCTGCTATAAGACATTATTTCCATCAGGAGTAATGTTCTGCACTGCAACAAAACACATTAATAGCATTGTATCGTAATGTTATAACGGGGCTATTGATGCGTGTCATCACTCAGCACAGTTCATTATCTTGTGGTTAAGGTATGTATCAAGATAAGCGCAGTTTTACAGATACTTTTCTAAACAGTTGAATTACTTCTGAGAAGTGAAAAAAATTCTTTCAGCTAAAGGGCTTTGTCTTGTGCTTTGTAATTTCCTTCTGAAAACCTACATGCTCATTATATTCTTATTTTGAGGCTTGAATGACAATAAATATTTTCTACAAGATAACAAGGGAGTAGAGCAAAATAACACTAAAGAAAAAAGACGTTAACATTTCCTCCTAGGGAACATTACTCATTAACAGCTTCACAGCATTCAGAACTATTTTGGCAGAAGTAATCTGGGCTCCATCCTTTTTTTCATGCATGAATTAAAATCGAAATTAGTGCATCTGTAGAGAATCACCAACTAATATACAAATGTCTGTCCAGTAATAATTTTTCTGTCTCCCTTCAAGTTCACTTAATAGTCTCAACTCTTCTGTGGTGTCAAGGAGACTAGTGAAATCTCATTACAGCATCATCGCATTTCATTGTTTAACTCTGTGGCTAATATTAGATAACAAAATACAACATAAAATTTATTCTTGCAGATACAGAGTAATTCAGAACATTTTGCTTTGTCTGAAAACTCTAGAGACTTCTTCTTTGTCTCTTTTCAGAAACTACATTAAGTTTTTCTACTATATTGCAGACTATATCCATGGGAGCAGAGATGGGGTTTTGTTGCTCATGTTAATTAAAGAAAGAGTAACACCTAAAAATGAAGACACCTAAAGTGATGATGTGAACATTCAGCTCTGCAGTTACAGATGCTAGAATTTTTTACAGTACTGTCATGTGCCTTCATTCCCAAAGTGACTCTTACCTAGACAGTAGAAAGTCCTATATTTCAAGATCTAGTTTTTCAGTGATCCAGCTTCCATACAAGAAAATTGGTAGTAATGACTGAAAATGAGGTAGTTATTAGACATTAAAAGAAAATCAAAGACAGCTGTAGAAGGTTCCCTAATTATATGATATTCCCTACTGTTAGCAAAATTATAGAATTGAATAATCTCCCTCCATAATGGGGCAACCAGTATAGAGGTACAGCCTGGACAAGCTTTCCCAAGTGCTTAAGGTACATATAACACTGAATGACTTCTTCACACTAAGACATCTTTGTAAGATAATAACAAATTCTTAGGTGTCTCAATTTTTTTTTAAGAAATTGAACACAGAAGAACTCATTCCCTTCCCTTCCCTTCCCTTCCCTTCCCTTCCCTTCCCTTCCCTTCCCTTCCCTTCCCTTCCCTTCCCTTCCCTTCCCTTCCCTTCCCTTCCCTTCCCTTCCCTTCCCTTCCCTTCCCTCTCCCTCTTGTTTGACTTTTCCTTTCTATTTTGTGGAGCATCTCCCTTATGAGGAAAGGCTGAAGGAGCTGGATCTCTTTAGCTTGGAGAAGAGGAGGCTGAGGGGTGACCTCATTAATGTTTATAAATATGTCAAGGGGGAATGTCAGGAGGATGGAGCCAGGCTCTTTTCAGTGGCGTCCACTGACAGGACAAGGGGCAATGGGTGGAAGCTGGAACACAGGAGTTTCCACAAAAATATGAGGAAAAACTTTTTCACTGTGAGGGTGACCGAGCACTGGAACAGGCTGCCCAGGGACGTTGTGGAGTCTCCTCTGGAGACTCAAAACCCACCTGGTTGCATTCCTGCACGATCTGCTGTAGGTGATCCTGCTCTGGCAGGGGGGCTGGACTAAATGATCTCTGAGGTCCCTTCCAACCTCTAACATTCTGTGATTCTGTGATTCTGTGATTTTCTTTTCTTTGTTTACATTTTTGCTTCTTTTTTATTATCATTTTCCTTTTACCCTTTCCCTTTTTTTCTTTTTCCTTTTTCTTGTCTTTTTTTTTTTCTTTTTTCCTTTTAAGAGGCAAAACCCTTATTAGAGCCCAGTACATCCTTCTACCTCTGGGACAGCAGCCTTCTAGAACTGAATCTTGCCCCCAACACTCTTGGCTGTGGTCTCCATAGCTTCCAATCACCAGTAGCTCAGTCTATAAGATTATGAATATAGGGAACAAAAACTCATATTCAAAGGCATAGAAATGGAGGAATCGAAAAACTACCAAAGGTATAAAATTAAAATAAAATTACTAATAGCAGCACAGGATTAATGAAGGCCTAAAAATTTGTAATTGCAATGATGATGCTTTTAGAGATTATTGGACACCCTTTTATTACATAAAAACTTGAAATAGGACTGAAAAAGGAAAAAAAAGTCAGCACAAATGTGTCTTTTAACACCAATACCCTGACCTATAATTCTATACAAATATTGGTATGGTTTGCTGTACCTGGATGGTTTTGTCAAGTGCAAAGATTTATATTTGTAGCACCTCCCGTACCTGGAGAAATTACATCTTTAATTAAGCAATGGCAAAATAAAACCCAGAACGATGAAGGCACAGAAACACTGAGACATTTAAGAACTTTTCTTCTAAAACCCCTAACACCTAACAACAGAAGATATATTCCAAAGTGTATGTGTGTATTCAAATGTTTTATCCTAAGATAAAACTTAATTTTTCTAAAACAAACTTACATGACTGAGCTAATGTTTCAGCTTCTTTTTCCCTCCATGTCCTGTCTTTGGATGTTCATAGAGCCACTTACTGTACAAAAGAGAAACAGTTATTGCTTTACAGTAGTTTGGTTTAACATACCTGTAAGTAGAAATAAATGTTCCCAAATGTTGTAGGGTAATTCAAGGTCTTCTACTAACTACTGTAATATCATTATGACAACACTAGAAGAAAGATGAATAGTAATGCAACAAGTTTATTCTGACCATGCCAATTACAGTAAGAAAAATATCACATTAAAAAAAAAAGAAGAAAATGAAAACAAAAAGGCAAATAAGTGCCTGGAGGACACTCCAAAAGGAAAGGCATGATGAATGTAATTTAGAATTCCCTGCTTGATTTATCTGCAGTATTCATAAGTGTGTGTTTATCCGAAAGCTTTGTCTCAGATCAGGCAATTAATTAAGCTAGAGAATATCTCAAGCAGGGAGAGCTAAGAGCTGTTAACAGTGTATGGCTGATAATCAAATTTAGTTCTGCTGTATTCCTTGGGACATATTCCTCTGTTTGCACTTCTACAGCACTAGAAAGATATGAGATCCATGACTACAGAGTACGATATGTAATAAACAGACCCAGCTCTTCAGAATTTGAACAGTTAGACATAGTGTTAACATTTCTCAGCTCTAGCAAGAATGATTACATTTGAACATAGAATCATACAATGTTTTGGGATGGATGGAACCTTTAAAGGTCATCTAGTCCAGCTTCCCTGAAGTGAGTAGGAACATCTTCAACTAGAGCAGGTTGCTCAGAGCCCTGTCCGACCTGACCTTGAAGGTTTCTTGGGGCACTTACAACCTTTCTGGACAACCTGTTCTAGTGTTTCACCACTTTCATTTTAAAAAATTTCTTCTTTATACACAGTCTAAATCTGCTCTCTTTTATTTTAAAACAATTATCTCTTGTCCTATCACTACAGGCCCTATTAAAAAGTCTGTCTCCATCTTTCTTACAGGCCTCCTTTGAGTATTGAAATGCTGCAACAAGGTCTCCCTAGAACCTTCTCTTATCAAGCTGAAAAACCTTAACACTCTCAGTCTTTCTTCACAAGCAGAGATGTTCCAGTCCTCTGATCATTGGTGTCATCTGCAAACTTGCTGAGGGTGCACTCGATCCCACTGCCACTGATGAAAATATTAAACAGTACTGGTCCCACTACAGACCCTTGGGAGACACCACTTGTCAGCAATCTCCATCTGGATATGGAGCTGTTGACCATAATCCTCTGAATGTGATCATCCAACCAATTCCCCATCTACCACAGTCCATTCACAGAGGAGGAGAAGATTCTTCTGGGAGGAGAAGACCCCAGAAGAGGAAGAGGCAGTCGATGGGCTGTGCTCCTTCTCCTTCACCCAAGACAGGGATGCCTTCTTGGTAAGAACTGCGCTTCCACCTTTTGGTGTGTAATACCTGGGATAGTATTTGGCTAGCATTATTATCATATATTAGAGCTATTGCAGAGAGTGAATTTATCAACAGCAACTCCGAATCTTGTATCTGTTGCTTCAATAAATTACCTATGGTTAGTAAATTGCAAATTGTCTCAGTGCAAGTCCTTAGTGGGGCTTTGAAAATTCAGTGCAAGTCCTTAGTGGAGCTCTGAAAACTCAGTGCAAGTCCCTAACAGGGCTCTGAAACAAGCAAGTGCTTAGCTGAGGTATGTGCCTCTCACAGCCACATACCTTTCACGCAACAGTCAGGCAGGACGTGCCTTTGGTAAAGCCATGCTGGCTGTCTCAAATCACCTTCTTGTCCTCTGAGTGCCTTAGCATAGTTTCTAGGAGCATATCTTCACTTCTTTGGGCAAATGAGCACAAAGGCTTTGATCCAGTCCATTTTACTTGAAAATAAGTGAGGAAGTAAGTGACATTTGCAGTGTGAGGCCAACACTGAAAAAATAATAGCAGAAGAGGTATGACAGGACAGAAACAAGACAAGGACTGGTAAAAACCCTGAGAGTGAGGATGAGAGTTAGTTTCAAATTGTCACGGAAGGTGATGGAAAGCACAATAGAACTCAAAACACAGCAACAGGCTGAAGCAGGTTCCAAGAGCAGATTTCAAGAGCATCCTTGTGCTTTTGGTATGGATCTCTCAGAGTTCCCAAATCAGTAGACACATTCTCCTGCTTTTTGGGGGGACTCGAAAGACACTTTAAAACTGTAGTAGCTTTGCCCATAACACACTCTTCACAAAACTATGTGCTTTTTACAGCCCAGATTAAATACTAGTTTGCTGCCTCAAGTGCTCAGACTGCAGTTTTGCTTTGTGCTTCTGTAGACTGCACCAAATCAAAACAGGCAGGATTTGCCTCCAAACTTTGACACTACAGGACCTTCTATCCAAGTTTATTGTTATGTGTCTAAGTCACCACCAAAACATCTAAATGTTAGAATTTGTCACGATACCTAGAAAGATATGCTTGATGTATTTTTCTCCTGTTAGTTAGAATCCACTGGCTGCACCTTTTACCAAAACCAGACCTCTCTCTGACTGACCCATGGGAATTTGCCCACCTTTCGTGGAAAAAAAATGCTTCTTGCAGTAAGACTTTCCAACACTTTTTGACTAACAAGCCTGCATATCTCAGGATGTGTAAAATGGTTAGTTTTTTTTTAAAACCCAGTTCTTGAAATTCATCAAAATCCCCTTGATTTTCATTTATATTGGAAGGCTGTCAGTGCATGTCTAGATTTCTGAAAATGTAGAGCAGATGCTTACAATAAGCAGACACGCCCCTGCATAGCTATATATGCGATCAGCAGCTAGACTGTATATGCTGTAGGATGTAGTATTAAAATTAGAGATAGATTAAAATTAAGATAAAAACACTGGAAACTCTGTCATATTGCTCTAAGTGGAAACCAGCCAATTCTAGTTTTATTAAATACACAAACTTTACAATAAAAAAACAAAAACAACTTTCTTCATGTAACACCTTTAAAACGTATCTTGAATATGTGGCATGTCATGAACTTTTTTTATTCCACTACAAAAACGCAGACTACTGTTTGTTTCCTGCATTTAGGAATGTGTTCAATCTTCTCCTGTTTAATGATCTTAGAGGTTTACTTTAAAAATTAAGGCAGATAGAAAGTTAAGCAGTCTTTTTGACTGCAAGAGTCACTCACATGCCCTGTTCTTACACAGGCAGAATTGTGTCCTAAATTTGGGACTCAAAAGACCCCCTACTCAAAAGTACCCACAGTCTCTTCAGATACTGAACAGAAACTCTCCGTTGTCTACCAGCTGAAATGACAGAAACCTGAAAAGTTCTCCTTTTGGCTGTTTTTTTCTTTTGTGGAAGTACCAGTCTGATAGACTCGTGTTTGAAAATGACATGTAGCAGAGAAGTAGTGAAATTACTAATGTGTGAAGCCTGCTGAGACTTATGCATGAGCTCAGTTCTGCAAGCAGCTCCAGGGCATCAAAGACATTAGCACATTACCAGAAGCTGCACAACGTGAGACTTGAACATTTCATTTCAAGGGGAAAGGAAGTGGTTCATACGATAGGTCTGTGATTAAATCCCTAAAATGAGTACTTCAGATTAAAGTCATTCCATCAGCATCCTAATGGAAAAACAGTCTGTACTGAAGCACTTTTGTTGCATTAGATATATGACAGGAATAGTCACAAGCTATTTACTACTAAAATAAACTTGCCATTCCATTCTTGCCATTTGTAACAAGATAATGAAATACGTACTAACTAGTGAAAAGAATAATTACTGATACCCATTTGACTAATCCTATAGACACGTGATAACATCACACTTTTTGAATCACTGTAAAAAGTCAATACTTGGATATCAAAATCAGACAGAAATCAAATAGAAAGAGTTAAGTGTCTAGAAGACAGTAAAATTAATAAAGAAAAATCCATTTTCTCCAAAAATATTTGGTGTGAGTCAATATTAATTATTGAAATGACAATCATTATCTAAGAGACTACAGATTTTTGTACCTTTCTATGAGTCTGTCACTGAACAACAGCTGAATCAAAGACAAATTCAGTACTGAAAAAGGATTTCGCTTAACTTGTCCTGCGAGAAGTTTTTCAGCAGGGAATAAGAGCCTGGCACAGGCCATTTTCTTGTTTTACAAATTAGCAGAAGAAATAGGCTATACACAAATTTATAAGCAAAAAACATCTCTTCAATCATTATCCCACAGAAGCCAGAGCAGAAGAATCCACAGATAAAGATGTGAAATTTAGGTATCTGTGTGGATCTACCTGTGAATTCCATTATAATTAATTGAGATTTACAGTTCAGTTTAGTTGCACATAAATAGGTGTCTAGGGGATCTGAGCTGCCAAGGCAGTCCCATTTGGCCTCCAGCAGACATTCCAAACAGGCACAAATGTCCTGTACAGTCTGTGTCACAGCAACTTCTGTTTGGGAAAACTAATGAAATCCCAGACCGGCATCAAGAGTAGCAGGAGCTTGGACACTTAGTTCATATGTGGACATCTACAACCTGGGACCTGGCCCAACTTGTACGATGCCTCAGCGCCTGCAGTATGGAGATCAGTCCCACCTTAGGGGAAGGATTCATTTACCTAACTGTGGGCACCAAGCACTGTTTGTGAAACTTATATATAACACTTATGCAGCACTGGTAGGTAGGACACAAGGCTTACAGGAGACCTGCAGTCTTCCGGAGAAACACCCAGAGGCCAGGCAAGATATTCTGCTGCAGGGTATCCTAACATGCAAACATACAACAAGGGAATCCCACCAGAGCTGTTTGCCTTGTATGACCATAATTCTTTTTCTGCATTGTCGGGTAGTAGCTGGACTCATTCTTGCTCCTTAGGTAAGGTACCTATAGCAGATGGCTGAATGGAATTGTAAGGAATATGTGCACCTGCGTTCCTAAATGAATGATGGTGGTTCTGTCCTCCTCTGACATTACTGCGAAGTGATGCCAAATAAATGTATCATCTATATACCTGGCGCAGTTAGCACTGACAATTTTAGTTGTGGCTAAGTTAAATTGATATGCTGCCCCTTCCCTCTACCCTTTCCACACTGAGAAAGCAAAACAGCTAAATTACTGCAAAATTCCCTAGTGTAGAAAAGCCAGAATTATGCTTGCACAAGATTACTTTTTCTAATTGATTTCTGTCACTAGTAAAAGGTATTGAAATCAAGTTTTGCAGCTCAAGGGAATTAACTAAAATAATGTTGTCTGTGATGCTAGCATATGAAATAGCATAACATTTGCCATTCAGAATTAAGTGTTATGTGAAGAAGGTGGCCTTCATTTGACCTTCCTGTGTGGACATGATCATTTAAATTTCACATCTGTTTGAAAGTAAAGGGCAGTTCCAAGCCTAGCGTATACACCTTGCCTACACACGGTTGTCATGATAACCTGAAATGAACATAATGAATGTAATTTGTTAAGAGCTCGAGTAACTTCAAAGACAACTTGCACTATGCACTTGCTCTGGGAGGCAAGGCGTAGCATTAATTTCCTCTCTTATAATTGAGAATTTGAGAATCCCTAACCTCTGGTATTGAAAAAAAATTTGAAAATATAAAGGATATGAGAGCTTTCAGAGTTAACTGTATATTTGGATGTTGGCCTTAACATCTATATGCATGTAAATTATCTCTGGACACTTAGCAATACTGCATTTGTTTTCCAGCACAGCTTTCCTGTTCTCATCTTTCTCGTGTGGAATATTCTGATGGCATGAGAATAGGAAAAGGGACCTTTCACTTAACCATATGAGGAGAGATCAAGTTTTCATCCTTCTTTATATGAGTCTTTCCTAGTATGACTAGTATGTCATACTAGTGATCAAAATCTTTAATCGTTTAGTCATGCATTGCAGATATTTAGAAAAATCTGGTCACGGAATGGAACTTTGTCTCTCCCTCCTTTCCACCCATGTAGATAGAGACTCATCTTTAAGCATCCTAATCCGAAGAACTGAAAGGAGAAGATTCAATAGGCTCAAGAGGACACATCTCATACATATGATTCCTGATCATAGACATACGGTATTTAGCATTACTTTATGTTTGGGTTCTGTGCAGAAAAGTAACAGCAGTAAACCATAGATATGGAGATGATTTCTCTAGTATCTTCTGCTTCTGAAAGAAATTGAAATGTGAGTGCCTAGCTGTGGAATTACAGTAGAATACTTTCATGCCTGCAGCCTGTAGGTTTTCTGTCAGAAAGGAAATTGTATTGCAAGTAATAAGTACATGTTAGCTACACTCTGATACAATGAATACTTATCAAATAGGTCTTCTTCCAACCCTGAGAGCAATGGTGTCCTTGAACCCAGCATTGGTTGAAGCATTTTTATTCTCATCCCTGAGCTTCTCAGATGACAGAGTCCTTTCTCCTTGGGAGAAGAACCAGTAGCAGATATCTTTATCCTCCCCTGGCATCCAATACAGTTTTCCTTCCCAGTGGTGAGTCATCTGTCAACATGAGTATTTCCTTTATAAGGAATAGCATTTTTTTAACTCTGGGATTGCCTGTGAGTGTACTATAGCAACATCAGGTGCATGACAAATAGAGTTGCAAGCTTGGCGCTGCCTGGGCACTGTTCTGGGAGAGCACTGTGTGGAGACAGGCACACTCCAGACATGCCTTCCTGGGCAGGTAGAGACAGTTCTTCAGCCCATGAAAACAGTGAAGTTTGTTCCTGTAATCTCCTCTGCATAAAATCCTTCTCATGCACCCAAACACACAGCTGGTGAAACACTTCATAACTAATGCTCTTAATGGCTGAGGTGGATTGAATCTCTACAGAAGGCTTTGAAGTGCATCTCTGTCTGTTGAGTAGGCACTCAAGGAGCTCAGATTCACCAGGCACTGAAATGGAAGTTCACAGCACCGCCCTGTAATACTGCCCTGTTTTCAGGTGGAATAGAGCTGATTTTGTTCCCCCGTTCTTAGTGGCTCACTTTTTAGCAGCTTGAACAGCGCTGTATTTTGGATTGAGTATGGGATGTGATATGAGAAGAATGCTGGTAGTATATTGATGTTTTTAGTTGTTACTAAGGAAGCAAGGACTTTAGAGCTTCCCGTATCTTGCTAGTGTACGGGTGCACCAGACACTAGGAGGGAGCATAGCCAGTGCAATGCATTCAAATTAGTCAATGGAATATTCTATATCATGTAACATCATGTTCTGTATACAGAGAAAAGTTAGCAGGAAGGCTGGCTCTCTCTTTTCTGAGATTACGGTTTTGGGATTTTCTCTTCTGTGCTTACCAGCCACGAATGAGTTGAACATTGGTCAGCAGGGAGTGAGCAATTGCATCACGCATGACTTATTCATATATTCTATTATTATCATTGTTATTATTACTATTACCATTATTATTTTTAATTTATTTCAGTGATTAAATCGTTTTTACCTCAAGCTATCAGTCTCCTCACCTTTACACCTACAGTTGTCTCCCGTTCCCCAGGGCGGGGAAGGATGAGTGAACAGCTCCGTGTTATTTGGCTGTCAGTTGGGTTTAAACCACGACACATATACACCTTTCTCTCTGCAATCACTGGCTTTCACACTGTTCTTCTCACCTTGAGCATGATCCAAAATGACTACCTGAAAACTGAGAATAGGATTAGCTACTTGACAATTTCAAACCTCAGAGCAGAGATTTAGCTTTCTTCAGCTGCCCAGCTTTAAGGGAGATTTACTGGCTCCACTGCCAGAGTTGGAGTGACTAGAAAACTCCTGGAATTTTTGTGTTATAGATCAGACTGTTGATGGATTATCTTCTGCTTCCTTTAATTTAACAATAATAGGGATGAATTTGCTTTTCTCCTCCCTTTTCAAATGCCACGTGAAAACATTTCAGTGGTAAAAAAGGATCATTTCCCTACATCTTATGTCTTTGTCAATGCCTTCATTTCAGTTATCTAAACCAGGATACCAATTCTAGTTTTTTAAATCTTTCTGGGGAACAAAGAAACGGAATGGAGAAAACTTAACATTTGACCTCTGAAAGCAGAGGTCTTGTTGGGACTTGAGAGTCTGGTGATCAGCACCCAGAAATCCATAAGTTTGATATAATTTTTAATATTTTTTTTCACATACATTGCATGCTAGATGGAGTTTATTAGTGCAGTGTATGAGTTCATCTTGACAATGTGCACATTTATGTCGCCTAAGTCTCTTTACTGGTTTGTAAACTTACTGCCAACATAGCCAGATGAAATTCTGTAATACAGTGAAGGTCACATAAACAAACCTAAAGACCCCTTCTTCTCCCACATCTATGGTAGTTCAATTACTCTACATGGAACTTTACTGAGTCTCTCATTAATTCTATGACAGAGGTTCTGGCTCATGTTGACTTTTCCATTGTTATTTTATTTCTGCCACACATTTTCTCCGACTGAGAATGTCCTGTGAGGAAGAATAATCCTGCAGATAAATTAGCTAGCTTCTATCTCAGCTTTCTACTCAGGTCTCCACACAGTAAAGAAGGCAAAAAAAGAAGTGGAAGGTAGAGGCACGTTTTCCCAGCAACATTTTTATTTGGCTTTGGAACTGCTGCAATATTATGTAGAAGAGCAGCCAGCCCTTACTTCAGTCTTGACTTCTTTGTGAGCTGAAGGCACAAAGCATTTCATTCTGCAGGGTGGATGGTAATGGTATACACAGAAATGAGCATTTCAGAAAATTTCGTTATTCTATTGACCCATATCCAGAACATTACAGCCCTGCCTCAAGTGAAATCCTTGTGGCTCGAGATGACATTCTAATAAATGAGACTTTAGGTGAGAAACTATCAACAGATTGTCAAAGAGATGAAGATAGGCTCTGTTTTGACTATACTGTGACTACAGGTCTGAGTGGAGGGAAGATAGTGAGTTAAAATCAGCAGTGTTTATCTTTTACAGATACCATCTCCTTTCATTCCGGTATATACACAGAGCTGCTGCTGAAGGAGCTAAAGTAACTCTTGGAAATAGATGAGAACAGATCCCTATTGCCCTGAGCTTACAACAGTCACAATAGATGCATTATGTCCTGTGCAGAAGGCTCAGTACCCTGGCAATATCAGGTTATTCCCTTCATCTTCTGCCACATTTTATTGCTGAGATATCCAGCTGCTAGCTATCTAGGAGCACTAATGGAAATGCTGAATTCTGTCCTGGTCCTACAGCGAGAACTCCCAGGCCCTTCATTTTGCAATCAAACTTGTTTTTTCCGATTAATTAACTTCATTAATTCAGTTCTTTTACTTACTTCATTCAAATTGTCAAAATCTTTCAGAACTGCCAGTGATAAATTCAGTTTTACCGAATGAGTGGTTTGAAAGGATACCACATTTTCAGGTGACAGCAATGAAGTTGATAATGGCATTCGTAGGTGAGGTCCATCAATGTTGGAAGTAATGATACAAGACAAATAAGAGTGGCTTGTGTAAAGACTTAGCTGAGGAGAAAAAGCACCATAAAGAAAACTTACAAAATCAAGTTGAGATGAAGCACGTCTGCACAGATTTGTGTAATACATTTCCAAGACACTATAAAGTGAGGGTGTATATTTATGATCCCATAGCATCTCCCATAAAACTACATAACACCTAAAAGCAGTGGACCCTTTTATTCTGAAAGCAGGGACAAGCGTTTAAGGAACATTAAGGACTAGAAAGAGAACAAATTACTCCTACACCCTATCAAGATACTCAATATAACAGAGAAACATGGTATGGGGTAGGAAAGTTCTGCCATTGACAAATTCCGTGGAGCTCAAAGTATTGGTACCCCTGCCAAATAAAGTGGCTGTGATGGCTTCATAAAAAGCCACAACAATTTAAACAGTAAGCTAAGGAGTGTCCCAGTTTCCTTCCTACTATTGAAACCGAGTTGCATTTTCCAGGGCTAAAGTTTCTCAAATCATTAAAAGTCTGCATTAAAAATGTTGTCTACATTGTGCCAGAGGAGTTACTGAATTTCATGGTAGATTTTTCCTCTTGAAGATATTTCACCTTGAGGAAAGCCAGGCTGTTAATTTTTAAAATGAGAAGTTCCTTTCAGATGTGATGTTTTTCCTTGTAAACAAGCTAGACCACTTAACTAGCTCACTAACTACCTAAATGTATTTTTCAAAGCCATTTAATTTAAAAGTTCTATCAACAATATGATGCTTGAGTATTTTACTATGTATGTCTTTTCAATAAACAACACCCTAACTCACCTTGTAGAATCAAGCAATATAGTGAGCTAAATAATAAATGATAACAGCATGAATCAGAAATCAGACAGTAAAGAAATAGGTGAAAGAAATATTAAAGGTCTACGTGAGGGAGGTTGAATCTCACTCTTTTCCCTTTAAACCCATATAATTAAATATCCAGAGACATCTGAAAGAATATGTGTGGCTTCAGACAAATGCTCTATTTCTAATCCTTGATGAAATCTCTGATGAGATGATCTTCTTAGTAGGAGATTTCCAAAACATGAAGGGGAATGAGAGGCAGGACATGAAGGAATGTCATCCAGCCAACAGTGGCTCAGAAAATCCCCGTGAAATATCTAAACGATCCTTTCCCTGTGGCATCTACTGTGATTAAAAATAGCAACTGGATGTGCAGTGTCAATAGTTGCATTCAGGAAAATTGAGAAATCAGGTCCTCAGGGTCAAGTGCTAAATGAAGACCAGGTCTATCTGGCCCTGTGTTTCTGATAGCTTTGTCCTGTCAACCTAAAGGGACAACAGGGAAACCTCTAGAAATCCATGTGGGAACTGCTGTCTTCACTGTGAAAGTCAAAAGACCAGATCCAGTGCCAGATGTGATGCTTTAAACTAAAGAGAATGCAGCTTTAAAATAAAAGAGAGTGAATTCATCTGAACTCTAACAGATTGCAGACCAGCAAGCGTATCGTTCAGCAGATCTAATGATGGTTCTTTCACAGCTATTGCTGTTAACGTAAATAATCAGTGCTGTGTAGAAACAGTGCTGCTCTTTCACATCTCTTTGCAGAAGGAAACCTAAAACATACCGAAAAAATCTAACTTCTACACCAAGAACTTTCATCTACAAACTCGTGTAATTAACTACATTTAAAAATCTGATTCGAGATAAACTTTAGTGCTTCAAATCATACTCAGATAAGATTTCATTTTAAATGATCTACTAAGACTATCAGTTTAAACTTCAGATTTGCCTGGTTTTATCACAATAATCCATAATGATGTGTATATAACTCAGTGTTCTACACCTATTAGTAGATTGTTAAACAGAAAATGCTCTCGATGTAAATGTCAAGTGAGATGTTTTCTCTGCTACTTTAACTATGTCATTAATGAAAAGAGGATTGCAAAATGTTAAAATATTTATAAATATCTGTGAAGTTCACCATCAAATACCACAGTGGTAGCCTCCAGAACTGCTGCCTTTGTAAAACTGTAACACTGTCAATCCCTACCTCTATACAGGTGCTCAGCTTTCAGATCCTTCCTTCCTTCTACTTTCCTCGTGTCCTCCACCCTCCTGTCCTGTGTCCTTGTAATCCATCCTACCCAGGTTGATAGGATCCTCTGAGTATGTGCATCTGCAATTTTTGCCAAAGTAATGTTGTCTGGAAATTTGGGTGAGCATGCAAACTCCTCTCTCTAATATGTAGCAGTCAATTATTGTCTTTCATCTCTATCCCTCATTTTATATGAAATGTCTCTGCCCAGATCACCCTTTTGGCTGACAGCAAATCATTGTGTATCACACTAGTATATGGGAATGAGATGAATGTTCATTTAATCACCTATTAAGATTCCTGGAACGGCTGAATTCTGCTCTTGATCCTCTCAGAGGACTGAAATGTGCTGGGAATGAGGCTGGCTTATGTGACCATTGATCTTGAACAGCCAAAATAGAAATGTACAGTGATTTATACATCTCAGAGTATTCAAATTCATGAAAAAAAGCACACAAATTTCTCATGGAAGCATTTAGACTTCTACTTTCTACTGAAGGTCAGTTTCCTTTCTTTTTCCAGATTTGTGAAAAGAAAACTGTGACTATCACAAGTCAAATGGACAAAACGTAGATGGCCATATTTTTAGATGCATCTCCTTATACAATACTGGAATGCAGCTCATCTACAGTTGAAAGAAAAAGTATGTGACTCTTTTGGAATCTACATTAATTTGTCATAAAATGTAATCTAACCGTCATCTAAGTTAAGAATATTGACAAATGGAATGTGCCTAAAACAATAACACAAAAACAATTCCGATCTTTCATGTCCATCGCACGACAGGAGGGTTGTAACTAGATGATCTTTAAGGTCCCTTCGAACTCAAGCCATTCTATAATTCTATGGACTTCTACACACTGTACTGTGGACACGTTTTGCACATGTACAGTGAATCTCATAAGAGCCAAACTTATGTGCTTTTCCAGCTTGAGAGCAGCTGCTGCCACAGCTAAAACATCTCAGAAGAGCCTCTGAATGATGAAGCTATGGGATACTTGGTGAAGGCAGACCCATCCTCCCGACGAATCTGTAATATTGCACGATGAGACAGAAAAGTCCAAATGCAGCAAAAAGAGAGAGTGGAAATGTCGTGCAGAGTTTAGGCCACACACTTGAGGGAGTGCGAAACTAAGCTCCAAGTGAAACTCCCTCTAAAATTCACACATTTTACATTACACTCTCAGTAGATGAAGACAGAAAGTGTCTGCGAACTGCAAGGGGAACTCTGTGTCTTCCACCTTCTGAATGAGCCCTCTGATCTTAGGCTATTATGTGAAAGATGCTCATCATCACAACACAAATACTGTTTCCTATAGACTGCGTGAGAAAAAGAGATGCCTAAAATAGGTGAGCCAGTATTTTCCCTCTGCACATATCAGAGAGACCCTTCTCATTCTCTTGACTAGGTAGAGTGCTTGCTTTAGGAGGCTTTTAAATAAAAGAGGGCTTCATTTTTCTTCACAGGAAGTACCCAGATATGTAGATTGCATTGCAGAGGTATTCTTAAAACCTTTTCAGCAGTGCTAACCCCCAAACTCTCTCCTTCTATACATGCTCTTCTCACATCAACAGAGCACTTAAAACAGCATAACTGAAGCAGGTAACAGCTGTAAAAAACACCTAACATATGTAAAGAATAGATATTGAAATACTAAAGACTGAAAAAAAGATGTCTGCTTGTGCAAATTAGGTTGATTAACTTTTTCTTGTTAAAAAAAAAAATTAACCTGCCCTCACATATCATGTATTCTGTCCTGTTCAAATGATATTTCACACAGCATGGTAGGTGGTTGCAGTTTCCTCATGTAATTTGAATGACAGTATGACTTGCTCTCCTCAGTGCTTTGTATGTGACAAGTAAGTCTGCAACTCTAATGCCTCCACAAGTGAGGGAGATTTTTGTTTTACAGATTCAAGGAACTATAACTAACATTTATTTTATGTTTACACAGTGCTTTGATGCTCTTATGTGATAAATTAGTGTGACACTGCAGTCTTCTCATGCAATTTCAGTTAAAATGCTACACTATCTTCAGCTTGATACTTGGCCCACACAGAGCATTTGGAAAGTTTTGTACATTACATGAATACGATAGCAATCTTGAATCCAGAACAGTGCTACTTCCTTCCTTCTAAAGAACTAGCACACTGTTGTATCTTAATAACCAAGAATTATCAGAGCTGTACTTTTCTCATTGTTTTTATTTCCAATTACTTCTTAACCCCTTGCAGAGCTGATGTTCTTGTAATGACTGTGGTGTTGATCCCAGACACTTAAGGTTCCAGCTAATAATGGCATTCACTGAAATATCTTTAAGGAAATAAATAGTCTTGAGTCCTGCATTTCAGATAGTAAAACCCTTAGCAACATAAGACTTCGAGACAGTCAACATGGCTTCACCAAAGGGAAGTCGTGCTTGACTAACCTCATAGCCTTTTATGAGGATATAACAAGGTGGATAGATGATGGCAGAGCGGTGGATGTGGTCTACCTTGACTTCAGTAAAGCATTTGACACAGTCTCCCACAGCATCCTTGCTGCTAAACTGCAGAAGTGTGGTCTAGACTCTCGGGTAGTGAGGTGGACTGCGAACTGGCTAAGGGGAAGAAGACAAAGATTTGTGGTCAATGGGGCGGAGTCTGGTTGGAGACCTGTATCCAGTGGAGTGCCTCAAGGGTCGGTACTGGGACCAGTATTGTTCAATATATTCATCGATGACTTGGATGAGGGACTAGAGAGTACTATCAGCAAGTTTGCTGATGACACCAAGCTGGGAGGAGTGGCTGACACACCAGAAGGCTGTGCTGCCATTCAGCGAGACCTGGACAGGCTGGAGGGTTGGGTGGGGAAAAATTTAATGAAATATAACAAGGGTAAATGTAGGGTCTTGCATCTGGGTAGGAACAACCCCAGGTTCCAGTATAAGTTGGGGAATGACTTATTAGAGAGTAGTGTAGGGGAAAGGGACCTGGGAGTCTTGGTGGACAGCAGGATGACCATGAGCCAGCAGTGTGCCCTTGTGGCCAGGAAGGCCAATGGCATCCTGGGGTGTATTAGAAGGGGGGTGGTTAGTAGGTCAAGAGAGGTTCTCCTTCCCCTCTACTCTGCCCTGGTGAGACCCCATCTGGAATATTGTGTCCAGTTCTGGGCCCCTCAGTTCAAGAAAGACAGGGAACTGCTGGAGAGAGTCCAGCACAGGGCAACTAGGATGATTAAGGGAGTGGAGCATCTCCCTTATGAGAAAAGACTGAAGGAGCTGGGGCTCTTTAGTTTGGAGAAGAGGAGGCTGAGGAGTGACCTCATTAATGTTTACAAATATATCAAGGGTGAGTGTCACGAGGATGGAGCCAGGCTCTTCTCGGTGACAACCACTGATAGGACAAGGGGTAATGGGCTGAAACTGGAACATAAGAGGTTCCGCTTAAACTCGAGAAGAAACTTCTTCTCAGTGAGGGTGACGGAGCCCTGGAACAGGCTGCCCAGAGAGGTTGTGGAGTCTCCTTCTCTGGAGACATTCAAGACCTGCCTGGACACGTTCCTGTGTGGCATAGTCTAGGCATTCCTGCTCTGGCAGGGGGATTGGACTTGATGATCTTTCGAGGTCCCTTCCAATCCCTAACATTCTATGATTCTATGATTCTATGATTCCGGCATGAAATTCAGATACGTTTTCATTCCTGAGAAAAAAAATGATGATTCATATTCACATGAACATTTTGAAGTTTCTAAGTTGTATTTACAAAGGATAGATATTTGTATTTTCTCAGTGACTGTTAGACCATGAAACGAGTTACATTAATTTCAGTATTAATTTTTTTTCAGAAAAAATTGTAATTGAAATGGTATTTTCATTGTTTTGGCTATCCATCAGAAATCAATAATAAATAATAGATAACAAATGATAAAGATATCTCTGCTCAAATAATCACTTACATGTAAATTCTAACACAACACTTTCATAGGTTCACAGAGGAAAGACAAATAAATTAATCTCCTGACCTTCAGGGGATATTCAGAGCCATCCAGTAGATGAAATGTGTTTCATAGACCCTCATGTAACCCTTTCCACATGCTATAGGAGAAGGAAAAAC
This sequence comes from Trogon surrucura, assembly GCA_020746105.1. NCBI lineage: Eukaryota > Metazoa > Chordata > Aves > Trogoniformes > Trogonidae > Trogon > Trogon surrucura. The sequence goes on from CM036617.1 coordinate 47,992,581, forward strand.
CTCCAGAAGGAGCCTTGTCTATCCTAGAACTTATTTATCACTGCATAACCAATCAAATTCTTGGACAGCAAAGCTTGGGATCTTCTCAGAATCTTATTCCTCCCTTTCCATAATCTGTGGAAGGTACAGCATGAAGGAAGACCCAATGCAAGGTAAAATAAATAGATAAATAGATTTGATACTTCAGGAGAAATTATATGAGATCTTTGTTAGTGTCTCATGGGACCTGGGTTTCCACATCTATGTTTTTTTGTCGCAAAGCTCACCATCTGCTACAGCACTAAGCCCCACTGTCTCCTGTGCATTTGAGTCTTAGAGTTGCTTGAAAGTTCTGATGAAATATTATTATTCATGTTTAAAGCACTCACTTTTTTTTTCCACATGGATTCACAACTGTTTAGTAATATACAGGCACAACGAGCCTTCTTTATCTTAGTGAGGGTCTCCTTTGTCTACTCAGAAGACACTTGTAGGTCTTACAAACAAATAAGTTTCTCTTTGACTCAAATCCAGCTGAAATGATCAGTGAGTTCACTGTTCAGAGGTTAAGGATGACCAGAGAGATAGCAATCATGCAAGCCTCATTCTTTAAGAGTCAAGCTAAGGATGTTAGTATTATTTAAAGTTTCACAGAAAAAACTTTTGAGAACATGAATACTATTAACCAACTAAAAATCCTCTCTGAGTCAGCAGAAAACTCAAAACCAGTAATTGGGAACTTTATTTCCTTGTAGGTTGTCTTAGAAGGAAATAAAAAAAACGTGATTCCTTTACAAATTTCAAACAGACTCTTCTTTCCTCTTCAGATGACCTTACTGTGAAGAACAAAATGTCTGACTTTCCTTTGATCTCTTCTGTAGTGGTGTTATGCATTCAGAGTTTAAATATACTAAGAAAAAGAAAAAATGAAATTTGATTCTCTGAAAACTGATATTATTAGGACAAGTAAAACAAATGAATACGAAATTGATTAATACAGAGAGGATGGTACTGTGGCATTTATTTTGTTCATTAGAATATCCTTCTTCATGGTTAATCATTGAGCTGTCAGTTTATTGCCACAGAAAATTTGGATTCCTCCTTCACCTGAAGAATGTATTAGTTATGTATCATAAAAGCCAGTGTTTTAACTTGTATTTACAATGATGGAAAAAAATGACTTTTGGAGGACTTCATAATTAAATATTAACAATAGATACTTTCTTTGTAGCTAGAACTCAAAGAAACATCATATCTGAGAACATTCTGAAAACAATGTTTTTATGTGTAGTTTGTGCCGATGCAGGTAATAAAATTTGGATACAAAAGGTCATTTAAATGTTTTGATGTTTTACAAGTTTCTGCTTAGGTGTCCAGCTATGCAACACTACATGCTCATCAGCAGAAGACAAATTCTGAGCATTTGCCCCAGGTAATTTATTAGATTATGGAATTGTGCCATATCACTTCATTCTCTGCAGTGCCTGTAACACAAAGCCTGGGCAGTATTCAATAATCATACCATTAATTCTTTTATTTATTATAGTGTCATTAGTTCCACCAACAAGACAGTGACATTCATAGAAATGCCATTTCTGTGGCTTCACCATTCTGTAACATATTACAAATTGCACCCAGCAGTTCCTGGAAATGTAAGATTTCCTGTTTCTGCAATAGCAGGCTGAATTACAATGCTAGAGGTAGAAAAATCTAGCCTGTTTCTCACACGTGGAAAAAAATAACATTACTAGAATCAACTACAAACTTGTCTGATAATCTGTAAAATGTCTTCACAGTTATTAGCTTGTTTGAAAATGGAATGCGTTGAGTTGAAAGGGACCTCCAAAGGTCATCTAGTCCAACCACCTGCATTGAGCAGGAACATCTTTAACTAGTTCAGGTTGCTCAAAGTCCCATCCAAACTGAGCCTGAATGTCTCCAGGGATGGAGCCTCCACCACCTCCCTGGGCAACCTGTGCCAGTGTTTCACAACCCTCGTAGTAAAGAATTTCTCCCTTACCTCTAATCTAAATCTATCTCACTTCAGTTTAAAACCTCTGCCCTTCACCCTACCACCACACGCCCCTGTAAACAGTTCCTCCCCAGCTTTCCTGTAGCCCCCTTCAGATTCTGGCAGACTGCTATAAGGTGTCCCTGGAGCCTTCTCTTCTCCAGCCTGAACAACCCCAACTTTCAGCCTGTCCTCGTAGGAGAGGTGCTCCAGACCTCTGATCATCTTTGTGGCTCTCCCTGTGATCCAACAGGTCCATGCCCTTCCTGTGTTGAGGGTTCCAGAGACAGACACAGTACTCCAGGTGAGGTCTCACCAAAGCAGATCAGAGAAGCAAAAATAGGAAAGAAATCTCTGGTTTGGAAGTAAATATTTCATAACCAGGAAAGATTTCTTGGTTGTAACACAGCTAGACTGACTGCATCCAGTGGTCTTTTTTTCTAATAATTCCATTTGGTTAGATATGAACATTTATGATAGTTTTCCATTTTTTCTGCATGGGTCAGGCAATTGAATGCCTACTTGAGTATAATGCCTACCTAATTAACGTAACACCTGCCTAAAGAGTGTAATGCCTACGTATTTGAGTGTAAAGACCTGTAAGAAGCTATACATGTGGCCTTCAGTTATTCCCTCCCTTCTGCTGCAAAGATAGGATTCAATAAAATTGGATTTGGTTAGAGATCCATATACCTGCCATAATCTTTGCCTGTTTCTCCAGCCCCCAGTTAGGTACTGACTGTTATCTTTGTGCTCACTACGTACTGTGCCAGAAACAGCAATGAAATCCAGAAATGGATCAAGAATTGACATTGTCGTTTCCCATATAGTTAAACTTCTCTCAGGGCTCAAAAAAAAAACCCCAAAACCCCAAACAAAAAAACAAATAACAACCCCCCCAAAAAATACAACCACCACCACCAAAAAAAAAAACCCAAATCCTTGACTGTGTGACTAAAATGTCTAAATAGTAATCTGCATGTAACATCCTAAGATCACCGCAGCCTTTTTTAGACGGTTATTAGCTTTGGGGTCAAACAAAATCTTTTAAAGGTGTGCAAAAAACATAGATTTGCCACAAACTCCTCACTGATGTTTCTGTGTTCCCCTGGAATTACGTTTGCAAAGATTGGGAGGCTCGTAAGTCTTCTTACAATGGAAGTGAAAGAAACTCCATAATTCTACACAGTCCATCCAATAGTAAGAACTTGGTACGGAAATTCATAATTTTTCATATTTTAACAAAATACTGAACATTGTTCAAAATCTGTACCATTTTTATATTGCAAAATGAGAAGGACTTGGAAATACAGAAAGAATCTGTCTTGTGACATCCTAGAGAAGCAGCAGTGAGAAAAAATAATAGGGTTTAAGCTAAGAATTTCCTAAAAAAAAAAAGAGATCATCATATAGCAATCTTAGGAGTGAGCAGCAGAATATCACTGCACTTGCCTGACTGAACTTGTCTTATGTCCGAGGACTCATGCTTATGAAAATTATCATACTGTTTCAGATTGTTATAGTTATCTACATGTTTAACATACCTCTTCCTTCTGCCATGCATTGTACCAAGATACCGTTTTCCCTAGAGTTTTCCTGACCTTGAAGATACGACATTGTATATACCAATGTCTTTTGATCCTGAATAGCATCTGTCAAGCTAAACAAGTTAAGCTCCATAAATCTGAGACAGCAGCTCTAGCTTTTTAGATAACATGGGATTTCATTCACTCTGAAAAATGGGATTATACCTAATACAGCTTTGCATCAAGCTAAAAATAAGAGTTCAAATACATCAGTTCTTTTTTCCTTTTGACAGTACAATTGAGCAACAGGTTTATTAATTTTACAGATATGAATCACATGGGGCCTGACCACTGAAGACAAAAAAAAAGTCTGTAACATCTTTGGGTTCTTGGGGCAGATACTACCATTTCTTTTTCCTGCAGAACAGTATATTCCCTATATAGATGCTTTCTGTCATCAACCACTAACTGGTTATATACCCTTGACATACTAATCAAGGAAGATAAAACCCAAAATACTAGGCTGAATTTCAGTAATTGTGAAAGAATTAAATAAATTAAATTTTTGTGTCACTGCTCGTAGTAACTCAACAGTAGCTGAAAGGAACACTTAAGGTGTACAGTAACGTACATAAGTTAGGAGCAAGGCCCATCAACACATGGAAGTCGTGGGGGTAAACTAACAAATTGAGCCATATAAAGTTTGAATACTGATTGAAAAGGAGAGAAATTCAGTTCATATTCGGAATATTTAGCAACTAACTATGGCAGGTAACGATGAAATGTAGAAATTAAAAGGTTATGACTACTGACTCCCTCACATTTATCACTATTTCTGCTTTAACATGGTATACAGACTTATGTGTTTCGGTAGGTCTGATAACATTAGTCAATGGGTTTACCATTGACAGACTTTTCAGCTGCTATTAAAAGAATCAAACCTTTACAGTTTTTGCCTGTCTGGTATCCAATGCTATTTGAAAAGTTTCTGATTATCCCTCGCTACTCCAATGCCATTTTTCCTTCTCTTTGCACTGAATAATATCAGATTCTCCTTTTATTTGTGACTGGTCATGACTGTGCTTGGATTGCAAACTATGAATGGGAGTCATCAAAAAATTTGTCTAGAGATTTGAAAGTGGGCTTAAGTATTCATTGTTTATTAAAGTTATTCATGGCAGAAGTCATACTATAAACAGAGAAGACAGACAAGAGATAAGGGGAAAGTAATATCTCATACATGTGTGTAGACCAAAACAAAGAGGGATGAAATAAATGACATGAAATTGGCAAGAAAGCAGAGTTATGTGTTAAATTCATCTCTCCTGGGTTTTAATCCATTACTTTCACCACAGTATTATCTTCACTCTCAATTTGATATTCACAATTTCTACTTTGGTGTGAGCAGATAGCCTTTCTTCAACCAGAAGATCTGTACAGTGTCATAATCTGCTAAAGCTCCCATTCTGTGCTCTTTCACAGTTTGGTGCTGGTTTTCTTGGGTTTGTGCATCCTCCGAGGTTATCCAAAGATTTTCCTTCTATAGTAAAGTTTATTTGGAAAGTGAAAATGCCAAATCCTGGGAATGTTCTGAGAAAGTCAGTTGCAGTTGAAACACATTTCTGTGAAGGCTGCATGAGGTATGGCTGTTCTGTCTATGACTTCCTAAATCTGTTTTGCATTATTGGAGATAAGAGGGATGACACTCAAATCTAATATGATCACTTATTTCTGCAATAAACCCTGTAAAACTACAGTCAGTTTGACATCCATTATCCCATCTGCTTACAAACACGGTTTTCCTTGAACATTGCTTGTGTCCATTCATGGGCTCACTTCCAGGTTGGACACAGCCTGGGCACAGCTCAAGGACTGTGTGTTTCCTCTGATGTAAGGATCTCTTAGTGGACCTGAATGACATTTGCCACCTGTGGGAGTATGTCTTTTCCACCAGAAGATCTTTCACAATGGCTACCTGGCAGGGATTAATGAAGCAGAGTGCAGGAATTTTCCCTGGGGGCTGGTATACAAACTGAGGATGGGGCCCGCCCTACTTCAAATAAAGTAAAAATTACTCTGTAGCCTCTCCCTCACCATGTGATATCCCATGTATTCATTGCACAGCCAAAGTGCAGACAAACTCCGTCTTGTGATAGACACATGTGGTACTGCAAAGGAATAAACGTGCATACCAGAGCACATTTTCACCTAACACAAATGGATATGCATCATTCAGCTGACAGTATACATTCAGAGCATGCACTTTCAGACATAGGACCAACAAACTCCTTGATCCCTGGCTGTGTTTGAAGGCCCTTGGATAAAAGAAGAACGTGAAATAGGCTGAAGACTAGACAAATTGTGCTGGTGAGTGGTAGCGGACTAGAAGACCAGATTAATACTCCTGATGTGCACTTTAGAGTCATACCTACAAACAAGAGGACCTTAAAATGGAACTTAAAAACTGAATGCAAATTAATTGCTTCAGCTCAGATTTCCTTCAGCAGTATTTTGAGTATTTATGCAGAGTTCAGCAACACATTTTCATGCATATACATAAATACAACTGAATAAATCTATGTACTAATCAAGTTAGTCATTTACAGCAGGAGAGAGAGGGAAAAAAAGTGCCAGCAACTACAGGCAACTCCAGCTAAAGAGAAAATAAGGTCCCATCCTCTGCTCTCTGTGCTGTTTTCCTAACCAGTCCTAACCACCTGCTATCAAGTGGCAGGATCCACAGGCATTTCAGTGACTCTCAATACCATAGCACACTGGACTTAAGTGGACCCTTATAGGACACAAATCCACAGTTTTGTCTTATTTTTTTATTAAAAAATTACTTTAATGTGAATAATGCTTTGCATGAAATTCTAGAAGTTAGGTGATCTTTTCATGCACTTCCTGATAATCGATGGACACCTGAAAAGATCTAAATGCTTTTGTGTATTCCTGTATGTACCTTTTTTGTTTTTTCAAGGTATTGAAGATACGTTTAGACCTCTACATAAGTTCTGGGTATTGCTTAAAGCACTAGACCCCTGATTGTCCACACTGCCTAACTGCTTGGTGGCTTCCTGTTCTCACCTTGGTTAACTCTTCTCAAGACAAAGCTTTGGTTTTCTCAACATGGTTTACTCCAGGGATTCCTAAAAAAACCCAGCATAGATGAGATTACATCAAATTTGATTGTTTCCGTCCTTCACCATCCGCCAGTACTACCCTAGCCAGTTTTGAAGCTTTATATGACTCCACACACCCTCTAGCCACACCTGAGGACAGAAAAAATTCACTCAGTCTTTCATGCCATGACAACACCTCTGTGATGGGCTGCAACACAGTAATCACATTATTTCAGACACTTTGAAGTGAACTATAAATGCATTCACATGTGTCAGTTACAACTTAACATCACCAGAGAATATCTAGGGCCAAGGGCTAAGTCTTGTGAAGATGGTGGTTCTGTGTGTCACCTGGCCTGAAGACCAGAGCAAGGTCACTGTTTCAACATTTAGTTTCATCATATGGACAAAACCAGGGACTGTCTGATGAATTACATCCAGTCTCCGTGTATTATAAACATTATAGATGCTTAGTCCAGAAGCTTCAGCTTCCACTTCATCTGCTGATACAGTGTTAAACACACCATAATTTCCTAAACCAAATGAAACGTAATACAATTCCATATACTTTCTAGACAGGTATTGTGCACAGGTGCCCAGGTGTTGATAGCAGTGGGTTGCAGGGGTGGGCTCTGTGAGGAGACGACAGGGCTGCCCCATGCAAGACATAGCCAGTTCCAGATCCTAGATTTACTGCTCTTCCAGAATCTAGACCATAATGTCTTGTCCTGATCACCAGCTAGCATCAAGGTGTCTTCTTTCCTATTTTCTCCCTCCATCCTGCTAACGACAGGGGGCAATTGGGGCGGGTGGCTGACTGGGTGTTTTCTTGCTAGCCAAGGCAACCCTGTCACAGAGCTCAAAACCCCAGAAGGAACAACATAGGAGTAAAAGAGATTGAAGGCATCACCAATCTCTTAAGTCCCTGAAGAGGCAGTTGGTTAAAAATAGACACTCAAATGATCCTATGAAATGAGTCATGGCCTACGTGTAGCGGACTGATTTGTGGATTTTGCCTTAAAAATTTCTTGTCATTTTTTCAACCCCTCTGCATGGTCAGAGCAGCAAACTGATGGAATGTTGTAGAGGGAAGATCTGATAAGGCTATAGATGCCTCAAACAGCCCTGGCACTGAGTATATGCATGAGACAGGTTAATTCTGCGGCGGCAGGATGCCCTTGTCTTGTAGCCTATCTTCCAAAGACATGGGGCAATCACGTATGCTAATGAGGATTACCGAAAACAATTAAGTGCCTTGATCCCCCTACCTGGCACTCTGCACATCCCCACATAGAAAATACTGTATAAATTGAGGCAAGGCAAAGCAAAGATTAGAACAAGAAGAACAAGAAGAAGCAAGAGACAGAAGAAAGCAGACTGAAGAAGCATGCAGCCTGAGATGAAGACACCAAGAAGAAAAGTGCAGGAGAAGAAGAAAAGATGACAGCATCCTTGAACCCTTGCTAGCACATCTGACCAACATTCCGTTTTAACTGTTTTTCAACGTAACATTAAAATAAATAGTGAACCATGGCTTACATTATTTAACTGCTTTCAAAAGGCTCTTAAGCATGACACTGATGAATGTTGCATGGGTCCGCTATAATACAAAGTTGTTAATTCTGTGTTTAAACACTTCAAACATGTTCAGCAAAAGAGATTAAGTATTTCAATGATAATAAGTAATTTGTTTGTTCTGAACGTGCTTTAGTTTGATGGGATTTTAATTTCAAAGTCTTTGTAGCCATTGGTTTCTTTGGGATACCAATAAGATAAATAAAGTTGTTCACCACGTTAGACTTTTCCTATAAATCAAAATGCATGTTATAAACTGCAGGTTTTTTGTGTTTGTAACCAAACATTGTCAGTGTTAGAAGGAATCTTGATGAGATTTGCTTTTGATAAACACTAACTATGATTTGAATACAGAGATAAATATCTCCCAGAGAAGGAGATTTTCTATAGCAAGGGGAATGGATGTCAATGTCTGATTTAGATTACTTCAAAAATAGTAATAAGTTGGATCATGGGAGACTTATTATAACTTCTGATTACTGGACAAGCTACAGCATGTATTTGCATTGGTAAAGGGATGGCATCTGCCATTCTTATATAAAGTAATATATCTCATTCTCCATGTTTCCCAGTTTTTACTGGCACAGTTATCAGAATAAGATCCTGTTCATAATAGGGTTTATTTTTTATAATTAGAGGATGGAATTAAATCTTTGAGGGTATAAACCACAGAAAATAATAATGATTGCAAATGTTCAGAAGATGAAAACATTTGATTGCTTTGCAAAAAAAAAAAAACAGTGTATTTGAGAAGAGTAACAGGATAATCAAGCAAGTAATGTTTTACTATTCCAGTCTAAGAGTCTTTTGGGTTTTCAGCACAAAATGCAATTTATGGATCATCAATCTATTATTTGTGGAAGCAAAGGAAAAAAATACTTTTGTCTAGAGACAATAGTCTTGATTCTGATGTTTTTGAAACAACAAAGGTGTATGCATGTCTATTTTAATTTTTTGCCTTTTGAACTATAGGTACTATTTTAGAATCCCAACTTACTACTTACAAATATTATTTGCATATATCAGTTAAATAAACAGACATCTGGCTGCTAAAGCTGTCTGCTCCTTTGGAGGTACCAAATGAAGCTTTTAGAACTAGTAAATATATGGTTATTATACTTACAAGATCCATAACATGCCAGGTCCTCAGAGTTCATAAGATTCGTCATTGGCGAATAATTGCTTTTGAAGTGGAGGTCAGCAACTGAAGCCAGAAATGAATTGATGCTGGTTATAGTTTGTAAACAAGACTCCCTTGCCATGCTAACTTGATTTTCCCTGTTGTTATTTCCTTTGGCTTGCTTTTAATCTCATTCAATTAAAATAACTACAGACAAATTAAGAGGCTGATTGGGTTCAGGTAGACATATTTTCTCATATAAACCCAATGTCTTAAGAAAACGTGCTAAGGCATTCAAAACTGTTCACGTACATCTGGGGATGTAACTTAACACTAACAGGTATAATGTAGTTCTACATGGTCAATAGATACGTAAGAAATGATTACAGCATTTTACTTCATTAGAAAATTCAGAAGCAATGTTACTATAACATACTACCCTCTAAATTTACTTCTCTTGGTCAACTATTAGCTAGATTTTTATAAAGAAACTGGTTACTGAAGATAAAAAAAACATCAAATAAATAACCCTTCACTCTTTGTACCTGATCTTTTAAGCCAAACTAAAACTTTGAGAAAACAGTGGCTCCAGAAAGCAGGGTTGGTACTGCCAATTTTCTTCACTCAGTCCTGGTGTGCAACCAGAGTTCTTTTAATATGTTGTCTTAATAAGGTCAGCTTCCAGCTAAAGTTTGGAATCTGTCCAGTAGCATCCCTTAGCGCAGTCCAACACAAAGGACTGTTAACTTGTCCCATGATAACTCCCTAGGTTTGTCAGACCTTTACCATGTGCAATATTCCCAGATATGAAGTTGTAAGTGGTCAGACAAAAGTCACTTGACCACCAGACAATTATCAAAGCAAGATAAGACCAGTTCAGGCCAAGAAAAGAACAAAAAAATCTGAGATCCTGTGCTGCCAGGTCAATACAAAGCCTGTGGCCTTTTACTAGCAGTGGCAAAAAATTATTTACTGTGTTTCAACAAAGCAAAAAATGTAGGGAACAACAAGGAAAATTGACAATAGAAAAAACATGCAAGAAAGAGTACAGAGATTGGTCTAGTCTTTCTGGAAAAGGAGAGGTTCATGTCATAGTATCTCCACGACTACGTCATGTCACTTGGAGCTCATGAATCACTTCAGGTACTGCTGTTCGATTACAATCCTTTAAAAAATGTTGAATGATTTTAAAAGGCGATGCCAAAGCACTGTAGTGTCTTTTGAAGAAACATGATGAACTGATGCCAGCCTGTGTTTCCAATGAAGATTTTGTAGAACCACTGACAAAATGGTGCTCTACAATATCCCTAGTTTGTTGGAAATAAAATTGTAAGGGTTTTTTTTTAAAAAAAAAAAATGTCAATGCTTTTTGTATAACTAAGTGTTAGAGTCTGTAGGTTGAGGAAGGATTTTTTTCATTACACCGGCTCTTCAAAAATAATTAGAATTTTGCAATGACCTGTTGTGGTTCAAAGATTAAGGTTATGGAAAATACATTGAGAATTTACTTAAGGGGCTATGAAGTAATTTCATGCAGGCCCATTGCCTCCCTATAGTTTAATATCCTTCTTGCATCAATTTTTCACGCTGGATCCTGAGAATTCAGTGGTCGACGTCTACTTTCAGGAGCTTGCACTGCCATAAAGATGGATTTAATGCAATGCTACAATTAATGAATTTATAAATTTAATCATCTAAGACAGTGGTGTTTCATAGATCTGTGATTAAACTTGATAGGAAAATTTACATTGTAGATGTATTTTTTCATAAAATGTCAATTTGTCAAAGTGATATCTGTTTAAATAAAGACAGCTTTTTTATCAAATGCTTTTGGAAAGTCTTTTGACATTTAAATACTCCAAAATTGGTATTTTTTATTTTAAAAGTATTTTCTTTTTAATATTATACTCTGTCATAATATAAAAAATGCATGGATTATTTTACAAAGTAACATAAAAAATAATGAAAATGAAAATGCAAATCAAAACAAAAGAAGAGTTGATTTATATGTAAGGAATATTTTTAGACTGCTGATTCACAAACATTTTTTGACGTTTTGAATATTTTATCCCTACTGAGATTGGAACTCTCGGTGATAAGAAAACATTTTCCTCCCAGTTCTATTCATGAGCGTCCACTGGGAAACTGCAGTAAAGTCTGAGATATATTGCTTACTGAACTTTGTATTTCTCTGAAGGGGGAAAAAAAAAAAGTCCAGAGAAAGATGTTTTTTCAATTCAGTCATTACTGAAATCTTAACTGTTTGTTTTTCTCATGACAGTCAGTAATCCAGCCAAACCACACCATTCTAGCTGGCAGTGACCATGTTTGATGCTGATCTGCTGCAGGAATCTGCTTCTAATTTCTCAGTTTGAGACACTGTGTTCATGGCCAGGCAACATGGATAAATCTTCGCTTTCTTAATCTGCTTCTGTTAAATAGCTATTTCAAATGATACCATATAAGTCTGTCAAGTTCCTGAAGTATATGCAGTTTCTCAGACAGCTGAAGTGAAGCCGGATGCAGGACCACAGTTTTGGTTACATACATAATTATAGTTCCTTTACTGATAGTGTAACATATTCTGAATAGTTTTTCATGTTTATCTCATTCTTTGATGTATTGTCATCGGGGGAGAGGGGGTGGAGGGAAAAAAAAAAAAAAGGCAACCTAATTTTGATTGAATGAAGCTACCCAGCAGGAATTTAATGGAATATGCTGCCCAGCAAACATCAGGTGTTTCCAGATGAGCTGGAGAAATGTAGGTGAGGAAGAGAACTACAAGGGAGCAGACTGTCCCCACCTTCAAATTCTGCCTGGAGAAGGAAGACACCTGAACTTCAGCATGTTTATAAGGAGAAGACTTCTTACTAGAACAGAAACACTTTTGGAGACAAAGGTCAGCAACTACAGGAAGAAGTTTTGCCAGATGAGGTCAGTTTGGGAAGCAGCTCTGGTCTTTAACAACTACAATTACCAAATGACATCAAATCCTTTCTGGTGAAGTTCTGGTCTGATCTAAGATGCACAAATTAAAATATGCTCTTTCTGATATTTAAGTTTTTAGACCAAATGAAATCTATTCTGCATGCTTGATGAGGTATCCCATCATGCTTAAGCTCAAAATGAAAGTCTCCTATGTCTCTTCAGCAATTAATATAAGTGCCAAGTAATCATTTCCCCCTGTCTGATAAAAGTCAAGTAGCTTTATTTAAATGCCAGCAATCATCTTGCTTCCTGCTCTCTCCTTCCTCACAACACATCCTGTCTCCCTTAATGCACACCATCAGTAAAGAGTTTTGATTCTAGCACAGATACTTTGCAGTTTTTCATTGCACTGGGAGTTTTCCGTACTCCCATCATTCTCTGGAAGAATGAGTTTTTATTTGGTCAAAATAATTTAAAAAAAACCTGTTTGTCTTACAAAGTGGTGAATTAATTTAACCTGTTCTAGTCTTCTACAAAATTAGTGGTCCCAAGGGCCTTACACCTCCTTGGGCAGCAATGCGAAGTTACCCAGAGGTGGTGTCTTTCTCACATCTCAAAGTATGCTCTAATACATATGTTCTTTTGGCTGCTCTCAAAACAGCGAATTCTCACTCCAAACCTTGTTCACCACTTCGCACGCATTCACAAAGCCTCCTGCAGTGATGACACACAAAATATGGTTGTTCTAGTCTCTGATATTTCAGAATGATACATGGGTTCAGGGACCTTACATTTTTAACTTGGTGGGGATAGGAGCCATCTGTCTTGTAGCTGTACGCATTACCTAAGACAAAATAGGCCCTAATGCACTCTAAACAAACAAGCACACTCTCTCACACTTAGGTAATTATGGTCGTTATTTATCAACAACATCTTCGGTGTGAGAAAAGATTCTTTGTCCTTCAGAAACTGAATAGACCACAGTCGTGAGCAGCAAACACCAGTCTACAACATTCTCTAGTACAGTTCATCAGCAAAAGAAGTGCAAGCAGTTAAGCTGTGCTGATGTTGTGATGACTTAGGGCTGTCTTCTACAGCACGTGCTTACTTTCTCCAGTGAATTTTTATTCAGGGTGCATCCATCCTATACAACACCATACGATGCAGAGACGCCTTGAGCTTGTATTTACGGAAATAATAACTTTGAAATTCGAGTAGGGGTGAGTGGTTACCTCTGGGCTAGTTTTCATCTGTTGTTTTTGTAATTCAGGCTTGTGTCTCTGTATCACCAGCAGCACTGGGTAGCCCTGCTCTCTACCCCGTACTGAAATGCTCAGTGGAGGCAGTTACAAATGCAACATACGGCATCACCCGCAATGCATTATCTGCTCTTTATTGTTGCTCGTGTACCAAATACTAGATGGAGAAGGAAAGTAGTTATTAAGCCATAAGGAAGACATCATTCAAGAGACAAAGGAAAAGCAAAGAGTCAGCAATAAGAATTTTAATTGCCTTTGCCAAATTTACATTCAACCTCCAAGATACATGTATGCTCTAGTATATATGCTCCTTGAAGAGGAGGAAGGAAGGAAGTGTGGAAGGAAAACTACATATCTTTAAAATGCAAACTTTCTGTAGTTTGTTATAACTACTAGAATTATGCCCCACAAAACAGCTGTGTGACTATTAAAACGCCTTAACAAATGCAGATTTGCAAAAATACCTTTCACCGAAGTACACTTTAACCTATTCATTGAAAAAATCTAATGTGTGAAAATGTTATTCAAATTTGTGCTCAAAAGTCCACAATATACAGAAAAGATGCAGGGTGTGGGCACATGCAGAGAAAAATATATACCAGAGGTACTTTAAATTCCAAGGCCAAGTAGAATACAATTTTTTTTTTTTCATGGTGAATATTCACAGAACTTAAATCTCACCTAATTCCTGGTGGAAAGTCAGTAAGAGAGACAGCAACTGTGAAGGCTTTTGAAGGGCTCACATATGGCTCATAGAGGGGAATCTCATCAAGCTAGTAAATAGGAAGTAATATCTTGGGTAGAACTTGCATTGTCTAAAGAGAATTTCTAAAAACCATTCAACTGGTAACATTCTGATCACACATTTACAGAGTTGCCAGAGGCTGTGTAAACATGAAAACCAGTATTTCCCAAAGATACACAAAGACAATTTCACATTACTGTGAATCAAAGATCATGTGGGGAGAGAAAAAATCTGGTGGCTTTATGAGCTGTACCTTTCTAGCATCAGCCCTAACATGTTAATGTAATAATTTTGTCTATAAAAACAGAAGGGAAAAGCTAAGCAAATTTTCTTCATTTCAGTATTGTTGTTGTAGTTGGACGGAATAAGCAATTCATGGAGATCCGCATCAAAAACACATTCCATTAAGTCTGTTCCAAGAATATATGGAACTGAGTAATCACGACTAGCATTTGCTTGAAACATTAATTATGAGCAACATATACCTATAAAATATTTTTTATAAAGCTGAGCTTCAAATTTAAAAGGCATTGATAACTTCTTTGATTAAGTGCTAGACAATCATTCTATTTTTACAAATAGCATAGAAATATAAAACCGTGCCAATTGAAGTACATACTTGAAGAATCATAGAATCATAGAACGGCCTAGGCTGGAAGGGACCTTAGAGATCATTTAATCCAACCTCCCTGTCATGGGCAGGGACGCCTCTCATCTAGATCAGGCAACACATGGGAACCCGACGGGGATCGAACCCATGACCTTGGTGTTATCAGCACCACGCTCTAACCAAGTGAGCTAACCAGCCCCCTAAGACTTTTTGGTTTAGGTTTCATCAATTCTGTGGAATTTTCCACTATATGACTTGCTGGAAGATGGATGATATGATCTGAATGACTGGTGATTTGATGTGTCCCAGGCAGCACAATTTTAACTGTATGTTCTGAAGGAATCAGCTCTCTACCATGGACAGACAAAGTTCAGCAATTTCTCAACTAGCCACAAACCTAGGCTGGTATTATAGAGGTAAATTCTTAACTTATCAAACTGTTTGTTTCTTTTAATACAAGATTCTGAAAGGTAAAATAGAAATTCTCTTCCTTACAAAGATTTTTATGAAAGCTTGAAGTAATATTTACTTGCCACTTCAGCCTCCCCTTTGTATAAGAGAAGAAGTGGCAGCTCACAAACAGTAATTAATATTATTTTCCTTTCTAAAATTAGCTAAAAAGTAAGGAAGGAAATCTACAAGGTAGTATTTGTAAAACAATATCAAATACTGGAAACCTAAGGGTTTGACACTGGCCAGTTAAACTGAGAGAGTCTGTTCCTCAGGAACCACCTGGAAAGCTCATACACTGAGATAAATACTCCCAATTTTTCTTCTTCTGGTTCTACACCGTGATAAGCAATTTTGCTCATCAGTCATGTTTGTATTGTGATTTTCATCCCTAGAAATGCCAACATACATGATAAAACAAGACCATATGCTACCAAAAATAGCATGCAAATATGTTTTGCAAACAAATGGTTCTCTTCTGGAGGGAAAGATTGAGACCCACTTCACGCTGCAGTTTTCCAATTATAATTTTGTCAGCTAGAACGTGGAAGGTATATACCCAGTGGCCAACTGAGTTATGTCAGGTGCTGATACTCCTATGCCAACAAAAACTCCATGGCTCAGCTTCCATCCTTCAGGAGGGTGATGTCAATCTGACAACAGGAAAGAGTTCCTTCTATCATCTTATAGTGATTCTCCATGATGGGGTTGTGACTTGGCGAGAAGCAGTGTAATGGAGCTCAGCCCTAAGCATGGAAAATTCCAGTCCTGAGGTAATTGATCTGATCAAGTTGTGAGCTAGTGACATTTCAAGAGCCATGAATAAGGAGGCGTTCAGAGCTAAAGCTGGAATTCAACCTCTATTATAGAGCGTATTGTCTACTTGCATTACAAAAATAGGCTGTTTCTTACAAATAAGTTCTTCCACTGAGTATGATTAGGAAAAAAAAAAATCCATAGATTGACTGCTATAGAGTATCACAATGTAATTATTAATCTTGATACTGACATAGTTATTGGAAGTAAAATGCAAATTTTTATCTGAGAGGAAAAACTTAACACTGCAACTATATATCAAGGGCTGTGGTAAAAATCTTCACCACTGACTGCTTTTTAAATTGAGACTGCATGTTTATCTAAAAGATATGCTCCAGTTCCAGTAGGAATTAATTCAAAATCTTATGGACTGTGTTATGCAGGTCAGGCTATGTAATTGCAAATGCCCTATTACAACCAGTTCATCTACTAATTCAATTTTGTACTATGTATGTCATATACATTCTTGTATCCAAAGAACAGTCACAATGAGTGATTTTAAATTCTTTTCAAGACTAAAAGAAAACCAAAGGACTAGAAAAACAGTAGAATTTCAAAATTATTAACTCAATAATTGATACTAAAATCTATTATCTAATAAACAGACAGCTAACACTGATTTATGTCCATCCAAGATTTCCTTTTCAGGTGAACATCATAAGCATTAAGTTACCATGTTGGTTTTTCTTCTGGACTTTTTGGCTTTACAATAATTCTGTTTTAATGGGAAAAGAGGAATTTGACCCATCTTCTTCAGCTATTGAGGCTATTTGATTTCTCTTTTTTCCTCCCTTTTTGCTTTTGTCTCGAAGAGCAGAAACATATGCCTGAGCACTGCACTCCAGAGAACATTTTCACATTTCATTTCTCATTAGCCATCTCTCCTTTCACAAACACTGCTGTGTATGAACAGAGGAGGAAAGTAGCAAATTTTTCCCTTTCTCTGGAAAACACACAGATGTGTCAAGAAGAGGGAAGTACTTAGGAAACTCTGAACTTCACCATACTGAAACGTAAGAGTTGTGCTCGCTCAGCTTCTAAATGTTAAGAAAAAAGAATAATCTGATAACCCCCCCAAACAGCACTCGGTATAAATCAAACACCTACAGAACTGCTACTATTATACCCACTTCTCTGTCCCCAAGTATTCTCTCTGTAAAGAAAAGCATCTGGGTCCTTATAGTCCTTGTATGATCACTGCAACTTAGTGCGTAGGTGCTCCCTAAATTCCCCCTAAATTCTACTTTAAGTCAGGTAGAAATGAAGTGTAATCCAAATAGTATACCTACCCACTGTATATTATACAGGTAAACTAAATCAGCACTAGGATCTCAAATAATTATGTGAATATCGACAAATAAAGCTGTGTGGATTTTACTGAACTGGTTTATTGCAGTAAATTACAGTATTTTCTAAGTATAAACTGTATCAATATAGGAAATCTTCTTATAGGAAATAGGTTAAATTAACGTTTCTTTTGCATACACTTTTCTCTCTGAGTTTTCTCTGAGTGTGTGTTTGGGATTTTTGGTTTGTTACATTCAGAATGAGAATACTAGAACCTGTAAAGTCTGGATATTTCATTTAGTCCCAGGCTCAGCTGCTCTGCTACTCTGCTTTGCTAGCTCAGCTGTTGGTTTCTAAAGCCAAAAGTAACAAACAGCTGTAAGAACCTGAGGTCACCTCCAAAAAATCCCAAAGCCATTGGTGTAAAAACGACGATGACAGCCCTTGCTCTGTTTGCATTTTGCTTGTACCAGCGTGAATCAGAGGAAACCCTGCTGAGCCTATAAAGCCTTTCGAAAGAGGCTCTGGGCCTCTACAGGAAGACCAGGTTTTGCAAGACCTAGGTTTGCAAAATTTGTGTGAAAATAAAGCTTGCCAAGGCCAGGCCTCCATCTCTGAACGAACTACCATCAACTCACAGATATCCCTGACTCCTCGTCCCCAGTGTGTCTCTCACTGGGCTACAACATTTGACCTCATGCATAAAAATTGCCGTGCTAGGTCAGATCGGCAGCAAAATATTACCATTTCCACTCTATTCCTGAATCCCTGAGGCAGCCAGTTACACTGCAGCCTTCCCCTGGCTAATTTTTAAATTGATACCCAGTGTTGACTCTGTGTGCTAGGGCACACAACTCAGGCTTTTCGCTCTGACATTTCATTTTTTATTATCTGTACGTGTATTTTGTCCTTTTCTAAAATGCACTAACCCAATTATGTCAGAGAGAGGCAGAGGAGATGAATTTATCATATTGATTGGTCCGTGGAAAAAAAAAAAATCTGTTGTAAATGTCTCACTTTCCAACTCTGCTGGAATTCTCTAGTCCTTTATATATAAGGAGAGACTAATTGCAACACTTTCGGTACAATTTATGTTTTTTCTATGAGACCTTACAGATTTCTTCTTTAGTGTAATGATACTCTCCAAATTGCCTTCACATTGAGGTTTTCAATGCCTTCAAAAATTTTTGTTGTTTGTTCCCAAACCTCTATTTATTTCTACTGTATTTGCATGCATGGTTTAAACAGAGTGACACTAAAATGTTGCTCAGCAGAGCACCACAAAGGTACAGAGTGGCTTACAGTGTTCTTCCTAAGTGAAAGAAACAGCTTGAAGTTTATTGTATCTGACACTCTATTATATAGAGGGAACATACAGAATTGCATTAGCAAAGAATTTATACAGTATGAGCTATTTGTCCAAAAATTGGAAATGAAAGAGAAAAACCCAAGAGGAGTTTTCTTTCCTTGCAGTTGTGTTTACTTTTATCTTTTTCTCTTACAGTATGCAAAAGAATTGGACTCTTACTCTGAAAGTTTTAAGCCTGTCAGTGCTTAAGAAGCATTTGGACAATACCTTTAACAACACACATTAACATTTGGTCAGCCCTGAAGTGGTCATGAAGTGGGACTAGATGATTGTTGTAGGTCTCTTCAAAGTGAAATAGTCTATTCTATTCTACTCTGAAAAAAAATAAATTAGATGTTTGTCTAAGCAGGAGTCAGGTAGCTTCTATTTCAAATTTGCCAATAAAGTGAATTTTGAGTAAAGGTGAGAGGATAATTTACCACAAATAATGCATCTGATTATTTAAACCTGATTTTCTGCCCAGAAAAATTCTATTTATTTTTTCTTTATTCTTTGATTTTAAGAATTTTTCTTTTTTTTTCTTTTTTTTTTTTTTTTATTTTTAATTGATGACACATTCAGACGTCGCACTGACTGGTGACTGCCATTGGCTTTCTTAACATGGTTTCTTAATGATGCAAAGATCACAAATCACAGAATCACCTAATCACAGAATGTCAGGAGTTGGAAGGGACCTCTAGAGATCATTTAGTCCAACCCCTCTACTGGAGCAGGATCACCTACAATAGGTCACGCAGGAACACAAACAGGCAGGATTTGAATGTCTCCAGAGCAGGAGACTCCAAATTAGGCAGTAGTGATTTATACCTATCAGTCTGTGGATCATTACCTTCATCCTGGCCACTGATAGAAAGATGGTGGTCCCTGTTTTCTCAGTGATTTGTGCTTCAAATTTATTTTAGACTTAGTTATGTCAGTACAGCAGAACAGTCTCACCTCTTATTCCCCCACAACCATGTGCCCATTCCGTGAGAGTGCTCTGGTAGCGAAGGGCTGAGCTCATCCTTCATCCTGAGCATAATTTAGTTTAAAAACTGATCAGACATAACACTAAACTTAAATTGTCAACAATACCGATGCTTGAAATACTTGTTGTTGCAAGAAAACTGTATCCTGAGCATTTCTGCTCTGAGGAAATCATCCGGTATCACTTATCACATGAATGCAAGTGTTCCCCTGTGAACTTGGTCTGCAGGTTAGGTAACTCTGAGGTGCCTGTGGCTTTGTGATGTAACAGGATGCATTTCTTAGAGTAAATTAGAGATATTTCATCGTTAGCTGTATGATATGTTCTCTAATTAGATTTTGAGTGTGACATTTATTACCAGATGTCTGGGATCATCTGAGTTCTGCAGAAAGGAAAAAACTCACTGTTCCTTTTTTATTGTGGGTCTTTTTTTTTTTTTTTTTTTCCCCAAGAGCATGACAGGATAAGACCTTTTGTAAAAACCAGCTTACTGCAGCCAGGTTTTATCATCCGAACTTGCATCATCCAACTTTAATTAACGTTCTTCAAACTCTGGACCTTATCTGCTGTCTTAAATGAACCTTGCCTGTGAGAAAGCCAGAGGGATAGTTCAATTTAAAATTTCTAAGATAAAAAGGGAAAATATCTCATTGTTCCTTTTACACAGGTGATGAGGAGCGTCAGTCTTAGAAACAGAGAATGTCAAGGTCCTGTATCTGTGTGATGCTAAATAAAGTCGATAAGGAAGGTTGATCTCTTAGAAGTATTCTGCCCCTTGTTAGATAAATCAAGGAAAGCTGAAGGGCTTGTTTTCTAATTTTTTAAATAACTGACTAGATATGATAACAGATGTCAAAGTAATTTCCCCAAATGAAGAAACATGCAAAGTAAAAACAAATCCTTGGCATGCATTTACTTTGGTTGAGCTGTTCAAGTGCTTCCTTGACTACAAAGAATATCTGAAATTTTAGACAGTTAACATTCCTATGCAGGAGCTAGTTTGGAAAGTAGGGTTATTTTTTCATTATTTTTTCCCAGTCCTATAGGATTTTCACATCTTCTCCAGTGAAGGCAAACTGTAGCCAACAAAAGCAAGTTGTGTAAGAGCACTGTGTGATGCAAAAAATGATCCCAGCAATTTCAGGGGGTATCTGAGTATTTTGTACCAGCTCTCAACCAAGGACTTGATATGTACCTATCACAGTACTCCTCTGCTTACATTTTGGCCAAGCCATTGTTGAACTATCCTTGAGCATCTGTGCCAGTTCCATAATTATCCATAATCAGAACTGACAGTGTCTCAGCAGCTGACAACAAAAGAGAATTAAAAAATAAAAGGCACTGTTGTTGGGGGGGGGGGGTTATTACTATAGATTAAAGGCATAGAACAAAAAGACTTTCTTCACTGAAGTCTGTAAAAGTAATTTAAAAGGATAAACCTCAGTGAATGTATTAAGTCATTTTCTAAGAAATTACTTCATTTTCTTAGAAGATATATTGAAGTATTCTAAAACATAATAAAGTTATACTAAAATTCAAACATCACATAAAACATGGAATTTTATTTCAATTACCACCTGGTCATTACATTGAAAAGAACATTTTAATTCCACTGTCCTTGACTCCAGAAGAAAAACAAATGAGAATTTTTGGCATTTGTTGTACAAAAAAAAAAAAAAAAAAAAAAAAAAAAAAAAAAAAAAAGTGGCAAAGCCATTTTCATTCCAAAACATTAATTCTTGTTTTTTACTTATTTAAAGATTTTTTTGTTATTTTTTCTCTCCTCTATCATTACCTCTAGAAATGAGATCACATCTGAGCCTTTTTTTCCATTTGCTTTGAGCTTCATACTGTAGTAATCTTCCCTCTAAACCTCATCTTGACTCCCAGTAACTCCAGGTGAGACTCTTGTCTCAAATTCTTTACCCTCATAGCAAGTAATGGTCCCAAAGGAGGGTCTGCTTCATCACTTCATCACTTCCACAGATTCCTTCCTATTTAAATATTTGTTGGAGATAAGGATAGTCTTGGTTTCCAGGCGAGTGTCCACTGTTGTGCCATTCAGTTGATGTTACATCAAGCATTTATTAATTTATGCAGTGTGGAACATCACTGGGAAAATCTGAGCAGAACTCACCACGTGCCACAAAGTCCCAAACTGTAAGAATGCTGAAGACTGCTATTTCTAATCCAAAAAAAACCCCCTTTGTATGGTATCCTGAAGAAAACCTTTTAGTTGCAGCCATCCTTAACAGCATAATAGACAGTCAAGGTTGTTGGATCTCACCTAACTGGAATAAGTGTCCAGGTACTTGGTTGCCAGACAATCCAACTATGTCTAATACTGCTACTAAAATTGGTCCAGCAGCGGACTCTTGTCTCCGAGGCTTCATACTGTGGGCTGTGCTCATGTCCATATTTGTGTATATAGTTACAATACAAGTGCCTATATCAAAGCTAGTCACCTCAGTCCTGTTTTTGTACTCACTATAGAGACATACGCTTACCTGAATGTGTTCATTCTGTTCTACAGTAAAGGTCTGAGACTGGTGAGAGAATGGGATGGGCATTTTTGTTACTTGCATCTATTACACACCTTTGCTTTATGGTACGTCAGACCTAGGCAGGCAAGGGCTGGAGCACCTCTCCTGTGAGGAGAGGCTCAGAGAGTCAGATTTTTTCAGCCTGGAGAAGAGAAGGCTCTGGGGAGACTTTATAGCTGCCTTCCAGTACCTGAAGGGGGCTACAGGAAAGCTGGGGAGGGACTGTTCGCAAGGGAGTATAGAGACAGGATGAGGGGCAATGATTTTAAAATAGAGCAGAGTATATTAGACATTAAGAAGTTCTTTACAGTGAGGATGGTGAAACACTGGCACAGGTTACCCAGAAAGGTGGTGGGGGTCCCATCCCTGCAGACATTCAAGGTCAAGTTTGATGGGGCTCTGAGCAATCTGATCTCATTACAGATTCCCTGCTCACTGCAGGGGGTTGGACTAGATGACCTTTAAAGGTCCATTCCAACTCAATGCATTCTGTGATTCTGTGATCTCTCTGCTGATTATAAAGGGAGTCTAGGACGACTGGTTTTGGCATATGTAGTTAAGTGGTTTGAACCCTCTTCTGATGGTAAGACCCATATTTGAGCTATGCATTGCATAAACTGAGGTAAATTTTGCATTCAGGAGCAGCACAAAAAGGGATAGCCAGCTTGAGATGCTGCCCTGGGATATAGGGAGTGAGAAGACCTGTGTCATGGAGTCCAAGACAACCAGAAAAGGATGTGGCTTTTACTACAGTTCCACAGATTGAACCGCAACATGTATTAAACCCCCTTTCCTTGAACAAAAGCTGGCAGGAATCCTCGGTTCACTAAGCACCATGGTTTACTAAACTACTCAGGTGGCGGAATGTTTAGGTTCTCACAAACCAAAACATCACGGGGATTGAGCCAAGGATATCCCTCAACTCATGAGCATTTCAAACTCCTCCTGGACAGAGGTGTGTGCGGAGGAGATCTTACTGATAATGCGTTTTCTGGCATCCCCTCCTTCCCAGATCAGAAAAGTATATATAGTGTGCAAATTTTACCCCTATTGATTCTGAGCAACCAAAAAAATAGTCTTCAGTAAACTAAATGCAATGAAAAAATGTAACCTTAGCTTAACGCCAGGAACACCCCAACTTCCCTATAGTCTATGAATTCCCATCAGGGACTCCTAAAAAAAAAAAGAGAAACTCCTTCTGTCTTTGGCAAGCTTTAGATTTGTGTTCACTTGCTTTTAAGTAATTAGCTTTCAGAACTCTTGTTAGAGATGGTATGGTTTACAATATGAGATGATAGTGATTCTTATAATTAAGAATATCAAAGAGCCCCAGTGAGAGATCTCGTTTTGATAATTTGCAGGCTTTTGAAAATTTCATTTATTATTTTACTCTTTTCTCAAGAAATCAATATTTTAAGCAAGTTTGAGAAAATTATATCCTACCATTTTTGACTCTAAAGTTACAAAATTATTATTTTTTTTTTCATTTCACAAAATTTCTGAACCACTGCGTGCAAACACGGTTCTATATAGGGAAAAAACTTGTTCAGTGTCCTGGTATAATTAAGCACTGTGATGATAACTGAAATTTCTGTAATGAACTTTTTCAAAGATGAGAGAATCTGATCAATAAAAAAAGCAGTACTTACTCGTGTATAGTATCAAAAACCTCATGACTGGTGTTTCTTGGCAACATCAGATGGGGTAGAGGAGAATCAGCAAGTTGAATAGCTCACTGAAGTTACTCACTGAGATGATTTGAATTTTAGTTGAGTTAAAACACAGTTAATTTTTGAGTTAGAGAAAAATAAAATATTCAAGCAATGCCAGAAAATGAGAGGATGGGATACACATGTGATTAGGAGCTGTGAGTCACCCGGCTTGATGAGCAGTCAGGAATTGCAGAACGAGGTGAGTGGTTAAGTCTGAGGAAGTTGCTGCCGAGAACATGGTTCTGCCTAGTGTTAAGAGGTCAGTTAAGGGGTCTGTATGCCCTTGAATCATTCCTAAAGCTGGAACATAGGAGGTTCCACAAAAATATTAGAAAAAACTTCTTCACTGCGAGGGTGACAGAGCACTGGCACAGGCTGCCCAGAGAGGTTGTGGAGTCTCCTCTGGAGACTTTCAAAACCCACCTGGACGCGTTCCTGTGCGATCTACTGTAGGTGATCCTACACTGGAAGGGGGGTTGGACTAGATGATCTTTTGAAGTCCCGTCCAACCCCTGACATTCTTTGATTCTGAGATTCTGTGATTCTGTAAAGAGAGCTTATTCTGTGGGTGGGCAACTTGATTGTGTTATAAGTGCTGAAACTGCAGGGGCTGCTTCAAAGCAAGCACCCGTAAGGAGGTGGAGGGCAGAGCTGAAATTGCTTGAGCTGTGGTTACACAAAGCAGCAGGAAGCTGATAGCCTCTGCCCTGGGTGTCGGGAGTGAACCCCTTTCAAGCAGCTTCCCCAAAGTTTCGTACAACCAGATGATGGAGCTGCTGAATTACTGCTTTTCAACAGCCCTCGGTGAGATGAAGTGGAGGAGGGGAGCAGCTGGCTTTTAATACATAATTTTGCTAGCAACGCAGCACTAAGCACTAAGAAGTGAGTACTCCCCAGTTCTTATGAAGTATTATTATAGTGGTTTTCAATAGTTAATTCTTTCTTTTCAAATATTTTTGCAGTTTCTTGCACTTCATGCTTGTGACTAAGAATAGCTTGTAAGGACAGCCCAGCCTTGGAAGTCATCCACCAAGGGTATTCCTACTCCAGCCTCTCCTTTCACTTAGTTTCCAACAGTTTTGCCAGGGCTCAAGATGGTTCCTTCAGAGGGAAAATTAAATGAAGCCCCTTTGCTTCTAATAGACTTGGCAGAATAACTGCAGCTTGAACTGTTAAACAGAAAAGCACCAGGCACTCAGTGTCCGGAGCAGGGAGAAAGCTATGAAAGGGTACACCAGAAACTTAAAAACCAAAAAACAACTAACAAAAACCTCACAAAAAGGCCTGCTAGGAGATTTCCACACAGAAATGCAATTGAGATACCATTACTGTTACTAAATGCAATATAAGGGAATGACTGATATGAGCAAAAACAAAAAACAAGGGAAATCTCATGCTGAACACATATAGATATCCTGTCACTAGTCTCAGTATCAAGTTTATGCATCTTGATTCTTAGAAATGCTAAGCATTATTAGTTACCAAAACATGAACTTGGCATTCACACAGGTAATCATAACACTATCATTCCCTGTGATTCTTCCTATTCTTTATGGAACAAGAACATTGCCCCTTGTGACAATACCTACAGCTACTGAGCAATTTAGTCAGTCACCAAACCACACCTGTCAACCAGAATTCAAGTCATTTTACTGTATCCTTGTCAAGTCTATTATAAGTTCACTTTTGTTAGCTTAGATTTTAAGTAGCTAAATAAAATACATAAACTAAAATATATGTATGAAAATTATTTACTTTCACCCCCCCAAAAAATTTGCATCAGTTGTTCCAGCTGGGAAGCATATGAAATTTCAAATACAGGTCCCGTTGATCTGATTTTCAGTTGATTTCAACAAAATTCATTTGACTTCTAGGAGAATCAGGAATAATTTCAGGCTTTTCAGAGCCACACCACTGTCACTGGCTTTGGAGGAGTGTGAATGTAATTTTAAGGCCCCTTTATCTGACAGAATGATATAGTGTCCTAGATTTGGTATCTCGTTTGCTATTAGAAAAGGTTATCCATCTTACACATTCAACTTCTGAAAGTCCACTTCAAGCTTCTCCCCGCTGTTAGCATGTAATCAATATAAAACATTGCTCTGGAGTTTCCCACTGGGTAGTGTTTATTGCTTGTACTATTTAAAGCATTTCCAGGAGTGGCAGGCAGGAAGCTGCTGGTAGCTTCAGGGCTCCCACAACTCAGTCAGATGCCTAACAAAGCCAATTTGCAGGAACTTTTTCAACAGTGTCTCCTTTTTCGCAGTCTCAATGGTCTGACTATCAATGAGGAAGCTATTTTTATCCAGGCATCTCCTCTCAAATAAGTGATCCCACCGAGTAATTTTACTTTGAATTTTGACATTACATAGGGCATATTTCCAATAAATGTCCTTTCTGGGATTTTTTTCCCCCTGTTCTCATTACTCTGGTAATGATCTTCCTATTGCCTGTCACCTAACAGAATTCAATCTGATTGATGCTGACTTACGAGATGTCTGAACGACGGCTATAAGCCTTGCTGCATAAAGGTGTCCTATTGACTTCAGTGAGACTTAACATCTGAAAGCAGTGATGTACCTGCAGTAGAACTTAGACTCTGAGGTCAAGCTGATGGAGTACATCTACCCTACTTAATTAAAGAAGGCCAGGGAGCAAACTTCAGCACTGGATCCCTGCCTATCCCTGAAACTGGTTAGCTCACTCACTCAATTTTGGACTGCTCAGACTAGCTCACTCCAACAGGGGCTAGTCCCAAGCAAAGGAAATGGGAGAAAGTTCTCTGGCTGCCCAGAGAAGTTGTGGACATCCCCTCCCTGGAGGTGTTCAGTGCCAGGTTGGATAGGGCTTTGAAAAACCTGGTCCAGTGCAAGGTGTCATGGCAGGGGGCTTGGTACTAGATGAGCTTTAAGGTCCCTTTCTACCCAGACTTACAATTCTATGATTTTATGAAAATCGATGTAACTCTACATCAAGGCAAGGGTTTAATCAGAATAGGCATAGCTTTAGAATCCATGGGGTGTGCCTGAGGTCAGACCATGGAATCATAGAGTCATAGAACATGTTGGGCTGGAAGGCACCTTTAAAGGTCATCTAGTCTGACCACCAGTGAGCAGGGACAGTTGTAACAAGATCAGGTTGCTCAGAGCCCTGTCAAGCCTGACCCTGAATGTCTCCAGGGATGGAGCTTCTTCATGGATGTCTCCAAATCAGAACTGCTTATATCAATGTTAAGTGGTAAGATAACTCCATTATATGCTCGGTTTAGTAAAAGAGACTCACCCCTCCTGGGAGGAGCACAAGACACTGGTTGTCCCCTTACAAATAAGCACCAATACATCCCAGAATCGCACGTACTCTTGCAAGTCCTTTTCTCCTCTGAAACAATAAATAGTGATATATTTTTTTCTGCACAGTGGCTCTGCTTTGATAGATAAGATGGGGACTGGCACCTTCAAATTCAGCCTTCTCAAAAAGTAACCTGCAGCCCAGTGGCCAGAGCACTATGCTTTCTAGTGAGGTAAAGGAACTGGACACGTTTTGCCAAAGCCTGGGGGCTAGTCTGTCACATAAAGGATAGCACCAAACTAATATATTTAAAGGAAGCAGCAGGTGAGATTGTGTTTTGTACAGTGCTGCCTATAGTATGCACTCCTTCTTTCAAGGGGTTTAGAAGATAATATTCTGGAAAAGGACAGGGAAAGAAGTTTGGAACTCTTGAGAGTAATGGCAGTATATGTGGTATCAATGGGAAATGTTCATTAAACAGGTGAGGGGAATTCCCATCTTCATCAAACCTGTTGAAAGCCGGGACTCCTTTGTCAAAAATACCTTATGAATGACTCCCATTGGGCTTTAGGAAGATCCAATTTTCTTGTTGCTTCATAATCAAAATGCCCCAGAAATTCTTTACTGTAGTAGAATCCAGACCACTAATGGTTTTAAATAGAGGTTGTTCTTGAATTAACTATGGAAGATAGATCATACTTAAGAAGCATCCTTCTGTTCTTTGTTCTACAAAGTCAGAAGTGGATGGCAAGTAGAGTCTACATTTTAGTCTAGGTTTATATGAAGTATTTTATGTTTTATATGAAGTATTATATGTTTTTCATAATGTTACTGTTTTCTCTGGTAAGCCTTGGGCTTTTTTACTAGAAATACATTTTTTTTTTGTCTGTATCCTCAGAGCAGTATTTAATATGGAAGTTTTACTTTGTACAATTACAAGATACATTAAAGGAAGAAGGTATGTTATCTGCATATTTTATCCAACCCAATTTTAGATACACAGCTGAGATTCCCACTTGGAAATGTCACTGTTCTGTGATTTATTTATGGTCAACAAAACAGAGAGGCACTTAGGAGAGATTGAGTTCACTTAAGAACCCAATTGCTCTCTTAAGCAGGCTATTTTGCACCATGATGACTACAAGACAACCTTGGCAATAATGTGTGAGTTTTGAGCTAGGTATCCAAGTCCCCAAACCCTATGAATCACAGTGAAGTGTCACTTGTTTCATCTTATTTAGGGAAGATTATGGGAGACAGAATACCACTGCAATCAGTGTCACTTCAGATGTTCACGTGAAAGATGGGTATGATTACTCATGCTTCTACATTATACTATTCTCTAAATTACCTCCTATTTGAAACTGAATATTATGAATTTGCAATGTAATTGTTTATAACAAATAATCATATTGTTTCAGCCCTAAAAAAGATGAATTATTACAGTATTTAATATTGTCACTGTATCACTTCATATTAAAAATAATTATTCTAGCTGAGTTAGAATCAAAAGAACGTTAAACACTACAACTATATCACGATACCACACTTTTTGGGAAAAACTGTGGGTTGCCGTAACAGTTTTAAAAGGCTGCAGCTTTACATAATGCTGAGAAACACACAAGATGTACAAAAACCATACCCCAAAATAATTACTAAATCGTAAGCATTTTGATTGTGGAAAAATACAAATATAGGAAACTGAAGCAAGAAAATAATACAACAAAATTGTCATCAGAATTTCAAGAGTTTCAGATGAGAGTCATTAAAATACATGTTGGCTTGACTTCTGATCCCTTCTGTAATTAGGTCTTACTCAAATTGTCATAAATAAATATTATGACTTTTTCCTAGCCATCAAGTCACTAGATAAGGAAGAACATGCTTTGCATAAAGAAATGCTTGTAGGTGGATTGTGTTTTCTACTCTCCTCTGCAGAACCATAATGTGCTCCTGATTTTCTTCAGCAGAGGTGCATTGAGATTAATGTCCAGAAAGGCAAAATAATTTCCAAAAACCAGAAACTGAAGATGGAGAGACCAAGAGAAAATAAGGGGTCAGATAAAGACACTTGTGTCACTTCATGCAGTTAGTCAGAAATGTCTGAAATGTCTTCTAAATTATTCTATCAGTCTGTGCCCAGTTGCCTTAACAACAAAAACAATCTCTTCATTAAGAAACCTGTGGAGATTGATAGAGCTGCCAGGGATATTTTGGTTTTATCAAAAGCTAATATAATTTCTCTGAGTGAAAAAAAGCCTAAAGAAAACTCTCTCCAAATTCTCTGAATTTACCAGAGGATGCAAAGAGATGAATCCTCAAAAACAGTTTCTCAAGTTCTGCTTACAAAGCTGCTGTATAAGTGCTATATAAGATGCAAAGTTAACCTAAAGATATTGAGATTACCTGACCAACCCCCAGACATTTAGGCAATTCAGAGACCTAATTTAGGAGTGTAGACACCCTGGAATCTTTATGTAGTCAGTAGAGAAAGAGACATCTTCAGTGGGTGACCCAGATATTTAGTTATCTGACTCAGACAAGCTCTGTGTGTGCCCATATCTCTCTCTCAGCTATGTAGGACTCTCTTAGGCTCATCTGCCTTCTAAGATTCTGTGAGCCTGGTGAGATTTCTGCTTAACGTAATTTTATTTGCTATGTCTCTTATTCTACGTACAGTGTATCTGTCCTTAACAATGAATGTTACTACCTGTTAGCCAGGCAATGGTACCTTAGGATACCACCTTAGGTGGAAGGAGCTTATAATTCCCACTGAAGATGACGATGTTCCAGACTAACCCTTTCTGAGTTGTGTCCCAAAAGGGTGACTATATTTCCAATACGCTAATTGATTCAGGGCCTATAAAGAGCACTGAATATGATGTCACATCCCTTACCAGTTCCATTCAGCACTGGACTGAGACTCACTGCAAGTGGATCGAACCACCAGATTTCATGTCCCAAAAACTTGTATCTCTAGAAAACACTCTGGCACACACTGTGTCTCCACAACCTTTCCTGCAGAGCAACAATTTGGAAGCAGTCTCTGTGCTATCCAAGTCATTCCTCACTTCCACGCAACCCCCAGGTGTCCACCTCATGCTCTGGCCTTTCTGAGCTTCCCAACAAACATCCAGACTGACAAGCAAGGGCAAGAACCTTACTAAAGGTGTTTGTTAACCACTGGAGCGTTAGCCCTTGAGGAAATATGAGACAGTTAGAGGAACAGGTATTTTGAAAATCGCACAGCCCTTCATTTCTCGTATTTCTGAATCTCAAGCCACCCTCTCTGTGCCTGGTATTTGTCCAGACCATACACAGGTAATCTCATCTGTCTTCATTCCTTCTCTATGTCATACCTTTCTGATCCTCTGTCACGATGTCTCCTTTCTGAGGCAGCTGCAAAAATCAACTTACCTTGATTTGTGACCCTCGGGGCACACCCTGCAGTACAATTTCATCATTTACATGATGGGAAAAAAATTGGAAGTCATCAGTAACTGGTTTATGACAGTTAATTCAAAATTTTCCAGAGGTGTTACCACTCCCTTTCTGACCAGATCCATACCTGCAATTGAATGTTTTGTCAGGGCTGTTTATTTCAACAATAAATACAACTCCTTTAAGATCAGGGTACATCCTCTTCAGTTGCAGCTGGCAGTTTTCTTGCATTGCCTGTCTTTGACAGTCTTCTATAAATTACTACCTTCAAAAATCTCATTCTGTTATTTGATTTAGTAAGATCTCTCATGATCAGCTACATTTCTGTTTGGATTGCTTATTGCAGGTAAAGGCCAAATCACAACAATATCTTCTTTCTGACTTTTTTAAGACTCAGTTTAGGTTTTTTGCATTTTGGCAAGTATACTTTGTAACCAAAATGGCTAAAGAATGATAGAACCATCATTGCAAGTACTTAAATGGGGCCTGTAGGAAAACTGGGGAGGAGACTTTTTATAAGGGCATGTGGTGATAGGACAAGGGTAATGCTTTTAAACTGGAGCAGGGTAGATTTTATTTAGATATTAAGAAATAGTTCTTCACTTTGACGGTAGTGAGACACTGGAATGGGTTTTCCCACAGAGGTGGTGGAGGCCCTATCCCTGGAGGCATTCAAAGGCTTGATGGGGCTCTGAGCAACCTCATCTGCTATCCAGCTACTTCTCTGTCAATTAAGCCCTCTATATGAATGATTATTGTGCTAATGAAACAGGAATAGTAGCTATTTTAAGTGTGATGCACACTGGGAAGCTATAATTAACACTGCACATTGTATACATCTACTTATCCTCAACAAAGACTGGGAAAAATGTGCTTTCTATTTTCATTGTGCATGTAAACATATTGCTTACGTTAGTGAATAATCTGAGTAAAAACAGAAATGTATTGCCCTATCAGCATGTCATCCTACAGCCAAATTTCTTATGATTATAAAACCATTACTGCATATTCCTCCTACAGTCCAAAAACACCCACACATGGATGAAAATGAAACTCCTGCTGAATTGATTCCCACATATCCTCTGTCTCTTCCTGATATTTATGAATGTCCATAAAGGAATCCTCTGAAAAGGAATCCTCAATTTTTCTTCCTATTTTCATGCAATTCTTTCACAGTATTGGTTCAACATCATTCTTATGCAAGCATGGCTTGAGAGAAGAGCTCGAGAAGAACATGACACAGTCTCTGTGCTGCTCCAGGTACTATTTTTTTGTAGCTGTAGGATAATTCCAAAATATACACTCAGATATAAGGAGCAACACTGAAATCATTTCGTGAAAATTATTTCATGAAATTTACATTTACAAGTTCAAAGTAATAAACAGTAAGGCTGCAGGAAAAGTAAATGTGTCCAAATTGAAGGCCAATTTTTGTCCTGAGATAAATATGTATGATGATTTCCACAAGCATTGTGCATTAGTGTACCTGAGGGCAGAACATGACCCTGAATTTTAAGCAGTACTCAGCTGTATGCTTCTTGAACATTTTCTTGTGCTATATCATCTTATCTTTGTTTCGCTTACCCCTGAAAAAAATTGTATTTTATTTGTCAGGGATAATGCAATGTTAGCTTTGCCAGCAGAAATGGCAATTCAATGCAGTTTTGAAAAATGGAGCATGAAGAACAGCTTCTGCTCTCTCCCTCAGTTACTCAGCTGCACGGTTGTGGTACAAGGAATTTAAGGATGCATTGCTTCAGGACAACAGCATCTTTTAGAGGGGCTTATCTGAAGGACAGCTGCGCATGACTCTACCCAATATCTGGATCCTCTCTGACTCCAAGTCTTAAATAAAAGGAAGGTAAGAAAAATTATGTGAGAAGTACTAGTGCAGCCTTTGCACCTGAAGAGTGAGGGGAAGATAGGTCTGCTAGAGATGGAAAATATCTTTTATGATTTTAATGGAAAAAAAGCCTTCAGATGCCCCCCCCCCCACCTGCCTAAAGTCGTCATTAGCTTCTCCTTATAACCAACACAAGTAAACAAACTTAAAACTTGCCACTATGCTATCACAGCTCAGAATTAATGTTCCCATAATAGTACCATGGAAATGACTGGCTCCTACGTTTGTACTTCCTGCAGTGCAATCTATTGATCCAGAGCACCAGCTGTCCACATGTAAACCATGCCACTGAAACTAAGTGCTGCTGCACATCAGAAGGAACACACAGAAACAACTGATCACGGATCCAAACACCCAGTTAACCATGAGTAAGACATTTCTCTCCATATGGCTTCTCTGGTACTAACCTCCTTGTTCTCATCACCAAGGGAGACATTTCTCCTGTTTAAAAAGTGCCTCTAAAAGATGGTCCTGAAAATTAAAATTACTAACACTACTCAAAATTAGAAATCATAGCTTTGACAGAAATGCAATCTATTTTTCTCATATGCCACCATTTTTAACCAGTGATAAATTAACACATTCTCTTTCCTTAATAGGCTACAATTTTATCATGTCCTATTAAATTTATAGTTTTGTTCTGAATAATTGTTCTCAACTTGTGTTTAACTTTAAAGTCTTCTATTTCATATTTCAAGAAGGGCTTATGTGCCTGAAAGTCTGTATGTTTTTCCAGTTTTAAAAGACATTCTCTCTCCCTACAAACTTGAAGTCATTCACGCAGGAAATCATCTACCCAAAGAGACAATATTGCATGGAACTATGGTTTTGGTGCAAGCAACTGTTCCTTCTCTTTTGAAATTTTCATTTTTTAACATGGACTTGCAAATACACAGTGCCTGGCTGCTTTGTTCTTTTGGTTTTTTTTAAATACAAGATTTACAGGCAATATTACAACCTGTCCTGCTTCGGTACATTGCTGCATGCATTCTTCTTAAGAGAATCCTGCATCAACCATTTTTCTCCATTTCAGTGAAAATTTCCATATATGCTAAATCTTGTGTAGTGAGCAAGATGCTTTTATGTCAGGCTCTTGGGAGCACAAAGCAAACAGGATTTCCCAACTATGTGTTGTGAAGTGCTGGCAAAATCAAGTAAGACATTGTGAAAGAGGATGTATAGATCCTGTCCAGAGTGTACACTCATTAATCAGAAAATTTTTTTAGCGTCCGTGAGGTCGCCTGAGTGAGACCCAGTAGGCCTAACAGTTGAGTCCCATATATCAGTGAAGCTTTTATGATTTTCACTACTGTAATGCTGTTATCAATGCTAATCAATCAGTGATTTTGCAAAACGGATGTTAGAAACCTCAGTAATAAATTACATGCAGCAAACAGATACAGAATACTAAGGCAATGGGTTTAGTTTCAGTAACATCTCAAAACAGATCAGAGGGGAACGGACCTAGGGCTGCACAAAATGAAGCCAGAACTTGAAAATATGCATTATGCTAAAAAAGCATATTTACAGTTGTAACCCCAGCATGACGTCTCCCCAGCTTGGCTCTCAGCATCGTTTTTCTTACCCTTGCACTCACCCCGGTTTAACTTAGGCTCTTCCTTTCAGCAAGTATCACGCTCCCACTTATCCCTGCTGCCTGGTCCAACTTGCATCTTTCTGACCAAACTGAAACTCTTACCCCTACAATCTTCCTATTACCCCACTTTTCTCAGCCAACATCTTGTTCTCACAGGATTCAAGCCCTGTAGATTTTTGCAGTACTAGGGCAAGGAAATTTCAAAGCCCCATTTTCATTTCTGATCCTTCTTCTGCCCATGGCAGACAGCAGGCAATGCGAGCCACAGAAGTACTAAGACATAGGATGCTGTCTCATTCATTCAGGATTATGATTTCAGCTCTTGAGGTGTTTGCTGCAGTAAACACTCATTGTACCAGACCTCCACTGTGGTTGGACCTTTTTTTTTGTTTTGACGTTTATCTGCAAAGCTCACTTAGTTCTGTGGTATGCCTGAAAACCTCCTGTTTATTTATTTTTCCACCTTTTTCAAAGTAATAACAAATTAAACTTAGTTCTTTTGGAATAACTGGCAACATTTTGAACACAGAGACTGTTCTCTTGACAAATTTCAAATTTCTGCTCCAAAACATGGTGGCATTCACCATGAATCAGTGAAGACATCATCCAAATATTGGGCCATGACAAAGTATTTTTCTATACTTTCTTTTCCACATGTAAATCACTGGGTGTCAATTGTCAGCAAGAAATTGAAAGAAGAGTCTGTTAGCTGCCAGCTTGATGCACCTGGATCTCCATGTGGTTATAATGGTATCAGAGTGTTTTGGGGACCTACTGAATCACCTTGTAAGAGGAGGCTGTCTAATTCTCTGTGTGCAAAGTAATAAAGCAGTATAAGGAAGAAAATATTAGACAGCTATACTCCTTGGGCCAATTTGTCTCACAGCCACACAACAGCAAATCAGAAATAACTCCACAAACCTCTGTAGAGCTATTGCAGATTTATGTTTGCAGAACTAATTGCAGAATCTAGCTCTTTTAGTCTTGCGCTGTCGTTTTATACAGCCAACTACTGAAACAGTGACTTAGAGAAGGAGTTTCTGAAAAATATATCTGTTACTAAACCATATTTATTTTTGCAATAGTTTTGACTGTCAAAGGTAGAAACCAACCAAATAGTGAGAATACACTGGACACTTTTGAAATCTTTACTGGCTTCACATGAGATATATGTGAACTTTCTTCATGCATTTCACATGCAACTTAGGCAGTTGCCTCCCTGCTGATATTTACTCTGTCACTGTGCATGTTTTGTGTGTTTTCAGGAAGTAGCATTACCTCTTTCCCTCTTTTCCCTCTGGATCACCTACAGGAAAGGTATTTTTTAAAAAAAAAAAAAAAAAAGAAAAAGAAAAAAAGAGATTCCCAAGAAAAAGCACAGCCCTCTTCAGTTCTTCTATACTCAGACATGAACTCAGTTGTTCTGGCCTTTCTGAAGAGCCAACACACTACACAGGTCCCCTTACAAAGAGCAATAAGCTAGCCATGGTTTCATACATGGGAAATCTATTATTTGAGAACTCTGACGTGCTCTAACGTGACAAATTTCAGAGGAAAGGACAACTGGTAAATGTTACCTGAAATTACTATTGATTTTATCTAAACTGAAAAACAAAAATTTGAAATTAGTTTTGGGACTGCTTATAGTGTGGTTTAAAAAAAAAAAAAGAAAAAAAAAGACTGACTTTAGTTGTTACACTGCAACAGGAACCAGGTAATTCTAGTGCGTGCGTTATTACACGATATTCCACTAAGGCAGCAGTCATTTTAATAGTTGACACTGGCATAGATGCACCAGAGCCATTGAAATTCTTTATTTCCAGAAAAGAAACTAGCTCTTTTTCCACCATGATTTAGCTGCTTTTTTTTTTCAAATAAATGTAGTAGGTGAAGATGGCTTAGATTGTGAACACTGACAGGCAGCAGATAGTTGTGTGCCTGTGGGTGAGTGGGTGACTATCTGAAACTCAACTTTTGAACTCATAAGCAAGCGTGAGCCTGCCTCCTGCTAGCTGCAACTGGTACATATGGGCTGGCTGTAAATTTTGATAACACCAGGACTAAATAACTGTGGCATGTCCTGATTTCTCTAATTAATAAAAAGATGTGAGTCAGAACCACCAGTTAGGAGCTGATCATGCATTTGCTTTTGCACATTGACTATTTAAATTGGGAAATTCTAGAGGATGCAGAAAGAAGGCAGTGAAGGTCCATACTGCAGAAAAGATTCTGCAAGAAGGAGAAGACCTTGGAGATCTACATGGAAACAACTGCTGGGGGACAACCAAAGACCTTGGATACTAACACCTGAGACTGGTACCTGTGAGCAGTGGTACAGCATCACCTGACAGGTCTTTCTATCTGTTCTTCCCTGGCCAGATGTCACTTCCCTTTGGGGGGGACATTGGGACCCAGAGAATGTAGTGCAAGTATGGAGGCAGAGATGAAGTGTGTGAGGAAATCAAGCAAGGTAAAAGCTTTAATCTCACTGGTTCTTAAATAAAGCCCAATATCTAGATCCACCATGGGTTGTGGTCTACTTTGTTGCACCCGTGA
This sequence comes from Trogon surrucura, assembly GCA_020746105.1. NCBI lineage: Eukaryota > Metazoa > Chordata > Aves > Trogoniformes > Trogonidae > Trogon > Trogon surrucura. The sequence goes on from CM036617.1 coordinate 48,029,385, forward strand.
CAATGTAAGATATAATTTGCATAACTGTGTAATTAGATCCCCGCCAAACTTCATATCCATGTATACAAAATGCAGTGTATATAGTCACAGCACAACACTGTGCTACTTGTGCAACGATCAATGACTCACCAGCAGTGTAGTCTTCTAAATTTAGTCCCGTGCCCTACTGAGGAGTTACTCTGACAATTTACCATGGTGATGCTACCCTTATGAGCTTATTATCACTGTGTTCATATTCTCCCTCTTACTGATGCTGGAAAATATGCATAAATACACCAGTGTTGTTCCCTTGTTGTCAGCTGTTTTGCCTTCAAATTCTAACTTCTAAATTGCACAGAAAGAACTGAGGAACAGAAACTGAACAAAGATCACTTAATCTTGTTAAACATGACAGCAAATCGCATTTGTGTCAGAGCGGTGCAACAAAAAAAAGATACATCCCAATACAAACTCCTGTAAATCCACTACTCAATTATTTTCAAACACAGTAAATCAAATTTAATGCCAATATATATATATACATAAAAGAACAGACTGGCTGAGAAAAGGACGAAATTGTACAGAATTATGTGAGTTGCATTTAAACCGAGTTTTGTTTATAATGAAGTCATCCTTGTTTGCTTGGAAGGTTTTAGATATTTTTAAAAAGGAACTGAAAACACAAGTTATTAATAAATGTTTTCATGTAATTAGACTGTGGAAGAGTCTTTCAGTAGAAATACTGGAAGCTCATTTAAATGCTCAAAGAGGCATTTGAACGAAACTGGGAAAAACACTACAGAGGAGTCTGCATAACATTAGTCGCATTAGTAAGCAACAGAAAATGGCTGATGTACCTTTTCTGACTTTCATCATAAAAACATGGGTTGCAATTAAACAAGGGTCTGTTTTCTCATAAGGGAGGGACAAATATCCGCTAATACAGGTAATGCTTATTGAATTTCCTTCTGCAAGTATGACATGATACAGCCTGCACAGGCGATTCTAAAAAAAGCAATGACAAGTGAGGTCAGAACATTGAACCGATGTCAAATACCATTTCCGCACCTCATCTGCTCTCTGAACAAACTGTTACCGTGTTTCATTAAATCAGTAGCTACCCACTGGCTGTTACCGTTTCTCTATCAGCTCCTGGACAGGCATGTATTTTAACTCTCTCAGGATAATCTAGGCATCCTCAAGAAAGAGGACTTGATGTCAGGCAAGGTTTTTCCAAGACATTTTCAGCTCTCCCTGAATCCAGTTGTGCAAATCTTTGGTAGTGGTGAAACATTTGCTGGATTGTAAAGTCACTTTCTGCTTCAGCTCTAACCGTCACCTTTTGACTTCTCTTTTCTGGTTTCCCTGTACATAAGTCTTGTGTAATTGTTTCGGAATTAGTTGCCCTTGGTTCAAGCAGCTTGAGAGAACTGGGAACTAAAATTTTTGTCCATCTGCCCTTTCCTTGAAAAATCATCTCCAACAACACCCTTTCTACTGATAGCAGGTTTTCGTCCTCCTGACTTCTTAGCTAATGCTACGTTATGCTTATTTCTTTACAAGAGGTATTTAAAACATTCTAGACATTTTGCTATTTATCTAAACAAAATAAGCCTACACAGCTTAAAGATTCAGGCCGCACCAGTGGCCTCATCTTTTTATTTTCCACACAAATTAGCTTATTTCTTCCTAAGCACTCCCAAAAAGCTTATTTAAATATGCCATAGTACTCATTACTTATAAAATACATCTCTCCAGATGGCTATATGGACACACAAAAAGACAAAAGCAGTGCTCTTCACCAGGGTAAATTATGAAATTGTGAATGCCTGTGCTCTACAATCCCAGTATAAGACCCTTTCTTAAAGAAGGTAACAATATTTCAGCTGAAAACAATAGTATAAAAGAGACTAAAATTCATAGCTGGGCCAGTTGTGCAAAATCCAGAAGACTGGATTCAAATGCATTAGAGTGCTTAGAGCTTTTCTTCCTCCTTTATCAGAAAAATCTTCTAGTGACAACCTCTCATAAGCAAGAAATTAAATTGGGTGGAGAGTGATGAAGCAAGCCAGGAAATGTGATGAAGGACAGACACATCACAGAATATATAGAATGGCTGAAAGGCTGCAGGCACGCCTGGAAAGTGGGATGAGAGGGAAGGTGTTAACCATGTCAGATAACATTCAAAGACATTTTTCTGGGGAGGGTTGGTGAAGTTGGAAAGGGGAGACAGCTTAAAGCAGCACTTAAAGCCTGCAGTTCTTTGGGAAAGAGAGGTGAAACCTGGCGCCAGATCACATCCACAACAAATAGTTTACTTAGTTATTCCCCAAGATTTAGCATTGCAGAACGGCTTTTGTCCAGCAACAAATTTCGTCCTGCCTAGGAGAAATCGTACATACGTGGCGTTTGTATGTGCTGCTTAGCTGCACAACTGCTGATCTGGTTGCCCCACATCAACCAGTTTTCTTCACAGTTATCATTCTGCCTGTCTTCTTGCCTGTGAGCTCTTATGTCCCAATCACTAAATCACTTGATTTCAACAGCCCCGGTGCCATACCTAGAGAGTAGAGCTGGCTCAGCATACACTTCCCTTTGCATAAGTAGTATTGTGGGGTTTTTTTATCTTTGCTTTGCATTTCACTAGAGAGTTCCGTGCTTTAATGTTTTTTAACAACAGCAGTCCCTTACAGGGATAGAGGCAGCTGTTTTGGGGCATGGCAGGATAAATGGTTTCCCTCGCATTTCCTCAGTACTGAGTTGTACCTGAAAAACCTCAATTCTCATGCAGTTCTCAGTCTTCTAGTTTCTCAGTAAGGACCAAAAGCTGAGCTGGAAGGGACAGCATTCTGCTAGATGCCATGCAAACAACATAATAGTCTTGGCCTCAATGTCTGTGATTCGAGTAAGACAGAAAAAAAAGTGATGGAAAGAGTTAAGATGTACTCCTCATGTCAGTGTAATGGTACTTCTTAAAATCCAAAGCAGAAGAGAATATTCGTATTTCTGTCCTAAGACTTGCTAACTAGTCTTCAAGGTTTCCTTCTGAAAGTTAATGGAGAAAAATATATCCTTCCAGAGGTATTCAGAGCACTTAAATTAGGTTTTATATTGTAGGAATTTGTACCTCCTCAGTGGTTGTACCCTGAACCTCACAAAAGCAGCCGGCTAAAGTGTAAAGCTCAGCTTTTGCAACAGAAATACTTCCTTCTCAATACTACATTTCTTCATTTAAAATTTTCAGTGAAAAAGCTGTAGGAATGATTTATTCTAGAATTTAAAAATTCTTGTCCTTTTTTAGTCCTTTTTTTTTTTTTTTCTCCGTGGGTAAACAGGCTTGTTAGGTGACTTCCTCAAAGATCATGTAAAAATTGCACATATGGAGTCACCTTGTAGGTATTCAAAATTACTTTACTGTGGGCCAACTTGTTGACATCATGTCTACCTGCCCCTTGCTTAACGCATAACAACGACCCTCATTTTGATCTGGGACTCTGGACACTGTAACAGCAAAAACATGAACATCGTATCCGGAGAAAACAAACAGCAAGCAAGAAGTGGATTCATCTTTCAGCTGTGCTTAGTCTAGAACTACTTCTTTCCTTCTTACTATCTGCAAACTGTTCTTCTTCATTCAGTTTCTAACATGCAATTGCCTGGCAGCTGCTTTCTACCACCTGTTTACTATATTTTTCACACATTTCATTGTTAAAATGTATAAATGATTTGCAATCTGCTAACCTGCCACTCACTCTGGGGTCAGTTTTGCTTTTGTGTGACAATAGTTGCAATAATTTTTGCACTTTTTCTTTCTTTTCTGGGAAATTTTCAAACATTGGTGAGTTGGTGAGCAGAAAATGATAGCTTTTTTTATTTGTAAAGAAGTACTGTAGAGGTACATCAGCAGAAGTATGGGGAGAATAGCTTTAGAACATCTACTACATTATCTGTGTTGTCCTCAGAGCGAGCTAGGAAAACCAGAATGCATCAGCTAGAAGATAATCTGGAATAAAGGAATAGAAATTAAAATGTAGGCAAGAAATTTCTGAGGCATTTGAGGTTGTACTTAGTGAGGCCAAAGCTATCCAAACTGACCTACTAAAATCAGACATGCCAATAGTTTTGCTTTCCCCAGGTTTCTTTGCCCTGGTAGGCAAGTTCATTGATTCATTAGGTTTTTGTTGTCGTTAGTCTTGGTGTTTGGAGAGAGGACTTAAAGTATATTATTCAAAAGCAGAGAATTGTGAAGACACCATCCCTCAGTGGCTTAGTCTTTTGAAGGGGATAGTTATTAAGTGCTCTGTGATGCAGGCATCCTCCTCTGTAATCAATTAAAAAAAACAGATATATGGGTTTACATAGTGGCCATTATTTCATGATCAAAAGAGGTAAATACTCCTGGAAGACAAGAGCTTGTGGTAAGTCAACTGCCATATGTGACACGAGATGTCTGCAGCTAGAGGGAAAAATCCAACTCAAGGCGTTTGACTCCTTGGCCAGGAATCTACTCTAGTTTATGCTGCCTTTTACAAATCCTCAGTATAACTAATTTCAGCAAACCTCAGGAAATAATGCATAAACAGGGGTAGAATGTAGGTAAATATACTTAATTTTCTATAAGTAGATTGAAGACAAAACTATGAGTGAGACTGTACAGGTGGAGCAGACATTGAGTACATCTAAGTGCATAACTGGCTATAGAAAATGTATGTAAAGTCTTTCATTTAAAATCTCTTCTAGTATCTTAGATGAGTTTGAGAGTGCAGAGGGATGGAGTCTAACGCGGTAATATTATTATTATTATTACTATTATTATTATTATTATTATTATTATTATTATACTCCATATGGATATAAAGTATTTGTTAGGCTGCATATTAGTGAGTGGGACACTTTAACAAAAGAAAGTATATGATTCTCATTGGCACAATGTTAGAATGCATAAACTGTTTGCATCTTGCTTTGGCTTTCCCTTAATCTGATAGTTTTGTTTCTCATTTCTGTTGCTAAATTTGACTCTGAAGTCACAAGTGGTCTGTGTAGGCGTATTGATCAGAGCACATTCCTGGGGTCTTGTGCTCATATCATGCGATAGGACTTGAAGGATATCCCTTTTAATACCAACATACTGGGTGGTTTAGTACATTATTTTGAGTGTAACCTGTAGGAAGCTGCTGCACGAAAGAATTTAATTGAATCACAGATTTTAAACTGTGCTTTTCCAGTGATATGTTTTATCTCACAGCTTGCAACAGCTGGCTAAGGACAGAAATGCTCTTTGTACTAGCAAAATGGGGTTGACTTGTCCCAAAAGTTGCTGAATACCTGTATAAGCAGCAGCACACAGTTTCCTATGGAGATCCTAGGAGCATCTCAGTGCTCCAAACATCTGAACCTGCTTCAAAAAAGACTGAAAATTGAGTCTGGTATCTCATGGCTGCTGAGCTGAAAGCCAGAGATGTCATAGTGAGTTTTAGGGGAAAAAACAAGATACCAACTTGGAAATTTTGACCAGCATTTTTTCCTTCGATAAAAGACAACTTTGTTTCAGCCCACACAGGACCACTGATGGCCAGCTACCATAGCAGAGAGTCTTTCCATTGCCCTCATGAGTAGCTTCTTCTTTTGCAGTGGAGGTCTTTCCTTCTCCCCCTTCCTACACTGCATGGGACATTCGTCAAGTAAACAGGTATTTTAGGTAAAACACTAAAAACTGGGGAAGAAAATCAAAAACAAATACACAGTTAAGTGTAGAAACTAGTATAAATGCATACACATTGCTCATCAATGAAGTAATTAGTTTATTTTGACAGTATGCAGTCAATTTTCTTCAGGTTTCTCTTTACAGAACAGTGCTGAAAATACCAGCAAAGTGGTGCAGTGTGGTCTTGTTTCCCCTTCCTTAATAACACACCACGTTACCAGTGATTTTAAATAGGTATGAGGAGATGGACTCTCATTTTGTCCTTTCAGAAGCACATACACAAACTTCTTGCCCCTTTCTTGTCCCCCGGCAATGTATTTACACCACATGGAATGCCAACAAGGTTTCAAATAGTGGGAGTAAGTGAACACTTCTGCCAAAATGTTCCGCAGTGAAATAGCTGGTGATATTGGAAGTTAAATTGTCAGTGTTAGGCATATAGTTTCAGGTTATCTGTAGATTCTTCACAGTGGTGCTATTGATCTTGTGTTTGGGGCACTAGTAAATCACAAAAAATCAATGTGACAATCTGTTTAAAATGAAGTCAGCTTGAATAAACAGTTTTATGTTAGTATAGATGAGTCCGCATTGCATATTTGGATTAAATGAACTACATTTTTCAGAAACTTTGTGAAACAAGGACACTAATGTAGAAAATTTTTCAATGTGAAGTTCAAAACTGTGGATGGTAAAAGCTTTCATGCTGACGCACGGTTCTGTGGTGGGTTGTAAAATCTACATGTCAAAGCAGGATTTGCTACACAAGCAAAGTTACTGCACAAGTTGTCCTGGGGCTTTTGCCACCCATGTGGGCTAGGCACGGGATGCTGCAGGAGAGGACAATTTCCACCTGTCCTCTTGGAAGAGCACTTGCTCAGGGGATAGATTGTGCAAACAGAATGGTGAAGAAAAATTTTTGCTCATTCTGCCAGTCCTACAGGGACGATGCACACCAAGACCAGCTGCCCAAGCTCATGGAGGAGGTCAACAGGAGCCACCAGGGTGAGGGCAGTCCATGCAGGGGGGGTGTGACTTTGGCTCTGATAGGTCCTCTCAGCCCTACCTGTATTCTGCCTAGTGTATCCATGGGATGGAAGTCACACAGGGCTCACATCGGTATCTTGGTGGGCCTCTGGAGTTGATATCTCCAACTCCTGAGGTTGTGAAGATGTTATGGCTGACATTTGTACATTAAAGCTGCTATTAAGGACTGTTTCCAGTTGGGCTTTGGGGTGGGTTTTGTCACACAAACACACACAGACACACACATACACACAGAGAGTGTCTTTAGCCCTTAACCTACCTCCAGCCCGTTAATATCACCTCAAGAGACTGCAAACCATGGGTACTGGAGGAGAGAAAGGAGTTTTGTTAAGCTGGGAGACAGTAGTGTGAGGAAAGGCTGAGGAAAATAGTGTGATATTACAAGTGTGAACAAGAGACCAACTTTTGAGCTGTTTGCACTTTCTGTAGCTACTTTGTACTATAGCTACTGGACGTCATTTTTTTTCTGCACAGCAGGAATGTATCCTTCCTTTTTCTCACAATAGCAGTTCATTCTTCCTTCTTCCTGATTTAGTTTCAGTATTAGACTCGGTGAAAAAGAAGAGACTCTATTTTAAGTTGCCAACTGAAAACGAACCTACAGTTGCAGAACAGAAACACAAAACGTGAGGCTAAGAGAGGAAAGAAGGAAAAAGGGACCTAAAAGAAGTACTGTACAGCGAAAGTTTAAGTGCTGAATGACTACATGCAAGAACAAAACAAAACAATCATTGTCTTAATGGTACAGGAAATAAAAAGCAATAATAGAATTTAGGAAACTTTCAGTAGATCAGGCTCCCATTCAAAAGCCTTTCTGGCCAGAGCTGTGTCAGTCTGCAGCCGGAATTAAGTTACATCCATGCAGCAGGAGGTCTGACGGCAGCAGCAGAGCCACGCCAGCTGTACCCAGCCACCACTCACTGCTTTGCCAGAGTCCTTTGCGTGTCGCGGCAAGATGCCCAGGCTACGGGAGACCCTGCGAGGTCACATGGGTATTGGCAGCTCAGTTCCCCTGTGACACGGTAGCCAAAATGCTGAAGTTTAAACTAGGCTGGATAACTCAACACAACATTCTGACAGCACAGCTATGGAGCTGTATTGCCTTCATGCACTGAGGACGTTCAAGGTGGGACCTTATGTCTGGAATGCAGAAAGGAATCATTGTGTAACATGCAATGAAATTTTCCCTATATTCAGGGAATATATACTTTCCCACTGAAAAAGGAATGAAAGCCTGACCTTACATATTTTCTCATTGGAAAAAGGCTTTTTATGAAAACTCAATCGTACCGAAAGTATTTTCTTTTGGCCACAAATTATCTAAACAGATAACAAGGTAGCCTGGTGGCATCTAGGAGAATGACATTGCTCCAGGAAACCAAATGAGTGCTTTGGAACAGGGTACAAAAATATCTCAGAGAAACACTGGCTGAATTTCACTGCTGATGTAAAAGAGTGCAAGACTGTTGAGGTCAGCTGAGTTGTAGTTCCCTATGAGAGCTGTAAATTTAGACTAATACCTTTAGTGAGTGAAGCTGGTTCAACACCTACTGCAATTTGTCCCTTATTTAATATGAATGCAATAACTTTTATTCATCCCAGAGGACATCAAGTGGTGGGAGCAGCACTTTTGCTGCTTTAGTATGAAATACACTAACAGCTTCATTCTAGAAACAGTATAAGCATGGTAATACTCTTCTAAAAGATGGTTTCTTTATATTCCAGCTTTACATTCCAGAAGCTGGTATGAAATACACTATATACAACTACATTTTATGTTCTCTGTCTTACACCCTATTGCCTTGTGCTTTGGAGATATTTTAAAGTCAGCTTCTGATCAGCCACAGGGCTTTTTGTACAATGATGCACATACTTCATCAGCTCTTTTAGCAAAAGTTGTTTCTAACAAAGTTCTTGGTGCAATTTTGACTAATAAAAGGCAGCCTGACTACTCCTAAGTTTTCCCATTGGGTCACAAATTTGACTGGATAGGAATGTGTTAGGGAAGGCAATGTTTCTGATCCTTTATGTGCCAGCATTGTAAAGAAATAATTTGATTGTGTCTGTTGTGCTTTTAGATTTCAGAAAGGTTTGAGGGAAGCTATGATATCTGGTTTTGAGTGAGTATTTGTTGCCAAGATGCGTTTGAGACAATCACCCAAAAGACTACTGCTTGTGAAGTAATTTTGGTCTGGCAGATATATATATGCCTGACATGGTATCACCTTACTCAACAGCTGTTAAACTAAAAAAACCCAAAACTCTCTGAATATTCTGCTTTCCATTTCTCCCATCCTACCTGTGGCTGAGACAGCCACCATGAGAGAGCATGGCAGTTGAAATTTTCCCCTTAGTCACAACCTAAATTCCTCTCAAATGCAATGTTAAGTCCTTCATTTTTGAAGTCCTTCATTTCTGCCACACTTTACTTCATTCCATATCTAGGCGGTGCTATCAGCCAAATGTATAAAAACTATGACCTCATTTAGGAATGCAAGTGTCACTACCAACAAAAGGAGTGTGTGTCTTCTTGGAGTACTTTATGGCCAAACGTGTACAGAGATACAGCCTGAGAAAAGCCCCCTTGCCCCCTTATGTAAGTCCATGCTTACTTACATCCACATCTGGAATACTGTGTCCAGTTTTGGGCTCCCCAATTCAAGAGAGACAGGGACCTATTGGAGAGAGTCCAAGGGAGAGCTACGAGGATGGTCAAGGGACTTGAACATCTCTCCTACGAAGAGAGACTGAGAGAACTGGGGCTGTTTAGCCTTAAAAGGAGATGGCTGAGAGGGGACCTTATTAACATATACAAATGTCTGAGGGGTGGGTGTCAAGGGGAAGGAGACAATCTCTTCTCAGTGGTGACCAGTAATAGAACAAGAAATAATGGGTTTAAGTTAGAACCTAGGAAGTTCCACCTCAACATGAGGAGAAACTTCTTTACTGTGAGGGTGACAGAGCACTGGCACAGGCTGCCCAGAGAGGTTGTGGAGTCTCCTTCTCTGGAGACTTTCAAACCCACCTGGACGCGTTCCTGTGTGGCTGCCCTGGGTGATCCTGCTCTGGCAGGGGGGTTGGACTAGATGCTCTCTAGAGGTCCCTTCCAAACCCCAGCATACTGTGATTCTGTGATTCCATGATTCCTGCATTTCAAGTGGAATAACAGAAACCACTGGGGCAGCGATAACTTCCTACACTATCACAACTTCATATGTTGAATACACTTCTGTGAAACCCCTTACAAAAATATGAGACTCAGATGAAGAGGAGCCAAAGATACTAAATCCCACAAGCGAGTTTCTATTTTCATGTAATAGTTTAACCAGAAAGACATATTGCAGTAAAAAAACAGACCTGCCTCCACTTTCTACATTTTCTTTAAAGCCTCAGGTTCAAAGGAGTGCCCTGTATTTTAAGCGAAGATTGTGCCCCACCGTTTTAGCTCTACTCAGTGCTCTTCTACATTGAGTCCCCTGCCCTGCAACTCAGCAAGTGCTTCTTCAGTGGCCACCATCCTTCAGATTCCAGTTTGATCTCCCAGCCATCTCACATCAAGACTTGATCTTCTAAAGGAAGCTCCATCGGATCCGGCTTCTAACACATCAGGGTTTGAACTGGAGGCTTCTTAGCAACAGAGAACAGCAGAAACCAGATGATCATCAATATATTTTGTTTGCAGTGTTTTAGCTGTGATGGATGTAAAGTTAACTCAAAATTTCCTGAGGCCTGTTTCTTTTCAATAATTCCTCTTGAAGAGGTTTTTGCTGCAACCCTCACACATTTCAAAGAACAGGTAAGATCCTGCTGGGCCTAGTTTGTTCCTCAGAAATGAGATGGGTCATGCTATAACCTCATCAGTGTAGACTTTGCCGCTGCTGCTTCATTTGCTTCATTTGTGACCGGGAGGCAGCTGAAAGACTGAATTTATTAGTCCAGAAGTGGCACCACAGTGAAATAGCTTTATTGCTTTCAAGACCCACATCTCTTTCTTTATCATCCTTGCACTATGCTGTCAGGGCATGATGGCGATCATTGATATGAGGTCAGGGAGCTTTGCACATTATGTTATTGCATAGCATAAGGCTGTCCTCAGGGCTTTTGGTTAGTCAATTCTCCACCTCAGCATTTCCTACAGGCATCAAAAGCAGTTCTGCGCTCTTCAGGCCATCTGGGAATCACCTCTTTCTGGAGGCAATGCAGACACTTTAGAGCAAATGCCAAGTGAGATAGCTCTGACGAAAACAGCTAATACAGGTGGTTGCTTCTTCCTACTACTAACATAGCCAGTATCTCTGTAAGGCCCTGCAAAAACTTGTACAAATACACTGTTCTCCCCGATCTTTCTGGCACTTCATTTGTGTACAAAACTGCCAAAATGGACTGAGATTCCTAAACCCAAAATGCTGTGTTCTTTCCCACATCTAGCCCCAAAGCAAACAGAAACACTGTTTTATCAGATCTTCCTGGTGCCACCATAATGGTCAGATTTTTTGTCCCCCTTTGGACACGTGTTTTTTATAGTTAGACAACTCTGAAATATGGTGCCAGAACCCTACAGCATAGCTACAAGCATGCTATTTCCATTTTCCAAGCTGGAAACATTCCTGATGTCACAAAGCTATAACTACACCTTCCCCATGGAGTGGAACAGGTAAGATCTGTGCAAACAATGTCATCCACCATAAGAATATTGCTGTGATTTATCATCTGGATGTCAATCTATATTTTCTTCTTTGGAGATCTTAATTTTTAAAGTTCTGGTTTTGAAAAATGCGGTGGGGAAGAAATGTGCTTACCAAATGTCTGTTCAAGAATGCAACTCAGGACAGCAAAGGAAGAAAAATATCCATAGTCTTAACTCGTTCCGTTGATGAGGAGCTGTCAAGGTCTGGTGCTTCAGATCTGTTGTACACCCAGTGAGTCAAGGTTTTGCACAAAGAGGCACAGAGGATAAGACATAATTCCCACCATAAGATCCTAAGTTACATGAAAGTCAAATTTGGTCTGTAGATTCACTGTGTGGAAAATAACAGAGCAGAAGCAGGAGAGGATGGTGTCACAGATGAGTGGATTGCATTGAAAACTGCATGTAAAATCACACATAATGGATGGCATAAAGATATGGGGTGGGAGAGGGAAGATATATTTTGCAATCATTTTTTGGAGACTGACCCAACTACTCCATTTCAAGCCAGAATTTGGGCTAGTGCAACCCAGTAAGGATAACTGATTTTCTCTTTTTCAGTAAGCAGGATGTTCTTTAACGAGCATACCTGTTCTAAGAAGGACCCATGCTCCACTGGTGAAAGTAAGGAGGGAGGTACTATTTCATAAGAGGTCTTTTGGAGAGGAAAAGAACAACAATTTCCTATGGAGGAGGAAGCACTTAACCTTTGTCAAAGAAACCTTTTCTTGACATTGCCCTTGCTAGTGTCTCTAACATCCTCTCTGTGCAAAACACAGTGACAAGGCAGTATTGTACCAGTCTGAAACCATTTTTTATCTCCTTCAGTCTGTGTTCTGGTTTTGAGTATTAGGATTAAAAAGAAAAAAAAGAAAAAAGAAGAAAGAAGAAAGAAAAAAAAAAGAAAAAAGAAAAAAGAAAAAAATAAGAAAGAAAAAAGAGAAAAGAGAAAAGAGAAAAGAGAAAAGAGAAAAGAGAAAAGAGAAAAGAGAAAAGAAAAAAGAAAAAAGAAAAAAGAAAAAAGAAAAAAGAAAAAAGAAAAAAGAAAAAAGAAAAAAGAAAAAAGAAAAAAGAAAAAAGAAAAAAGAAAAAAAAAAGAAGTTGCGTTCTCCTTATTGCTTCCTGCTCTTTCTAGCCCTTGACAAGGTTCGTCACCTGGCATCAAGTAATCAAGTCCATCACAGCACTGAGGTTACATGACATTAGGAAGTGAAGGACAAGGAGGAAGAAAGAACAGCAATAAAGGAAATGAAGGACAAGGTTGGAGTCTTTGTTTTTGCTTTTAAAAGCTTTTTAGCTTGTTTTCTTCCTGTCTCCAAAACCAGCCATATGGGAGACTGCACATCTACCCTGTATAGACATGCTGCTGTATTCATGTTGGCAGGTCAAAGCAGTCTAGACCTCTCTCTGCCACTGATAGCTCTGAACCTATAAGCACAATGAAACAAGGTCAAAAGACATCAGAGCCAGGACATGAACCAACTCAGCTCTGAAGATGTCCTAAACTGACGCTAATCCAGCTCAGTAAGTGAGTCCTGCTGGTAATAACATTTAGTATCTTGGAGTGCAGTTCCAGACCATAGGAGCTAGAAGGCTCCCAAAACTAACCACCAGACTGAGCTTTTTATTACACAAGTAACTTCTTGCAATTCAGAAAAATTTCAGCCAGCAAGCTTAGTGGTATAGGTAGGCTAATAGACAGAGAAGAGTCTTTAACCCCAGGGGTGACAGAGAATAATTGAACATGGTCAAGTATGGGAAAATCAAAAAAAAATCACACAGAAAAAAAAAGTGAATTCTGAAAAGCAGATCTGATATTTGCATCTGTATCTGAGAACTGAGATAAGGGTTAGCTTAAGGCCAACTCCTAAATAAAGATGGTTCTATAAGGAAGGAGGCTGTAAGGAGTTTTGGCCCTTGAGTAGCCTGCAAGAGAAAATCTATTTTACAAGACTTGAAAAAGGAACTTGATAGTATTACCTGATACAGCGATTACTAAACTAGTCTTGTAACAGAGGTGATAAGACTAAGAAGCATGTACAGTTCTTGTATGTGCTTTACAAAGAGAGTTCAGGCAGCATCAGACATCGAGGCCATATGACAGAGCAGTGTGTAGGGTAGAGAAAATATTTTAGCATGCGGCTTCTTTTGTATTTCAGTGTTCAGTTTACCTTAATGTCTTCTCCAGTCAAATCAAGATTCAGAAGAAAGACTTCAGATTATTTAATCAAAGAAATTTTCCACTCTTCACATTGTCAATTCCTTCTGCTTTGACCATGAAATACTTCTTCCATGTTCAGCACGATAATGACTTTCTTTTAGATATTTTTCCCACTCAAAAACCCAGAAAATATTTGCCATATCATCACAAAGAAAACAATATTCACATATCAAGACCAAACAGAGTGATCAGTTTATGAAATGGGGTACTTGGCAAAACAAAGTGCAATTGCTAGATATGGGGTTTAGTGGTACAAGAAGAGCCCATCCAATCTGATTTTTAAGGTTTTCATAAATTTCAACTGCCATAAATCTGCACTGCTGTCAGTAAGACTACTTTGATCTACATTGACTGAGTATTTACTCCAGTGTTTGCATATAAAACCTTTCAAGGAATATCCAGAAACATTTTTTTTAGTTGATTTTATAGGGCTGTATGTGAAAGGAACTGAGACTAATCTGGCAGCGTTATTTGTAAAAGAGGTGAAAACAAGTCTCTATTCCACAAAGACCAGGAAGCCAGATGTATTTTCCTCTTATACCAACATATATTAACAATAATTCTATTGCAGCTAACTTCTAATTCTATTGCAGTATAACTTACACAAAAGATATGGAGGAGGGAAAGAGGTGGACCCACCATTCAGGCTGGAATAAAACCTCAGCAACATCTATAGAAGGGACAAAGCTGTGGTATAACACTTTAGAGGAGTGATAAATGGTGTGTCTGACATCACCATACGAGGTTGAACCAGATAGATTATTAGATCAGTATGTTGGTTTTTTAATACGTTATTACACTGTCACCTCTGATTATTATTTTATTCTACAATTTATCCTCTTAGATCCTCCCATAGATGAAGGGAACAATCATAGATGTCGGCTATGGACAAGGGAAGGATTTTTCCCTCTGTAGAGGCAATGAAGAGCAAGATCTGCTCTGCACGGAGCGTAGGATGGAGAAGAGGAACAAGCACACACCACTGTCAGGGCTTTTCTTTATCCTTTGGGTCTTTGTCATGAGTGGCAAGTCTGGCAAACAAGGGCTGGTCTTTGGACCTCTTGTAACAGAAGGGGACAACTCAGAAAGAAACTTGCCTAACAGGAGCTTTGGTTAGGAAAGAGAAGAAAGCAGGCTCTGAAAGGGCAACTTGAGCAGCTTCCCATAAGGGAAAACTGAGTTTGGTGCAGGAGAGTCTGAAGTGAATCTCTTGTCTTGAGCTTATCGGTTGTGATAATGACCCATTTGTTTCGTGCTGCTGTGTCATTTTGAATACAAGCCAATGCTGAAATTCAGGTAGGGGAGCACTATCGTCTGTGCTGTGGCATCAGTGGAAGAAAAAGTTCAAGGAAATTTCAAAGACCAAAAACAACGAAATCATATATTTCACAGCTGCTAGGAAGGTAACTTCCACACTGCCATCTGGGACAGCAAGTCTGCAATTTATTGCTTGAATGGTCTGGCATAAAACACCAGTCATTTAACTCCTCCTTTTCTGACAGAGGAAGAGGAATTGATTTCTTACTCATATCACTGTTTGCTGAAGTGCGTTTTATAAATTAGATTTAGGAGGGACTCTATGATAGGTTTTAAAACAAACACAGTGAATTGTAACTTAACCTCAGTGGCCCTTTATGCTATGTTTATTAAGCATCACAACAGATTAGGTTTTCCTCATTACACCAGAACTGTTTATATTAAAATTGGGGTTTATTAAAATGCATTCTTCAGGGGAAATCTGAAATAATCTGAAATCTCATTCTTTAAAACTTTAATTTCACTATAAAGTGTGACTTTTTAAGGCTAGCTATAGTGAAGACTCTTCATTTAAGCCCCTTCTGGTGTTCACTCGTTTAATTTTATTCAACTGTGTCTGTGCAAGCAGAGGTGGTAATGAATAAAAGGTGTGGGGTAATGTTGGAAGGAGATGGTGAGCAGAAGTCACATGAGTAGTAAAATGAGAAGAAAACTAATATTGCCTAGCAACCTAAGGAAAAAAAAATGTGCCTGGCAACTGAAAGGAAGGACTTAGCTTCAAAGAGAATGCTTGCCAAGAAAGACAGACAAAGAAAATTCATAACATAACAAGCCTTAAAAGTGGGGGATGGGAAGGAGCAAGACTGAATAGTTTAGAAAGTTTGAAAAGTAAAACCAGCTATGGCTTGTCTTGCACAGAAATGGCAAAAAGGTCTACAGAAATGGCTATTGGTAATAGTTTGCATTGGCTTTTTATGGTGATGAACCAAAACAGGAGATGTAACAAACGTATGGTGACCCTTGCTACTATGCTTGCAACTTCAAAGGGAAAATTGAACTCAGATAATTCTGTTACAAAAACGTGAGGCCCATTACCTGGGCTACAAGGAAATATCCCTTTACGTTCCTTACAAAATAAGACCTTGTCCTACCAAAGACTCCAGACTTCTTACAGTGCAGACAAAATTCATCAAGTAAACAGCAGCAATGCAGTATCAGAAGATGAAGATTTTGATTAGCTGGTAGCAGAAGACCATGGGCAAATTCATCCTGCCAGTTAGGTGCCCCTACAGGAGCAGCTTAACTGGGGGGTTAACTTGCCAGCAGCATTACATTCTTGACTTTGTGTATGTTGGAAACAAAGCAAGGTGCTGACCATCACAGAGCAAGGGGACGTTTGCCCTCAGTCCCATTAAGAGCAATGGGATTGAAAACCTCTCTGGAAAGATAAAAGTTCTTTAATAGCTTCACTGATGGCAATAGTCATATGCAGATGAGTTTTCAGCTGTGCTAATCTTGGCACCAAATGCAATGCAATCTTAAATATTTCTTTTCAAAATTCTACTCGTTGCAGCAGAGGTAACAGAGGTAAGTGTAAAAAAAAATGGAAATAAAGCATCAAAAAAATAAAAAGTAATTTATTATTCTCTGGTACTGCAGACACTGAGAAGCTTTAATCATAATTGTATGACTATTGCACCATGGGACTACGGGACAGAGTTAAGGTTGTTTCAGTGGCCTAATTGTGTTCATGTGGAGAATTTCTATTATTTGGGATAACCACAACATTGACGACATGCTATGTTGTCAGTCATCATGTGTTATTTTGGACATATCTTAACTCTGTCTGGAAATTATTTCTTTCTTTTTTTTTAATTTAGCTGTGGCAACGGTTTACTAAGTAGAAAATACATTTTAAATCTTCTGCAGAAACCACAGCTATTTCTTCATTTCCTAAGGAAAATTGAAACTTCAATACCTTAAACATTTTGAAAGACAGTTCCAAATGCAGGAGTGAAGAGGGTGTTAGACCTGAGGTATAAGCAAGAAGATTAGTAGTTTATAGAGAGATTAGCAGCTGCAGATTAGTTAACAATTTATAAAATTGAAACTCCACTCCCCTCTAGCTGCTAAAAGGAAAAAGGAACTTGCTGGGTTTTTTCCCAATTTCAGGACATTAATTAAAAAAAAAAAGGCTTTCATTTTTTATAGTCTACCCCTACTTTGAAGTTATCTTCAGTTACAGCTTCGCTGCTAGCCTGAGTCTATAACCAACTCATCTGACCCATATCTCAGGTCCCTCTTCTGCTGTTGTTTTATATGGCACTTGATGGCTAACCTTGTGCCTAGCAATCTCTATTTCTTCCCTCTTTTGTTGTAGCTTGTTCTCTGATTATTATGTATTATCTTAGCTATTTTTCCATAGCAGCTGTTTGCTGTAACAAAGTGCCCTAGCAGGAAGCAGAGCCTTGATTTTCTGACACATTTCTGTTGATCTTCACTCCGTGCCGAGCAGTGAGGATGTGGGCAGGTAACCCCTGCTGCCTCCTGGCTCTTTGGACTTTTCTTTTCCATGGCTTTGTGGGAGCCTTGGGAAGACATGCTGCTTTGAGAAAACCAACGCTAGTAATTTAAATACAATGGTCTTTGTTGGATTCTTTATTTCAGACTAGAAGGACGCAAATGATTAGAGTCATGGTATTCATTTAATGTGTTATTAACTTTTATGCCAAAAGATGGGTTCAATTATTTCTATGTGAAAGCACTTTCATTTCGCAGGTGTTGGAAGTTGTTCTTCTGGATTCCAATAAATATCTATTTCATTCTTGTTTCTTGAGAAAAATATTGCTATTATTTTTCAACATTTCTGGGCATGACAGCAACACAGCGAAGTTTCTTTTCTGAATTTTGCTACAGCATATTGAAGCATCTTGTAAGAATTGCCCATCATTCTATGCCTTTTAGTTTCCACACAAGCTCTGTTTCATGACTTTAGTATCTCTGGCATAGTCCATATTCAAGAGAATGGAGAAATAATCTTTGACTTTACTTCTCTTCTGTAAAAAGAAACTAATCTGGTCTTTCTGATAGGTGGACTGGGATTTCCAAAGAGTAAAATGTTCTTTGTTGTTCTTGATTACTGTAATCTTTACACATCCCATAAGGTTTGTTGGATGCTCATTCCATTACAGCATTTTTTTTCTGAACTCACCTGAGATTTTAAATATCTCAGGTGTAAATTGTCTGTGTTTACTACCTGTTCATTAATACACAGCTGACTCTCCAACCAGTGGCAGCAACATATTCCTATGACATTGTCTTCTTATGGACTGGACAGTTTGAGCGCATAAAGAATTTTCTTTTCTTAGTATTCCCTCAGATTGATGCTGCTCAGCCAACAGCCCCTTGCCATAAGTAGGAAATATTCAAGTACTACATTATGCTATTTCCTGAGCCACCTAAGCCACACCTTCCTCAGTTTGTCTCTCACAACGAGTACCTTTCCTGGATAATATTTTGTCAATGGCTTCCACACGATGTTTTCCAGTAGCTTGTGATGAGTTTGCACCCTTGCAAAGAGCTAAGGTCAAATGACAGAAGTGTTTCGTGCTGGAAAGCCAGCATCTCCTTTCTATCCAAACTTCTTATTCTCTGTACCGATCAGTACCCTCATGATAAAGGTGTTTTTTCCAAACTGTTACTCTCAGGTCTTCTTCAGATGCATTATACTCTTGCTGCAGCTGCTTGTGAAGAATTTTGCTTGGTTTTGTTTATTATTGAAAAAGTCTCAATGGTGCCATCACGTAAAGTTTCAGGGGCAAGACCATAACAGAATCTGGGAGATTCCAGTAAAACCTAAAATCTGTAAGAGCTGTTTCACAGCCTCTCCGGGTCTTTCATATATTTACCATCTAGACATTCCCTTAGAATTTTAGTTTCCCTGGGGCTGCCTAGAATTCCTCAGAAGACAACAGATTCCTGAGTAAGAGGATCTGAGTTTTCCTCAGCTTTGCTGTGCCTACATTTAGTCTGATACCTCTAAACATTTGCTTTGGCAGTGTTAGTCTGGCTTGCACTGGCATTACCATGTAGTATGTTTTTTTCATAAACTGCATAGTAAATTCATATTTGGTCTTTGGCAAGATTAATTCTGTTCAGCGAGTCTACGCAGATATCAGCTTCTGATGTAAAACCTTAGCTTTCTTAAAAGTTTTCTTCGCATGTACAAAGCTGCTGGTCTACTCTTTAGTGGATGATAATTGATTTTCTTTGCTGGCTTGCCACTAATCTCATGATTTCCCCATCAGCATCTACACATCAGCACCATGAAATGTATCTTTATAGCCTGGTAAAGTTCCTAACAGGGCCCAAAATTATTATACTCTTTCCTCTCTCAGTTTCGTTTTGCAGTCAAATATGTCATGTCAATCGATGAATAGAAGAGCTACTATGATTTCCAGAAATGTTTCACTGTGTATTCCTCAACAACTTATGTTTGCCTGGCGGTACTATCACAGTTGCATTACATATCCCTAGTAATTTCATTTCTCAGGTCAAACACTGCTTACATCCTTGCTTGCTCACACAGCACCACTGGATGCTCCTGCCTGGTTGGCATATATGTGCCTGATTCAGCTTTACGTTATCTTCTCTGCTGTGAATGTCACTAGTCCCCTATCCATATGTTTCCTATGCCACATACTAGATTATAACATAACAGGCCCACTACCCCCTTTTTGGAAATGTTGCAGGCACAGGGAGCGCTCCAGCTAAATACAGTACAGCGTGTCTTCTTGCTGCCTCCTCCAAAATCTTTTGTAAATTGTGTTCTTCTTCCAAAGCTCTTTGCAAACTGCTACCGCTTTTTTTCCTGCCTATACCTTCAGTAAGTAACAGCATAATGACAATGAACCATTCTCACCAGTAATAATTCTTAAACAGCAATGCCAAGTTATTTCTCACTATGTGAATGGAAATAGATTTTTTTTTCCCCACGGTATTTTGAGGGGTAGAGATGTTGTTGATTTTAAGTGAGACTCTTATAAGACTTTTGGTCTGAGCTTTGCAGCTACCTGTGTAATTGATAGGTTAACCTGAATGAGAAGAGAAAGCTCCTAGCTCTCACATACGAGCTTTTGTCAAGAGATCTGTTGCCCATTGCAGGATGCAAAAGGATGATGTGGCAGACACAACAGATTTCACCTGTTTGATCAACATGAAATATGGGTAAAATTTCTATTACCCATATTATATTTTGTCATACCTGCTCTGCCACTGATGCAGGAAATGTATCACCTCGCTGTTCACTGGAAGAACTGTGGTAATAATCCAGGTTTTGAGAGCTGTACTGCAGTTATCTGACTCTAAGATAAGACAACTTCTTTAAGTGTGGGCAGCTTTGTTCAAAGAACAGTGTCCACTTTTGATCAATCATGGGGGCTTCCGTCTGAGTTCAGCATTTAAACTTATCTCGGCAATCAGCTTTGAGATTCTGAACGGTTTTTTGCATGTAAATCACAGTTAGACTGTGGTGGTTTTTTCCTGACATTTTTCTCATTTACTTCCATTTCTAAAAACCTTTGATATTTAGACTGACTACATATGTCAGCCAGAGCTGGATGCCATGGACAGAAATGACAACAGGAAAGAAATAGATTGGTCCCAAGGCACTGAGTCAAAATTAAAAGCCAATTTATTTAATTAAAATTACACAGATGACAAAGAAAATCAAAGTATTAAAATGAGAAACAGAAGGGACAATAAAAAAGGAAATGCAAAACTGTATGTGAAACCAATAATCCCATCTACTCCAAGAGTCTCAGGGATATCCAGGTCGCCGCCGTCTCAACAAGACAAGCTCAAGTATTTCTGGAAATTCTTTACATACTCTCTGTGACTCCATTTCCACTCCCAGGTGACGGTTTGTCTGCCAATAGATGTTCTTGATTACGGCTTGACTGCTCACTGCTGTGCCACTCCTCTCATTAAAAACAGATGCAATTTGTCAATCGAGCAGCTCCACCCCAACATTAGGTCATGGCAGGTACAGTTGATAAACTGAACAAGTGGCCTCCAGTGTTTCTTCTCCTGCTATTCTCCATGTAGCCCTGAGCTGCACTGCCACTGTGTTCCAGAGGAAGGCTGTCTTGCCTTCCATGTGTTTCAGTTCCAGAGGTGTAGGGCAGATATAGCACTGGTATGACTGGAGGAGCTACATATTTGCATGGCACACACTTTAGAGGAGTCATATATTCGCATGGAGCATACCTCTCTGGACGGTTTCATGGGGCAGGGTAGGGAGAGACAGGGCAGGGACCTCCTCCAAAGGAGCCCTGGCAGAGACATATCTGGATTACCTCATGTGGAGAGGTGAGGAGATACTATCTTGAGAATACCTAAGCATGATCTCCTCAGTATTTGCAAGAGATTTCTCCTTCATGCAGGACCACTGTCCCTCTGCAGCCTGTTCTTTGCACACAAGCATAAAGCCTCAGAAAGCTGCGGCTCACCCAGAGCCATCCCAGCAACTCTGACACCAGTGCTGAAGAGTCCAGCTGTCTGAAACACCATCCAAAGACTGGGTGTGAGACATCAGTCCATATTAAAAAAAAACCTCCTCTGTAATGAAATGGGACAAAAAGTGCAAGGGAGACATAGCAGCTATAAAAAGGTTAATGGAGGCTCTCTTCGGTTGCTATATAAGAGAGCCTCAATAGCTGGTCATAATAATAAATGAAGTCATAGCTACATTATTTAGGAAAATCTAAAAATAATCAAAACCTCTAGATAAATGCACAGGCAGAAATTCATGTTTTTCTCAGCTCAGACTGCTGAGGACTTCATAGTGACACTTTGCCACAAAGACTCTATGGGGTAGTACAGTGATATGTATACTACTAGTCAGGTGACAACAAAAATGGCTGGTAAAAGGCTTAATTCAATTTCTGATGAAACTCAAAAATGTTTTCTTTTTTCTTTCTTCTTTTTTTTTTTTTCTCCTTATGTACCCTTCCCTGGTAGGTTCTTTGTTTCTGTCTTTTACAGGGATGCAATCTGCTTCCTTTTAGGTTTTTTTTCCCTCCGCTTGCTTCCCTCCCACTTTCATACCCTCTAAATTTTCCTCTCTTACTATTTCTTCCCTCTTCCTACATGATGCGTGCACACATACACATGACCAGACACTCTTGACATTTCCTTTTCTTCCCTCTCATCCCTTGGTTTTTCTGCCAGATGGTCAAGCCAAAAATGCCACAAGAACAGCTTGTTCTCATAAGCGAATATTACAAAAGAAGCCACAGTCATATTTTCACCAGGAGAGATCCAGAAGATGGATCTTTTTCCACTAACCACAGAGGTTTCTGCTCCCTTAAAATTCAAAACTTTCTCTCTCTTCCTCCTCTGTCACTTCAAATAGGGCAGCTGCTCCCTGGCTGGATGAAGGCAAGTTTCAGAAGGAGTATGATTCCCAGATGCACACGGCCATGGTACAACTGCAGATCTGAGCTCCATTTTATCACCAAACGAGGTTAAAAAACAGTGATCCAGAAAATGTCCACCTAATCACACTAAGTATCTCATAAACATGGAACAAGACAACACCTGTCATAAGCATTTATAATCTGAACTAATCTAAGACAACACACACAATGGATACAAATCGAAAGGGGCAGTCAAAGGGAGCAGTGACACATTATTTGTCGTCATGATGGGTCCCAGGCTTGACATATCTGCACTATAAACAGTGTTAGAGTGACCAGATGCTAAACTCCCTTACAAAATGTCTTTTTCTATGACAGTTCTTATTTTTACAGAAGACATAACTGTTCTATGATTCTATGAATCTACGTTTAATAAAGCTAAAGAAAATCATCCATTGAACTCTTCCCTGGGAAGCTAGGTTCTTCTTCTACCTCCTTCACCCAGGGAGCTCATTTCTTTTCTGACCACAAAATCTACAGACCTTATAGCTGTGCAGAAGAGATAAGCAACTTTTAGTTGTGTGTATATGTCTTGAGGATTTGTCTTTAACATGGGAGAGATACTTGCTGATGCCTTTCTTTTCTGGAATATACATTTTAAGTCAGATGTTCAAATCTGTTGCCTGTATCCTATATTTAGCAACAATATTCCAGTTCTCACATGTAGATGAACAGATATACATGTTTGGCACCTCTGCAGCACAGAGCCTGTAGTTTAGGTTACCTTTCAGATAGATGTAGCTGCTCAGTCCTCCAAAAAATATGCAATGAGACAACCTCATGGTCTGGCACAGGTCCCTGAAAGTAACCTCCTATTAAAACATGGAAACGTAAATTTCCCATTGCCCCCCATTAAGGTGTCTGGGGACACAATGGACTTGATACTGGGTCCCATATGATGAGCTTTCAAATTTAGATAATTGTCATGAGGGTCAGAAGTCAGGAAATTTTCCTCAGACTTGTTCGCAGACTGGAGTGACTCCACTTGCCTGTCCAGACACAAGTAAAGTCAGATTCATGCAACCATGGAACAATTTAGGTTGCAAGGGTCCACTGAGGGCCACTAGGTCCATATCCAACTCAAAGCAGGACCCTTTGAAGTTAGAGCCTAAAAGCTGATATGCAAGGAATAATGCAGGAAACTGCAAGACAGAGATAGAGGTGGAAAAATATCACTGCTGCTGGATGCAATCAGACAGAGGTTGAACTGCAATGGGTGGCAGAGGCAGAGGCAGCAAAGAATTAGAGGCAAAAAAAAATGGTGCAGACATGGCAGCACACTCATCTTCCTACCAGCCAAGCATTTGCCCTCCCCAGCATCAGAACTGAAGATGACTGAATGCATTTCTGATACTAACACTTCTCTAATTTTGCCAGAAAACAGTGGTGGGCTGTAATATCAGGCAGAAGAGGAAGGAGGGAGAAGGGGAAGTACTGGAAAGAGACTTATTTCCTGATTTTCATTTCAGTAGATGAGGACTAAGAAGCACAATAACTTGCACATGCATTAGAGCTTTATCTGCCGCTCGCACATTTTGCTTGCTAAGGGGTATTGGAGGCTTTGGGTGTTGTCTGGAGTTTTCCTCTATTGTTCTGGGATGGAAGGAGGTGATGCAACACCAGGAGGCAGGGTAGAAAGAGGCAGGAGGATAGGGATTTTTGAAGGCACAGTGAACAGGCCTTGGCACCTGGTCCTAGGGATTTACATATTCCAGAAACTTCCTGACCCTGGAGCCAAGTACACAGGCCATTGGATATAAAGTCCCATTGAGCAGGCAGACTTCTGAGTCATCATTCCACTTATTTCTGGGCAGTGAAACATTCTGGATTTGAACAAATCTTGTTTTATAATCCTGTAATCTCACCCCTACAGGTTAAATCTAGCTGCTGTGCTGCCAATGATGCTCAGAACTCACCTCTGCTCTTTCCTAAGCCTAAAGCTGCAGGTGAAAAGAAAGAGAGGACCTATCCGTCATCTCCGGACCTTCCTCTTCTCCTGCTTACCTGTAAGATCAGCACTGAACAAGGAGGGGAGGGAGGCATCTCTCTCTGGCAGCACTCCTC
The DNA here is from genome assembly GCA_020746105.1 of Trogon surrucura. Lineage (NCBI taxonomy): Eukaryota > Metazoa > Chordata > Aves > Trogoniformes > Trogonidae > Trogon > Trogon surrucura. Next base: position 48,053,819 of record CM036617.1, read on the forward strand.
AATTACATCTCTTCCCCAGGAGGCAAGAACTTGCAGAAAGCAGTCATGCTGGGATGCCCCTTGCCACTGTCTAAAAGCTAGAGTTTCTCTGTCACATCATGACTGGCTTCACCAGGAACCAAAATAACATTGCATGTAGTCAAATAATTGATACTCTGTGTAAGGTAGAGTGCCACTGTGTCAGGACAGCTCTAATTAGACCATTCTGCTACTGGCTTTGGAATGAATCATCTGGTTTACTGGAAAGGCCTAAATTAAAAGGTGCTTTTTACAGCTCTTTCTAAAAACCGCCCATGTAGAAAACAGCGTGATACTAGAGAGGAAGCAAACCAAGCTGCGGGAAGGAAGGGTGTGAAGCAGCCACTAGGATATCACTCTGTGCACATGGCAGAAAAAAAATACTCTAGCTGCTGCAGGAAGTACTCTGAAATTTCTTGGTTTTAATGAGAAGCCATTTTAGATCAATTAGAATATGGTCCTCATATTATTACCCAGCATGCAGCTCATAAAGAAAGATGGCTTTGAGTTTCAAAGTATTTCTTTAGGGGAGATCTAGACACTTCAGGAGGAAAGGGGAGCAGATAAAAGAGCGCAGTAAAGCTTCTGAACCTACAGTTCCAGTTACGTTTTGTGTCAGCAAATAATTTGCTTAAACTGCAGACTGTCAGAAACAGAGAACAAGTAAATGATTTACGTCGTACATAAAACTGCAAAAGCATCACTCATGTCCTCTGTTTTATATTAATGTAAATACAAAAATTTCACAGGTAGCTTTTGCCTAAAGAATCTATGGCATCCTTTGCTGTCTTTGTGTTCTGCAAGGGAATAATACAAGATACTAGTTATGAAGTACAGTAACATCAAAAAAATGGGAAATGATGTAAGGGCAATGGAGGAAATGGAATATGTTTTCACAGTGAGCTCAGGCTGTCATAATGCCACAGTTCAGATTACAGAGAGATAGGCATTTGAAGCCAGAATAAAAAGCTTCTTTCTAATTCTGTACATGAACTTAATCACAAATTTGGGGGGCAAAAAAGCTTCAGAAAGTGGAACTTTTTGAATTTAAAAAAAAAAGCCTTCAGAAGGTATTTGTTAATCTTTGCAGAAGGAATATTTTTAAATATTCCTTCTTCTCATGGTTGGCTTTGTTTTTTGTGCCCTAGCTACCAAAATTTGCATTTTGGTATCTTGTCATATCTTCCCAGATGAGGGTTGCTTTTAAATCACATACAAAAAAAAAGTTACTATTAATCACAAGCTGACTAATGTTTACCAACAAAAATGAGTTCTTTCTTCAGTTCGCAGCTACTTTCTTTGGCTCTGCTTCAGGGAACAGCTGTCTGCAAGCTGAGCGGCTAGCTACATATTGCTCATCTCTGAATTTTGGGCTTTAGTTCTTCCTCTTTCCCTCTAACTCTTTCTATTTCAGTCCTGTGTAAGTGGAATGAAACAAGAGCTTGAAACTCTGGCCCAAAGGCCAGCACTCCACTTCCTAGCCATCTGTGAGACATTTCCTATTTCAAGGACTCATATTGGCCTTACCGCTCCAGTGTCATAATCTTATTGAAGACTTTCAACTTTATCTGCAGGGATATACCCCTGCTGCTGTCCATCAGACTTAAAAATTGTGACTTGCTCACATTTGGGATGCACGTTTGAGCCAGGAGCCAAGCACCCCCTCACACTGTGCCATGGTACCCCAGTGTCGTGCTGCCAGATGGAGTTGACCCTCTGATGGAAGTTTAACTCTTTGTGCAAGAGCACAGTCAGAGAGAAGGGACACCCTGGCAACTCTGAGGATTTCTAGCCACAACTCTGAAAATGGCTATAACTTCAAGCAGCAATTGCACCCAAGAGCAGGGATATAGCACGTCTACACGTAGCAGAAACCTCTACTCTCTGCTTGGATCCTCACTCTTTGTTTCTTGAACCTAACCTAACGCCTGTCCCCATAAGGTGTGAGAGTTAGTAGGTTCCCAGCTGTATGACATAAAGGAGCCAACACTGTCCCTTTCTGCTTCTTATCCCATTTCTGAAATGGGAGTGCTTGGATTAAAATGTTTTACATGGTGCTTTGATGCCTACAAATCCATGCCTATTTAGAAACATTTATATGGCAAATGGAAAAACAACAGGAATAAAAAAAAAACAAAGCCTTTTTCTGAGTTTTTGGCAAAGTCATGCAAAAGCATTTTCCTGACCCTCTGTGGTCGGGAGTAAAAGATTAAATGAGGTCAGAGGAGGGAAAATAAACGATTAGATAACTGATAGTCAGTTTTCCATTTTCCTTCACAGTCACGGAACAAGAAAGAGCTCACTTTTTCTGAAGGACAGGAAAAGATGTAAGGTAGTTTGTCAGGTCAAGAATTAGGTTTTAACAGTGTGATTGGATGTACTAGATGATGTCTTGGAGTTTCCTGATGTAGTGATAATTTTCTGCATTTGATATATCCATGGCTAAAAAAACACACATGGTGTGTACAGATATAAGAGCAGGAAATTCTAAGACCAGGTACATAAATAATTATGTGTGATTGCACTGAAAAAAAAAGGAAAATAAAGGTCAGATAAAGTGGATAACTATTGCCTAACTGTGTACATGGTGAGAAAATTTCGTGCCGCATACCATAGTGCTTTACCTTCCACTTACTAGGAACCTTGTGGTGGTTTCATTTCCTGATCCTATTCTTATGTACTCAGATTTTAACCTCACGTACGTGCTTTCAACGTGGCTGGAGACTGTCACAGAATTGAAAGCAAAAAAAAAAACCTGAAAAAGGGGTGAAGCTGACACTATATAAAGCTGTCTGACAAATCTCCTAGAATATTACAAACATTCACAGTTCCCAAAGTATACCAGCCTCCATGGAGTCACATCTACTACAGTATCAATGGCTCTGAATTCAGCCTCAGTTATGTAGGAATCACTACATGTTCTTCCATACCAGCACAGCTTTTCAGTGTTGGGTTTGTTGTGATTTTAAGAATTTAACTTCCCTTTCGTGGTTTCAGAATGTTGGAAACAACTTCAAAAGAGTTGATTTTGAAAGTCACTGAAAGAAGCGACTATACCAAAACGGGAAGGAGAACTCATTCCTACCTAAGGCTGCAGAACAGAGAGCAGCTATGAAAAGTAGGGACCAGAGTTTCTTCTTCATTCTCTTCTCTTTGGATTACTCCTGATTCCCTTATATTGGGGAAATCCTTGGCTGATGCTGCCAGTCTTTTTACTGGGCACAGGCTGAGAAGTGAGGCTGGAGCATAGCTGCCGTCAGTACTCCTGGCCTTTACCTGTAAGGGCACGTGAAAACTGCTCCATCGTCCTTTACAACACAAAGACATACAAGAAGAAAAAGTTACATGCACTCTGCTCAAAGAAGAGGAGACAAAACAGGAGAGCTGTGTTTCCACAAACAGAGACGTACTGTTAGCATTCAGAGAAGGCTGCTGGGCTTTGTAAAAGCGTTCTAGCTTCCTCGCCAAGCAGAAATGTTATCCATCTTCCATAAAAGTGTATAAATCTTTTTCAGTCACTCTTCTCTTCTGGGAGTTTTCCAGATTCCAGAGTCTCGGCGTAAATGACTTTGCACAAAAAGAGCTAAGGTTTGCTTCAGTTATTTTGCACTGTTTGGTGTATATAGCCTTACAGTAATCTGACTGAAATCTTTCACTCTTTTGCAGGAGAGGAAAACTTGGCTGAGGCCAAAAATGCAAGAAAATAACACAGTTCATGAACTCCTGAATTCACTTGTGAAGAAAACATGATTTCTTCACTGGATTTCATTCAAACGGAAGATAAAGAGATAGGAATCAAATCACTTCTGTAGCGCACTCTGTGATTACCAGACTTAAAGCAATGGTTATTCAGAGCTAAATTTTTGGTACGAAAATACAACGCAGGTAAGTTTAGCCTTGGCTGTGCATATAAAAAGTGTGAAGTGAACAATGATTTGAGTACTACATTTCCCTAAAATAATGAAAACAATTTTAATACTGGCACTGAATTGTCTGGCTCCTTATTTTCCCTTTTCATTTTTTTTTTATTGTATTTAACAGTAGATTCAATAACGCGCAACCTACTTCAGCAAAGCATTTTTTAGAGTAGAGGGAGGCTAAGCTTATACAGCAGGTCAGTGAAGGGTTTCCTTGGTCCAGCCAACAGCGCATGAGGTACATCAAAATGCAAAGACAGTCCTGTCACTCAGACAGAAACCCTTGAGTGTGTTCTGACCACCCAGTGAGGGCACAGTAGCCATAGCAACGTAAAACTCAGCACAGGCTATGAAATCTGCCCCAGACCTCGGGTGAAGGCCAGGCTTGTGTTTAACCCACCCTTAAACTTACCCTTTTGTTTCCAGACCCTAAAAAAGATCACACCTGCCTTGGCTCTGTGCAGGTGTTTGGCTGCCATGCGCATCCATTTCTTATGATACGCGCCCAGTTCTCGAAGGGGAAAATAAGATATGCAGCTCCTTCCAGTTCAGGAATATCTTGGCTTCAGAGTGGTAGGTGTGAGTAGGAAGATGCTTCTCGGGCAGCCAGCAAGCACACAAATTTCTTCAAGCTGCAAGTGGCCTGTGCAGCCTGCACCGTGTTTTCCTTTTTCTAACAATGGTGTGATGGATTAGTGGAGTCACTTGCTCAACTGACTAAAGAAACAGTGAAAAATATTGAAAACGGGCCGCTTTTTGAGAAGAAGCCTTGGCAGCTTGTCTGGATAGAGAAAAAGGAAAATTTCCCTCTGAACAACAAATCAACAATGACCTACTAGTACTGGCTATGGCATAACCACTAAGATACAGTTTTTCAGAAACGCTTGTTACATGTAGGAGGCAGGGAGAAATGTTTTAAGAATATCTTTCCTAACACCACTGAAAACAGAAGCTGCCATCTTCCAGCAAGTAGAAAGTAACACAGCTACATTTTTGATTGCTCACTGAGGTTGGACCTTGGGGTCTCCTTTGGGGTTAGAGCTGAGGGTTCAGTTCCCCAGGGTATCAGAGAATGCTGTAGGCTCCTGGAACTGTTTCAAGTAGAAATATCTAACAATTGTTCATCCAAAATCACCCTTGCCCACAGTCTAGCTGGTGCTCATCTGCCTGCTGGCCCCTGGCAGCACTTGGCAGTGGCTTGTGGAAAATTTCTGTAACAAATATTGAGGTATAAGATGTACTAAAGTAAAAAAAAATCTTTCAAAGATTGTTAAGAGGGCTCCAGGAGAAGAGGAACCATGAAAAGCTACATCATTTAGCTGAACAGGAAAATTAAAACTCAAGTACCCAGCCCACTGTGCACCAAGACTGAAATGCCAGGAGAGCTCATTCAGACATATTAAAAAAAAACCCAAACCATAGCTGATATTTTATTCTCTTTAAATGGTGGAGCAGCAGAGAATAAAAAGCCAGTATTTGTGCCTTTGTCAGAGACTCAGGAGGAGCCCAGCAATGCTTTTTCATTATGCTGACTTTATTCCGTCTGAATACAGAACAGACTTTGTGCAGATTTGCAAGAGTATTTTTTTTTTTTGCTGTGTCAAATGCGATGTATCCTGGGAATTCTGTGTCAGATTGCATTAAAAAGACTCAGAAGAAGAAGAAAAATGTCTCACTTTTCTTCCTGCCCTCCCACTAATGGCCACACTTACGGTATTCCTAGGATAATGCAAATACATGATATACCTTCATAAGCAAGTGATAATTGATAAAAACTTTCTGAAAAACTTCATAGTCATTTCTCTGCCAGTAGCAACACATTCATATATAGCAATGATGTGGGCAGTGTTTTCAAATCACATAGGGATTTCTTGATGGGAAATAATGTTTGGTCAAAGAGCAAGCAATTATATACAACAACAATATAAAATTGGATTACGTTTTTTTTCCAAGTGTAATCAAAGTCAAAACAAGTATCCTTGAAGGATTTAGGAGCTGCTAAGGTTGTAGTAGGAATCAGATTTGTTCTTCTACCTTTTGTTTCATGGATTAATCAAAGGGTAATAGAACTTGCCAGACAATTTTGAGATTCTGTACTAAAAATGAAAATGATTGTCATCTCCTTTCTGTGCTGTTTTGCTAAACACTGTAAAGCGAAGCTTAATGATTTAATATACTGAACATGTCAAGCTACATCAGAAATACAAAGACTAGCTGTAAAAATCTTCATTAACAGCAGGAAAGAGAAATTGCTACCTGTAACAGCACTTTGGTGTTATTGCTTGCAGAGAAAAAAGGTGTACGTAAAAATCATATCAAGCCAGGAAATTATCACAGAATCACAGAATGTCAGGGGCTGGAAGGAACATCAAAGATCATCTAGTCCAGCGCCTCTGTCAGAGCAGAATCACCTACAGTAGGTCACACAGGAAGGCGTCCAGGTGGGTTTTGAATGTCTCCAGAGAAGGAGACTCCACAACCTCCCTGGGCAGCCTGTTCCAGTGCTCGGTCACCCTCACTGTGAAAAAGTTTTTTCTAATATTTTTATGGAACCTTCTGTGTTCCAGCTTGTGCCCATTGCCCCTTGTCTTGTCACTGGATGTCGCTGAGAAGAGCCTGGCACATTCCTCTTGACACTCCTCCTTGACATATAAACATTCATGAGGTCACCCCTCAGCCTCCTCTTCTCCAAGCTCAAGAGACCCAGCTCCTTCAGCCTTTCCTCAAAAGGGGGATGCTCCACTCCCTTCATCATCTCTGTGGCTCTGCGCTGGACTCTCTCAAGCAGTTCCCTGTCTCTCTTGAACTGAGGGGCTCAGAACTGGACACAATATTCCAGATGTGGCCTCACCAGGGCAGAGTAGAGGGGCAGGAGGACCTCTCTCGACCTACTTGCTACTCCCCTTCTAATACACCCCAGGATGCCATTGGCCTTCTTGGCCACGAGGGCACATTGCTGGCTCATGGTCATCCTGCTGTCCACTAGAACCCCCAGGTCCCTTTCTCCTGCGCTGCTCTCCAGCAGAGCAGTCCCCAACCTGTACTGGCACATGGGGTTATTCTTTCCCAAGTGCAAAACTCTACACTTGCCCTTATTGAACTCCATAAGATTTCTCCTCGCCCAGCCCTCCAGCCTGTCTAGGTCTCTCTGAATGGCTGCACAGCCTTCTGGTGTGTCAACCACTCCTCCCAGTTTTGTGTCTTCAGCAAACTTGCTGACAGCGCTCTCTAATCTCTTATCCAGATCATTGATAAATATATTGAAGAGCACCGGCCCCAACACTGACCCCTGAGGGACCCCACTAGACACAGGCATCCAGCCAGACTCTGCCCCATTGACCACAACTCTCTGACTTCTTCCCTTCAACCAGTTAGTGACCCACCTCACTACTTGGTCATCCAGACCACACTTCCTCAGTTTACCTATGAGGATGCTGTGGGAGACGGTGTCAAAGGCCTTGCTGATATCCAGATAGACCACGTCCACTGCACGGCCACCATCCATCCACCTGGTTATGCCTTCATAAAAGGCTATCAGGTTGGTCAAACATGACTTCCCCTTGGCAAAGCCATGCTGACTGCTCCTAATAACCTTCTTATCCTTGATATGCCTAGAGACAGTGCCAAGGATAAGATGTTCCATCACCTTTCCAGGGATGGAGGTGAGGCACTTATTTCTCTTTTCGTGTTCAAGGGACTCACCTGGGGAAGAGAGGTTAAATCCATGCCTGAAAAAGGAAAATCTGACATGACCATCTTGAAGAAACTATTCCTACTAATGCAAAATATTTCCATCTTCTGTGGATGATCAATCCAACAAAAATGTTTGTCAATCTTGTTTTAGAGAATAATCACAGAATGTTAGGGGTTGGAAGGGACCTTGAAAGATCATCTAATCCAACTGCTCTGCCAGAGCAGGATCACCTAGAGCGGGTCACTCAGGAACACATCCAGGTGGGTTTTGAATGTCTCCAGAGAGTCTGAGGCAAAACAGTTGAGATTCTCAAAACCTTTTTCACTGACCATGCCAAGTTATCCCAGACCTGATTTGGCAATAAAAGACAAAGATTTAGTCTCAGTTTTAGTCAGGAAGATAGATTGTCCAATATTTGCAAATTTGTGTTATTATAATTGATTATATAGCACCATACACATGCTAAATGTACTTATTGCAAACATCCTTTGGCAAACACCACTAAATAATTGCAATTGTCATAGCACACAATGAGATCTCTCATTTAAAAAACTTAAATTTTTAAAAACTGCGGTATTTCTTTTGAAAGCAGTATGTCTTCAGGGCAAATATTAGGAAGTGGCTGTGCAAAAGCTCCTCTAGCCCTACTAAAAAAGAAGAAGCATGCCTGTCTAGTGTGATGTGATAGAAGATTTGTGCTTATAGAGGTTCCTTTTTTATTGGTTTAGAAAGAAAAGAAAAGCTTTCATGGCATTGTATTTAGACCGACACTGCAGATGAAAACAAATACTGATACCAAGCATACAATTTCTCATTTAAATTTCAAAACTTTATGCTATTACAAGATTTTCACATGGCTTTTTTTTTCTTCCCATAACCTATCATGCATAGGCAACAAGTTTTGAGTCTAAGAAACATGGATTCCTAGGAGGGCTCCAGGGATGTGAGGGTGTGATACAGCAGTATTCAAGTAGATTTTCCAGAGTTTCTCCGGTTTACCACTTTCCACATGTAATCTCTTCCTGATTGATTGTTCTGTGTTGTTGACTGGTTACATTAATTTAGTCAATACGTAACAGCTGACTCTTCATTGTTACTGGGTGTCGGCGGTTAACTTCTGCAGAGATATTTATGTTAAGCTCATGTGACTTTAGACAGCTGTCAAACTTGTGGCACTGCACATGCTTCCCCCTATACCCTGGCTTTCCCCTCAAACTCATTTCAGAGGTGCATTATGCTTGTTGGCATTTCACAGAGGACATGACATCCAGCATCCAGCTGACGGACACCTCAATGGATCCACGGCATGCAGTTGGTTTCTCTGCAGTTCTGTTGGAGCTCTTGACACCCATAGAGAAGTAGCTGATGGAAAGTTTCGTCTAGAGGGAAATTATGCAATTTAATGCACGTGGGAACTTGGTCACAGCACTAAAAATCTGGGCAGGACAGCTACTGAACATTTTATTGTGGAGCAGGTGTCAATTGATGTTGCAGCGATTGACACACGTGTGCAGAATGGAGACTGAAAAATCTGTTTATTCTGAATATGGAGCAGAAGGCCAGGTCAGATCTTGTTTGATCACTAGTAATTCACGGTCCTGCTAAGCAGGAAAGTGTCCAGAAATGGGCAACGGAGCATTTTACATGGCACATCAGTCATTGGGATTGAGAGCACATGGACATCTTGAAAAGCAGGGAGTGCCCTCTGACCTGTAGTCCCTGTGAAGTGAGTTGTGCTTCTATTCGGTGTATGTCACTTTTAGCAAACTTTGCAACAGATAGGACAAGGCTCCCTGCTCCCACGAGGCAGAGAATTCTGGAGCAGATTTCACCATGAAGGGGCTACTGCTTCAGTTTGCATCAGTTCTAGGCAATAAACGAGCCATCATTAATCCACCACCTTTTATAAGCAATATGTTCAGATAAAGCATATTAAAAGAAGACCATTTTTAATACATCAGGTAAACATCAGAAAAGGCAGAACAGTTTGTCAGAACAGATGTTAAGAAAAGAAGCAGTAAATGTAAGAATCAAATGCAAATGTTCAAAGAGTAGTTAAATGTTTTCAGTTATTTATGGACATAACACAGAAAATCCTGAAGGGACAACAACAAATAATTATAAAAGCAAAGATGAAGATTAAAAAAACCCCTATAGTTAATATCAAAATAATTTGCAAGCGGTACTTGAAACAGTAGAACGTTCAAAAGTACAAAATGTGGCAACTGATACTGTCATGACAGAAAATGAGTGGCCAGCTTAAGGAAACCACCAACATTGTCACAAACTGAGGAACTATCGCAGCAGAAAGCTCCAGCTTTGATCAACAACACAACAGGATAATGATGTTTACAAGACTGCAACATATCATGACAACAAACCACAGCTAGAAGCAGAGGGTTTCACTGCTGCTGTTGCAAAATCATAGAAACCTCCTGCCTCAAAGTGCCTTGCTTGCACTGGAAAGAGAACCAGCTGTAATGTCACTTTATAAGATGCAGTATTTTCTTTGTTCATTCTGGTCATGCACATCTCCTGGTCAACATGCAGAGGGGAGCCCTTTCAGTGAGGATGAGGGACAACCTCAGCAGTAGCTGAGCAGAAAGACAACCCCTGATGGGTTTTATGCAAGCTAGAGGAGCTCCTGAAGTACCACATAAACATTTGAATACCTATTTTTCATAACTCCTGAGTTACAAATGGACTTATAAAAGTAGCACAGTCCTAAAGATATTGTTGAGAATGTCTTTACATTACCATTTAAGAAAAACACCATACCACACTACCAATTTTCTATCCTGTTCTAAAAAACTTCCTATACTTATGTACTGTTTCATCAAATACTGACAGGTTTTTTTACTTTCAAAGCATCTAAGAGTAATTCATAGAATCATAGAATCAATTGGGTTGGAAAAGACCTCAGAGATCATCAAGTCCAACCCTTGGTCCAACTCCAGTCCATTTACTAGATCATGGCACTAAGTGCCATGTCCAATCTCAGTTTAAAAACCTCCAGGGACTGTGAATCCACCACCTCCCTGGGCAGACCATTCCAATACCTGACCACTCTCTCTGTAAAGAATTTCTTTCTAATATCCAGCCTAAATTTTCCCTGGCAGAGCTGAAGCCCGTGCCCCCTTGTCCTGTTGCTAACTGCCTGGGAGAAGAGACCAGTCCCCACCTGGCTATAACCTCCCTTCAGGTAGTTATAGAGAGTGATGAGGTCACCTCTAAGCCTCCTCTTCTCCAGACTAAACAACCCCAGCTCCCTCAGCCTCTCCCCATAGGTCTTGTGTTCCAGTCCCTTCACCAGTCTTGTTGCTCTTCTCTGGACCCGCTCCAGCACTTCAATATGTTTCCTGAACTGAGGGGCCCAGAACTGAACACAATACTCCAAGTGTGGCCTCACCAATACAGAAGGATCACTTCCCTTGTCCTGCTGACCACGCTATTTTTGATACAGAACAGGATACCACTGGCCTTGGCCACCTGGGCACACTCTTGGCTCATGTTGAGCTTCCTGTCAAATTCTGTGGCTTGCTATGTCTCTTACTCAGATGATCTGGTTACTGCTTTCAATTGTGAAAATAGATTGGTGCTTTTTCATAGATATTTTTCATCCCTTTTTTAAATAAGTAACAAGAATTAAAATAATAATAGTAAGATCTGAAATAATAGCTATATATCTCTTCAAGAAAGAGCTTATGCATCTCTTCAAGAAAGATCTCAACAATATAATGTAGACATTTTAAGTGGATGCTGTAGAAAACAAAACTAGCTAAGCAACATTATCTAATAATGAGTTCTGTGCTTCAGAATTTAAAATATTCATATGGCACATTTAATACACAAAACACAATCAAATCTTTGAAAGGAATAACAGTAATATACTCTTTCAGGAACTTTTGAGGGTAAGGAACTTCGGAGGTATTGAAAATATCTGTACATTATTTCATATATCTCATAAAATATTTTTAAACTAAGATAGTTTGACATGGTCTCTAAAACTTTCCCCATTCCCTATAGATGGAGGCACAGATACAAATACATGAGACAATGTATATCACATGCTTGAAAACGTTCCTTGTCCTGCCTTCCTAACAGCAACATAGATACAGCTATAATAAATTTCAGACTGCAGACACACCTCGCATGATATGGAGACTAAAATCTTATATGAAATGCAGAATTTATTTTGAATTATTGTAGTAAGTTGGGTCACGAGAAACTAAGGAAAAGAGAAGGGGAAGGCTGTGAGAACCGGCACAACTGTTGTGTATGCAATGTCGGCCAAGGAAGGCAAAGCCAAGGGCTTTGGGACCCAGATATTTTCTTTCCAGTTGTCTGGACATGTATATTCCCAAAAGGTGCTAGTATAGACACATACACAGGCACACACAGACACATCTCTCTGGTAGATGACATAAGCTTATAGCCCCTCCAGTATCTGGTCCCTGTCATGGATGGAGTGATGAACTTCACTTGTAAGAGAGAAGCAGCAATATAAAATGGCAACTTAACGAAATTTGATAGTAAATGTGACAATGGTTTAATAGGATTTGATGGCAAGGTACACTTGACTATTTACCGCATAAAGAACAGGGTCAGACAACATAGTCAGGGAGATCCTCCCACTGAGTCATGAGGCTCAGAAAGGGCCCCCTCATACTCAAAACTCTTTCTCAGGGTGGAATTTAGGTGCAGTTGGATCCGGACTTAATCCCAGACTTGGTGAACTGTTTATATCTAAAGAATTCTATATGTGTAATCAATCCTTTATACCGCTTAGCTAAAACTTCAAAATTTCAGCATGTTTTTTCCCCAATTCACTTATTGAGAACCCATTGTAGTAAGGACTTTCTCAATCTCAAGGATTAGCTTTGAGACGTATCCCTGCTCAATGGTAGATCCCGGTATGCAGCCTGCTGCCATTCAGGAGAGCTCAACAGGCCCTGGGATGCCCACTACTTATGGAGTAAGATGATTGACTTATAGCCATATTTGCATGCCAGGTGGATTTCAGTTGGCTTATAATCAACCAGCCGTCAGCTGTTGAGTAAGATTTATAGCCCATATCTATTGCATTGTTATCTGTCTCCCTGGAATCCAACTTAAGTCAGATGTAGTCAGCACCAGTGGCTATTGCTTAAGCAGAAAAGAGGTTGGGGGCAGTACACTGACACAGTCTTCGACCCCCAGTTTCTCCAGTAACCAGCCCTTTCAGTATCTAGACATAGATCTCATCTTGCCCACCAGTTAGTCTTGAAGATAACTAGTGTCCCACAGAGAGCACCCTTGCATAGAAAAATGATTAGAACATCAGATGGTGACTAGATAGTGATCATACTCAAGGTGGGACCAGACCATCCCTTTCTATCCCCCCTCTCTCCAGATTCTTATTTTTTTTCTCCACTTCTTTTAATTTTCTTTTCCCTTGCTCTCTCTCAAATAAACAGCTTTCCACTAGTTACTTTTGCCCAGTCAGTCCCACTTTTGATTCATCTGTACCCAGATTTGGTATTTCCGGTGCTGTTACCTAGGTCATCTCTACCTTACCTGATGTCATGGATGGGGTTACCAATAACCCTCCTCAGCCCTTGTAAGACCTGGCCACCCCTCATGACACTGTCACTTTTGGCAGCCTCAGAGCCTGTTGCTTGTTATGTTGAACAACTTCTCATGCGCAGTCCTGTAGTTCCTTGTTTTACCTCCAGTTACCTGCACTGCTGGCCATGGACAAGCCCTCTCCCAGCACCCACTGGCAATATCCTATATCTGTGCAGCAATACCATAGCAGCCCTAGACCTATTTACAGTGAGTGTGGGTTTCTGCTATTCATATGGTATAAAGTCTGTACGATTTCAGACATGAATTGTCAAAAAAATGAATCTAAACGAAACTCTGCTTACCTTCTCAGTAAGACTTACACAGTCAAAATGTTAGATCCAACGTTGTGGTTAAAAAGATGTAAATAAAACTGTTTTCCTCCAGGATGGAAAGGAAACTAAAGGCTGCTGGAAGGTGCTTCCAATTTCTCTTTTCCAAGTACATCTTCAATAAAACAGCATTTCTAATGAAGCACAAACCGTCTTTTGTTCTAAAACACAAAAATAATGCCAGAAAGTAGAACCTAAAATTGCTATGTGAATCCTGAACAATGATAGTCCTTAATCACAAAGTTTTCTACTTCTCTTATTTCCATGCCTTTCTCAAGCATGTTGATATAAATTGACAGATATGTTGTCTGCTGACTTTACAACAGGCAAAAAGAATTGACTGAGTGCTAAACATATTCTGAATTAAGCTTAATTCAACCAAACCTAAATTTTTCCTGCTTTCATTTTGCTAGATTTCTTTAATAAAATTATTACACAGCAGAATCCAAAACTCAATCAAATAGTCAAATTAATATAATTATAAAGTAGGTCTATAGCTCATTCAGCTATAGAATTGCAAAAGAATTTTTCATAAACATAGATAAACAAACAAATCCATTTTCAAATTTATGTAAGAGCTTTCTGTAATAGAATCCCTGTTTACCCTTGCACTTACCAAACATTTTATCATACTGCATGCATGTTATTAAGTCCCAAGATGCTCTTTAGTGAGATTGACTTGCTAAATTGTGTCAATTTTGTTTGCACCATCTAAGCTAGAGCTTCCATCACAGGGAAGATGGTGGCATCGTTTACTATTTTATACTAATTATTTGTAAGTCAAGTTTACATCAAATTGCAATTGTAAATCTAGACTACTGTGGTGTGAGGCTTGGAAATCCTTAATGGAAAAATTCACTCATCAAACAAATGAAAAGCTATTATGTAAGTATGAAATAAAAGTACTAACAGTGAATACTCATCTCTTCTCAGAAGGGGTGCAAGTTAAGTGTAAAAACATTTAGCTGCAAAGCAAAAATCTCATATACAGCATGACAAAACATTTCCAAGCAGCTCATCAGCTCTGGTTCTTTGGCTGATGGCAAACATATGGAGGAAACTAAACTTCAAGATAAATGAAGCCCGAAGATTGAAAAGCTATGAGGGATAACATATATTTAAATAGAATATTTCTGAAAGCATAAAGTGTATCTTGTCACTGTGTTGGATTTCTAAGTAAAAAACCTCTCTCGAAAACCCTCTCACCCAGATTGCCTGCCTGAAGTGTCCCGATTCCAGACAGGATGCATCCACGGGTGCTGAGGGAGCTGGCTGATGTCATTGCTAGACCACTCTCCATCATCTTTGCCAAGTCTTGGGAGACGGGAGAGGTGCCTGAGGACTGGAGGGAAGCAAATGTCACTCCAGTCTTCAAAAAGGGCAAGAAGGAGGACCCGGGTAACTATAGACCGGTCAGCCTCACCTCCATCCCTGGGAAAGTGATGGAACGACTTATCCTTGGTGCCATCTCAAGGCATATCAGGGATAAGAGGGTCATTAGAGACAGTCAACATGGCTTCACCAAAGGGAAGTCGTGCTTGACTAACCTCATAGCCTTTTATGAGGATATAACAAGGTGGATAGATGATGGCCGAGTGGTGGATGTGGTCTACCTTGACTTCAGTAAAGCATTTGACACAGTCTCCCACAGCATCCTTGCTGCTAAACTGCAGAAGTGTGTCTAGACTCTCGGGTAGTGAGGTGGACTGCGAACTGGCTAAGGGGAAGAAGACAAAGAGTTGTGGTCAATGGGGCGGAGTCTGGTTGGAGGCCTGTATCCAGTGGAGTGCCTCAAGGGTCGGTACTGGGACCAGTATTATTCAATATATTCATCGATGACTTGGATGAGGGACTAGAGAGTACTATCAGCAAGTTTGCTGATGACACCAAGCTGGGAGGAGTGGCTGACACACCAGAAGCTGTGCTGCCATCCAGCGAGACCAGGACAGGCTGGAGGGTTGGGCGGGGAAAAAATTAATGAAATATAACAAGGGTAAATGTAGGGTCTTGCATCTGGGTAGGAACAACTCCAGGTTCCAGTATAAGTTGGGGAATGACTTTTAGAGAGTAGTGTAGGGGAAAGGGACCTGGAGTCTTGGTGGACAGCAGGATGACCATGAGCCAGCACTGTGACCTTGTGGCCAGGAAGGCCAATGGCATCCTGGGGTGTATTAGAAGGGGGGTGGTTAGTAGGTCAAGAGAGGTTCTCCTTCCCCTCTACTCTGCCCTGGTGAGACCCATCTGGAATACTGTGTCCAGTTCTGGGCCCCTCAGTTCAAGAAAGACAGGGAACTGCTGGAGAGAGTCCAGCACAGGGCAACTAGGATGATTAAGGGAGTGGAGCATCTCCCTTATGAGGAAAGACTGAAGGAGCTGGGCTCTTTAGTTTGGAGAAGAGGAGATTGAGGGGTGACCTCATTAATGTTTACAAATATATCAAGGGTGAGTGTCAGGAGGATGAGCCAGGCTCTTCTCGGTGACAACCACTGATAGGACATAGGGGTAATGGGCTGAAACTGGAACAAATGAGGTTCCGCTTAAACTGAGAAGAAGTTTCTTCTCAGTGAGGGTGACGGAGCCCTGGAACAGGCTGCCCAGAGAGGTTGTGGAGTCTCCTTCTCTGGAGGCATTCAAGACCTGCCTGGACACGTTCCTGTGTGGCATAGTCTAGGCATTCCTGCTCTGGCAGGGGGATTGGACTTGATGATCTTTCGAGGTCCCTTCCAATCCCTAACATTCTATGATTCTATGATTCTATGATTTTTAGGGTATCCTGGTGAGTGTTCCAGCCATGAGACACACCACTAGGAATGCTCATGTTCAGTCAATGGAGACTTGGAAACTCCCTTTCCACAACTTCTAGAGATGGTTCTCTGTACTGTGTGCATTCAGTTGACACACGGTGCTGGCATTTGCTAACTTGCATTAACATGGGGCAGGGAAACCCATGGGATGCAAAGGACTCTTAGCTTTACCCACTGCACTTGGGTCTGACAAGTGATGGAAGATAAACCAGTTCTACTCCCACAGACTCAGCCAGCTGCCCCAAAACTTTGAGACGGGGCACTGTCAGGAGCTGTGGTCTGCCCACAAGTAGCCTGGATTCAAGGGTCCCCTCTAAAGCAGGAACCTCCATGAATGCCTTCTCCCCATCTCCTCTGTAGCATCCTCTATACTGGCATAGTGGGGAAGAAGTGCAAGGAAGTCTGGTCCTCCCCTGTGGCCTTCAGTTGAAATGTTTTGGCCTTTTTTTCTATGCAATGAGCTGGGAGACAAGACACATGTCACTAGGGTCACACACTTTGCCCCAAAGTGAGCCAAGGTCCTTACAAGATTGCCACACAATGTTACACACAAACTTTGGACAGAAAATAGGATCCCACAGCTATCCAAAAGAAAACAGCATCCTCTTGATCTCCA
Source organism: Trogon surrucura (assembly GCA_020746105.1). Taxonomy (NCBI): domain Eukaryota; kingdom Metazoa; phylum Chordata; class Aves; order Trogoniformes; family Trogonidae; genus Trogon; species Trogon surrucura. The sequence goes on from CM036617.1 coordinate 48,070,804, forward strand.
TGTCTTGTATTGGTACCTCATCACTCTCTACAACTACCTGAAAGGACATTGTGGAGAGGTTGGTGCTGGTCTCTTCTCACAGGTAATTAGCGATAGAACAAGATGGAATGGCTTCAAACTGCAACAGGATAGGTTGAGACTGGACATTAGGAAAAAAATTTTCACAGAAAGAGTGGTCAGACATTGGAATGGGCTGCCCAGGGAGGTGGTTGAGCCACCATCCCTGGATGTGTTTAAAGGTTTTTTAGATGTGGTGTTGGGGGATATGGTTTAGGGGTGAGCTTTGTAGAGTAGGGTTAATGGTTGGACTCGATGATCCCAAGGGGATTTTCCAACATGAATGATTCTATGATTCTAAACTGGAAGCCACAGAAGAATCTTAGCAATCACCTTACCAAGGGAAGTGAATGATTTACCGTCAAATTGGACAGTCCTGGCAGGTCCAGAGATAAGGATGGAGTGAAAGAGAGACAACATGCACAAGACACTCTTCAGTCCACTAAATGCAAAACACCATGTGTCTTCTGTCCCTAAACCAAGCAAAACCCCATACATGAAGCCTGTTTGCCAAGTTAGGTCTCAAGTCTAAAGAAAAGGCTGACTTCCTTGCCACATCTCTTCATGGAAAATCTTGAAATACACAGATATTCCTGCAGAGCATTACGTCTGTTTCTGCTTTCCCTTTTATGTTCCTACAAAAGGATGCAGGTGTTTGTTCTCGCGTGCTCCTCCAGGCACAGCTGCCTCCTTCAGACAGCACTGGAGATTGTCTTGGAAATCTCTCATTTTAGTGAAGCAGAATGGCTTGGGGAGAGACTTGGTAGAGACATCACTTCAGCCTTTAGGAGCCTTTTTGAGTGCCAGTGCAAGTGGGAAGACATTATTCCTCTGAACAAATGTTGTTCCTTTTACTCACTGTAACCCAACAGGTTGCAATACTCTCGTGAGACTACCACAGTCACTTTGATCCAGTAACAACACACACAAAATAATAATGGAACCTGAAAAAGCATCTGGTAAGTCCCAGGGTTGAGCATCTCACATGATGGATGTGGTGGGCTTACTGAAGTGTGGGGTAGCCCTGACTGCATCCCAGAATCACTGTCCAGAGCAATTACATCTGTCAGGATGGAGCTAGCCCTGCACTAGAGAGGTGAATTCTCTGTTTCTCTGTTTTCTGGTTGTCTATTCATGTGTGTCTCTACCACCACCAGTACACAAAAAGAAAAACTCCATTGCAGTCAACTGGAATATAATATTTCAAAGAAGGTGTGAGAAGAGAATCAGGACTAGACTTCCAATGTCTGCATTATTTGTTACCCATGAACCTCACAAGCCAGATTAATGAATTTATTTTAATACAAATTAGTCAAAATTCCTTTGATTGTTCTAAGATGTGCAAAAGAAAATTGTACAAAAAGCCAGGTTTCACCAAAAAACATAAACACCTCTAGAGCATCTTCGCTTTTTAACTGGATTTTGTGCAATTTGTTTGCCTGCATTTCAGGCATCACTGGGCTATAGCTAGCGAATGGAAAATTAAGCTGCCTTCTCTAATACTCGAACCTCTTCCTCAGATGAATGATTTGGAAGGGATGGAACATGCACTGACTCCAAAATATTATAAAAATTACTTCAATCATGAGTGTGCATCCACTTGACAGGGCCTGTAGTTCTATCCCAAGCCAAGTACAACCTGAACAGCTCATTATATTAGAAATCCAGACATATGTGTAGGCATAAGCCTTAGCTTTCTAATCACAGCCATATAAAGAACTTATGTTAGCAATAGAGAATTTTAAGAGCTTCTTCGCAAATTATGACTGAGACAAAAATTGGACTTTCTTTGTTTTTTTTCCCTTGCTTAATCTTATCAATTCACTTTTAAGTTTAAAGTCAGAGGTAGAAGAATCTTACATATCTAGAGATACATAAGATTCCCACCTATGTTGGGATTTTGTTTCTTTTTTTCTCTTATGATCTCTTCTGATATTGTAGCAGAGGTACCACAGCCCAAGGGTCCCCTAGAAATCTGCTAGTCAGTTTTGTGAAGGTTGGGATTTTTCTTCTCTGTGAAGGCTCTCTTATTTGAATACTGCTAAATCACCTGAACTGAAAATGATTTATAAATTACTTTTGCAGAAAAAAGTCTTTGCCTTTAGAAAAGACTGTATTGCTGCGGGTTACAATATTCTGAAGAGAACATTACCTAATGCATTTATGCAGTCTCCATTTCAAACCTTTATTCAAATTATATGAATCGAATACAATGTTATACTGCAAATACAGGGCACACAATTTCAGGAAGCACACACAAACTTTTTTATCTCTTTTAGTAAAGAGCTGTCTAATACGTGTTTGTGGTCTTTCTAATTATAGTCATAAAGTAATTCTTTTCTAAAACAAGAAAGTAAATTACTAAATTTTCACATACTTTCGTACTCTTATTTTTATACACACATGCACTAAAAGCACTCATATCTCTTTTACACTGTATTTATTCTAGACAAAATAGTGCACACCTTCTTGCTTTATGTTGTGTTAACTCTCTGATGATACGTTTGGGGCTTAATCATCTCCCCTTTCTATTTCAAACATTTTCACATTATAACCCCTGAAAACAGACTGCCATCTGAGATTTCATAGCATAAGCACTGAGTCTGCGTAAACTGACTTCTAACTTTAAAAATAACAGACATAGAAGGAACTGGAGGTAGTCATTAGGCCATATGTGGCCTTACACTTAGATCAAGCATATCTGTGTTTTTTTGACACACGTTGGTCTGAACTATTCTGTAATGCCTCTAGTTTTAGGGATACAACCTCATTGGTATTCTACCAACTGTTTCCTATCCTTATATATAAGCATGTTTTCTCAGTTACTAACTGGAACTTTCTCTCTTATATTTTTGTTATTTCTTTTTCTGTTTATCATGGTAATAAAGAACAAATTACGGTTTTCTTCGCAACACACTTTCACATGCCTGACTACTGTCTTCATAGACCTTCCCTCTTAAAGGTTAAATAAATTCTCTATCTTTCAATGCAGGCTATATTTCTTAATCCTTTTCTCTGAACTTGTCAGCTGCCTTTATTTAAATGCAATGCCCCTAACTTGGATACTGCTCTTTAACCTCGATAATAACAGGCAGAGGAAAAGCAGTATTTTAAGTCCAACATACCATGTTCCTTAAATATATAAAAATTACTTTTGCCTTTTTCCACTAGTGTCTTACATTCACCTTGTTAACCAATGCAGCCCCCAGCTCCTGTTCTGAAGTAATGTTATTTAACTAGATATTTCTTTCCCATATGTGTCTAGTTGATTACTCCTGCCAAAGAATAATACCTTACACTTGCCCTTATGAAATTTCATCTTACTATTTTCGAGCTACTTAATCAATTTTTCAAGGTAATTTTAAATTCTGTATTTTTCTCATGCTGCCCAGCTCCATGTCACCTGAAAGTTGAATGGGTGTAATCTTCAGATCATTAAGAAAAAACTTGAACACAGACTGAAGAAACATCTCTGGGGAACCATACTAGACACACGCTTGCCTCTTTGTTGCAAATCATTGGTCATCATTTCATGTCTTGTGAAACCTACCTAACCCTTCTGTATCCACACTATGTCAGGGCTTTATGGAATCACAGCACAGCATGGTTTGGATCGGAAGGGACCTTTGAAGATTATCTAGCCAAATCTCCATATATAGATCATATTTTCCCAATTTGTTTTATAAGATAATGAAGAAAGTCCTACAGAGGTCAAGATAAATGACATGTATGTTCTCAAATCCTTTTGTCCTGCCATAAGAGGAAATCACATGAATTTGATTATCTTGTATTGACTGTTACTCACATTCTTGTTGTTTTCCAGTGCTAACAAATAGTTTGTTTTGTCAGTTGTTCAAACATTTTCTGAGAGCAGATATTAATCTAGTGGCTGAATCACACATAGATCTTAAGACAGACACTGTCCTTCCCTTCATGAACCTTTCAAGACATTATCAGCCCATCACATGCTCTCATGTACAACAGTAGTATTTGACATTTCATCATTAAGTTCTTTAATTTCTCCATTAGAAAAGTCATAGTCCCTTGCTGACTTGAAAAACTCTGATCTCTAAATTGTTCTTTTCCCATTCAAAGTTGAGGTCTTTACTTTTATCACTGGTATGATCTATTAATACCCCTCAAATAGAACTAATTATTATTGTGAGGACTGAAGCAAAAAAGTTATACAAAATTTGACCTTCTAAATATCATCCAGTAGTAGATTTTCCTCTCCACTGAACAGCTGACCAATTCATCCTTTCCTTCACCTTCCTTCTGTTACAATTTCACTTCTAAATTGATTGATATCTCTTGGCAGATGTATCTTGTTTTGAGCTTTGGCTTTTTTAAATTTTGTTCCTACGTGTTCATGTTATATTTATCACTCATCTTTAGTAGCCTGACCTAGTTTCTTTTTCCAACTTGATTCTTTTTTTGTGTTTAAGGTTCATGCACAGTTCATGCTTTAATCAAGCTGATCTCTTACAGTATTTTCTCCCCTTTCTTCACAGTGGGATAGTATATACCTGTGGACCGACATTATGTTATTGTGTGTATTATTTCTAAGGTACTAACACTTTAACAGCATTTTCCTTTATATGTTATCTTACTTACCCATTCTGTGAATTTATTGAAGTCTACCTTCTACCACTCAGCTGCTATTCTTCCTTCTTGTCCTGAATGATCATGAATCTTTTTTCTACTGGCCACTTTTAAACAGACCTTCCAGCCTCAAGTTCTCATTCATTCTTCACAATTCTCAACGAATATAGAAGAATCTCTCCTCTATTTGCTTTCTTTACTTCTTGAATCAGAAACATTTTCTCTAATGTAATCAAAAGGTTTCCTGAGCAATCTGCTGTATTTCTTTCCCAGCAGATATTCCTCATTATCCCCAGATACCTTGTGTCAAATATCACATTTCAATTTTTTTCCCTCCGTTCTTTTTTGTTTATGCTACAAACCTTGGAAATAAGATGCAATCTAAAGCTGTGTCTTGCATTCAAAGACTGAGTTTGGGGAAAACTTATGTCTAGCACATATTTTGTTTGATAGGCATAAAAGGGTCAGCTACAAAATAGCTTCGGTCATGGACAGCACAACCCAGAGCACATGAGATCTTGCAAGTAGGGCATCTCATATGCATATGGCATATGGCATGTAGGGAGTGAATATGTTAGCAAGCAAGTCTAGATCATCCATGTGCTTGTCCATAGTCAGTCTAGGGTTTGCCTGAACACTGGAAGCCAGTGGATCTAGGAGTGTGCCACGCTCCTTGTATTTCCTGTTTAAACTCATGATAATCTCACTGAGCCACATGGAAGGGAGAATACGGGCGACATCTGCTACAGTAAAAAAAAAAAAAATTAAAAAAGAAAGAAAAAGGTAAACAATGTAAAAATAAGGTAATTCAAAGGCACTAAATGTAAACTCCTCTATTTTAGTCAAACGAGATTTTTTACAGTTCATAAAAATACAATATAAGAATAAAATACTAATCGCACTAGATTATACGTGTCATGTATCAGCATACAGGCCAAAAGTCTGTAGGAGAAGCAGATGTGAAAGTTGTCATTGCAAGTCAAATAAATACTCATCAAAATTAATACAAACGATAAAAAGTAAAGCTTGCAAGCTGAAGTTAGATCCTGAGCAGACTTCTTGCATACAGTGACATAAACAGCACACATGATGAGTTTCCATGAGATATTAGAGTTTTAATAGCTTTAATTCTAAATTACCACATTGCAGGCTTACCAAGGAGCCACTGATAAAGTGACAATGGACAAGGTATTTCAAGAGAAAGCAATAATACCCCTCAAACTGAAAACGGTTATGAAGAGTCTTCTTTTTCTTACTATACACGTAGCACAACTGGGTTTTAGAACAGAGCTCAGAAGAAGCCTTATTCTCTATTAGATTGTACGCTGGGCTTGGGATCATATTTTAGCTTTCCAGCTTGCATTTTAAAAAGAAGTGTTTGGGCATACCGAATAATTGAAAAAAAAAAAGGTTTAAAAATGTAACTCGAATGTAATCAATATCTTGATTTCTGTCTGCATCTGTAAAGATCTTGTGTTAAAAGATAAGAAAAGTACAAATTGGCCCATATATCATAATAAGGTCTTATTTTCGAGAATGGTAAATCAATCTTTTGACCTTCAACTTCTAAGTTTTAGATAAATTAAGTGCAGAAGATTTTTAAATTCTAGGTAACTTTAGGGGCATAAAACTTAAGAGAATGTAACCGCTTGCACTATGAAACATGAAGGTCTCATCAGTATATCCTTTAAGGTAAACACTCCCTGCAGGAAACAGAACTATGGGAAGGAACCAAGAGATGAGCTAGTGTTTTCCAGAAACTAAATAAACCAACTCAAATGTAAATAGCAGGTATAAGCACTTCCCTTAGTGATGTAAAGATTAGTTTAGTGCTAAAATAAAAGAACACTTCATCCCAAAATGGCCCCTTCTGTATTGAACACAGAGAAACCTTGCAGGTGTCATCAGGAATTTATAAGAACTTTAGATTAGACTTAGCTAAGTCAGCTAAAGACGTCTTCCATCTGTAAGAATCTCCTTCCTTTAATTGCCCTGATACCTTACGTGGTGAATTATTACATGTTGTATGGTGTGGCAAAGGCTATATGTAAATTTTTAACTGCTGGGTCTTGGATGTTTGGTGTCTCTGCCACTGATTTCTGGAACTCTAACCATCGCAATGCAGGATCAGAGATTATCAGAATGACCATTAGAGGAAGAAAGATTTATAAAGACTGTCTTTACTGCATGTGTGAGAAGAGTGCATTCTGAGAGGGCAGTGGGACTTACGTAGCCAGTTATATGTTATTGGGGTGAGGATGGCTTTTCTGTACTCATAGACTGCACCGTGGTCCTATTTTCAGGGTAAGTAATGGTTGCAAAATTGTTGTCCTTACATCAAATAGGTAAGAAGTCCTTCATTAGAGCTTATGAGGCCTCTTATTTTCCTTTTGTCACACAGAATAAGTACTGGTGAGACATTTTAGTCTCTCTCTTGGAACCAATTTTAATCATGAGCACAGAGCACTCTTGTATTTTAAGCCATTATTAAAAGGCTCTGAAAGTGCTGAAAAGTGGTTTTATCACACAGTTTATGATTTGAGACACCTGTAGCACATCCAGCTTCTTGCTATTTTTGTAAAGCTCCCAGAATCACAATGCAGTTCCTAAGGCCAGCTTCATTCAGCTGCTGTACCTCTCCCGCACCAATAAGAAAATTTCTTATCCCTTTTTCCAGTCCTAAGCATCTCAATGATCTTTCATGATTTTTTTTAATTATGCCTTAAAATAAAAAAAAAAAATTAATGCCAAGAGTAGAAAGAAAAAGAGCAAAACATGGCCATCTACACAGAGAAATACCAAGCATTATTTCCTGAAAATGCTGTAAGAATATATACAGCAATAAGCATAGTTAGTAATAGCCCATAAATAAAACAGTTAAACACAGGAAGGGAAGAACAGGAGAGAGAAGGCAGTGTGCAATTGTAGCTGTCTCTTGGATAGGTGTTATGTCAAAATACTTTCCAATCAAGGAATAAGAAGCAAATTGATCTTCCTTCTCCTATACTCAGAACAACATATATTTTACAAGTGGTTCTGTAAGCAGGAAGCCAAATGAAGCCCAGATCCATTACAGATGGACAGTCTTCCCCGCAGCCTCTCACCCATCATAATAGCACCAGCCCCTCTTCTTCAGGTTGAGAGTTGGGGATGTTCAGCCTGGAGAAGAGAAGGCTTCAGAGAGACCTTCCAGTACCTGAAGGGGGCTACAGGAAAGCTGGGGACAGTTCACAAGTGTGTGTAGCAACAGGACGAGGGGCAATAGTTTTAAACTAGAGCAGGGTAGATTTAGATTAGAGGTTAGGAAGAAGTTCTTTATAATGAGGGTGGTGAAACACTGGCACAGGTTGCCCAGAGAGGTGGTGGAGACCCCATCCCTGGAGGTGTTCAAGGCCAGGCTTGATGAGGCTCTGGGCAACCTGATCTCATTACAGATGTCCCTGCTCACTGCAGGGGAGTTGGACTAGATGATCTTTTGTTGTGGTTTGGCCCTGGCCAGCAGCCAAGTGTCCACACAGTCACTCTGTCACCTCCCCTTCTCTACTCAACAAGGGTAGAAAATATAACAAACGGCCCATGGTTTGAGATAAGGACAGGGAGATCACTTACATTTACCGTCCCAGGAAAAAACAGACTCAATTTTGAGGAAATTAGTTAAATTTATTAAAAGATATTTACACCACACCCATGGGCTGCAGGGGGACAGCCTGCTTCACCATGGTCTTCACCATGGCCAGGGGGACTCTCTGCTCTGATGCCTGGAGCACATCCTCCCCATCTCCTTCTTCACTGACTTTGATGTCTTCACATCTTCTCACTCCTCTGTCTCTGTGACAGCTGTTCTGTGGCGCAGTTCTTTTCCTCTGTTTTTTAAAAATGTTTTTCACAGAGGCGTTCCTCTCCTATCATTTTACTGATAGGTTCAGCCTTGGCCAGCGGCGTGTCCCCCTTTGGAACCGTCTGGCATTGCCTCTGTCAGGCTCAGGGGAAGCTTCTAGCAGCCTCTTGCAGAAGTCACCCCTACAGCACCCCCACCCCGCCCCAACACCAAAATCTGGCCAGGCAAACCCAGTACACCTTTAAAGGTCCCTTTCAGCCCAATACATTCTATGATTCTGTGATATCCCTAGTGCACCCCAACGAAACAACAGACAGTAATGTTGTTGCTATCCTAGACAAATGCATGTGCTGAGGCACCAGCCAGATCCTTCATATTTCTCTTACATGGGAAATTAGCCTGGATCACCTCTCCCCACAGACATTGGTAATCATTACAGGGGTGATAACTGTCTTGGAAACTCCTACTTGTCTTCAATTTGGCTTGAGGTGGGTCAACAGGTCCAAAACTTAGCAAGGGGAGGGGGGTGGCATCTAAGCTCGCCTTTTTTTTCTTTTAAAAAGGAGATAAATGTCCACTAAAATTCTTAATGTTCTGAAAACAGTTTTCTAACATCACTGCTAACACAAGCATTCTGTGCACAGATAGTACACAAAGTGCAGAATGAATATTTTAGAACTATTGAAGGATAGTTATCCTCAGATAACGTATCATTGGAAAAATTCTTGCTGTCTGGCTCTTATTAAAAATTATAGTATCAAACATTTTCTTCCATTATTTTGACTACTGTATGCTGTTCTCAGAGTTTTATCTCTGATGCACATGAGAAAGATTTGATCTTATGCCCTCCAGCATTATCCAACTCCTTGGTGTCTGATCTGGTCTTGTAGCCTGAGAAGAATGACATATGCATAACCAGAAAGAATTATAAGAGATGTTCGAAATGCCGAGGGAATTTTAGTAGAGATGGTCAGAAGTATGTGATAAATATGATTGGTCATACCATATACAGATACAAAAATAAATGAGTTATCCCATATCAAAAGGTTTCTGCCTTTGTTGTATTTGGGATTTGGGGATTTGGTTGTGTCTAATGGCTAATTATCTGCCTGTTGGATCAGTCTTCCTCAAGTAAATGAATCAGCAATAGAAGGAAGAAGATGCTTTCGAAGGTGTCCAAAAAGAGCTCCAACTAAGAGCTCGACATTAATGAATTTTAAAACTAAATTTAGTTGGTATGGATGCCCCCTGGAGGCCTTCAAAAACACCTTGCTCCTACAATTAGGAAGGGATTTTTTTTTTTTTTTTTTTCTGGGTAGGGGGAAATCACCAGACACCTAGGATGAAGATGTGAATACTGGAGCTAGATAAATCAGTTGTTCTCCACCCACTATCCTTCCTTTGTGAAAGCAGAATTAGAGAAAAGTTTTTAAGACAAAATGAAAGCAACAGTCTAGCACCATTGTTGGACAAAATAATGTTCTGTTATTTGATTTCTAAATTTTCTCGTCACTAATGTTTTCTGTAGGAAAATAAAAATGCAGGTAAAATAAATACATTTCCAATGTTCAAGACTGATAAATGAGATCTTTATTAAAGACAGTAGTATTCACATATGCTTTTTCTGATGGTTTGCAAAACTTTCAGTTTCTTCTCACATCTCCATGTAAGAGAGTACCATAAACTTTTCCTAATAAATTCCCAGAGCTTCTTGTTAGTATACAAAAGGGAAGACTACTAATGTTTTAGTTGGGCTAGTGTTCACAAGCAAAGGGAGAGCTGACAAACAACCACTGTGCGTTGAGGTAGCCTCCGTAGCAGAAAAGAAATGCTGGTTCTAAACTCAAATATACAGACATAATGCCAATAATGAAGTAACTCCTTTTGCTTTACTTCATTTGCTGTTCCTGATAAAGAGTACCTTCAAGACCCTGGATCAGTCACAATGCAGTACTGTAAAAGATAAAATTATTTCTTTGAGTGCATATCTATCAGTACTATTAGGCTGGAGGAGAAAGATGGCACCATTTTTAAGGCTGAGAGTGGAGATGTTGGAAGTGTGATACAAGTAGGATGAAAGAAGAATGATAGAGGTATGAATGAGAAGACATGTAAGGCAGAAGAAGGATGTGTATAAATTAGCAACAATTGAAAGAAGAAATAGGTGTTTCCCAGACAACATAAAGAAGTTATTGAGCCTCTTGAAGTTATTGATCTTCTTGAAGCATCTATGAAACAATTAAAAGACTACTTCCTGATAGTATCTATCAAGAAGAAAATAATAACGCAGAATGTAATAGGAGTTTCTGGCCAAATTTTGGCCTGAAAGTATGGTACGTATTTTTAGCCATGTTATCCATAAACTTATTTAGTTAGTAACTTAAAACTTACCTAATAACTTAAAGTTATTTAAATGTTCTATGAGAGTTTAAAACATTCTACATCCTAAAATTAGTGATTTGATGCAGAAATCATCTGATACATGGTAGATAGGCTGTACCAAGTAATAATCAATGTTTCCTCTGGATTCGAAATTTTGTGGATCTCTTTCAGTTGTAGCTTACTCATCTCCAACAATTTAGTGTAAAAGGGAACATGATAATTTTTAGGTGTTACTACTATGCTGCTGGTGCAGACAATCTCTGGAGATGCCTGCCAACATCAACCACTCTTGTCATTCTGCAAATGTCTTAACAAATGATTCCAATCCTATACCAGCTGTTGTGATGTAAGCCTTGGATAAAGGGCATTAAAAATCACATGGCTATACTGAGGATTAGTTTTGCCATTAATGTGCTCATTTGCATGCAAAGACAGAGACTACATGAGGAGTGAGCTGCTACCAATCTGGGTTGTTAGTGATTGTTATGTCTACCAGTTTAGCACTCCTCGTCTGCAGTCTCATAAATTCCGTATAAGCAGGGTTAAGTACTACCTTTATTTTTTCAGATAGGTTAGGTGAAGCCCCTGAGGTATTCACGAGGCTAATTTTGCTTGGGAGACTCACCTCAGGACTCCCATATGATCCATGGAGAGACAGCAGCAGCTACAAGCAAGAGACTAAGGGAAGGTGCTTTGCATCACCCATGACAGTGACGGTTTTACTGTTCTGACAACAGAGGAAATACAGGAAAACTAAATTCCCTAGCTTCAGATTTGTTTCTGGAAGTAGAAGGGGAAAATACACATGAATAGTTAATGCAAAAGTTTGTAGTAGTACCAAAAACAGAGGCTTTGTTCATGTATCTTATAGGTTTAAAAACTGAGGTGACTAGATTTGCCCAAAGCAAAAGCCATATCGATCTCTGAGAGTAACTAAAACAAGGGTGGAAGTTTTCCTTCCAGGCTTTTAGACCATGTGAAAAAAAGCGCAGCTTCTCATGCAAAAAAAAATATGCCACATGGAGATGCCTCTGTCATGTGATAGTTTGCTGTGTTAGTCTAGACTTAGGGGTTGTGCAAAGGGGGCCCTTCTGATGTCAGAAGAGCTTGTAAGGGACTTTAAACTTCTCATAATCCTATTTGATGCTCTCAGCACTTTCTACTTCTCATGTCCTTCCTTTTCCACAGAAACAAATTTAACGTGTCTTTTGAAATCTCATTACCACAAGATTGTTCCTTCCTGTGTCAGCCAAGCCTTAACAGATGATAAAGAGAGAAAACAAATTTTAATGAGAAGTAGGATTATTAAACTGGAAGTTCTTTATACACAGACTGATATTCCCAAGTCAGAGCATGCACTGCAAGTTCTCCAGCTGCTGCTCTGCCACCAAGCTCTGTATGTGCTGGTTGCCCACAGTTTTGGCCAGTAAGAGGTCAGATATGGTCTTGTAGGTGATGAAATGCATTGTGAGGAAAAGAAAGTGGTGGGGTAACTCAGATAAAACTGTGCTCATGTAGCCATACTCAGGTAGCAAGGCAAGCAAAAGAGAAGCATCATAGTGTGTAGGAAGCTCAGCTTCACTCCAGCAGAAAGCTATTCTGCTTAATTCATGCAATCATTTCACTAGTCCTTCGTCATGCCAACTCCTAGTAGCAGAAAGGCTCAAGGTACTTTTTTTTACGTCTTTGACAGAAGATACTGAAAATAAGTGCACCAAGGGACCCTTCAGGAAGGTGATTCTGCAAGCTGACATTCCAGAAATTCCTTCATGTTAGCTTAAGCAAAGATATCATCTATAGTGAAGATATTTATCAAACATGTATTATGAGAGGCATATGTGTGACATGGAAGGAAAACAGAGGGTTCCTCAAGCCCCAGTGTTTTCTGAGAAAGAGACTGTCTTGCATAACTGATGGCAATTTTCTGCCAGTAGCTTGTCTGCCCTGGTTTGCCATCCTTCCTGCACACTGGAAATGAAAGGAGGCTGATAATGGGAATATGAAATCCAACAATATAAACCAATTTGGATCCTCAAAAGAATTCTGTAGGAAATGTAATGCTTGGTTCCTTCCATCGTGACACAGCTTCTTGTTTTTAAGGCTAAGAGCTGGTTCCAGGAAGAACTGGAGATGAGTGTGCTTTCAGCAATCTAAGGATTATGCTCAGACTGGCTGAAACCCTTAAAAAGTCAGTGGTCATAGTGCAAGCAAGGCAGTCTGTTTTTCTAAGCTGAAGTGGGAGTTAACTGTGCTGGAGACAACCCATAAAAAGAGAGGAGAAATATGCACACAGAATTTCTCTGAATTTTTTTTAGGGTAGAGATATAAAATAACTGTTTGCTACTGGTTGCCAGAGAAGTCAGGCCTACACTAAAAATCGCTATGTCAAAAACTGATACAAAGAGCATCCTTCGTCTTACATGGATTCAAATTCATGATTGTATACACATTCAAGTCAATCAACAAATAGTTGTTTCCCAGAGAAATTAGATTATACCTACAGTATCCACAGGTTGTAGACATTATCTTTGTTAATTGGAAATCAGTAGGACCTTATGTGCATATCTAACCTCCTGTGGCTTTACTTTTTCAACAGGAAATTTGACAAGCAACAAACAATTATGCAGCGCCAAGGTGTGCTGCAAAAGATAGAAAGATTTGATCTGTGTGTTTCTTCAGGGCTTGTTTTTTATAAAACACTTGCATCAAGAAAGATAGCGTTCAAAATATGGTATTGCCTAATTAGATAAATGCCAGTGAAAATAAATTACATACACAAAGAGGTACTGAGGTAGAGCGCCTATTGGATGGTAGCAAAAGCAAGTAACACTATCTTAGCTCATCCCATACCCATTAAAATCGTAGTGAGCAATATTCTTCAGATGAGGTGATGTAGATTACTCCAACTCTAACTGAAAGATTAATCTCTTCAATAAATCATCCTAAAGTTAATTATTTCCAACTGACTTAACAGGTCCATGCTGAAGCAGCAGTTTTTAATTGCATTTTAGGTGATTCATTCCTTTACACAGTCATTAAATGTGTATATGATCAGTTTCTTAGGTCACCAAAATGTTAATCAGTGAAGGTTTATGGGTGTAGTAGAAGCTCTACAGGGAGTGCACACTTGTCAGTTTGCCCAGACCACTATATTGCCCAAAACCAGGCTTGAATAAATATTTAACATAGTCATGAGTTCAGGATCTGCTGTATTAATTACATTTTTCAGCATTCTGCATTTATTTGTTACTGCAGAACAAATTTATAGAAGGGCTAGCTTCAGATTTCAAAGTTGTTTTTTTTTCTAGGAAATAACTTTTCAAGGTGAATACAAAAATTTTTATCCTTGAAATGAATAGTAGTGAATGATTATTCTGAGCTCGTATGCTTTTTTTCCCCTATAATATCAGGCAATCTCTCTTAACAGGGAAATTTGTCATGTTTTTAAGATTCCCAAGAAGCAGAACATGCAAACAGCAGACTTAACCACATTTTTACTTTGTTGCTGGACATTAAGTATCAAAGGTAGGGAGACGGAAGGTTAGAAACTGCTTTTTTGCACAAGTCTGAGTCTCGTGCCTTTTAAAAAAGGAATAAAAAAACAACTTGCAGTGCATGAACCTGAGGTTTAAAGCACACATTTTCTTGAAGAACAATCTAGTCTCATATATGCTTTCCTAGATACCTGCTAATGTATATACTGAAACAAGATAGTAAATAGACTTTTGGTCTGACGCAGTTCCACTTCCCCCTTCTAGACCTTAAATTGCAGAACTGTGTATGAAGGCATCAGTGTAGCTACATTTGCGAGCTTTACAAGCTACAAAGAGTACAGAAGGAACCATACTAGAGATGAAAATAGCAGAAGACTGATCAGAGGCAGGGGACAGCAAGTAATGACCAACTAGACATGGGGTCTTTACCCTAGCAAAGTGATGACTAAAGGGACAATATGACAGAGGGCTAAAAGAAAGTCATGTCAGGGACAGAGAATAAGGGATGATTATTGTTTTCCTTTACAGAAAGCTAGTGGTCATATATAAAATTATGTAGCAGGAAGCTCTTACCGTCTTACAGCTAAACTTTGGAATTCACTGCTGCTAACTGTTGGAGATGTCAAAATTTAACAGGTGTTCTAAAAGTAACTGCATAAAGTAATAGACTAGAAATCCACCAGGCATTATTAGATACAGAGATACCACTACTGGTTTAGAATCTGAGAATGGGAGGAGGAAATACCGATACATATTTGCTTTACATTTAGATGCCTTTAGTTCTTCCCTTACTATTCCCTTTCTTCCCTAAACTTTGCTAATTGTCACTTTCAGAAGGACAATGTTGGGTTAGACAAACCTTTTCCCTGGTGTAACATACTTGTTTCTATTCCAAAGCCCTGGTCTCCAATGATGTTTCTGCCCATTTGCTTTTTCCCTGAACTGCATGTACAATTGAACAGTTAAGCACTCAAAACTTCTGAAGGCATAAAGGGCAGTATGTCCTTCCCTGTCACAGCACATTTGGAAGCCTCTCCTCAGCTGTTAGGTTTCAGCCACAAAAAAAAACCCCTAGAGAACTGTAAGAGATGTGGACAGATGAAAAATTGAAAGGTGTCCGTGGTTGCTTTAATATTTCAGTAAAACAAATCCAAGCAAGAATCCTGGACACCTCTAACCAAAGGGCCAAGCATGGTCTTATAACATCTACGGCCCTTCTAAGTCCCACAGCTCCTAATTAGGTCATTGTCAGCCTTGTCTGCTTCTGCCCCAGTCTACGTTCAGCCCCTCTGAGATCGTACCTCCCTTTGCTAAGCCCTGCAACGTGGGTGGGTAAAAGTTCCTCAGGGGTGCAGAGCTCTGGCATGCATTATTCAACAGCAGGAAGGCCCAAGAGACTCTGCTGGAGATGCTAGGCTTGCTAACACTGTCAAAAAGTAAAGGGGAAAGCAATTAGGCTAACCCCAATCCTCCACCACAAAAAAAAATCACTGCGTTGGGAGGTTACCTACAATTAAAGGAGAAGAAACAGGACTGCGGGAGAGAAAATATCCCAGGAAGTCAAGCTCTTTGTTTACCTATAGGACAGAAGTGTTCTGCTGACATAAGTCAGAGTAACTTCTGATTTTCACTGCCCCACTAAATGGTTATATGTTGTAAAGGTTTACTAAGAAATAACTGTATTAGTGTTCCTTCTGGTTATTCACCCATGTCTCATAACAAAAAAAAAAAATGGACAATAATGTGTTTGCTGTACTACATTGTTCTATAACTGAGAATTAGGTTGTATTTCATTTTAAGCATTTTTAAAAGATACAGATAATCACAGCTTTTACTAACAGCACTGAGGCAAATGTGAATTCTCTGGTGGGTTTTTAAGCACCATCTCAGCATGTTTGATGTAGGAACAAACATTAAAAGCACTCTAGTATATTTTGTCAGTGCTTTCCTGCATAAATTCTATTAAAAATATGGATTCTTTTGGTTTTTCATGCAGAAAGTATAGTGAGGATAATTTTAATATTAAAACAACCTACTGAGACGTCAAAGATTAAATTGGAAATATCAGCTACTTGTATTTTTCTCATTTACTTGCAGTTGGTCATAACAGAAAATATACGTGAAGTAAGTCATCCCTATTATTTTCATTCCTGGCTTGTGATACAATTTGGCACAGACTTTTAGCTCATTTGCAAAAAGTAATGCTGGGCCATACACATTCAGATTGATACACAGTTCCCAGCAGCTGTATAGGAGCAATATGAAAAATTTGGTAATTTTCTTTAGTAAGTAAAGGAAAACTGTATGCATTATAGAAATAAAAATTTAGTGCGATATTTGACGGACAAAGGACAGGTCCAGTTCCTTTTCAGCTATTACATAAAGATATTCTACCATACCAAACAAGAGCAATTTCTAAGGAAGTACATTTTTTGAGCTGGTGAAAAACCAGAAGAAACAGAAAAGAGAACTAAAAACCACAGCGAAATATTGTCTCTAAAGGGAGATTTTTCTTCTTCTGCATAAACACTTGAATAATTACTCTGCAGTTCTCCAAACTGGAAATTTGCAAAAAGCTATTTAGCATGGCTTTCAGTAGTACAAAGAGCAAAAGCTCTTCAGGGTTTCAATTACATCTTTGCAACAGTTGTAAAAAATGTAAACACGCAGATTGTTCCAATATATGAAAACACCTTCATTTACTTCTTACTTGCCATACAGAGAATAAATTAGCAGTGACAGCCATTGGAAAGTTTTAAACAAATAAAAAAAACTCCAAAGTGGGAAAAATATTTTGCTATCAGGTAGCTGCAGCTTTGCTGTGTGAGCTAATTATTCATGTAGAGACATTTTCTAAATGTGTCACTTCAGATAATAATGGCTTCTAATTCTAAAAAGCCATTTGCCTAGAGCAGTAGCTGCTATTCCTCTAACTTAGCAACAAACTCAGCGCATCCTCCGCTACATTAGCTGAACAAAGATACTTGGCTCTCCTGTGCCACTCTTACGAATTTCATGCTACTATTCCCAAAAATTCTCCTTAGAAAAATTTCTGCCTCCTTCCAGAAAATACAACTAATGTCTGTAGCTGTCTCAGGTTCCTATTCTGTCACACTTTGCAATATTTCAAAGACAAAGTTAACCAATGGTTGGTTACTAATTGAAGGCTCAGCCTAGCTTTTGCTGCATTCAGATAAAGGATTTACATTTAGCCTGGACCCAGCGAAGTCCTGGTGTAAATATAAACAAATAATTGTATATGAAACTTCAGATCATCTAATAAAATGATACAAAAAGTATGGAAAACTTGGGTTTTTTCTATTCTCTCCCATATATGTCTTGATCAGCTCCTGGGGGTATGCCTGTGAATATACCAGGTGAGTGCTGCACAGTATCAAGGAGAGCACTAAAAAAGTCACAGACTCAGAACCACCATCCTCATGTTCCTAAGGCCTTTGAGTCTTGTTAGTTTTTGTGCACATATTTATTGCAACAGGGGACATCAGTCAGCAGTCACAACACCTGCCAGTCACCAGCAGATTTTCCATATCCTTCACATGTAGAGCATTTAACTGTGAAATGGCTAACTTATAGCATTATTAGATTAGTATAAACTTATTTTCCCTCTCCTGGTAGCAACTTTTTCAACGGGAACAGGTAGGAGCTACTAAAACATGTTATAAAAATATACCTGGTTTCCAGATCAATTCAGTCTATGGAACTTTACAGCTCCAGAATACCTCTGTGTTATTGATTCTTATAGTTTTGCATATCTTAATGTTTCGTAAGCATATACTATTCAAGGAAGTTTTTGAAATCTACTCTTCACAAAAGCAACCTTCTTGAAGCTCAGGCCTAAATTTCACGGACGTTACAGCAGATTTTAAATCTAGGCCTCAAAATAAGCATGCCTGCATGCATTGCCTTCACTTAGGTAAATGCAAGCCTAAGATTAAGCTATCCTGAACTGCAGTCTCATAACTTAAGACTACGTAAGATATAGGCACGCCTATTCTCTGCCCGCAGGCTGGGGTGCAGCAGGCACTCAGGCTGTTTCTCCTCTCTTTCTGCAGCCCTCAGGCAGTGAAGGAGCTCTGGATCAGTGCGCTCCATGGGTAAGCCCTGCCCGGCAGTGCAGCCTGGGCAAGCCATGCTCACATCTCGGAAGGAGGCTCCAGGCATAGCAGCATGAAGCAGGAACACTGCTCCTGAGCTTGGGAGAGGTGCCACCATGGCTGTGGGAGTTCTTGAGTGGGCAGAGCTGGTAGGGCAGCTTGGCCCAGCTGCGTCCAGCCAACACCTGCCCAGCCCTGTCCTCTCCAGTGCCACTGCTCTCTGCTTGACTGCCAGGCAGTACCCGGCTGCTTCAGAGCAGCTTGGCATTGCGCCCTGGGATCAAGGTGACTTGGGTCTCATATAGCTGTTTCTCTGCTCCTTCCCCTTGCACAGGCCACAAGAAGGAGTGGAGGGAGCCTGGGTGACCCAGCTGCCCACCATGAAGCCCCTGCTTAAAGAGCAACACTGTGAGAGTCCCTCCTGTCTCCACTCTGCCCCCAGAGGCTGCTTCAGCCCAGCATCAGGTGCATCGCCTCTCACCTTCTGCTCTTTTCCCCTTGCCCAGGCTGATCATAGAATCATAAAATCAATCATAGAATCATAGAATCATAAAGGTTGGAAAGGACCTTTAAGATCATCAAGTCCAACCTACAGCCCTACACTGCCCTAACACTAAACCATCTCCTGAAGTGATGATGCTACATGCTAGCAGCCTGGAGAGGGCCGGGCAAAGGTGACGACTGTTCAGGGTGCAATTTCAGTCATCTCTGTCTCTCACACATGGCCAGGGACTGATGCAGCTTGCTGAGGACTCTTTTTGGCAGCAAAGAAGGACGTGGCTACATGACTGGTGAGTTTGGAGAAGACAAGGTCAGGATGGGCCCTCTGTCCTCTGTTCACAAGGTGGACATTCATGCCACACTGGGGTTGCTGCTGCCCTTCCCACAGGACATGTCTATGTTCACTGCTCTGCAGTAGGAGACAGCTGAGCCCCTGGGGCCCCTCGTTCCCAAACAAGGCCCAGCCAATGTGTCCAGCAGCAGGGACAGCTCTGAGGGTCCAAGAATATTTGCCTGGTGCTTTTCCCCCATGGCTCTTTGCTCTGTTTTCCTTAGCAGCAGGTGGGACACACAGGAGGGGGCTGCCCTGGCCCTTTGCACAGTGAGGGACCACAGCTGCTGCAGAGGCCACCGGGCCATTGGGCTCTGGTGGCAGCAAAGTTCCTTTTGGCCAGTCCCTGGCCTCTCTCTGCACCCAGGGCAGCAGCTGCCCCAGCCCAGCCAGGGAAGCCAGCCTGGCCAGGGAGTCCTGCCAGCTCCTCCAGAGAGGTGGTGTCCCCAGCACAGGGACCCCAGGTGGGGCTCAGGGACAAAGTTGGTTCGTCCCCACGTCACTCATCTCCAGCCACCCTTCTGTCCCACCCCAGTGAAAGATGGAGAGTGTCCACACTTGGTCCTGCCCCTGAGGAAGCTTCTTCTGCCCTCAGGCCTGTCTCCAGCCAAGCAGCTCTTCTCCTCTGTGCCCTGCAGGACCTGCTGGATCTGCTACACAAGAACGACCCATCCATGGGGAGCGTCTTGCAACTGTCAACTGGTGAACGTGCACCCTAGCAGCTCAGGGGGCCCTTGACAGAGGAAAGGAGGTCCACCTTGAAAGCCAGCCTGTGCACCTGCTGGCTGCCATCTTGAAAGTGAGCCCTGCTTACCTGAAGGCCTGTCTCTGTCAGTGCTTATGGACACTTGCAAGAGCAGAAGCCAAAACCCATCCACCCACTCCTGAGCCAGAGAGCCCAGGATGCCGCCTGTGCTCCCTGTGGGACTGAGCAAAGCCTCATACAGAGCCCTAGGTAAATGTGGGACTTTCTCTGTAAGATTCCCTCCAAGCTCCTTGAGGAAGAGCTCTACGAGGAGTGGATGAGTGTCCTGCAGAAGACCAGTGGACAGGAGACACTAGCAGGACTGAAAAAGTGTGGCAAGCAGCCTGTCTGCTCCACAGGGACTGGCAGAAGCCAGGACTTGCCTGCAAAGCAATGGGCTCCTTGAAATTCATTTTTTCTGTCAGATACCTCTTGCTGCTGTGGGGTAGGATTTGGGGGAAAGAGGCACAGAAAAGCATTTCTCTCCTTGGAGAACTTTCCACAGGTAATGGGAGTTGCTCCCTGAAGGTACTCTTGCCTGAAGGACAGGGAGAGAGGGGAGTGGCTCTATCTCAGCAAAGGCAGTCCAGCTGCTGTAGACCAGGTCTGGCCAGGGAGCTTTCCCCTCTGCTAGGCTTGGGTGAGATCAGGCTGGGAGACCTGTGTTGACAAGGTCAACTTTATTAATGATGTGTTCCTGCTCCCTCAGGGTGGCCAGCAAGCTGCCCAAGGCCAACCTCCTCCTCTTCCTCAGTACTTGCTCAGCTTGCTGCAAAATATCAGCAAAAATGAGGCCACCAGCAGGATGACTGCCACAAATCTGGCCACCTCTGTGCAGCTAAACCTGCTCTGCCCACCCAAGGAGTACACTCTGCCCCTGATGTCCTCATTCAGCTGATGGTGAACATACAGTGTGCTTACCAGCTGGCCACAGCTTCTGGGCCCACCTGAACTTTGCTGTTCAGAGGTACCTGGCTGCCTCCTCTCTTCAGTAAAAGCTCATGGCGGAACTGCTGGGTAGAGCAGCCCCACAGCTGCAGCTTTCTGTGCAAAAGCAAGGATCAGGAGTGGGAAAGACTGTTTGACCCATTTTCAGCCATCAAGGTGGAAAACAATGATTTGCTCTGTGAAGGTGACACAGCTGGTAGAGTTGCTCATCAAGACCCACAGGGAACTCTTAGAGCCCAAGACAGCTGAGCTTGCTGATGCTTTGGCCAAAAAGTCACCAGCACCAGGGGCAGAAGCAGAAACCACAGAGGTATGTGAGGTCCACAGTGTGACAACAAAAGCCCCCCCTGCCCCAGAAGGTGGGGCTGCTGCCACAGGGGAAAGCAAGGTCATTCACCAGCTTGCAGCTCTGCAGAAGTGCGGAGTAAGGCTGACACAGCTTGGCCATCATACTTTTTGAGGCGACCCCACCAGAACTGGCTCAACTGGGCTGTACCCATCCAAGGGATCTGCCTTTCAGAGCTAAGGTAGCAAATGCTCAGGTAGGTCCTTGCCACTTGTTAACTTATACATTTCCATTGCAGATGCTTCCAGTTGCTCCAGAAAGCAAACACTGAAGAGCTCAACCCAAGAGAGAAGGTGAAATGAGCTAGCTCTAATTAAAACCAGAATTGTTCAAGTTTATCATGGATTTACCTGTCTAACAATACTACTGAATGGAAAGCTTTCCAGAAACTTGGCAGAGATGAGCAATGAGCAACCAGACAGGAAGAATTGTTCAGTAGGTTGATAGGGCTGGGACAAAAGCTGGACTCAATGATCTTCTAGGTCTCTTCCAGCTGATACAATTCTATGATCCTATGATTCTATGGAAACAGAGCTCTCAGGGATGGGCAAATAATAAAATCCAAGCAGGCAAGAGGAATGAGAAACCCATGTGTGTGGCAGACCCTGTTGTCCATCTTTTAAAGCTCTGAATGCTGTTCTGAGTACATGAAATATTTCCAGGGTGCACAGAGAGATGACCCCAAGTAGAAAGTATGTACCTGCCCTTGGCAGGACATATACGGTAGGAGAAAAATACCACTCCAAGCTTGGCAGTTTTTATTTTGTACTCTTTAAAGCTCTGTTTGTGCAAGGATGAGCAGACACCCCAGCAACGTCACAAGACTCGCACTTTTGAGCTCTTTGACCCACCACCTACAGAAAGAGACACTTTTCTATTCGTGTTAGCTGGCAGTTCTAGCACTAGCTGATGCTGTCTGAATCCCAAAGACACAGCAAGGAATTGTTCCAAGGAGCTGTAGACACTGAGATATTGGTACTTCTGAAAGTGCTCATATTTCACTTGAGGTAATTGAGGGGGAAAAAAAAAAACAAACCAAACAACCAAAACAAAGCATACTTTGCCTGCGAGCCTGTGATTTTAGCATGGGAGAGTGAGAGCTGATGCTGCAGGGGTTCTGGAAAGGATCACATCACAACTCCCCAGGGACTCCCTGCCAAGCCCTACTGCCTAGCAAGGTAGCAGTGCTCATCTCTGTTAACTTGCTCTGCTCCCAGGGTATTGCATATGTTGAGAAGGGGTCAAAGTGACATGGTAGTCACTGACAGTAAGGGTTCTATCTCCCACATCAGGAATCAACCTTCTTTCATTGACCTTCCTAAAGAATGGGGAAAAAAGGCATATCAGTTCCTGCCCTCGTGGTTTCATCATCACTTTCTGGCTCTGCCCTTGTAGGTGCTGATTTGGATTTGCTGCTTGGATTCCCCAGAAGAGCTCTGACACCTGGGCTTTGAGGGGCACGATGCAACCCCACCACCATCTCGGTGAAGGTGAGGAGAGCCACACTGTGTCCTTCTGCTCTGACCAGCAGGTTTCACTCTCACACCATTAAGACAGAGCAGCCCCACACCACCCTCGGACCCATCACAGCCCTGCAGGAGGCCTTGCTGGCTCACTCAGCTCCATGAGCAAATGACCATTAGCTGGCATCCCTCTCTGGGTGGGGAGCTGGCATGGGAATTTCAGATGATATGGAGTATCTTATGCATGTCAAAGAGAGACGTAGAGGACAATATTTATATTGAACAGCATGTTCTATACTATAAAATCCTCCAGGTTAAGTCAAAAACATGGTACTGTGTAGTATAGCTAAAAATATACCTATCTAGGATTGCTACAGTGATGGTACATAAAACCTGTGAGAACTGCAGGGCTCCGCAGCTCTGAGCTTCTTCAAATTCAGAAGAGCTCCAGCTATTTCAAAGTAGTGAATCATAGGGTGAAGCACCATTCTCACGTGCAGAGCTGAATCTCACCAAAAATACAAAAAAGAGCTGATGCTCATTTCCCTTCAGATACACTGGAACTGTGGATCCAGTGTATACCCACTGATGACATTTTCCCTGACAGTTCACATCTCTCAGTAAGTCCATAACCTGGGATTCCAACAATCCTATATTACTACATATTCTAGAAATCAGGTTTTGGATATATTTTATACTTTTTTTTTTTATATACACTTTAAAGAATAACCTGCAAATGTAGTATCTTAGCTCCCTTTTCTCCCCTTAAGCCAAGATAGATACAATGATAGGAGTTCTGGTTTAGTGGTTTTCCAATTTAGAAAGTAGCCATTTCATATTCTTTGAGCATATGCTTCTAGTAATTTCATTTTATTTCACAAGACTAGTCTTAGAGCGACTTTTCAGCTGTATTAGTAAAAAAGCAGAAAAAAATGACAAAATTCATATCCCCCCATCTTGCCATCTGCATCCTGCTGTGTGCAAAGTGAAAAAGAAAGTATACTGAGTCTATGGATTAGGAAAGAAATGACAGAAAGATAATTATGAATGCAAAAGAAGAATGGTAGCTTGTCACATAAAGATATGTGCCACCCACTTCTGAGTGGGTGTCAAGAAGGTGGATAATGCCAGCATTGCTGCATTGCCTTTTTGGTACAGGAATGAAGCACGGCACCTTTAAAAAATTCACATAAGCTCCTGAAGAGTATTGGCCTGCTGTTGGAATACAGCTACATATCTTATACATCTGTTAAGGGCAGGAAGTAAAGAGAAAATAATATTTAAAAGGAAATGCAGACAGGCAGCAGACAGGAGCATTGAACTACTCCACTGCATTTTAGTTACATTTAGCTACTCATTCTTGGCAGACAGGTGCTGAACTCAATACATGAAGGGATCACCCACAGCTGCTCTTTCATCAGTGTCAGTTCTTGTACTCAGCACACAGCAAAATACCCTTTCTTGTAATTCTTGTTCTAACATAACTGGTTTGTAGTTTCCACTAGGTTAGTAACTGTAGATCAACTTCATCAAACATCCCTTTCTTGGTTCTTCTCTGGCAGATCAGCTCTCTCCAGACTGATGCAAACACACCCCTTCCTGTTAGTCATTGCTGGAGTTTTGAAAGCAGCTTTTCCAAAGCTCCAAATGCATAAATAATGTTTCTATAATAGTAAATATTGTTTTAATACTTGACCTCTATATGATGTCTAATGGGATTGAGCTCGTTTCAGGAGGAAAAATATAGGTGCCGGCCACAATAGGGGGAAGGAACTGCATGGCTGATCTGCAGATCTTGCAGTGATTTTGTAGGAGTCAGCAGAACATGGACATTCAGGTGCAGCAATCCTAGCTGGCATCTGAAAGGTTTCAGAGGCAATGTCATCCTTTCTTCATGGGCAAAATACAGGATGCTTAGAATGGAGGGTTGTATAAAAACTATTGATCCCATGCCCTTACTCCAGCAAGGGACAACAAGACAGGGATAGAAAGAGACAGCAAGATGGGTGGCAAAGGAGTTGAAACATCTTCTATCATCCCTATGGATGTTTTCCACCTGTTGACACATACTGAAATAGCCTTCCAGTACCTGAAGGGGGCCTACGGGAAAGCTGTGGATGGACTGTTTCCACGGGTGTGTAGCAATAGGACGAGGTGTAATGGTTTTATTAAACTAGAGCAGGGTAGATTTAGATTAGATGTTAGAAAAAAGTTCTTTACGATGCGGGTGGTGAAACACTGGCACAGGTTGCCCAAAGAGATGGTGAAGGCCTCATCCCTGGAGACATTCAATGTCAGGTTGTACAGGGTCTGAGCATCCTGATCTAGTTAAAGATGTCCCTGCTCACTGCAGGGGAATTGGACCTTTAATGGTCCTTTCCAGCCCAACACATTTTATGATTCTATGATCTAGACCACTCAAAATGACCACGAAGCCTTCTTGGTGGTTGTACTCAGTTACAACACGCTGGGACGAAAGAATTATGCTAAGAACTATACACCTGTGCATGCACCCATGAAATGTGCAATTCTGATTTTATTTCTAAAAATAAGTACATACTTAGTAAACATGACTCACTGCTCTTTCTTCTGGCTCGAAATCTGTATCTGCTCACCAAATACTGAGAGAGGAGGGATATCTGGCAAATGGATGGTCTCATCATCAAAAGCAACATCAACAAAGATCCTAGGTACTGCTTATGCAAGTCTATTCAGCCTTATCCCGGCCTTATCCATTCCACTGATTCATGACATCTTCCTGCCACCGTAACAGGTTATGCCTCCTAATAGAGGAACAGAGAGGAACATACGTCCCAGTTCTCTCTGCTGAGACAAGACCAGTTCCAGTGCTGTACGATGCTGTGTGATGAGCTCCAGTGCTTCAGTCCTTTGCCAGGCAGTTTCTCAACGCCAGACTTTCCCCATCTGCATTGAACTACAAAGCATCTCATGATCATGCAAGACCCATGCTCTGCACAGAGGTGCAGCGAACCTGGTTAGAGTTTTCACCAAAAAAAGTAGCTGAACTTGTCCTTTAAAGTGGATCAGTAAGACTGCAAACACCCATTAGCAACGTGAGCCTGGTACTTACCTGTAAGGGCTCCTACAAATTTCTGCTCGGATCAGGCAAAGAGAGGCTGTACCCCGAGCTCCCATATCTGAGACAAATTTTCTATTCCTTTCAAGACAGACAGCTAAGAGAAAATTTGGCTTGCAGTTGATATCCCTAGGCCCTCAGATTTAACTTAAAACAGTTGGAAGCACAATTGGTTTTACTTATCTCTGTTTTTACATACTGAAAGCTGCCTGTGAAATGTGTGTTTTGGCAATACAATTCACCAAAATTTGTCCACCCAGAGCCAAGCATTAGTGCAACTATCAATCTTTTTACAGCTGGAGAGAGTTTCAGAAAAGAAAAAAAAAAAGAAACTTTTAAAAATTGTGAAAAGGAGAAATTGAACAAAAGAGGAATTAAGTTGCACTTATGTATGTATTTGAATTTGTCTATATGGGCTGCAGGTTTTAGCCAGACCAGTAAAAGCTTCAAAATTACTCTATTAAATTCATGAAACATGACCGAGGGCAGACAACAAGCAGATTAAAAAAGACCTTCTAGAAATGCAACAATCAAAAACCTTAAATTTATGAAGTAAAAATAGAGGAAAAATCTTGAGGAAAAGCCCAAGGCTTTCACAAAACTTAAAAAAAAAAATCTAAATCTTTCTTTTATACACAAAACGACTGTGGAAAAGGACATTTTCTCGTCAAAATAATAAAACCATTCTCTACAAATCACAGAGCAAATTTCAAGGGGAATAATATAATATAATGGGAGAGGTGCAAGTTCTCTTACAAAGCCTGACAGAGCCAAGTGAAACTAAGCAGGAAGAGGAGTGCAATTCTACTTATACTGCACTGGTACAGTGTAAGTACTGTTTCTCCACATATGTAAACCAGAAGAACATTCAAAATACACGTTCTTTCCTTAGAGCTTTGACCTTTTCTTAGAGAAAGGAAATCAGCAATGCATAATACTTTCACATGGAACACTTAAAGAGTACAATTCTTATTAAATGCATGAGCTTTGCAGAGATTCTTACAGTTTCCTTTGATGCACCCACTGTCAGTCATGATCAGATTAGTGGTCATGGTAGTATTGGATTGACGATTGGACTTGATGATTGTAGAGGTCTTTTCCAACTTCAATAATTCTATGATTCTATGATAAATGACTAGCAAAGCAGTTAGCTGAGGTGATACAGCAGTTCCTTTGCACCTGTAACTGTACCACTGATTCAGATATGCCACATGCATACACAGACAGAACCATGTGCCTCAGCCAGAAGCCTTTTCATAGAAAAGGAGTGAAAATACATGAGCCAAAAGAGTTAACACAGTAGGTAACTCACCAAATCCAACATCAGACGTATTAGAAGTGCACAAGTAGCTGCTCTTGCAGAAGATTTAGGAAAAAAAGTAAAGGTTCAGTTAAGGATGATAATAACTGCAGACCACCACATCATCTTAGAAAAGATGAAAATTGATGTAGAATGAAAGCATCTCCATGAAGAGGAATGGTGAAACATGTTTTCTAGCAGGTGATGTGTCAGAAGGAAAGCACTGAAGTTTTGTGAGGACACAGTCCCTTTGGAAAAGGGTGAGAGATGTGGAGGATTTTACAATTCTGAAATGATTGTCCCGTGTCCTGCTCTTTGCTGTTTGTGAAATGTCTTTGTGATACATACTTCATCTTGGGGAAAACAT
Source organism: Trogon surrucura (assembly GCA_020746105.1). Lineage (NCBI taxonomy): Eukaryota > Metazoa > Chordata > Aves > Trogoniformes > Trogonidae > Trogon > Trogon surrucura. Next base: position 48,098,390 of record CM036617.1, read on the forward strand.
TCAGTATTTGGCAATTTCTGTTATAGAAGAGAGTTGATCTGACCTCAGGAAGACTTTCTTGCTTGACTTAAATCAAGTTATTCAGAACTACATATTCTGCTATTCCATATAAATAGAATGACTTGCTAATTTCAGGCAGCAACTCTTTTATTCTCATTTGCTCCTATAAAAATTAAGGTTAAAAGTAATCTCACGTTGTCTAAGGATGTTAATTTAAAACAGCATTTCTGTCTCTAATTTTCTGTAATCTAATTCTGCAAATGAAAATGTGGGAAGAACACTCAGCTATTTAAGGGACTATCAAGAGGAAAATGGTGAGGACAACTGTACAGGTTATAGTGGGGGAATTATAATCAAAATTGTGTTTAATCAAAAATAGGGCCTTCTCTGGAGGTGTAACCTGATGAATGCAAAGTAAGAGAAAAGCTACTACAACCTATCAATCTGTTAATTGTTTATTATTTATCCAGACAGTATCATCCTCTGCACACCATGAGTTTGTGGGGTGGGTAGGCAGAGTGTGCACCCTCTAAGAGCTGAGAAGTTGTCACTGAGGACACCCTTATCTGGAAACATGTCCTTACCACAACTGAGTTTCTGTGCTGTCCCTCTCATTTCTAGATCAGTTCAAACATATCAGAAGAATGTATTGGAAGCAGGGCCTCAACAAAAGCAAATAGAATCTCCAGTGAGTGCAAGTCCAGGTAAGAGCAAAGGAATGAGCTCCAAAATGCACATCAGCAATGTTCTTAGCTGTCTCGGTAAATGGAGTTTAGGAATAACAAACAACTGACTATAACAAAGAAGCGACTTTTAGGTGTGTCAAAACAGTGTTAGGAAAGATCTGAGAAAATACTCCTCTGGTATATCCTCTAGATATTATTTGGACGTGCAGCACAACAGATAGAATGAGATTAAATGGTCAAAGCAGAAAGTAACATTATGGTACAAATCCTCACTAACTGCATATTAAGAAATTTAGCTTTTAAAATGCTCCATTTCTAAATCTTATGTTGCAATTTCAGCAAATAAATGTAAAGTCATTAAAGTAAAAGAAAGAAGACTGTTTATCTGAATTGACATGTACATGCTGCAGTGACAGCACCTTTTACTGAGATCAACAGGAGTTACAGTTATCCAATACATCCTGGGACAGGATAGCTGCTATTAAAAAGCCATAGATATAAACTCTAATAGGGGAAGAGAAGGCAATATAAATCAAAAGCTATAAATTCCAAATGTCATATAAATTGAATTATATGAATTCAATAAAGTAAGGAAAAAGAACACAAAGAAAGTGGTAGTCAGCATGATAAAAAATAAATTATATTTCATTAGGAATAATGTGAAAAATTGCATTGATTTTTTAAGAGATAGAAGTTGGAAGCTTGTTAGCTGAAGAAAATTATAAATATTTTGCTCTGCAGGTCTGTTGAAAGTAATGAACAATTTCCCTTCCGACTAATCCAAAAAGATGAGCAACAACTGTTTTTTACAATCAGGTCTGGACAATTTACATCCGGTGTCTTTATGAGTCTGTGTAATCACTAAGGCAGCCTTCTCAGAAAGTCGCAGAATGCTGTGGAAGCTTGAAAGGACTGGAAAGAAAACCATAAACTGTTTGTGTTTGAAGACAATGTTTACAAAAAATTGTTAATTCAGGAACTTCAGGCCTTCCAACTTGACATCAATCCTCCGCCATCCACTTATCCAGTTGAAGACTACCTATCCAATGAAATAAATAGTAAGAAATGATACCAAACATCAATGTGACACAGTCCATCAACATTGATGTACAGAAAATAAATCCTCTTGTATTAGGCTTTGTTTTTTCAGGCTATTTAATTGTTAGACGTTACACTGTGGTATCATGTTTAATAAAAAAACCATCTTATACACTGCCAAGCATTTTGACTGACAATTAGGGTGGCATCTGGAGGACAGAATATGGGTGCTCAACAGTGGTGTTTTACTCCAGTGATGCTTAAATCCCTGGGACTGTCAGCACACATCTTGGACAGATTGATGGGGAAAAAAAAAGAGGACAGAGAAATTTCACTTTGCTTTAGTGCATTTCCTTACCAGTATGAGCAGTATCTGAAATCAGCAGGTCAAAAGATGGTGATAAATTGAAGAGGATTTAGAGAAGACACATAAGACGACTAAAGGGCTAAAAAACATACCTTACTGACAGACCATAGGGGCTCACTCTGCTTAGTCATCAGACCATTTATCCTGGCACTAATAACCTTATTAAGTTGTGAGCCAGTTCAGGGAGCTGCTCTGGTGGACAGCTAACCCGTTTTTTTTCCATTTGCTTGTTTAAGGTTCTCCTCTGCACCAGTTCCCTGAACTGGTTCACTCAATGGCCACATCAGCAGTGCCAACACAAAAGTGGTTACAGGGACAAGTGGCGTGGAATAGAAGGAAAAGACAGGACAGTTCATCCCCAGATTTAGATCAAATGAACTGACTCTGTACATACAGCTCACAGGGGGCTGGTTAGCTCACTCAGTTGAGTGTGGTGCTGATAACACCGAATTCGCGAGTTCGATCCCTGTTGGGTCCCCCATGTGTTGCCTGATCTAGTTGAGAGGCGTCCCTGCCCATGACAGGGAGGTTGGATTAAATGATCTCTAAGGTCCCTTCCAGCCTAGGCCATTCTGTGATTCTATGATATCCTCCTACAGAATGCTCTCTCCAGCCTCGTGGTGTCAGTGAAGAAGACATTACAGACACTGCTGGGTAAAAGCCAAAACTGGTGACATTTGCAGTGGAACAATTAATCAAGCAGTGAAGTCTTCTTTTTCACTAGCAGTATTGTCCATGAGATTAGATGACAGTGTAAGAGGTTTCACTGATTAATTTCAAGACTATTCAGGGAAGCTGTGCAGTATATGCTATGTGGAACAGCAGACTATATGATCTGGATGTTTCTTTCTGTCCTCAAACCCTAAGCAGTGATGTGTTGAAAAACATCCAATCTTACAATTTGCAAACAACCTACAATTTTTTCTTCTAGAAACAGAAACGTTGGTGCATTTGTATACATGTACTCTTCCTTTAACATTTTCTAAAGAAATATGACTCTTTGCTTCAGTTATTTGCAACTGAGTGCTCTCCAGCATTTAACGTTATACAAACAAGTCCAAGTGGATAAACATGCTAGTGCTCCAACAAAACTAATAAAGACATCATTCTCAGCTATAAAAGAAAAGGTGCCTTTACCCAGTTTTATTGTAGTTTATGCAGCACTTTTCATGGTTTATTCAGACCTCAAGACTTTAAGGAATTGTAAAACTATTTTTAACTGAGTTGTCCTTATCATCCCTTTAGCGCCACGGCAGATAAGCTACTGGACAGCCTACTGTAAACAGCTAAATCTTTCCCATGTTCCAACCATACCCTGAGACAGCAGATAACGTACAGGCTGCAAAAGCAAATCGTGGAAAAAAGTGGGTCAGAAGTCTCGCAGAGAAGAAATGCCAATTTGTGGCTGTTGGGCTGCATGGAGCTCACCAGAATACAAATGCTGCACTTCTATTCAGACAAGGTACCAGCAGCAGTACCATGCTGGCTCAAGGACCACAGAGCTACTGCAGTGTGACCAGGAAGGAAGCAAGGTAGAAGGGGCAGCTGTGGTCAGGACTGATGGGCCATCCTGGGGACCAGGACCCAGCTGCCCACCCAGCTTGGCTCTGACCGTAAGAAGGACCACAGGGGGAAGGGATTGCCACATAGCACTTGGGAGTCACTGCAAGACCTCCTGGTCCTTGCAGCTTTCTGAAATATTCATGCCTTGAGCTGCCAGTCATAGGAAGACATGGAAGTGAATAATACTAGGTGAAAATTAGGGGTGTTTGTACAAGACTACAGATTTGGAAAAAAAGACCAAACAAATCCGTAACTGGGACCTCTTACTAAAAGGGGAAAAAAAAAAAAAAAAAAAAAGAGTCATATTCCTGAAACAGTTTCTGGCCTTTTAAAGGAAACAGCTTTAACTTCAGGCTTCTAACAATCACAAACTTTGCTGTAATATGAGGAGAGAGATTGTCACTAAGCTATTTGGAAAATCTGAGTCAAAACCAAACTACATCCAAAACTACATTAGTCTACATAGTTATGATGATATGCGTTGCTAAAGGAACATTTATTAAGTGTTGGTGTGACCCTAAAGTTCAGCCATAGCCAGAAAAACAGTCAAAACTGAGGTGGCAGCACTGTGGGTTATTGCAGTTACCTCTGGAAAAAGTCACTCCCATCACACTAGCACCACTTTCCCTCCTGAAAAACACGTGTACAGGTAAAGGACTGTAGGAAGGGGCTATTCCTTTATTTTACTTTTCATTTTTACATCACAGCCTGCTTCTCAATAAACTAATGAAGACTGTGATGCTACCTCAAAATTACGAAGGAAAATAATAGATCAAACGTTCTTTATCAATGGAGCTGGTGTTTTTATTGCAGTCTATATATGCTGTTCTCATACTCTCTAGCTGAACTTCAGTGGGTTAACATACTTAAGTTCTAGCCTCTGACTTCACTTTTGCAGCTTAACAACTTTGTCAGGCCAGAATTTAAGGAGCCAGGCACCATCTGTGTACTGACATCATAGGGCACATTGGATGATTCCCATATATACTCTTTGTGAACTTCCCTCCTGTCTATCTTACGTTGAATAAAAAAATATGATAAAATATTAACCCAGATCTGTTCACCTCTCTCAGCAAGGTGTACTGATAATGTTGTCAGACAAAAGAGAAGAAAATATTTCTGTCGTCCAGATGATGTCAAATAAGACCTAGAACAAAAAAATTACATCAAGGACTACAGTATTAAAGAGTTTGAGGGGGGTTGCAAGATAGGAGTAATGTGTGAATGTATTATTTAGGTTGGGCAGAAAAACATCTTGAATTTCTTGTGATAACAAGAAATTTCCCCAAAACTGTATGAGGCTGCTTCGAGTTTGTGCAACAATTTTTCCTAGCTCTTATTTCCTCACAAGGAAATAAATCTGCTTCAATATCCTGACTCACTGTTGCCAACAGCTTTGATGGAAGTATCAAATACTCCATATTATGTGCCAAAAAAACTTTTAGAACAAGAAATGTATAACAGAGGTTAACTTTATTCCAGTTTGAACACAGTGGAGAGTGGAACGTAGAAGAAATGTGATAATTTGACCAACTATGGTTTTGACTGTCTCAACAGTTGTCCTGCATATTTCCAACAGGCTACTTGCAATGATGGTGTTAATACTTCAGCAATCATACATAAGAGTTTTGTTCAGCAGCAGAGCCCTATATCTGGTACAGTTCACCGCAAGGAGAAAACCACATGCAGCTCATTTTAATGAAAGAGAAAATTAGCATTCAGTTTCATAAAACTAAATGCTAGTACTTTCTAGATAAGTAACAACTATGCTGAAGATTTCCTGTAACAAAAAGTCTGAGTCAAACCTAGCCTTCAGAAAATACTTTTTGCACATTTTGATCCATTTCTGCCAGATGAAAGGGCAGAAGGAGCCCTAAAAGCTCCATGTTCATAACAAAATATTTTATCCAGTAAAGGTACCAACAAGACGGGTTTAAGACAGGCAGCCAAGAAGGGCTGAGAAGGCTCAGAGCTGTTTGAGCTACACTTAGGAAGCACTGCAGAAATTTGGAGGCTAGAAATACTTTGAAGCCATTCTAGTCCATCCATTTGTTTGACTGACTGTCCACTGTCACGAAAGTAAGCATGACCACTTGCCTCCTCCGTCTGTAGGGATTTAGCTCACTCGGACTACTCTGTCCTTCCTTGACAAAAGGTTTTATACAGGCAGTGCCAGACATTAATTACAGTAATTTGTTGTTAGCCTTGTTTCCTAAGGAAATAAGGCTCATACACTTGCATTGTCCATTTGGGTGGACATCTGTCCCTTCTAACAACTTCTGAGTCGATGGGTAATTTCCAACACAATCAAAAGAACTAAAAACCCTCACAGATTATATGTTCTTACAAATCCCATGAATACTGCTGGCCGGGTAAAGGAAAGGGAAGACAAAAATCTGTTGTTTACTCAGGGAGAAAGGTAGAATTCAGCCATAACCTTCAGCATAGCAGAAACTGGCTCTGCCAGAGAACGTGTCATCTTGTGCCTTGCAGAAGTGAAATAAAAGCAATGGTGGTGACCAGAGTAATTGAAATGATAGTACAAAAGAAATGAGGGCTAAGCCTGAAGAAAGACCGACTCAAAGTTTTGTTGCTCATGGAACAACCTCCTTTCTTATGTTACTGCATGATAGCAAAGCTCTCAAATACTATCAAGTTGTCAGCTAAAGCAGTTGATTCAACTTCCTTTAGTTTAAAGGAACTAGAAGCTGGCTTCTCTGCTCTGTAGCCATGCTACCTAAGAAAATTTTATTAATTATACAGGTGCTTCACACATGTGGATTATACTAGCAATTCATTACTAATTTTCTATGAAATGCACTCCAGCTTTATTATGAACCATTATAATAGCTCACCAGAGATCACAGGGTAGCTAGCAAGATCAAACCTCTGTTCCTTAACAGAATTTCTAAATGCATTTCTCTTGGATCACCTGTTTCCTTAGGTATTCATGTTTCTTTCACTAAATGAACACTATATTGAATGTTATTATTTTGACAATTATTCTGTGCTATTCAAATTAAGTGGTGTAATAACTATGATTTCCTGAGGACTGATTTATATCAATTAGTACTACAAAAATTGTCCGTGACACTTAAAAGTATGCAGTCTGTACACATTTTAGATTATCTTGCCATGGGTGTTAGTAAAGATCCCTATACATATAATATTTTTTCTCAGTGTTTATGCTTTACGTATTAGTTTGGAGTTTTTGTTGAAGTTATGAATAGGATACTCTGGAAGAGAGAACAAAGCTAATGAGATTGTTACCAAGAGTAGGAAGGACAGCATAAAACACACAACTGAATTAATATTTAGAGAACCAGAATTTAATTTGGTATGCGACATTTTCCTAGGAGGATCTTTATTTTCAATGCTATACATGTGAAAATAAGAATGAATAAGTGGCTCATTATCTACATGTACAAAAATATAAACATCCTATCAAACGTCTGCAAAGTCACCCTTCACGATATGCATCACTGAAAAGACCTGTGCCTTAACTTCTAATTAAAAGAAAGACTGCCTTTGTTTTTTCAATAGCACTTGAAAATGCTACTGCATTCATCCATAAGTACATGAACTGTGAAAAACAGCTATGAAACATACACAGGACTCCAGTATTGTACCCTTAGATTTCTGACTTTCTGCACGCCAACAGGTTAGCAGAGTCATCATGTTCTTTGAGCTCTCAATAGAAGAGGCCAGCAAAACTCAGTGACTTTGCCTTGGACATTTTATCTTTTAAGGATTTAACTGAAATTACTGAGTAATGTTTGAGAAAAATATCTTCCTCTGTGGCAAACCATCAAATGGCTCTTACATTTATGGCACCATCATTTTAAGCCTAAATGTAATGGGTTATAAGTAAATGAATGGCCCCAGTTCGTAACACTAATAATGCTTAGAGTTTGTAGCACAAAGATTTTTTTAAAAAAAATCATCAGTTTATGGTTTTATTACACAATATGCGAATTTCTGGGTCATCTGCCAGCAAATGGACAGACAATCATTGATCAAAATACAGGTAATCTTTGCTTTACAGATGCATTCAGACACCTGGAAGTTTAGTTATGATTCACACTCAAGCAAATACGTAATCAATTTCAATTCTACAATCCGATATTCATACTCAGTTTTTCCATAGAAACAGGTAGATGAAACCAGTAAAACATTACCATGTTATGTACATAGAGTAATATGTAAATGCTCAGCTAGATATACTATGAAATTCTTTAGCACTAAAATGATTAAAAAACTAAATGATTCGTGTAAAATGTTCATATATTGTATATATATGTACACTAAACCACAAATTCAATTTAAAACTGTCCCTATTCATAGCTCCTATGATGGATTTAGTAAGCTACCAGATTCTTAAAAAAAGAAAGCTACCTAGAGTGAATTTGAACACTTTACTGAAAACTGATTTTATACAAAATCTTAAAAAACATACCTCAGAATTACTTAACAGAAACTAGAAAAAAACGGTCATTACTCCCGGGAACAGCATTGTAAAGACCAAGTACCTGTGATCAATGTCCTTTCACTTGTGGTATAAATAAGTTAAGCATAAAGAAATCACCTCAGAGTAAGGCATAGGACAAATAGGTTTCATTCTGTCTTCAGGTGTATTGGCCTCTCTGTCTTATTGCTCATCAAATTTGGCAGGTATACATTTCTCTCCCCTTAAAAATATTCCATTATACAACTATCTACAACTGGACAATAAATACCCAGCACTTTTGTAGGCGCATCTTCAGTTTAATCACATTGATAGACAAGCCTGCAAATATTAAAAAAAAAACAAACCACAATGATGCAAATTATTGTTTTCCATTTAATGCAGTTGTGCATGCACTTAATGAAAGACTAAGCAGTGAACAGAGACTGAACACTGAAACTCAATATATTTGTAGCTATAGCTCTTTTCAAAGGAACTAAGGTTTTAAAAAACAAAACCCCACTGTGAAATTCTTTGGTTAGAATACAAATACTAGTAGTATTTCTAAATTTGGAGTTAGAACAATTTATTACTCAAGAGTATTAAAAATGTAACATCCAGTCTTTAATATATACCACTAAATTCTTCAACACTTCAGATACATTTAGGACATTTTTCTTTGAAGGTCTGAACAGACAATAAAGGTTTTTAAATCAAACTCAGGTTTTAAAGGAAAGTGCTTTTGTACCCAATCTTCACAAATGTATTAGAAACAGCTTCTCAGTTTTCCCTAATGTAAAACCTGCTGCTCAGATCATCTGTTCCAAAGCAAGCTATGGCTGCCTCCCCCAGGAAAGACTGTTAGCACAAACCAAGCAGAAGTTAGAAGATGTAATTTCCCCTGAAGAAAGTTGGCATCATTCTTATTTTTGTAAGGATGGTGTTTAATCCTTTCTAAGAAGCACTAAATTTATCTAGGAAGAGGTACTTGACTCTCAAAAGTGTCATTGCCTTGGTGCTGTCATGAAAACTAAGAAACCGGTTCTTAAAATGTTTTCAGCATCAACTCTGTTGGCTTCAAAGTTTTAGGGCACAAATATAACAAAATTAAAGTAACAAGCAGGGTGCTCTTGATTACACTTAAAACATTAATTCAATGTACATGTTTTCAGCTTCCCAGGAAGATGGCCCTACCTTCACTCTGGCAAAGCCTGGCTTCATCTCACCCCCATCATTTTGAGGGTGTTTAAGGAAATATGCCTTGAGATTTCTATACATATTGTAGACAGTGACTTGAAGAGAATTATAAGGACTTCACACCACCCATGAAAGTTACGATTCACAAGCACTTTAATTTTCCAAAGCATCGTCATTTTACCTCTCGAGGGAATAGACACGTGTCTCTGAGGACACTTGATAGTTCAAACAGTTGGTTATCCAGCGAACCTGTCCTTTCACATCAGTCTTGCATGTCTCCCATGCAGGCCCTGGTCCAGTTAAACAGGTTGGAGGTGGGAGTTCAGAGAGACAGGGAGCAGAGAGGGGAGATGGATGCAATCGCTCATGAAGGGCCACACGCACGCCTCCAGAGATGAAGTATGAGCTGGAGTGCCAGCCCCTCACAGTCAGGCATCACTTCTGTGTGACAGTCCTTCAGAGACAGGCATCGCTTTGATGGCATGGGGGGAATAAAACGGGCCGTTATGCATCCACCCAACGAGGTGAAGTCCCGCATAAGGATATGGGAATAAGAAAAGCCAGCCATTTGTCTTGCCATCTTCAACAGAAGTTGCTGAAAAGCAACTGAAAAGTTCCTCAGCCCCTAAATGGGCGGTTTTTAAAACACCTCAGCCCGACAGAGCTTTTCCTGTGCCAGGAGAGGGGCAGGGGCCAGGCATACATACACACTTTCCTGGGATGGGTATTTGCCTACTCCTGCTACCTCCTCGCTACCGACACAGCTACTGGGAGACATGGAAGGGAGGATGATGGTGCAAGCCGAGATACGGTGGCTGAGCAGGGATGTGGTGGCCAAGCAGGGATACGGCGGCCGAGGCACGACAGTGTCACCTCCCGTCCCCGGGGCCGTCAGGAGGTGAGTGCAGGAGGGGTGAGGGCTGCGCTGGGGGCCCCCCTCCGCATCCTCCTTCCTCCGGGCTGGGAGGGGACCGTAGGTATGAGGGTGGGCAGGGGCTGCCGCCTTGTCCCCACGCCGCGGGCCGGGCGGATGCTCAGTCCCGGCAGAAGACATACTCGGTGTAGCTGGTCCAGATCTTGTCATCGGCAGGACCGCCCTGCTCGGGGGCAAAGGCGCAGGTGCCGGTGGAGGAGCAGGCGGCCATGCGGAAGCCGGCCTCGGAGAGCCGGTCGAAGGCTTGCTCCAGGAAGTTGAACTTGAGGTAGTAGCGGGCGGTGTAGCGCTCGGGAGGGCGATCGGGGTCGCGGCTCTCGTTCAGCGTCTCCCCGAAGACCTCCTTGGCCAGCGCCGTCTTGCCGCACACGGTGATGCGGGCCACCCTCCGGAACTTGGCGTCGGCCTGCGCCTCCCGCCCGATAGTGTAGGAGCCCCGGTAGCCGATGGTGATGTAGCCCGAGCGTCGCCCGCCCGCCCCGTCCAGCGACTGCGAGGGCGTGAGCAGCGGCCCTCCCGAGGGGCTCCGACTGGCGGTGGGCGACGGGGCGGACGCCCCGGCTCCGCCGCCTCCTCCTCCTTCCAGCGATTCGGCCTCCAAGTAGCCGAGGAGCGCCGGCGGCGGCGGCTCGTCGGCGCAGACCGATCCGTCGCGGTGCAGAGCGGCGGGGCGGGAGGCGACGGCGGCCCGAGCCTGCGCCAGGCGACGAGCCAGGTCGGGCAGCTGGAAATACTCGGCTTCCCGCTGGAGCCGGCTGCGCTCGGGGAAGTGCTCGGGCAGCACTAGCTGCAGGTCCCGCAGGTAGTCCAGGATGTAGCGGAAGAGGAAGCCGTCGCGGTCGAGGAAGAAGCGGCCCTTGCTGTCCCGGGGCAGCTCGCTGGGCTGCTGCTGCGAGAACATGCGCCAGAGCAGCGAGTCGCGCACCGAGACCACGGTGCAGCGCCGCGTCACGTACACCTGCCCGCCCACGTTCAGCTCCACGATCTCCGGGAAGGACGACCAGCCGCCGGCCGCCGCCGCCGCCCCGCTTCCCGCCGACCCGCTCCCTGCCGCCGGCGAGACGCCGCCACCGTTGGGCAGCCCGCGGGCGCTGTCCGCTAGGGCCATACCGGAGGGTGCCCGCCGCCGGCGGGGAGCCGCCGCCCTTCCTCCTCCTCCTCTGGCCGCCTGGGCTCCGGCGGGGCCACCTCCGCCTGCGGGGGAGCGCGCAGCCCTCCGCCGCTGCCCGCCGGAGCCTCCCGCCCCGTCTGTCCCCGCAGCCGCGCTGCCTCTCCGCTCCCCGCTCTCCGCTCCGACCAGGCGCCTCCGTCGAGGTGCGAGAGGAGAGACCCGGCGGCTGCGGCGGCGGGACCGTGTTTATGTAGCGCGGCCGCACCTCGCGGGAGGCGTGGGAGGCTGGCGGGAGGCAGAGCCGAGCGCACGGGGAGGGGAAGGGGACGGCCCTGCACTGACGCAGGGTCCCCCGTCGTCGTTCCCCCCCGCCCCGTCCCGGTCCTCCTTCCCCGGCTGCGGCGGGGACCCTCTTTCTGCCGGCGACGCGCCCCGCTATGTGCGGCCGGCGGGGGTGAAACCTTGGGGGAGGGGGAGCGCACCCCTCCCCGCACCCCTCTGGCTTCGGCTTGCTCCCCCCGCTTCTCCAAGACGTCTCGTCCTTCCGCGGGCAAGAACCCTCCTCCGTTCGCCCCGAGATGCGGGGCGGAGACGAGGCGAGTCGCTACTGCCCCGCCGAAGGAGCGTGCTGTGCCCCTCCTGATCTTCCTCAGGCTTGTCCAAACCCTCCCTAAGTGAGTCCCCCGACGAGGTAACCGTGTCCCCGCCCTCCCGTCACTTTCACGGGGGAAAACTGCGAGCGTGCGGGGCTGCCCGCACTCGCCTCACCCGGTTTCCCCGCCTCTTTCTGGGCTTGCAAGTCACTCTCACTACGCAGGTTTTTAACGTCCTTGGGGACCCCACGAAAATCTCCCCGCCGATCCGCACCCCCATGGGGGATGGGGGAGAGTCGGCGTGAGCCGCAGCCCGCCCCGTCGGGCTGCACCGAGAGCGCTGTGCAGGGGGTGCCCCCCGAGGGTATGATGTCCTCTCCATCCGGCAGTCAAGCGGCGCTTCGCCGTGAGAGCCCGGCTCCTCGTGTGTGCGCGGCTATGTGTGTAATTGGGTGCCCTTACAGCTCAGATTTAATTTGGATTAATTAGGTACATCGGGATCTGCGTGAAACATTAGCACCTATTTAACATGCGTTGGCAGCGAGCATTTAAATTCTGTTTCAGGCTTTTGCTTGAATTTCATCTACCTTTCTGTGTCTCTTTGCAAGCGAAAGGAAAGATCTTCTGTCTCGGTGCACTCATTTGCTCTCCTCTGGGAGTTCAAGTGTCCTTTCTTCCTCGAGAGAGCAGCTGAAAAGACAGGAGGTCTGAGGAGTATGAAGACAACAGTTAACGCCTGCCTTTCGTAGAGGTGAAAGAAGCCCTCTCTGGACTACCCTGCCACAAATGCCCTGATGCAGTGGTCCATGAAGTAGAAATGTAGAGATGAAGAGGCAGGCGGTCAAAAGTGCTTCAAAAATTGAGAAATGAGAAAGAAAGGTAAGTCAGTTCTCAAGAAACAAGCTGAGTTTACCCAAGAGAACAGGAAGAAAAAGAAGAAGGGGAGTTGAGAAATAGAAGTTTTGACCTACTCTTAAGGGATCCTGCTCTGGCAGGGAGGTTGGACTAGATGATCTTTCGAGGTCCCTTCCAACCCGACATTCTGTGATTCTGTGTGATGCTGTGAAGAAGGAATAGATGACAAAGATGGCAATATATCGAGGGAGAGCTGACAGTGAGAGGGCGGTCTAAGGAAGGAGATAGGATGAGCTTAGGGCACTTGGAAGTTGCAGGAGTTTAATCTGAACAAGACTAAGATTAGGATAGCAAAGTTGCAGAACGTTACTTTTCCCATGTGGGAAATCCAGCTGCCAGGACTTTGACCACTAGGTATTTTCATTGGTGGGAGCAAAATGGCAAAGTAGGTTAATGTGATGTTTTGTCGACATTTTGCAATGAACAGCTTGGTTTTCGCTCTTTTTTTTTTTTTTTTTTTCTTTTGAAGGGACTAGGAGAGAGGTGAAAACAGTTCTGAAAAATCAGGGAAAAAATCAAATAAGCCTGAATGAAGGTGATTTGCTACCCAATTAAATATCTGAGTTAGTTGCTATAGAAAAAAAAGGAAAATAACATCTGCTAGCACACAGGGAATCTTTGTTTTCTTCCCTTATGCTATTTCAGGGTCAATTCACCAGACAAAAAGCACATGAAATTTTCACATGGTGGTTTGCTGCTGACAATTTCACGGAGTTACTTTTACCTCTTAGTCTCTTAATGTGGCAGATCCCCCCACATCACCCTGCTCTCGGCCATACTTAGCAAGAAGCCACCTCAAGAGCCTCCCACAGATTCATATTTTAAACTCTGCTTCCCTAGTGTGGGCTCTCTATCAAGAGCACTGTGATTAAACTGTGTATCCAGAAGATGAGATCATATAATGCCCGTGCGAGTGCTTATTCATAGCAGAATTTGCAGTGGAAGATTTTGTACCTACCAGCAGGTGACTCTTAGAAATGCTCCCATGTGAAAAAAAAAAAAAAAAAAAAAAAAAGACTGTTTAATTCATCTGTTAATTAAGCTTAATTTCTCTGTCATTAGGTGAGTATTAATGTAGGTTAACAAAAATAGCACTGACAAGTTTATTAGACTGCGCAACACCATATGATGAGCTCCTGTGCAGCACCATATGATGCCCAAAACCATACACATTGTAGGGCACAACACAACTGTAATGAGCACCTTGTTTGGGCCATGGTCCCAGGTCTTTCCTTAAGGGTGCAAACCAGTCCATGCCACTGCAGTGTCCTATGTGCCACTGTGCAAGCTGACGCCTGACTCCCCTTCAAAAAGGGATCAAGAAACCTTCTCATGGGAAGATACTCTTCATATACACTGTTCAAAAGTCCTGGGCAAAGACCCAGCTTGCAGTGTTTGTCTCTGAGATAGCTCTCCTTTTCTGGGCTTAAAAACATGCCCAGCACTGAAATATCTGGTTTAAAACAACCTCTCTTCGGACAAATTGTCTTTTCTGAGCATCTTACTGCTGCTCCATGCAAATGACAAATACTTTGCCTGGCTGCAAGGCTTTGACTATTGTAACTAACAGATTTTTTCTTCTTTTTTTTTTCAAAATATTCAGATAATTTCTTTCTTTGTTTCATATCTCTTTTCATTTTGCTACATTTGTTTCCAGTGAGGAGAGTTGGACTTCGACGTGGGGTATCGCAATGGGTAAATATACCAACTATTTTTACTTATGTGTCAGTCACCAGGTTATGTAACAGTCATAATCTCAGTGGTTTATTCTTGTTTTGTGGGGGAGACAGTGAAATATTAGTACATGTAACATTCGAGGCTGCCACAGAATGCCTCGTAAGGCATTAATATTAATATTAAATGCAGTCTGATGGACAGGCTAGGCTTTATGACAATAAATGTGTAGTTGAATTTCTCTGAAAGTGCTGCACCATGATGTTCTGAGAGATAGCTCCTTCAGAAAAGACAGTCACATTTCAGTGTTTGCCATTAGCTACCTACCAGAACTAGCTACGTGTTGGGTGCATGCTGTCTTAATCTGATGGGACCCAACAGGTTTTTTTTCTTTTAATATTTTGAGAAGTTTACACTGGATTTTGTGTGTTTGGTTTGGATTTGTTTGGGGGGGTTTTTATTGGTTTTGTTGGGGGCGGTTGGGTCTTTCGTTGTGTCAGTGTTTAGAAAGGCGTTTCCATCACGATGGGATGAAGAATTTTGCATTTTGGACAGGGTACCCACGGCTGGACCAGGTTTATTCAAGGAAGACAGTTTCCTTCAAAAACCGTAGGGGAAGGGTAACACCTAGTGGGAGTCAGTCCGCATTGCAATTAAGAAATTAAAAGGGCTCCGAAGAACTGCCAGCACGAACCAAGATATATAACAAAGAGAAAACTATACTTTTTTGGCTGCAAAAAAAAAGTAAATGTGAACTGTTATAGTAGTATATTCAACTTCGCCATGAGAAACTTCACAGAGTGGGAACATATTTTATGCCTGTTCTGAACTAAAACTGGTGATTAGAGTTTGTTATTTCTTCTTTCAGTCTGTATTGTGTGAAATCATATAATATTGCTTAGAAAACACCTCATTAGATCTGACTCAATTGCCTAAATTTTTAATACTTATCAGTGAATTATTTAGCCTCCTGCATAAAACCAGCAAGAGTTAGTGATCTAAGTTGAACCAGAGGCTCAAATATGGTCATTTAAGCTTCACAACATTGCTTAGAGGATGCAGGAAAAAGAGTGGTTAGTCCCAATGTAGAGTTTATTACTTAGAAGTTGGGAACTCTTTACCATTTGGGGACTTGCATGCTCTCTAAAATGTGTGCAGTTCTGTAGGTTTGACTTTGACAGTCAATGGACAGCTATTAGATAGAATCTTTCCCACTTCCGAATCTCTGCTCAGGGTGAAATTATCAGGCTCAGGATGAAGCTATCAACCTCAGCATTATATTCAATTGATACTAGCTAATTCTGCCAAGAACTTGAGTTGTGTATTATTCCACCTAAAGACGTAAGAATTCAACTCCTTCTGAAGAGAGTGCTCTCTCTCTGCAAACTTGATCTCACATACTGTATGTAACCGGACAACACAAATACACAAATTCACAGATTTCCATGTTTCATGAACTGTAATGAATATTATCTATGCAGTTAGGTCTAATAATATCTATTCACAGAGATTGTTTTGCCTGTGTGTTTGCATGTACAGTTGAATATGTTCAGCTGGAACTGCGTGTTCTAGGAACTCTCGCTGCTGTGAAAATACACGTATTCAAGCTTGAAGGATACTGAAGAATCATAGAATAATTCAGGTTGGAAGGGACCTCAGGAGGTCATCAAGTGCTCAAGTACTTTTCTCCTGCCAGTGTGATACAGGCATTGCTCTGAATAATTTTGTGAGGACAATGCTCTGCAAAGCCTGGGGGAGGGGGGAGGGGGGGGGGGGAGGACAGCCATTAGCTGTGTATTCCATGTCCTTGGCCAATACAGAGCTGCAGAGTATGGCTGAGAAACATAATCAAGTGAGCAATTAGTGGAGTTCAGAGCTGTATTAATTTCCTTCAAGCACCTTTGCAAAAAAAATTGGAAGATAAAAGGTACCCTCTCAATGTCATGGTTGTTTCTGCCTCAGTAAGGAAAAGCATTGAAGGGGACACCTTCCACACACACCCTGAGCGTCACTGAACTCAGAGGACACAAGAGGCTATGCACCTTATGCCAAATGTGGAATTACTCCCAGCTGCTTCTTTTCAGGTGGTATTTAGGAAAATATGATGCTTGATTTCCTGCTTCCCTGTTTTGGTTAATTATAAGAAAACTACAGCTCTGTCCGATACTAAAAAAGCAGAGGACAGCTATGTCATTTTATAATGTGTAGTGGTGTGGTATTTTACATGCATAACACGTGAGGTTTATCTCCTGTGCTAATTTACTCACAACCCCTATGGAGCAGCTTTAAATCAGAGTTCGTTGTGTGAACCTTGGCTCTCCGAAATTAGTCTTCCATATCTCTCTGAAACATTTCATTCCCATCTTCACATCTTCCCTGAGCGATTTTCTTATCTGTGAATAAATAGCATTCTGACCCAGCTTCTACCACAGCAATGACAGAAACACAACCAGACCTTAGCAAACGTGAGTGGAAACTACATGGATCTTCCATATTAACCATCGATGTGGATCAACAGCTTTACACCGTCCCCGAGAATTTGGCAGTATGAGGATTCAGCAAAACAGCTCCTCCTAACAGGGAAAATAAATACAACTCATTGTGTAGCTAATTAGGATATCAAAACCAACCTCTACTCCCACTTCCTGTCAGTCTGCCTTCCTGTGGCATCGGTCAGGCTTCAGAATAGGTTTTAGTTGGGAAAACTCACGTTTTCTGGAGGGAGCTACAAGCAATAGATAAAATCATTGGTTTGCAGAGGAGTAAGTTAAGAATTGTCCCTAAGTCTAGTCCTCTGAGAAGCTAGTCATAAGGGTGGTGACACTCCTAGGCAGACAATAAGTTTTTAAAATTTACAGGTCTTGCCTACACCCTCTTCTTACAAAAAGGTGTTTTAGCCAAAGAATTCGAAATGTATGGATATAATTATTCTTTTCAAGAAAGTAATTCTTCAAAGGTAAACCAGCTATTAATAGTGATGTTGGTGATCATGTGATTTCAGTTTATGTATTCAGTTTAGCTGTGATTATTGGATGTGTACTATTTACTTACCCATCACTTTTCAAAATCATGTCTGTGGTCAGTGAACAGTAATTAATGCATTTGCTTTTGCTCTCTGCCACTATGTACCAATGCAAGCTGTGCTTAACCAGTCTTACCTCTATAATTTAGATTAAAACAAAAAAATGCAATCATTAATTTTGACAGACTCAGAAACGGAATCTTTGCATCTTTTTCTGTTGAAATCAATTTAAAATTCCTGTTATGTTTAATAGAAGAAATATCACAATCCTCACCAGGGATACTTAGAACATCTGTAAAAGCATGAAGGATGTGAAAGCCATGAGGTGAAAGCCCACAGCAGGCACTCTAGTATAGATAAATTGGCAACTGATTTTTGGCTACCTTATCTACCTTTCTTGACTATCTAAGAAAACCATGTTTGCACTGGGTTTTTTCTCTACTGAGACCTAAGCTTGTTTCCTGAAAGGCAGAACTGACCAGTAGCAAACACTGCTTGTTTCACAACCCATGTAAACTAACAAGCAATATTAAACTGTCCAGGAATTAATGGCTTCACAACGTTTGTACAGTGTTTCACAGACCCCTGCTTGTTCATGACCCCTCAGAGTATCAGTCTTGAAGAATAAGAATTACTTTGAATACAGTAGACCTGGTTCCAGCTTTCTACTGGGCTCCACAGTTAAGTATTTCTCCACCAGACTTCATGGTCTCTTGACATAGACTGAAATGAATTTAATGAAATCGCATTAGAGACTCGGTGTTCACCTTCCCACCTGCAAGATGAAAAAAAAGTTTAACTACACATAAGGAGAGAGACCCTTTATTGTTAGGATACTCAAACTTGCTTCTCCTTTGGCCTCAGAACTCAGACCCTCTTAACTGCTCTGGGAGTTCTGGAAAAATATCCATCCTGTCAGGACCTTGCCAAAGTACATATCACCGATAGCTATAACTAGGTTTCATGCCAGAGGGGACATGTGTGAGTGAAGGCTGTAACTCTGCAGGCACCACCACATCTCCGCTCTGCAACCCATGCCAGAACAAGACAATGGACCTCCTACTCACTGCACCCCTCCCTGACCTGCCATGTAAACTAATATGTCACAGAGAATACGTTTCTTTTCACTTACTTGGTGGGTGAAAACATTTGCTGACTAGCTGCCCAAAATCTCTGCCCAGGAAGTGAAATAGCAGAATCCAGCCTCTGCCAGGGCCAAAGTTGAGTTTGCCAGAACATTTTCTTTGGCCCTCATGCTCAGCAGTGTTTCCAGAGCCTCTCCTACTCATTATCCACTGTATCACCCAACTTGATTTTCTGCTTGGACTGAGCCTAGCTCAAGGAAACTTGGAATCAACTTCATCAGGTGTAGCTGAGCTAATGAGATGTTACTGCCCAGAGCCATGAAAAGCAGATGTTTCTTACCTGTAAAGAAAAAATGAGAGTTGCTGTGGTTCATTTGGAGGTGAGCTTGATGAGGCTGTCTTCCTTCTTAGAAAAGTTCACTGTATGTATTTTGCTCTTTATTCGGAGAGGCCCAAACAGGATTAAATTGGTCTGTCTAGAAAATTCTGAATGTACTTTCCTGTTTCAAGTGTTTACAGAGAGGGATTACCCCTCTGCTTTGTAGAGATTTCTTGTAAGATATTATCTGTCTACAATATCTGGGGGTTTCAGTCATGTATGTAAATATAAATAATACATTAGTACTAAAAAATGAACATATCAACAGACTAAGTTCTTGGGAGACTGTCAGAACATTTAAGAAATATATGGAATGAAGAGTTTAAGTGTTTAGATTTAATGAAGTTTTAATGAAGTTAATATCTGAATTCATAGACAAATCACAGCCACTTAATTCCACTTAATTCTTTAAGCCCTCAAGAATACAGGAATTAGATTTTAAGAAGCTCTCCCCTCTCTGTATACCTGCAAGCTGTTGACAAAATAAAGATTATTTATTAATTACTTCATAACTCAGCACAGAAATTATTTTTCCTGCATTTGCAACAAGATAATGGCAGAAGTACTGTTGCAAGAAGAAGCATGTGAACCTTTTGGAATTTCATGGTGTTCTGCATTAATTTGTCACCACATATGGTCTAACCATCATCTAAGTCAAGAGCATTGACAAATACAATGTGCCTAAAATAGTAAAACAAAACCAGTTCTGATTCTCCATGTCTTTATTGAACACACTCATTCAACATTCAAAATGCTAGTGGAAGAAGTAAGTGAACTCTGAGTTGACCTCAGAAAAGCTAATCGGAGTCCGGTGTGAGCATACCTGGAGTCTTGTTAAGAAAATGAGTTTGGAGATGTGGACTAGAACTACGCTGACTGATGAAAACCACTCAAATGTTTGAATTTTCTCCACACAAGATGTACGCTTATGTGAGTCACACCTCATCAAAAAGAGCTTTCAGAGGATCTATGATCAAGTATTGTTAATTTACATAAAGCTGGAAAGGGTTACAAAGTGATTTCAAAGACCTTAGAAATTCACCAGTCTGCAGTTAGGCAAACGATCTACAAATGGAGACACTCTGGAGCTGTGGCTACCCTACCAAGAAGTGGGTGCCCAGTCAAAATGACCCCAAAAGAACAACAAAGACTCATTAGTGAGGTAAAGAAACAACTCCAAGTGAAAGAGTTGAAGGCATCATTGAAACTGGCTAACATCCGTGTTCACAAGTCTAAGGTACATAAAACGTTGCACAAGCAGGGTGTCTGTGGCAGGATATCACAAAGGAAGCCGCTGCTTACCACAAAGAACGTTGCTGCACGCCTGAAGTTTGTGAAAGAGAACATTGACACTCCACAGTGGTATTGGCAAAGTGTCTTGCGGACTGATGAGACAAAGACTGAACTGTTTGGAAAGAACATGCAGCACTACATCTGGTGTAAAAAGGTCACTGCATATCATCATGAAAACATCATCTCAGCTGTAAAATACGGTGGAGGAAACATCATGATTTGGGCCTGCTTTGCTGCATCAGGGCCTGGCCAGCTTGCAGTCATTGAGGGGAAGAGGAATTCCCAAGTGTATCAAAAAATTGTTCAGGATAATGTGAGAATGTCTGTACATCAGCTGAAACTCTGCAGACGTTGGATGATGGAACAGGACAATGACCCAAAGCACCGGAGCAAGTCCACAACAGAATGGCTTCAGAAAAACTCAATCTGCCTTTTGGAGTGGCCAAGTCAGAGCCCAGACCTCAGCCTAAGAGATGCTGTGGAATGACGTGAAGAGAGCCACACACATGAGACATCCAAAGAATATGACAGAGCTAAAGCAGTTCCGCCAGGAAGAACAGGCTAAAATCCCTCCTGAACCATGTGCAGCTCTGATCCACAGCTACAGGAAGCGCCTGGTTGAGGTTATTGCTGCCAAGGCGAGGGTCAGCCAGATATTGATTCCAAGGATTCACTTACTTTTTCCACAAGCATTTTGTATGTTGAATGAGTGTGTTCAGTAAAGGCATGAAGGATCAGAATTGGGTTTGTGTTATTTTAGGCACATTGTATTTGTCGATACTCTTGATTTAGATGACAGTTAGATCACATTTTATGACAAATTAAAGCAGAACACCATGAAATTCCAAAAGGTTCACATACTTTTTCTTGCAACTGTATAGCTATAAAATTTTGCTAGCCTAGAAAGAGTCACACCCATGCAAAGGAAATTGTTTGGATTTTTTCACCTTTTAAATTTTCATATGTGTTGTGTATGAACAGTTTTTGCTAAACTGCCTTTCTTAGAAAACAGAAAGCTTTCTTCATGATTGCTTGTGGTTTTTAACTGCATGCCACAAGTCTAGATCGTATCAAAACTGAGTCCCCAAAATAAAATCCTTTCAAATCTAACAAGCACAAAAAAAATCTATTTATCTCAAGGAGGTTAAGTCACACAGAAATAAGTCGAGATTGTAGAATGGATCTTAGTGTAGGGGGAGCTTATCTGAGAGGCAGGAGATAAGCGTAGAGACTGCAGTCGTAGTTACAAAAAAGGTTTCTGAAATAAGAAAAGATCTCTTTATAAATCAAGACACTGTCTGTGCCTGACAGTCTGAAAAAGGAAAAAATTAGAATTGCCAAGCATACACAAGACTTGTTAAGAGGGAGGAAGCGAAGTAGTGAAATAAAAAACAAAATAAGTATGGAACATTTGTTTATGTATTTCATGAGCCCTGAAGTCCATATTTTCTGTATTTTAGATGATTGCAATAGATATGTAGTCAGGTCTTTAATACTGTGTATGTATATGTGTGTGTGTGTGTATATACATGTATATATAAGCGTGTTTATTTAGAGCTGCACCTGTTTGGTGTTTTTACCTTAGCAATAGAAAAAAAAATGTTTGGGAAGCCAGAGGGGGTGCTTTCCTACAACTCTAACAGTTGGCATCCCTGCAGATACTAGAGGCCAGATTATCAATGGTGCCAAAATAACTGTGCATCACGCGTCTAGAGCAGGGGTTAGGAGTAAGGTAGGCTGGAGATGCAGGTGAATGGAATGAAGAGGGTCTTCTGGTAGCTGTAAAAAGGAAAATTTTTGTAACTGTGTTTATTAGTAGTAGTTATATTACCCACAGGAGTTCTTCAGAAGTGAGCTGGGTACATTTCAGCACTTAATTGATAAACAGGTTGAGAAACCTGTCAAGGTAATCTCATTCATATATTATAATGACTAACACTCTGTAAAATTGATTGTGCAACTAGCCAACTAGTTTTTCTGGTTTATGCAATTTGTTCTTTTGCATAAAACCTTTTTTTTCCTCATCCACTGAGCAAAAATTGCTTTACCGATACTGTGCTTTCTCTGTGAAGGGTAATCTCACCCGGTGTTGTCACTGATCTTATGAGCATTTAAATCTTATGGATCACACTAGCTTAAGCCAGAACCTGATTTGTTCCATTCACCAGTCCTGCATCTTATTTTGAGTGTTCTTGTAGGATTTAAACAATCCCTCTTCTAGCTAATATTCAACTTACCTGGAGCACAAATTCCAGGTTCCATATGAAGGTTTGTGACACCGTGAAGATTCTTTGTTGAAGACACAATGCCAATTACTCGTCTTAGTCACACAATTCCCACTCAGACTAATTGGAGCAGTTTGGCTCAATCTTGGACTATATGATTGTTGTAGGTCCCTTCCAACCGAAATATTCTCATCTCTTTTCCTCAGTTTTGAGCATCTCAACCCTTGTTATTATCCAAATCATCAATTCATCTATACTTCTGGCAAAATGCCTCCAAAGAAAGCATAGCTAATTTGATTCATTCACCCCTACCCCTAAAGCACAAGCATCTATCACCTGAGCTAGCTGGACAGGAGACAGTTTTGTGCACTTTCAAGCTGCTGTATCAGAGTGAAAGACAATATATATGTAAATGCACATGAAGTCTGGATATGTTTCATCTGCTAACACTGCTTGAATAAGCAAATATCTACTAATTTACCCCACATAATTCTTTCTTCACTTCTTAACTTTCCATCTTTGTTAAGGTTGAGCTTCGCCAGGATTTGTTGATATTATTTTTTAAATTATTTTGGCAAGTTTGTCATGTTTTAACTAGTCTGTGAGTATCATGCTCGATATCATAACTTTTGTTAAGATTCATAGCAATTTTCTTACTCTGAGTACATTCACAGTGCTTTGGCTGAGCAAACCTCTTAGGTTGATGCATCCAAACAAAGACCCAATCAAATACACCTCATCTGGAAAGTGCCAAGCATCTGGGAAGCGATGCTGTTAGTCCCTTTCTCACAACTGCCATGTCTTGTTGTGGAAATATTCCTTTACTCCACTCACGTTCAAACCACAAGCACTAGAAGCTAAACTGTTTGAATTTGCACTGTAGGAGGAAAGAAATACTTCGGCACACATTTGTCTCAGTTGGCTTTTTTTTTTTTCCTGACATCCCCAAGAGTTTCCAGGCATAAATAAAAATTACTAAAGGCAGTAGTAGAGCAGGGCTCAGGTTCAGGGAATTGAATGATTTATGAGCAACGACTCTCAAAGGGACAAAAAACCCAGACTTTCAAAGCAGAATTAATATACCTTGGGTAGTAAAGCAGTAGGCAGCTTGACTCGATAAGCAAGGATGTTCCTGATTCAAAGCATCAGAAGACAAAATATGTCCAGGTTGTAATGCCACACTGTATGCCAAGTGCTGGTTTTAATGTGAAGAGCAGTTTTCTTCAGAATCTAGCATGATGATGTTCCAAAAAGCCAGGAAGCAAATCTTTCCTAGTGAAATCCGCATGCAAATGTAAATATGAAAGTTGAAATTCTGGCCTCTCTCAACTTGGTGCTAAAGTTCCCTGCGATTTGAGCCAGGAATTCACCCAGCACACACATAACTGACTGCACTGTATGAATGCCTTTTCGTATACAGTTCTTCACTTCATCTAAGCATTTCTTAGTGTAAGAGCTGAAATTTAGTTTCCCAAACTGTCCCATGGCCTTCCTTCAAAATGTACATATGTGTTGTAAGAAAAAATCACCATCTCTTTGGTAGTTTCTGGCAACTTTTGCAACTCAGTAGTTAAACTATAAATTCTAATCAAATTCTTTAATAACATGTCACCAAAACTTGTAGGGTCACAGGTCTAGCTCTTAAAACCCCAGTATAGTTTCTTTAAACCTGACTTTATAGTGACCTTTAAACTGCCCTTTACTAGTTGAGTCTGTTGTGACTGAACTAATCTGGATGAACCATGTATCTTGCCAGGCAAAAACAGTGCCCCATTCCCACAAAGCTTTAGAGTAATACAGTAGCAGCCATTAGGTTGCACCAATAACGTACCATTTTAACACTACAAATATTGTGATAGTTTCTCTCATGGCCTTAAAACGGTAGTGCATTTCTGGTAGTGTTTATCAAGGACAAGACTTCTAAGACTCAGGCCAATAATCTGAGCTCTATGGGAGAGGTGATGTAGAAAAAAACATAAATGCATGCACTATCACCTTTAGGTCATGCATTTTAATATGATTTTGAACTTAATTTTCATGTGTGTTGTTCTTTCTATTATCACTCTTGTCTATTGTCCCTCATGCCTTTCTTTAAAGACAGCATTATTAGTATAAAACCTTAATCTGGTGTCATGCTAACTGCTGTTTTAGTAGTTTCCTAACAAAACTCTTTACACCAAGCTAGCGAAAGATAACAGCATCAAAGTGTGTAACTAAGCTGCAAAACAGCGGTGGCAAGATTTTCTTTTTGAAACTGTGACAGGACCATAATGGTAGCTTATTTTATTCCCTCATGCTTTGCCAAGGGCAAAGATGGTATTTAATTTTATGGTAAATAAGTTTTTAACAATTAATTTATTTTGGCTTTAACATTTACTTTTACAGTAAATGTGGTTTTATAGTACATACCAACTTTTACCACTCAAGCTTTGATTCCCTTGTTGAAAGAGAGCCACATCCCTGGGAGCAGTAGGTGTCAGTGGTGTCTCTCCTCTCCACTTTGAAGGCACTGCAGTAGCACAGCTCCAAGAAGCCATCTCTCAAAAAAATGTTTACACATTCAGGTTCCTTCAGAGGCACTTCTGCCTGTGGGCAGTGCCAGCTAGCCTCATCAGTGTGGTATGAACTTACCCTCCAGACTCCAAACAGTAGCATTCTCTGTGTGAAATTCCTCCAGTAAATACATATAGTGTTTGCTCCAGTGTATGTATTTAGCAAAGTGTATAGGTGTATAGGAATGTAGCAAGGAGTACAAGTGACTTTTCATTACTTTTATTTTTAACCCAAGATTTATTTACCTAAAAGTGAATGAACTGTGTGCCTTGACTGAGGCTGTTGGGAGCCTTCACTGGCAGGTGCAGTTGCCATCTATTCCTAGAGGTTAAGAAAAAAATGGTACCACTGTTGTGCAAGTAAAAAAATGTTCCGAATCAAGTGATTAATGAGCAATCACCTTTATTTCACCTCTTTTCTCAGCGATAAATACAGTAGCATTGTCACTGTCAGGAGCAAACACTGCTAATGCAATAAAGCTAGTACTTTGGTGCATGACAAGAAGTTCATCACAAAGGCAGCAGGTGTGAAGCCTGGCCTTGCCTTTGTCTTCTCCAGGTCCACAGCTCTGAGGTCACGTGAGACTGGCTGGCTTATGTCCACTCTGCTAACGGCTCAGGAGCAGGTTGTCTTGCAGACAGGGCAAATTGAAATGGTCCAATAAAGAGACAAAACACAAGATTTAAGATTAAGATTAAGAAATATGGATAATAGGGAGTCCAAAACCAGAGCTCACCACCTCACTCTGTTTGGTTAATCAGTACAGATATGCCAGATAGGACCTCTGCCACCTGCGAGAAGTTGGGGGAAGGACTGGAGGAAGAGGGGACCAGGGACAGAGTGATGGAAGCTGCTTTAGCTTGTTTGAGGTAGTGGGAAAAGGAATGGTTTGTTACAGACACATGGTGGGAGTAAGCCACAAGACCAGGCCATCATGATCAGTGTAATGATGTACATCAAACGGGGTCTTCCTTTCTTTTTTTCCTTCCTGCTTTTTGCCCATACTTTGAATGACCAAGACAAAGTCAGAACCAGTAAAAACAAGAAATATCATCGTGTGATCTCTGTTATCCTGAGAGGACTCACGTAAAAGACAAATTCGGGTGCTGGACTTCAAGGAAAGTAAGATAAAAGACACAAGTATGAACTGAGAGAATAAGTGAAGTAAAATATTTTTCTTTGAAAGGATGAGATGTGAATCACTGAGGTCAACAGTTCCAAGACGTGCTAAAACTAGGTGCTTGCATAATCATCAAAGTATTTCTGTCAGTTTCTTTATGATATAGATTCACTTTTCAGAAGGGGTTTGGATGAGAAGAGGTATTTTGGTAAATTGACTGAGGAAGTCATTCCTTCCATAAGGGCAGAGGGAAGCTGGAGAAGGAAATGAGCAGAGGATGTTGACCAAGATGTTGACCAGAGGGCTGAGAAAGGGGAGATTACTTGTCCATCCTCTCGCTTTGGACCTATAAAGTAGATGGGCTGCATCTGGCAATGGAGGAACAGACAGCATCAGCACAAATCAGCATTAAGTGAGTGAAATTAAAATAAAAACATGCACACAGAGATCTGGAGGAATTGCAGACCCACCTTCAGGATTCTTTTAGCATTTTGCTCTTTCCAATTCCATGTGTCAGTTATTACTGTACTCCCCACTGAATTGTGCCTGTGATAAAAATATGTCTCTCATGAGTCAGGCAGTCACAACCGTGTATCACACTGCTGAACCAGGATCACAACGGTCTTAAAAATGTGTGACCGACAACAACACTTCAGAGCAAAAGATACACAGAGCCCAGCAGGGAGAAATACAGGGCAGTCCCGTCTAAGGTAGCAGAACTGATTATTTCACAATGTGTCTGCAAACTTCAGCATTCTCACACACAAACAGAAAGACACGAATGTTAAAGGGCAGAATGAGGAACAAGTTAAAAAATTAACTACAGTACATGTTACAAGAGGTTGTCAGTGCAGCCTTCTGACTAGCTAGTTCACAGAGCACTGAAGTCTTTTGAAGTTTCCTCTCTCTTTTTAATCAGTCCCATTAGAACAAGTAGATCTTGGCTTCAAAGGTAACAGGGCTTGTCAAAGAGGAAAGCTGCCCGCTTCTCAAACCGCGGATGGCAGCTTTATGTCCCACCGTGGTGGTTCCCACGTGAAGCTGAGCAGCATCGGCAGGGTGGGCACAATTACACAGCAAGTTCTGTGCTCAGATTCCTTTGAAGGGCTTATGCACTCCCCCTAAATTATAATTTATGTTCTTGACTCAACAGGACTTCCAAAGACTTGAAAAGATACTCCGTAAAGCATATGCCTTAGCTTGATCCCTCACCTGTAAAATCTAGAGGAATCCATAAACCTAGTTCTTTAGATAACAAAGTTTTATTAATTAAATTGGTGCATTTTCTTAATAAATGCCTGTAATTTTTTTTTACTCTATTCTTCCGACAGGGCTTTTCCCAGAATTTCTCTACAGTAAAGGGAGCAGAGAGTTTTGTGTAAGAAATCTACAGTTTTTAATTTGTCCACAAAACACTTCACTAGAGAACATCATTAATAATGGCCTGTATTTACTGTGAGGAAAAAGAAGGTTAAATGCATTATCAATATTTTCCAAATCTGTTTCACTGATTCTGCAGCCTGTCATTTCTGGAAAAGTTTTCCAAGAAGAAAAAAAAAAAAAGAAAAGTCCTGAATACAGCACTTCTCTCTGCTTCATTTTAGTTCAAATTTTACACTTCTGCAGCTTGAATGTGAACATCACTTATATTTCACCCCCTAAAAATGATGGGGTTTATGATATATTAAAATTGTGTATCTCAGTGCACACATTGCCCAACTGGTGACCCAACTTCCAGTATTTGACACTGGATTTTCATAATACTTGAGCAATTACTTGCAAGTGTTGCAATCCCATTCGTGGTCTGAACCATGACCCTGGGAATCACTCCTGAAGTTTGACTCATTCTCATGGGCTTGTTTTCATGGTGTATTTAGAGACGAGCTGTGCCAATCTAGGAAGTTTTCCAGAATACAAAGTAGATCATAAGTAGTTTGTCTGATAATGTGTCCGTGGACAGGGCATTCACAGATGCTTCTCTGTTCTTCAGCAAAATATTAGTCAAATAGCAGTATTAGAATCCAACACTGTTCTTGCTAAAACCATTTTTCGAAGTAGTATTGAGTTCAGTCAGAGGTAATTCAGGCAGAGTAGGTGAACTTGGTAGATTGTGAAGTCAGAAAAAGGGAGGGATGGAATGAATCTCAAGAGATCCATCAATCCATCTCTGCACTGAGGCAGGATAAGAAACCTTGGACTAATCCTGGCAGACATCAGTGTAATATACCAGTAATGACTTCAATAAAGGAAATTCTGCAACGTTCTTATGTATGATATTTTAACGTACCTTTCCTATTGTAAGTTGGGGGGTTTTCACATAAATCAAGAATTTTTTATAAATATTCGGCTTTTATTTTGTCTTCTTTCTCAGAGGATACAGCAAAGTTGCTCAACATTCTCTTGTTCCTAAAATATACAGATAGTATTTCTATATCATTTACCTGTAAATGGCACATTTTCACGTTAAGAGTAAGCCAGTCTGCTGCCACAATGAACCACCCTAGTTTTTGCCCATTCAGCCAGCCCTCCTGTGATTGTGATGAACCAGTTCAGAGGATGAAGAGGAGAAGCTTTCATCTCTTTAATAAAATTGGTTTTCTGCTGAGTTATTTCATTGAATCAAGCCCTGGGGAGAGCATCAGACAAGTGCCAGTGGTTGGCCTGGCTTAGCTGTGAGAGAAACGGCACAACTTCGCTTTTCTGGGCTAAATAAACCTCCTCACCACCTCTTTCACAAGCCATGTTTTCCAAGCCTGCTATCATTCTTACGCTCCTCTGAACCCTTTCCAGTTTTTCTGTATCTTTATCATACATAAAGCATTTAACATACCTCTGAGTGTTTAAAATGCATGATTCAGTTATAAGTGAACAAGCTATCAGAAAGGTTATGAAGATTTGTTGTTGCTCATATGCTCTTCTGCCCATTTTTCTGTGCTTAATTTGTGTGTGTCATTGCCATGACTTTGCCTACCTGTGTAATAATTGTGCTCACAAGGTGGATCGATTAAGCACAAGTTGCCACCCTGTGCCATGCTTCTTCAGTTTAGGGAAGGACATTCCAATCTACACACTTCCCTATGAGGTCACTGCTCATGTGGCCATGTCATCATATTTAATTTTAACTTAGGATATCATCCAAATTCCAGCAGAACCTCAGGCAAGAGGTGGAGAAGATAATTTCCCTTAAGCTTCCTCAAGTTTGCTGTGTGTATACACTGACCTACATTGAGAGCAGACACATGACAGATTTGCAGTCAGTCTTTCATGTAAGTCTTTTGGGGGTAATGGCTTCATGCAAGCATAATTTTGTGGCAATCCATAGGGATAAAGTGTTAAGATTTGCTATATTCTCTCTTTTAGATATTTATAAATAATTTATATTTCCCAATACGGATTGAGTCCTGATTCATATTCATCTAGTTCTCTTAATATGTGATCTAGAGTCTTGAAGTATTTGGGTTTTTTTCTTTTAAAGCCATCATCACCTGTAGCCAACTGAGAATTTTAAGTTTTTTTCTATCATAGTTTCTCACTCTAATCACTGGGAAAATGTGTAAAATGTGAAGTCTGAGGATACAGAAACAGCAAAGTTAAAGCAATAAAGGTCCCAAATAGAGATGATCTTTTGAATCATATTACTTGTTAATACCTGCGAGGCTGGTGTTTGTGCTAGAGTGTCTGCTGTGGATGAAACCCACACTGTAGAGAACGATGCACCAGTAATAACTCCATCATGGACTGTCTAGCTGAGCTCACAACCCACCACAGACTACGATAAACTCTGAGTTGCTCTGTCCTCTGTAACCAGATGGTGTCTAAGATGAGCCAGCTTCTTCAGAGACATTCAGAAATGAGCTATCTGAAAGTAATGATTGCCAGGCTTTCCTGTCCTTCCTGTGGAGGCTCTCACATGGCTCTCAGAGTGTGGAAGCCTATGGGGAGATTCTGGATCCGCTGACCATGAAAAATTGTAGCAGTTGCCCATAATTTATTTCATGGAGTTTAGTTAAGCAGAGGAGCCTCTTTGCCCCTGCCCATGGTGGGGGGATTGGAACTAGAAGACCTTTAAGGTCCCTTCCAACTCAAACCATTCTATGACTCTCTCCTGTCTCAGGCTGCTGCTGCTGAGGGAGACACAAGAAGTTAGCACTACTTCTCCCTTCCCAGGCAACAGGAATTTATCCAGCTTCTCAGCAGCACAGGAAAATTCAGTGTTGCTGTAAAGCCCATTGCTGGGGGCTGGGAAGAGGGGATCTGGGAGAAATAAGATTAGATTTCTCCCAGATATGAGAATCAGATTTCTCAGATTGGACTAAAAGGTGGGAATATATAAGGGCTTGAGGTCTCTTTCTTCCCTTTCTTCTTGTCCTTCTTTTCCCATCTTTCCTCTCCATGTCCCACAAAAATGTGCTCTTCCAGGATCCTATGGGACCGATCATGTTTAATTCCCATACAGACACATATCTTCTCTTCCCTTTCCTCCTGCACCCTCATCAAGGAATCATCCATCATCATTTCAACCGGATAAGCTTCCCAAATTTGCAGGGCACAGAAGAGTGTGGTAAAATGTGTTTGGTCCTTGTTAGCACAGGAAGAAAAAGGGCAGTTCAGGGTTGGGCTGGAAGGTGAAAGAGAGTCCCATTGCCAACGGTAGTAGGGCGAGACAGTAAAAAGCTGTGGGGAGAAACAACTTCTCAGCATCAGTCATCACATTCCTCCTTAGAAGCCCTTCCTTTGGCAGCAGCAGCTGCAGAGGAGCGCAGAAGCACAAAACGGAGACGGGTGGATCAGGCTAAAAATCATTCAGCTTTATTCTTTCGATCGTAGGCAACACAGGTAAGGAGACTGCCTCCGAAAAGTCAGTGCCCAAGGCAGCTGCCTGCTTTCCTTATGCAGTGAAACAGCGCTGCACTGGCCCTGCCCTGCGTGTTGTTGGTTGAATCCTGTGACTTAGTCCCTGCTGCAATTGTGCTGGTGTTTTAGGATGTGTCACAACAATTTCAGTATTCCTTCATTTGCCACTCAGTCGCTTAGTTGGGGGGGGGGGGGGGGGGGGGTGGTGGTGTAAAAAAATGCACTTCCTCTCTGTTCTAACTCTTCCCCAACCAAAAGTTTAGGAAAATATCATACCAAATCAAGGAAATAAAAAAGAGGAAAAAATCCCCAAAGAAAACATGGACTTCAAAGTAGACTTAAAAACTGCCCAATTTGGTAAAGAATGGAAATAGCCAGACTGTAAAAATGCAGGCATCTTCTAATTGTGAAAAGGACGTGTAAAATTGATTTACTTGCTCGCCATATTAAAAGAAAATTCATAGTGCTGGCATTGTGCCATGCAGAACAGTTACCAAAAGTCAATAAGATAAGCTGTGTGAGTTAGTGGTGCCACTAATGTCATATATTCTCACTGAATATGACCTGAAGCATTTTTTTTTATTAAAAAGTACCATGATTCAGGTAACATATTATCTCCCTTGCAGTTAGCTCTACCCAAGGCCACATAAGGAGGGACATCTTTCAACTATTACAGGGAGGGAAGAAGGTAAATGAAATACTGTCCACGGCATTTCACAGTAGGTACCATTTTCAGGTGAATAGTTTTAAACACTGCTGATGCCAGAGTCAACACGAATGATCAAGGGTTCATTTTGTGAAAGTAGTCATCTTCCTTAATTTTTAGTGCTTCCTGCATCTGCCTTAATATACTATGCTGAAGATGAGTAATGTTAGGAAAAAAATAGCATCATTATAAATTCTAAAACCCCAAATTCTTCAGGTGCTACTTATGTAAAAAAGGACCAATTTAAATCAAACCATTAGATTCTGCTTAAATGTTCAATTAGAAAAGTGTAATAGTATAAATGGTTTATGTATTCACAGCTCATGTCTTCGAATTTAACCTTTCTTCTATTTTTGCTGTTATTTCTCCCTGTTATAAATGTTGGTGTAATTACACTCATTTTCTCTTTAGAGGTGAATATACAATCACAGCTAGAAATTCCCCTGTATGTTTTGCAGCCTGAAACATGTAATACTCAATCTCACAACTAATAACTACCATGACATGTTTTATAATTACACCATAAATCAGAGACTGATGCATTTAAAATGTAATTTTATGCTGTTTTGCAATATTTCTTGGCACTTTTGAAATATATAGTTCAACAAAGGCAAGTGTAGAGTTCTGCACTTGGGAAAGAATAACCCCATGTGCCAATATAGGTTGGGGACTGTCCTGCTGGAGAGCAGTGCAGGGGAAAGGGTCCTGGGGGTTCTAGTGGACAGCAGGATGACCATGAGCCAGCAATGTACCCTCGTGGCCAAGAAGGCCAATGGTATCCTGGGGTGTATTAGAAGGGGAGTAGCAAGTAGGTCAAGAGAGGTCCTCCTGCCTCTCTACTCTGCCCTGGTGAGGCCACATCTGGAATATTGTGTCCAGTTCTGGGCACCTCAGTTCAAGAAGGAGAGGGAACTGCTTGAGAGAGTCCAGCGCAGAGCCACAAAGATGATGAAGGGAGTGGAACATCTCCCTTATGAGGAAAGGCTGAAGGAGCTGGGTCTCTTGAGCTTGGAGAAGAGGAGGCTGAGGGGTGACCTCATTAATGTTTATAAATATGTCAAGGGGGAGTGTCAGGAGGATGGAGCCAGGCTCTTTTCAGCGGTGTTCACTGACAGGACAAGGGGCAATGGGTGGAAGCTGGAACATAAGAGGTTCCATAAGAATATGAGGAAAAACTTTTTTACTGTGAGGGTGACAGAGCACTGGCACAGGCTGCCCAGGGAGGTTGTGGAGTCTCCTTCTTTGGAGACATACAAAACCTGCCTGGACACGTTCCTGTGCACTCCACTGTAGGTGGTCCTGCTCTGGCGGGGGGGTTGGACTAGATGATCTTTGAGGTCCCTTCCAACCTCTAACATTCTGTGATTCTGTGATTCTGTGATATTAGGGTGGAAAACGCATGATCTAGTTGGGTACAATCACAGATGAAGAAAAAGTGTCTTTCTCCAGTTACTGAGGTGCCCCAAAAAAAGATGCTAAGGGGCAGTGACATGCATGTAGCTCCTAGGATACTCAAGCTGCCTTGGGGACCTCAATGAGAGCACATTGTCTGAGCAGATGTTGCAGTCCAGTGATTAAGAAGGGGGGAAAAAAAATTAACCCGCGGCACAAGCTTGCAGAATGAGCAACCCATTAGCAACAAAGGCTCTGTGGCTTTTGCAACATGGTTCATTGTTTAAATCCTTTATGTCTGAGAGGGACTAAGCTGAGAGGAGGAGAGTGAGCATCTGCATTGAAAGCCAGAGGAACAATTCTGCCAACTCACACAGCATCTCAAGTGCTTCTGCAGCTGCTGACAGGTAAATGATGGACTCACACAATTAGGTGATTTTTTTTCTCCTCAGGGCCTGTTTCTGTTTGAAGGAGAATGTTTTATTATTCAGTCTGCTTTTGCTGTATATGCTTTAGGTGTTATTTTAGTCCTTTCAGTGCATACAGAAGTTTGTAACGGTGTTTGGGATAGTTTCCTAGGGGTTCAAAATCTCTGAGTAATAGTTTAGATGCAGAGAGGCTCTTTTATCCCCTAATTAATGTCAGTTTGCCATATACTAGATCTTGACACCACACCCCCCCCCACTGACCACCACCACAGACTTGCTGGGACACATTATGGCCTGGCGTGTGGGCTCACTCCAAAATGATTGAGAGGGTCTCTTTGTTGGATACCTTTCCGTGCACAATACAGCAGCCTAACACACCAGAGGTTTGCTGGTAATTTAATTAAAATTTCTGCATCCCTCACATGCATTCACACTAATTTGGTTTCTGCTAATCAAACTCCGAATTTATGCTAGTAGAGTTTTATCATCTCCCCAAATGGCACAAGTCCTGTAATAACATCTGGCTGTATTTGGGCCACTTAATACGGACATCATGACTTTTTTGATTAAGAGAACAGTGTGTTCTACAGGCTACCCCAGGCTGCCAAAGCCATCAGCAAGCAGAAGTTATGACAAAGTCTATGCAGCTACAGAAAACCTATGTGATCCCTCATACCCACTGCTATTATCCATACCCAAGGCCATGCTGTGTAGAAACACTACATTCATCTGCCACTAGTCCAGCTAACCTTATTTCTTTAGAAAAAAGGGTGGGAAGCTATAGAGGGATGAAGAAAGGCTTTAGGAATGTGGCTGCAAGGCATCCCAGGGAGAAGTGGTGGTACCCCAAGGTGCAGAGGTGGTTCACAGGGGACTGGGATGAGCTGTGTCACTTTCCCCTACACCTCCTCCTCCTGAGCTGCGAACCTGAGGCAACCGAGTACTGTGCTGTATCTGAATGCTAGCACTAGTATTACAGGAAAAGACTCTAGTAGGGGTGAGACCTACAATTTACAGTGGGTCAGTAGAAATTTTATGGGCCTGCGGTGTCTTCTTGAATTGTCATAGTTCAAGTCCCTTGGCATTACTCCATAAACTATGTTGAAGGGTTTCCCTAATCATCCAGTGGCACTCTGGCTTCAGAAATGCTTTTACTACTAGTGGAGAAGCTTGAGCCCTGTTCACAATATGTCTATACTGAAATGATCTATCTGTCTTGAGTGAGACTCTACATGATTATCCCAGTTATGTCTGGTAGCTCTATCTTACAACTCTTTTAAGCAAATCAACATCTACATTTGAAATTTAAATGGCCTGCAAGGACTTGCCTTTAGGAACAGCACCACTAATTTATAAAGGAAAGAAGGACCTGGTGCACTGACTCATAGCAACCTTTACCAGAATATGGCCTGACACTTTCAAGATTTGCTGCAAAGAGTTTGAAAAAAAGGAAACAAAGGTGTTGTAACTACTCGGAGATTTCACTACCATTGTCACTAGTTGTGCAAGTGATCAAAAAAACTACTACAGGCTAGAAATTTCCAGAATTTGTTTCATGGTGCAATCATTGCCTATTACTTTTGTTGTATATTATTTCTTGTTGGCTCAGTAACTGCTGCTGGAATGAGCATGGGAAGATGAGCTTGAGAAAAAAAAGACACAGGAGACTATAATGATAGTGGTGCAGAACTATGGCATCCCAAGGTTTACTAGGGCTGTTAACAGGATTTAGTTCAAACCACCTATTCCAGACCATTTGCTAAGATTCTCACCTTTATCCCAGTAGAGGGAAAAGGAGAAGGTCCTGCACTTCTAAGGTGTTTTTGGACCCTGAGCAGTAGCAGGGGCTCTGTGAACAGAGCACATGGGCACCTGCCTCCCATTTCCTCATCCTAAAAGCTGGCTTAGAGAAAAAGAAGCCTAGACTGTATTTTGTCAAGATTTTTTATATTTCTTTGGAACAAAAGGACATAAAGCAAAGGCCAGAGCTGCTTTCAATTGCAAACATACAGCTTGCAGGTGTGGGCAGAGTTTAGCCTAAAATAACTGGAGGCAAAAGAAAGCAAAAAGCAGCTTAAAAATGTGATGTCAGCAGGAGAAAATACACTCTGTGGGACACTGGTTTTCTAAAGCCTTGTTCTGTAATCAACACAGCTCATTACTGTAGCTATGCATGATGTTGCAAATGGCATTTAGATGAACACATTTTGTCTTTCCATCGTGCTTGCTTGTTAAGAAGTTGTCTGCCCAAATTGCTGAACCATGTGTATTGTGTCAAAAAGGAGGAAAGCGTCAGATTCCCTTTGTCAGGATGGACAGCCTGTGCCAAACTCTTAGTGACTGATTTCCAGCCTTCTTCTCTTTAAACCCCTATGAATTCTCCTGTGGAGTAACAGGGCTTTATACAGATGCCTCTTCCTCCTGCAGTGATAATCATAATGCTTTCCTTTCTCTCTAGTCTACATTGTACACCTGTCCCTGAGGTCTGCAGACCACTTTTTGGAAATTGGTCTACCAGGCAATTTAAGTTTGTGCATTTACTTCAGGTTTTGGTTTTTTTCTCTTTAAAAAAAAGTTTCACTTTCTCATAATATCTCAGTTAAATCCTTAAATAGTAGTGATGTTACTATTGCAATAGATGGGACAATCCACGCCAGAGTCAAGATTACAGAAGGAAGTGACCATGTATCTGAGGTCATCAAAACACATTGCAAGGCACATGACAAGTTCTGGCTCCCATCTGAATTCACTTTGGAGTCTTGACACAGGGTTAAAGGCAGCTGGGCTTCTGCACTTCTTTTCTGTGATAGGTGTCTCCAAGTGGTTTGGGGGAAAAAAAGACATTGTAAGCTGTTGTGTAGACATTGTTCTGAGGCATGACGCCGGCTGAGGATGCAGGCCTGCAGGCTGACACTACACCATGCCTTCTAGAGATAAAAAGGGTTATGAACAATTTTGCTCTATTCTGATTGGGAGCTTTCCAGTATAATGCCACCTGTATTAAAGCAGTCATCAGAGCAATAAATTAGATTAATCAGGAGTTATGTTACTCCATGCTTTTCTCATACCTTTCAGCCATTCACCTGTATTCATTGTTCCAGCCATTGGAGTTGTCAGGGGAGATTAAAAAGGTCCCACATTGCTTCTTATGTTAGGAAGATTCTCTTTAATTGGCTGTGAGGCAAAACCAGCTTTGTGCCATCCAGAAGCACAAAGGGGTCAAGGTAAAGTTAAATTTCACTTCAGTCTCACTTGAGGTAGAGGAAGAAACGAGAAACAGAACAGGATTATAAATTATATCTCAAAGATGACTGAAAGAGGACTGACTTCAGGGTTTCAATATCTTTCATTTAATATACAATATTTTATGATCAAACACCATCACAGGTTGCCCAGAGAGGCTATGGAATCTCCATCCTCGGAAATATTCAAAATCAGACTGGACACAAGCACTGGTCATCCTGCTGCGGGTGTTCTTGATAGAGCAGGTGGGTAGGACCAGATAATATCTGGAGGTCTAATTTCAGCTACTCTGTGATTCTGTGATTCTGTGATTTAGATATCTTCTTCCATTTTTCTGGAGAGAAGAATGAATTGAAAGAACAAAAGTGAAAGTTAAAGAAATCTTTTCCCTTTTCAGTCTAACAGCATTAACTCCTATTGATCTTCCTAACCATTGCCAACCTTGTCAATGTGAGCAATCCCATTATCTGGGCTGGATTATATCGGCACCAAAGATAATTCTTCAGCGCATCCAAGCTACCTCTGAGGTTTTCCTTAGCATGGAAATGAGGGGGCAAGGAAGAATCACTGATGCACATTCTGGTTCTGTCTCCCCATGGGGTGAGGATTTGGCCAAAGTGCACATCTCACCCAGGAACTAGGACATGGTGCTGGAATGATGGACACAAGCAAGGAGAGGACGCAGCATGAAACAGGACCTTTCAGTAGTAGCTGGAGCCACTTAGATCAACGTTTAACTTCACGTGTGGACACGTGCTGGTCTCCACCTGGAAGCACTCAGGAGCTGGATAAGGCTTTACAAAATTATTTGAGGCTGGGCTGAGTAAAGAGCCGGGTTTCCTCAGAGGAGACATCCTTGCTTGAGGTGAAGGAAACCCACTAGTAGAAACTATGGCCTTATGTAGAGATTCATGCTTTTAAACACTATTAAATGTCAAGAGCTGCCCTAATCCAACCTATTGTCTGAAAGCACATGTTTCCCATGTCTGAACTGTATGTATTACAGAGAAGACATATGGTGAAATAAGAAAAAGATGAAAGAAATCAACAACAGATTAAGTTAAAACAGTCTTTGCTATCCTCTAGTCTAAGGCTGAGTGGATTGCTCTCCCAGCCAGAAGAGTTATCCATGGACTACTGTGGTTCCCCCAGGTCAGCCTGACACATCTGATGACCTCTTCTCGCTACACAACCTAATGTAAGAAAGACACCCAACTTAATATATCAGTTTCTTTCTGGTAATAAAATATCACATAAATCAATTTGCACAACATGTGAACATGACTTCCAAGGTCCTTTCACATGTGTCTCAGCAGTTTATAGTACAGTTAGTCAGAGGAAAGTTGAAAGTGAAGAAAAAGGAACATTTCCAGGGAGAAGAGGAAATGAGCAGGGCAAGATGAGCAATAAAAAAGCCTAATATTTCTTCCCCTGCCCCAGACACACATATAAATAGTGTGAGAGTCATTTCCCCTGCTCACTGGCCACCACTCTTCTGCTGCATCTTTCTGAGACCAGGCACCATCACTTCAAGATGTGGACAAAGGTACTGTCTGGTTTCTTTGCACTGTAAGATGAGCTTCTTTGTTTAAGCCTTTGTCTCTTCACTCTATGCATTTCGGTAGGTGTACATCACACTATAGGATATGTGGTTCACCTGCTTGAGGTGATTTTTGCACCTCAAGATAATGTTTAGTACAAAACCAGGTGAGAGCTTGCCTGAATTCATGGGTAAAATTCTGGCCACCATTGCGAAAGAAGGGAAATCCAGTGTGAAGAACGCAATGAAAAGCTGCTATCATAGTAGGGATAAGTCTATGTTGCAAAGGAGAGAGCAGCACCATTTGGTTGGTTTAACTTAGCAAACTGAAGGCAAAGAGGAAATACCATCACTCTGTGTGCATACATGAAGGAGAGTAGAGGAAGGGAAAGGATGAGCAAAACTGAAAAGAGACAACTTCCAAAAAGAGAGAAGACTTATATTCAGTAATGTTGGTATAAAAAAAGTGTGCGTGTGTATAGACTGGTTGTAAGTAATATATACCTTTACACAGGGAAGTTTCTAATTGTCAGAGAAAGGAATTTCTAGATTAGTTTCTAACAGAGATATTAACAGCAGCTAACAGCTCCAGCCAAGAAGCAGCCTGAATTTGCATAACAGGTCAATGCTCAGTAGGAAAAAAAAAAAAAACAGAAATATAATTCCCAATCAGCAGGAACAAGGAACAAGGAGCCACTACTTTTTAAAGAGATGAGATCTTGTCTTGAAGAAAAGCGGGGGCTCCGGCTGAGCATGAATTCAATGGAAGCTGAGAGCCAGGAGCGACGGGTGCGAGGTAGGGCTGCCAAATCCTGTCTCCCATTGAGCTCCAAGCTCAGTAAGATTTGGGATGGTAATTCTGCTACTCAGGGAGATTAAAATTTGCCTCTCTGTGTGGTAGTGGTTGCACTGGATTGAAATGCCACTTTCCCACTGATTTCAATAGCAATAAGAATGTGCTATGAAAGTCAAATGTTTGTTGGTTCTATTTGTTTAATATATGTGTATAGATATGAGAGAGAGAGAGAGAAATATCTTGCAAAGTTACATCACCTGTAGTGCTTACTCTCAAGGATTCAAGTCAGGGAGGAAGCAGAAGAAATACAGAACAGAAAAGGACACTGAAGAAATGATAAATAAATTATAAATAACACTGTGGCATTTCTGGGAATAAAAAGAGGAAGACTTCAAACCTTAATTTTGCTGATGCAATTCATGTAAGCAGGGGCAGGGCAACAGAATTGGCCAGCATGCTAAGCAGCAGCCCAAAACCGAAAGCAAAAAAAAAAAAAAGAAGAAACCTGTATTTTTTTTAAATGAAGGGAAATATCTACTCCTTTCTTTGGGTTTTTTTTTTTTCCCCCATCACAGACAATTACAGGAAATTTTGCCAATGTGATTCATGGTTTGAATGCAAACCATTTGACAGACCAAGTCATTCAGAGGAGCAAGAGAATGATCCTGGATACTCTTGGAGTGGGGCTTCTGGGTACCAGCACTGAGGTCTGCCACAAAGTGACACAGTACAGCAAGGTAAGGTGTCTGACATTCATAGTGTACCCTAAGGTTTAGCTTTAAGAAAAGCAAAGGAAAATTTGGGCTATAAGGGGCAACTTTGTCATGGTGAAATTCCTTTGGGGATGGAAACAGAGACATAATGCTCACTGGAGACTGGGAAACTTCATTGCTCAAGTTACTTTTATCTCTGGATGTGCAAAAGTCCGTGTAGCAGACTCTATGATAAATTCCCCTGTTACAAACACAGTTAATTAAGAATCCCCTCCTTTCTTTCACTTATGAGGTTATGTCAGCAAGGCAAACATCAGGAGGTCATATATCTTTTATTCAGAATCTTACTAAAATATTACAAATCAGAACCATTAACTCAAGTTCTTCCCCAAGATGATGACAGTACTGAGGGCACCGCTAACGGGCAGTGAAAAAGGTAGTCGATTGCCAAAAGATCTGTGGAGATACTGAGTGGCCAGGTAGGTGGTGTTGGTCTACCCTCTGAGATCTGTTTGGGTAGAAAGGGACATGACAGAAGGAAAACATCTTTCTTTTCATACTTTCTGAAAGAACAGTATTTTTCTTGTGAAAGGAAACAGTCGGATCCCGAGAGGGTATGGTCTGATCTCAGTAACATCACATTTATTCTTGGGTTCAGAACTTCGAATTAATTGATGTCAATTTGTTTCAGATCTACAGCTCAGATATATCCAGTACCATCTGGGGCCACTTGGATTTCCGATTGCCTCCTCTGTATGCAGCTTTTGTGAATGGAGTGGCTGTAAGGGATGCTCTTTTATTTGTTATTAAATCACACTAACTGACGCCATTCTTGCTCTAGAGGGAATAGAATGCTGCCAAAATCTTAGTTTACTTTATTCTTTTGTCTGAAGCCTGTTATAAAACTTTCCTAGATTGTTCTCCTAAAGTGCTTCAACTTTTTTCCAATGAGACCAAGCTTGAAGTATAATATATATCTGATCCAACTCAACAACATCCCTTACCTTTAATATGGGACTTGGGGCTATTTTCAAAGGTCAGAACTCTACAGTTTGTTACAAGCTTGCTGCAGCCACATTACAAAGAGATATTCTAGCTCTCACTGATTTCACTGAAATCCAAATTTCATGCCCACTGGCAAAGCACAGTTAGAGAAAAACATAAATACAGACAGATGTATAAATACATACACATATATAATATCACAAGGTAATTTATTCTTCAGTTATGCATTTTGCAAAAGCCAATTATGTATTTTCTACGCATACTTTGTCATTAAAGTGATACCTGACTCCCTAGACATTTGTCTAAATTCAGATTGAGGCTGAAAACATCTGAAAAAAAAGATGCACAAAAGGAGTGGTGGACGAATTTGGGAATCGTGCAAAACTAGGACAGGTGACCAACGAAGGAAATGGCAAGACCAGAGGTCCTATTTGACATCTAATTTCCAATGTAGAGAAAATTACCTTGGAAAAGAGTCCTGGTACCTCTTAGCCTCCAGCAGCCTGTGTGATATTCATAGCTGGCTGTTAGCATATATACGATCATTTCAGTTTACATCTCAGTCACAGGTCAATTCTGAGTGCTCATTGAAGATGCCAAGAATGCAGCTTGCCAGGTATTGGGCAAAACTTTCCTTAACCTGCACTGTAGGGCATCCTCCCAGCTGGCATCAAAGGTTTTCAAGGCAGAGACTGGGTTTTCTTCTGTCTACTCAGAAACGCAGACCTCAGAAGTCCATATTCCCAGAATTACGGAGCTCCGGCTAAAGTCTGAGCTACATTTGCAGGCTTGTTGCTGTTGCCCGTGGCTGGTTCCACCAGAGAGATTGTTCTGACACACCTGTCAATTAGTTGTACGGATTTGATTTCTACAGCTTTAGTGGTGTGAGCCCTAACAGCAGCATCAGATGCAGCACTGGAGAAGTAATTTCATTATGCTTATGTACTGTTTCGGAGGAAGTGAAAATTCACTGTTCAGATGGCAGACCTAGAGCTGCTGCTTTAATTACACCAGTTTAATTAGAACCATAGAATCATAGAATGGCCTAGGCTGGAAGGGACCTAAAGCAGCAAAAGCCTATTGCAGGAAAGAAGATTCATTGTCACACTGGTTCTAAACTGGTGCAACCTGAATTAGAATTATGCTCCTCTGGGGAAGGATTTGTATTGAGCTGCCACTTCTCACTGAGCCATGTTGGGAGTAAAGGTCTTAAAAGACAGACTCTCTTAAAGGCTTTTTAAGTTCTGCTCTATAAAGAAAATCTAGTTGTCTGATCCTTTTTTATATCAGTTACAGTAGTTTCATTTGATTAAACCAATCTTGCCAAGTCCAAGTTTATATTTGATGACAAGTCAAGGTTTCTCTTTCCACTAGGTGCACTCAATGGATTTTGATGACACATGGCATCCAGCCACACATCCATCCGGAGCTGTGCTCCCTGCTGTGATTGCACTCTCAGAGGCCTTCCCTCAGAAGAAAAAAATCTCAGGTCTTGATCTGCTCTTGGCTTTCAATGTGGGAATCGAAGTGCAAGGCAGGTTGCTGCATTTCTCCAGTGAAGCCAAGAATATTCCAAAAAGGTACAGACAAAATTGTTTCAAATAGAAAGTTGTGCTGAACGTGTTTTTTTGTTGGCGTTAGTGTACTTAAGTAAATGCCAGTTAAAAGACAAATGGCACAGTTAATCATATTTTCTATGTTGTTCATCTGGAAATTTAGGAAAGGTTCATCCTAAAGATAAACACACTTACACGACTCCTTATGGCTTAGCTAACAGATTCCTTTTTGAGGGAGTTGATCACTGTACAATAAGGAGGTGATGATCTCCCTATTTACAAAAAAAAACAGCAGCAAAAGGGCAACACTTAAGAGCAGAGGTGTCAGGTTTTCATGAACACCTAGAACCACGCCTCACTTGCAAATAGTGGCTGCTCTGGAAAGAAAGGATTCACCAGCACTGGCCTCAGAGAAGAGCCCAAGAAGATGAGGTGTGCTTAGGGAAAGCCTTAAGGTGTGGGATGAACTAAAGCCTTCTTGTTATTTTCTGTGTGGTTCCTCCTATCAGTTTTGCAAAACTAGTTCAGAACAGCAAGACGTGCCTTCCCCAATATGTATGGTTTATAGTTGACTATA
Source organism: Trogon surrucura (assembly GCA_020746105.1). Taxonomy (NCBI): domain Eukaryota; kingdom Metazoa; phylum Chordata; class Aves; order Trogoniformes; family Trogonidae; genus Trogon; species Trogon surrucura. Next base: position 48,141,399 of record CM036617.1, read on the forward strand.
AACTATTCACAGATAACTTACAGATGACTATAAACTGTGATATTTTTGCCATTGTTCTGCTCAGAATGCCTTGAACTATGAGCAGTTCTAATGTTTCAACTGCTTTCTGGGGAAGACCTGTTGTAAGTGGCACTATTCCAATTGAAATTGTTCCTGGGGAAAAACGACAACTTTTCCTGCTAGGACCGCATGTCAATTTTGAATGTGTGACTTTTTATGGTTCAATCTGTCTTCTACAGCAGTGAAAGGAAGTTGGAACTTACGTATATGATGAATTCAGGTGACTTTTTGAAACGTAGTAATGAAGAGATCTTGTTTTCTCAGGTTTCACCCACCGACTGTGGTTGGTACGATGGGAAGTGCAGCAGCTTGTGCTAAACTGCTAGCTCTTGACCAGGTGAAATGTAAAAATGCCCTGGCTATTGCTGCCTCCTACGCAGGTGCCCCGCTGGCTAATGCAGCCACCCAAACGAAGCCCCTTCACATTGGCAACGCTGCCAAGCACGGACTGGAAGCAGCTTTCTTAGCATCACAGGGTCTTCAAGGAAACAAACAGATCTTGGACATGGAGTCAGGGATAGGGGCCTTTTATACAGATTATAACCCACAGACCCTGCCAACCTTGCAGTCCTATCCCTGGCTGTTGGACCAGCAAGATGTGGCCATCAAACGCTTCCCTGCTCATCTTGGAACGCACTGGGTGGCTGACGCAGCATCTTCTGTTCGGAGGAAGCTTGTGGAGAGCAGTGACAACTTGCTTCCCCTTGACAAAATTGAGAAAGTCATTCTCAGAGTCCCGGAGGTCAAATACGTGAACAGACCCAGCCCTACCTCCGAACACGAAGCTCGACACTCCTTCCAGTTTGTTGCGTGCTCTGCTTTGCTGGATGGCAGCATGTCAGTCCAGTCCTTCACCGGCGAGAAGGTTCACCGGCCAGCCTTGCGGGAGCTCCTCAGCAAAACGCAGCTGGAGCACCCTCCTGACAACACGCCTAGCTTCGAGAGTCTTTACTGCGAAGTGACCGTCACGCTTCAGGATGGCAACAAGATCAGCGACCGCTGCGACACATTCTACGGACACTGGAGGAAACCTCTGAAAAAGAAGGACTTGGAGAAAAAGTTTCAATCCAATGCCTCCTGCGTCCTGCCTGCAGAAGCCACAGAAGGCATTCTAGAGACAGTGTACAATCTGGAAAAAGTAGAGGACTGTTCTGTGCTAGGTACGTTTTTATCAGGACAGCCAGCTAGACCACTTGCGGATAATCTGCGCTTTCCGTGAGGGTTCCAGCTGTTCACAGAGCAAGTGCAAAATTCTGGACAAACTCTTATTTAGCAACTCCAGCACTTTTAAATAGGACTCCTGTAACATGAGAGTCATGCTCAGTCTAATATTGTGGGGTTTGACTAAGAAAATAATTTAGCAGTCAGGCTGAATCAAACACTCCGTGCTGACAGAGTCGACATCAAATATCTTCATATCTCTAGAGGCAGAGCGCTGCTTGTACGTGACACAGAAACTTTCCTTCTCTTCTGCCAAAAAATATCTCCGTGTTCTGGTTTTGCTAAATAATTCCATAAAGGAAATCCAAATTCTGGAGGGAGAATAAATTATTCTGGACAGAGAATAAAAGCCTTTATCTATTTACTTCTGTAGATCTATCTCTAAAGCCTCTTGAAGAGGCCACCCGTTACATCAGAGCTTTGATGTTTGTGCTAAAATAAATGCAGCACATGGAGTAGTAGCACTCAATTCTCTGCAACTTGTCAGGTTTCATGGTAACGCTTGCACTGAGGAGGTAAAGGATATTGCCCCTCCAGATCACAGCAGCTGCTCATCAAGAGGAGTAACTGAATGTTCCTCATCACAAAAGCATGATTTCCCAGTTCCATCTTTTGGCCACTCTGTGGTCCAGGTTTGTTCCTGCTGTATTCCCGCTCCACTTACCAAGGTGCTCGCTCAGCAAGACACGATGAACAGCAAGTAGTGACAACACGTTTAGGTTACTCCAGGCACTGCAAAGCATGGGCTGCAGTGTACCCGTTGTGACTGACATAGACCTCTGAGCACCACAACGCTTCTTATGGTGAGACAGCTAATGTCCACAGTGACAATCAACTTACCTGGATAACAAATTCTGGGAATTTTTAGTTCCACCGGGAGAAGAAAGCCTTGCCAGATCATGCTTCTGAGAGCATCTGATGAACCTTGCTCATGTTTGCAAGATCAAAGCACATGTTCCAACATATATAAAATGTACTTTCCTTAGGGCACTGAACTACGTATGCAAAAAATCACAGAATAAAGCTAATTCCTTTTGCTAACTAAATCTCAAATTATTTATTAGAAAATATTTGTATTTTCCACATACAATGTATTCATTTGTAGTAAAGCCACTGACTCTGGATTTATAAAGTTGGTTTATCCAGGGGGCTCTGCAAAAAATTTCAGAAGTCCATTAGTTATACTTGCTTAAAGACTTGCAAGTGAAGGGAAAAAAAAATAAAACCGAAAATCCAAATAACCACATTCTTTTATTTTTCCCTTGTGTTTAGAAACTAAAACTGAATTGCCTATACTGAAGGCATACAGACTCATTTATAGCTATATCATCTGTTATTATAGCTGGGTAACACCAAATGTAAATTACTGCTAATCATTTGTGATGTGGTAACACCCCACTGGACAAGGAGGATTCCTGTATTATCTTATCAAGACTGAACATATTCAGATTCATGAGGAAAAAAAAAAGGGGAACCCCTCCACCACCACCACAACCTTCAACAGGTGCTTTCTATTTAAAAAGAGAAACAAATGGGATAAATTCAGCAATAAACATTTGATGAATTACAGATAAAAAAAAAAATCAGAATAAGAACTGTGAAGTTTAGCAGTTGCATTATTTTATTAGTACAATCAAAGGAAACTAAATGCTTATGCTTAGCTAAACTGGTTTCCTTGCAGAGGTCTATACGCTTCCAGTCAGGCAAGTTTCAGGACTTCTTGTACCATTGTTCCAATTCCATCAAAGATTTCATGCAGAGGAGCCTTGCACATGAAAGCACAGGTAGTAACTATTTTATTGGCTTTATCCACGTGGGATTCATTTACATTTTTGCAAATGTGCTTACATCCAAGCTCTGCTATAGCAGATGCTGTTTCAGCATCAGGAAATCTGTAAATAAAAAGACGGCAATTAACACAAAGAGGTGATACGGTCAAGAAGTTCTGCCAACTTGAATGAGAAAACTACAATAATATTTAAGTGACTCTTCAGCTGATGATGATAAGATACTCTGACTGCTGCTGTCAGGTTCTCCCACTCCTTACAGGCACAAGTGATCCAATTCCTTTGAAAGCAAGGTCGGAAATTGAAGAGGGGTCCCTTCGGAGAGCCGGCCAAGTTAACGATCATCACACCAATATGGCTACAGATCGTCCTCCCTTTATTGCTCCGGACAGCTCAATATATACAGTTCAGCAGTGTCCCCGCGCCTGCCCCTTAACAGAGTTGGTCAGTCACAGGTTTACACACGCCAGCGTTTTATTGGGCAGTGCCATTCCACTATGCAAGCGGCTCTCGCCCCCCCTTCTCCCCCCGGGGCCAGCACCTCCAGCCAAGCATCTAGCAAAGCTCTCACAAAACAGATAAAACCTCCTCCTCCCTGTGTTCCAAGGCAGCTTCAAGGACAGAGCCTCTGTTTAGGCCTAAGCTGGGTTGTCCACGCTTTTAAAGTTATACCGCACCTCTGCTCCACAAGAAATTCCTCTACAGGAAATGCAGAGCCATGGTGTGTCAGAAGGTACAATTCTGGCTTTAACAATCTTTCAATAAGTTTACAAGGCGACACGATTTGCAATCATAGCTGATTCTACAAAGTTTGAGAGATGGCAGCTGAACTTGTGGAGACATTAGACCTTTTCCAACATCTCCACGTACGGTCTTCCACTGGGATTCTGTAGAGATGTATTTTTTCTTTCCCCTAAACCTAAGGGAGGAGCAAAGGCAATTCCTCGCTACTGCTGCTGCCATGAAATTTCATCCAGCAGCTTTATTGGGAGTTGACAGTTCTTGAAGCAGGCACTGACTTCTGCAAGGCCCTGCTCTCATCTGCCTCCTCTAAACTGGCTCCAGACTACCACCATTAGAAAAACTTTATTAAAAATCATTGAGAAAAACAAAAAAAGCCCACAGATGGAATGTAAACAGCCACTGAAATTACCACAGGGTGCTGAGTTTCTGAATGCCAGGTGCCAAGGTGCCTATTCTTCATTTGCACATTTCCAGTATGAATCGTGGCCTTTGGAGGCATTGGGTAAGCAAATTCTGTATCTCACTGTGTGGATACTCGTGGAACCGGTTTCCATGAACAAGGCAAGATGTAGGGAGGTGTTAATTCAGCTCAGCTCTGTCTTGCCTTAACAGACCTTTATCTGTGGGTGACCCATGGAGGGTTATGAAAAATGACCCAGCCCTGAGGTATCCAAAATGAAACAGGAGACGAAGAATCAAAACCTAAATGGAACCCAAATAACAAATATTTTGCCCCGAGTCTCATTTCAGCCACCATCTATTTAAATATGTTAATTTGGCTTAGTATATCATTTCTGTGCTAGATATCACAAAATTAGGAAAATCTGTAGGACGCACTCACGAAAAGATAAGGGGAAACCCCATCACTACACCAAAGAAAAATGTTGCAGATAGTCGAGTGTCCTCAGGCATGCCTCTGCCCCTCCATCCCATCCTTACAGGATAAAAGATTTTGGGTAGAATTGGGAGAAGTTTTGCCAACAACACAGCTGGGCTGTAGAATATTCTTCCCCCCTTATTCAAGACATTGGATGGGCGTATTTTCACTTGGAACTGAGAACCTTTACCTGAGAGAGTGTAAGGGATTAAGAAAAACACACATAGTATTTGGCACACTTTAAGATTGTGAGTAAGGTATTAATATCTAGTGTGCTTTTAATTTTTACTAGTACATTTCTGGAAATCACCTCATTTTGTAATAGTGTATCCTGTGTATTGCCTTTTAAATCACAATAGTACATTCCTCCGTTGTATCCATAAAACCTGCAGTAGTAACGTATTGAATCTCTGAGTGAAGTTCAAATAAATTGCTAGTTAGAACCTCGCAGTGAAGTCTCTCTCTCCGTAATACTCACTCAGTATGAGCCACAACCTGTCACTCAATTACCATGAATGCAAAGTGAAAAAAATAACTTGATACCCTCGGTCACTTAAGCGTTTGCGCAGCTACGATTCTATAAAAGTCACTTTTTTCTCTTGCTTTTAGGACTGACAGATGCTACATCCCATGACTCAACAGCACCCACGTCGCACAATAACGCCAGTGCAGGAACCTGTGTCACCTTCACCGTCTCACAGAGTGACAGCTTAGGCAAGAGATAAGGCTACCCAGAGCTTTCAGACTCTTAATTGTAATATGTCTGTGGATGTTGATAGGGTAGGACATATCACAAACCAACATATTTCTGAATTTAGGGATAAATTGTTCCAACGTTGTAGCGCACGAGTCACCTGACCTCATGGGTACCATCTGTCCGCTCTGAGAGTTCTGTGCCTACTACTATTACGCAAGTTAAAATTCAAAATAAGTGAAAAATGTCATTAGTAAGTAATCTGAGGTTGACTCGCACCAGAAACCTCAGACCTTTGCAGAGAAAAACTGGCCATTTCCTAATTCTCCTGTAAATTATCTCCACCTATTTCCTTCTTACCGTCCATCTATGTTTTTATCTTGGCCGACAGTAACCTCACAGCCAGGAAAGACTTTAGCTGCCAGAACTGGTGATATACAGCACAAACCAATGGGTTTTTTAGCACTGTGGAAAGCCTGGAGTGTGGCGTTCACATGCTCATTAACAGTACAGTTCTTGCCATCCACAGCCCAGGAACACAGGTTCTTTGCTACACCGAAACCACCTGAAAAAAAAGAAGAAAAGGAAAAAAAAAAGAAGACAGAAGCTCAAATGTAAGACACTGCTAAAAGTCATTAAACTCAATATGAGAAAGAAGTTCTTTTTTACAATTTCATCATCGCATATGTAGGACTGCTAAGTTATAAGGATTTCAGTGCATGAACCATGATGGTTTTACAATGCAGGTTTAACTGCAGATTTTTTTATACCACATTTTTATATATTCCATAGGCCAGAAAGCTTAATCTTGCTTAAATGAGTAACAAAGAGAGAAATAGGAAACCTCACATTCATTTGCTAGTGACTGGAAAAGCTGTATCATCTGATTTGCACCACTTGATAAGCAAGAGGGAAAAGCCAATGATAGTTAAAAGTAGCGAATGCAGTTCACAGGAGTAACACAATAGCAGTTTGACCCCCTACAGTAATTTTACTCTCAAGTTTTAATCAATACTTAAACAATTACAGAAGAGCTTTTTCCTCATCTGAAATTCTCTTCAGCCTTAAAAAAAAGTTAACGCAACTAAGAAAAAAATAGTGTTACATAAAAAGGAATTGATAATGTACATTCTGGCACATGCCACTTGTGAATGATAACATAATTTCCTATTAAAAATGAGGCTGAATTTGTCTTTCTAGAAATTAGTAGTAACAACCCTTTACTTGTATTTAATTGTACAAGCAGATTATATTTCGCAGCACCTTTGTTAGCTGGATTTATAACCATCAGAATGATCAAATTAAGGCAGTTATTAGTAAGCATAAGTATACATTATATTTGATTCCTTAAGGAATGTGCACGATATCAACTCTTCTACAACAAACAAACAGAAAGTCTCACAAGTGTTTCAATGGACAACATCAAGAGTTGCATTTTTAGTATTTTTCCTTTCACTCTTTGCTCGCTTTCAAGTGTTATCTGGAACCTCAGAGGTACGATTTTAATTTTCAAACTTAATAGGGTTTATTTCCCTCTAACGGTTATTTCAGCAGCCCCCCTAAGCCTGGGTCATAACGGCATGAAATTAACTCGGAAAATATTTGCTAGCCTCTATTCCCTGATCAGTCCTGATGTCACCCACTGGTTTTAGCGCTGGATGTGTTTTTCTGCGTTATACACGCACTCCCTCTGCTGGCCTTACAACAGAAGACAGTGTCAAAACTTGAAGGCTTAGGCACAGTTGCAAAGGCAGTATTTAACCAGTGCTCTGAATGTGCTGCAAAGTGATCTTCAGCAAGTTATAATTCCCTCGTGGTGCTTTGGTCTCTTCATTTTTAAAGTGATTACAATTACATCCACCTGAAAAGCAATTTTGTGGTCTATAAATAAAGAATAATCCATAAACATGTTCAGTATCACTCGACCAGCAGCAGACCAGGTACAGAATCAAACTATGGAATAGAATCTGTTTATCAACCTGCTATTCTGGGAACAATTTAAGAGACCCTAAAATTAAGAAATTGCCACATAATGTCAAGTCCTGGCCTTACATTTTTACTCTTGTCGGTGTTCTTATCAACAAGTAGGCACTGAAGTTTTCACACATTCAAAAGAATAAATGGCATGATAAATAACACAAAAGTATATGTTGGCATTTTAAATTAATAAACTATAACTTAATAAATAAACTGAGATGACTTGTCAGTCCATGACAGCTTAATAAAACATTTTCTTATCCTTTAAAGAAAATAAGTTTAAAAAAATCCAAACATGTACATCTCAAATACAAGAGTGTAATTTATTCTCTAAACAGATTTTAAAAAAATAGCAAAGGCAAAGCAGTTATTTGCAATTGAAAAATCACAATTAATTTTCTTCTAAAAGCACCTACCAGGGAAAATGACTGCGTCAAATTCGCTAGCTTTCAGTTCAGCCAAATCCTGAATGTTTCCTCTTGCCAATCTGGCACTTTCGACTAACACATTTCTCTTCTCTTCTGCTGGACTTCCTTTTAGGTGATTGACTACATCCCTTTGCTCAATATTGGGGGCAAATATCTTCACCTAGAATACAGACATGAAGCAACTTTGTGAATGTGAACTGAACTTGTGTGAATGTGAAATGAACTTGTATGTATTGGCGACAAGGAAGATCTTCCAATGAGAAAGATCTTTGTTCCTTAAGTCTGTGATCCAAAAGTGAATTCCATGGGACTGAATATATCGCATTAAATACGTAAAGTGACGTATTACAATGAGTGAACCCAGCTACTCTCCCCATCCTATTTCTGCAGATTTTTGACAGGAGTTCATTCTTAACAAGCTGACTGATTTTCCAGGGGTTGCAGATACCTCCTCTGCAGATAGCCTCAAGGACAAACAGAGCACCACAATTTGTATCAGCAGCCAGACTGGACACACAGCTAAGTCTACAGAAAAGATGCTCTTAACTGTTACAGGATCAAGATGCTAAAACATATTGGAAAAAAAAAAAAGTTTAAAACACGTAAACTTTGCAAGCATTTCTAGTACAGACATTATTGTAACTCCTTTTCCTAAAAGGCCAGTATCAGGAAGGAAAAAGAAAACACAGCACTATTTTGGTGGAAAGCTATATCTCTGTAAAAGGTATACTGCAGCAGCTGTTGGCACTTCTCTGCTTCAATTCTTGCTTTGCAGACTTCTCGGTGATCGCACTTTAGTTAGAGGACAGTTTTGTGCTGAATATGGGGTGGTTTTTTTAGCCAAAATGTGCTGTTGCTACTGTCAGACTTGCCCCAGGGAAGCCCACCTACCGAAAAAGCCCAGAAACAGCGAGCAGAAAACTTACGGGTGAACCCAAGCGAGGGCAAGTGACTGACACTTCTGCAAAAGTGATGGTAACGTGAATCGAGAGCTTCATCCACGCCCCATCTACGGCTCCCAGCAGCCTCAGTTGGACTGAGAGGGCCCCTCACGTCTGAATTCAGCAAACAGCAGGAGCCACGGGACGGCTGCCCCGGGTCTCAGCACAGGGTGTGGGGGAGGAAGGCGAAGGTGGGGGTCCCTCGGCTGCTGAGGGGCTCGACAGAGACATATCTCCCCCCCTCTCCCTCCTCCACCCCACCGCCCCCCTACCTCTGCGCCGCCGCGGCTGAGGTGCACCAGCGCCGCTGAGGCCTCGTGAATCTCGCTGCCGTCGAAGACGCCACAGCCGGCCAGAACCACAGCCACCCGCTTGCCCATGGCGGCCTCCCAGCGGGCACAGGCCACCCAAACCAGCGGACCCGGGCCTCACAGCACCCTCCCTCCTCCTCCTCCTCCTCCTCCTCCTCCTCTTGCTGCCGCTGCTGCTGCGCCTGCGCTGCCGGGCTCCAGCTCGGTCTCCATCTTGCTGCTCCCGAAGCCGGCACCCAGGGGCTTCAGCCTGCCCCGGAGGCCTGTTTCTTGCTTGCTGACAAAATGTAGGTGGGGGTGACCTTTAAACATCAGGGGGAAAGCTGGAAAGAAAAGAGAAAAATATATACAAATCTATGTGCTGCTTTAGCTTTAAATAAAACAGGCTGAGCTGCATTTAAATCCGTATTTCTGGCCTGTTCATCGCTGCGCCAGAGAAGGCGCTGCTGGGTGACCCTTGCAGTGCTGTTACAAACCTGCAATCCAGTAGCTCCTCTGAAAGCTGCTCTCCTTCCACTAGGATCTTGCAAAGGGGCAGCAGTTTAAATTTTGAAATTTTACGGTTTGTTTGTTTTACACCTGGGACTGTAATGGGGTAATGAACGCGCTGCTTGGAAAGCCACACAAAAGTGGAATTTGGTTAGAGGCAAGACTCACACTGCTGGCTCCTGATGCTGCCTGTTTCAGGAATACTCATCAAAACCACGTACCCCTTTTGATTCCCTTAACCTTGTATTGTGCTTTAGGGAGCAGCCCAATTTTACCAGGAAAACCAGAATTTTGGAAAACGAAACCTACTTTCTCTCCCTCACCCACTCCCAGCGTAGTCACTCGGGTGTTGCCCCAGGAACTGAAGGCCAAAGCAAGACATTCATCCTTGTCTCTTTATGACTGTGCACACAAATGCCACACTGGAGACCAGATGTACTATATTTTTTATCAAGTGCCTCTCTTCTTACTAAGAAATTTGGGCTCAGCAAAGAAAATGCACGCTTTTGCTGCACCAGAGGGCTGAAAAGCTGGATCTTGTAAAAAATGGAGAGTGTCTTCCAAAATGTCAGGGTGTGGGGGACAGAACAGTGCATAGATTGTGAAGAGCAAAAGTGGTATATGACAGGAAAAGTCTATTTCTGTAGCAAAACGCATTCAGCCAAGAGTTTAGGAATCAGTGTGGGGTGATGGATAGGGTAATTACTGAACAGGAGAGGGTCAAGATAAGGAAACTCCTTACATAAGGGCAGACTGCTGTCTGCTGGGCAATGCTGCAGGGCTACAGTTCTATATGCACCACAGCCCACACTCTGCCTCTCAGGATTGAGCAGGACTGCAGTGCAGATAGCAGAGGCTGCTGTCTGGAAGGAGCGTAAGTTCAATGCACGTTTGGAGATAGAGGTGGAGTCGTGAAGTCCTCTGTGTGAAGGCCAGGGTTAGTGTTTGAGCTAGGGAGATGAGCACCTTCAGAGCTGGAATTTCCTGCTCCTTTCTGTTCCAATTTACTGGGTGAATTTCCTGGATGGACCCTGGACCTGAATCGTCAGTAACTTCATCTCCAGTCATGTTTCTGGCCCTGTCTCTTGTGTAGGTATACACAAGGTATAAGTAACCCTTTTTCCTGGATGGACCTTGGACTTGATTGGGATGTGATATTCCACTTCAGGACCCTCATGTCACATCTCTGCCAGCTCCATAACTGCCTTTGCTCTGTGTCACTGTCATCCAAGGTCAAGCTGGGATGACAGATGCATGAGTTGGGGTCTGAACTGATGGGGTACATGGCTGGCCCCAGATGTGGCTGCAGCGTAGCTCACGTGGGAGGCAGGAGCCTCAGCTTAAAAGCAGCTCCCCAGGAAAGGAGCAGGGAGCCTGCGCTGAGGTGAGCAGAAGCAGTTTCCAGCTTTTCTCACAGTTCTTACCAGGCCTTGCGCAACCAGCTAGACGTCCCAAAGGGGAGAGAGAGCGCGTACTGTCCTCTTCAGGCTTCAGTGAGTTGAATTACAGCTCTGTCCTGGCCCCTAACCCTCTTCCTCCTGCCCAGGATTTGAGAGAGATATTTTCTGTAGTGAAAATCCTGCTCCGAAGGGTCTTAGTTGCCTAACAACAGATTCTCAGATTAACTTAAATTTGACTTGGATAGTTCTTTATATTTCACAGACTGCATCCAGTTGGCTCACCAATTCACTTATCCTCGTCCTGCTGCAGATCCTAAAGGGTCTCTCTCAGCTCAGAACTCAAGATGAACTTCACCTGCATCCTCATCCCAGCCCTCATCCCATCTCTCAAGCTTCAGCAGAGTGCCTCTGGAATTCCAGCTTGGAAATAAACCATTTCCCTCACCTGCCCCCTAAGCTGCCAGACAAAGCAGGGGCTGCCCTACAGTCCCAAATACTGACTGAACTGCACATCTGTCCTGAGCACAGCCCTCATCTTAGGTTGAGGAGGATCTGAGGGGAACCCTTAGCCCTACCTTACACAGTTCCTGTAGAAAAGAACGTGGCTTTCTCCCACACGAGCTCACAGTTCAGGTCGCATCTCAGGCAATGTGGGAGAGTGTAGGTGCAGGGGAGTCCTGTGTTTGACTCCTTTTCTCAATACGTCTTTCACACCCCTCCAAGATGGGGAGGGTGGTCCTCAGGCTGATAAACTTCAGACTGGCTTTAATAGGACTTCAGGTGATGTTTGTGCTTCTCAGCGTGTATCCAGCTGACTCGACAGCTAGCATTGCCGAGTATCAAAAAAAACCCCTGTAAGTAGTGAAACTGCCAGCTGTGTAGTTTTGTCTACTGAGATCCATACATAATTGTAACTTTCTCACCGCACGGCATATTGCCAGCACAGAGGCTGGCAGACGTGCCCCTGAAGATACAAGCACCATCCAGAGAAGCCTGTTTTCCTGAGGTAGGAGCTGTTACTTCAGATTCAGCAGCCTCCTCGCTGTGACTATTACAATGTGGTGACTCACAGGGATGTTCAAAACCAAACCAGCTGTTCAAACCCACAATTTTTGGCTGCAGCAGCAGCAGGGTTTGTTTTCCCCTTTCTCACTGTTGCTTCCATCCTGTCGCACTCAAGGGTAAAGATGGAAAAGGTACTGTTTTACCATGGGAAATCACTGAGAGTCTTCTTCATCGTTTCAGGAAAATGTTCTTTTTTCACTAATCAAAAGAAAATACTCTGGGAAATGAGAAAAATTTGGGATTCCTGTCAACTCCAGAAGCTGGTCTTTATAGCCAGTTTCAATTGTTCCTCTAAGCTTGCTAGCTGGCAAAGAGGCAAATCATCTCTGTGGGTCTATAAGGGCACTTTGACATGTTTCTGGATAATAAAAGAAGACAGATGCTGACTCATAAATTGCTGATGTGAACTTTTTAGCTCACAGATTTATTAGCGATTTATTTTCTATGTTAAAATATAGGAGAAGAAAAAAAAAACAGAGTACCATGCCGCAAAACTTTCCTATGG